>CM070101.1:10946967-11546967 GCA_036178185.1 Liparis tanakae | reverse complement strand
GAACTCAAGTATTGCACCGGTGGATTCCACGGCTCAGACAACCTCTTCATCAACATGCAGGTCAGAGGAAGGAAAGACACATGTGTTCATCCGTCATGATACGTGTTCATCACAATATCCTGAATCCTGAAAAACAAGAGGGTCGGAAACGCCTACACTTTTAGTTTTTTTTAACTTGCCGGGTCTTTTAGAGCTTTTTTTGCCTCCAGAAAACAGATACATGAAAGAATATGAAGATATTTCACTCAGGAACAATGACAAGATGTATTATTAAACACTAGCCTATCCAACAGGGATGCAGCAGATTGACCTCTGTTGTCACCGTATTGAGGATGTCATGTTGGGTCTGAGTAAAAAATACATCTCTGTATTTGCTGTTTTTTTATTTTTTTGATTGACGCCAAAGTAAAATCGGAAAGACTAGAGCTCTAAAACTCTACTTCAGCACAGTAATTAAAGTTGTTTTTAGAAGTTTCTCTCCACCTTCACAGTCTCTGCTATGAATGGAGTTAGTTTAATTTGGACAGTTGTTTGTGTCTGCCAACCTTCGTCATCAAAACACGTCACGGATGTTTTTGACCTGGTTAAATTAGCTGCTGACTCTTCTAGGAAAATGATCTGTCAGTTGATAAAAAACTATATTTTATATCAAGGTTGTGTTAGGTCATTTTTCTACTTTAGTTTATTTAAAATATGTGTACGTGTTTGTCATTGTGTTATTTACATACAGAGTTTAAATGAAGCTTCCCTTCGCGGGTCCAACGGTTTTGTTTGGATAGTTCTCTGTACTTTCTCATTATGAATGTCAAAATGTTGTTGTGTATCTACTTTTTTCAGGCAATCTTCATTGGCTACGGTCCAGGATTGAAGGAAAACACTGTTGTGCCTCCTTTTGAAAACATTGAAATATATAACCTCATGTGTGGTAAGGGAAATGTAATTTATCCTCCTTTTGCTGAATCTTCTACTTCTTTAGTCTTTCATTTTAGTATTTAAATAAATACTTCATCTGACTATGTGAATTAAAGTGGGTTCTATATTCTCTCACGACTCTCCGCTTTACCGACATGCCCACTTTATGATAACAATTCCACATATTTTGCACACAGTTTAATTGTGTTTTTCACCCCGTCTATTCTAAGAATTGTGTATTTTAATATTAGTCATATCTAAATTATGCAATTCCAAGAGTAAGAACCTTCTGAGTGGAATAAGTACAATCCTGTGTGATGATATTCATCCCCATAGCAGCCTTTAGCAGCCTTTTCACAGAGTGAGGCCATTTGTTTTAAACTTGACGTCACTGTATACACTGACCTGTCGTGACCTTGAGGATAATCCAGCCTCGTGGAACTTTACAGCCACAAACTAGAGACCTTTTAACTTTTTATTTTGCATTTTCCACAAACAGATTATTCCTTGACATTGAAACCCTTTTTATGTGAGCACAGCTGAAAACAGTTATGCTGGTGAGAGAAGCTCTAAAACTGTCCTTCCTTTGAGCGACAAGTTTGAAGAACAACATTAATATTTCAAATGAAAACCCTTATTTCTAACCTTTTCAATGTCTTGACTATATTTTTTTATTAATCTTGTATTCATCTAATAAATAAAAGTGTGAGTTTTCCCCAAACATTTGAACGGTAGTGTATATTGACACAACTAGTGTTTCTGAGAAGTTTCCGGAGGTGAATCGCTTGCCGTCCAATTGCTGAAATCTTCAAACACAGTTAAACACCGTTTGGAAAAGGAAACAGGTGCACTCACTTCCCTTGCATCAAATTTCCGTTTGTTTAGTGTCTCCATAAAAAGAGCAGCAGAAAATAAAATGTAGCCGCATCAACCAGATTTCATCAAAAAGAGGAACTAACACAATCCTATATAGAACCACAGTTCAACCCAGGTGTTTAAACCAAAGAGCAACACACGAAACATGGACGACATTGACAAACTATATTTGCTCACAACTACCGTTAACTAAGTACTTCAGGTCAAAGTAGAACCAAGAACAGATGCTCTCCAATCTAGTTGTTAATGTTAGCAAAAGACAGAAGTCATTGTACAAATGTTCCCTTCAAAGTAATTTGTTCCGTTAATATAATTCAATTATGGATCGTTTCATATGACTTCCACAAAGAAAATGATGAAGAAACCTTATATAAATGCAAATTTCTTGCTTTGTTTAGCAAAAATATAGTAGTTTAAAATCGGTCTGATTCCTTATATTACTGGTTCCAACGTGTTGTCACCAAATCCTTGTATCTCGACTGAATCGTGAAATATTATTTTTACTGTCTGTAAAGATATCCAAATTCATGAAAAGATTGTGAAAAATAACGCCGACATGCTGTTTTATAAAAAAAATGTCAGTTTTAAAATATCACTTTTTCTCTCCTCTAGATCTTCTCGCCATTCGTCCCGCCCCTAACAACGGCACTCACGGCAGTCTGAACCACCTTCTGAAGAATCCCGTCCACCAGCCAGTCCACCCAGCTCAGCTCTCCCATGACACCCCCTGTGAGGCCAGTGGCCCCGCCCCCGCTGACGACCTGCAGTGCTCCTGCACATCCCAGAGCGAGACAGCGGTATGTGCCGACAAGTTATTGAGGTCACGGCAGTGCTTGTCTGTGAGATTAGGATCTATTGCCATGAAATGAGATGAAGATATTGATGAACACGAAGGATAAATGAAGCTGAGTTTTCACTTAACCTTAAATACCTCAACTTCTATCTGTAGAAATACAGAAATACACACGTTCATTATTCTGTCAGGATGAGTTGTCATTTATTCATTTTAAAAGTGCTATATCAGTTCACATTGTTTTATACTAAATACCTACAAAGTTAATGATATTCCCACCGGCCTCAGCTGCTATTGTGTTCTAACTCGGGAAAGGGCCACGAACATGGCGGTGATTGTTTCCCTCTCCATGGGCTTTTATTGAAGCAGATGATTTTAAATTGAGTAAAATAAAATACTTACATTAGTATTCATTTAGCTAGAAGTCAAATGACCAGTTACAGTTCTACTACCTTCAAATTGACATTCAAAAACGTCTCAGGCTTTATACACTGAATGGTGAAAGTGTTGATTTGAATGTATTTACCACACGCATACTGACAATCATTTATTTTTAGGAGACCGATTTGAACAGAGATCTCATCTCAACGAATTCCAGTGAGTATTTGTATTTTTATTTTACGCTTTTTTGAGAAAACGTTGTGTGACGCTTATCCACTCTCCTTTTTTAGGCGTCAAAGCCAGTTTACGTCGCCTACACCACCCCTTTGGTACCCCTCGAGTCGTCCAACCAGGTGCCACTTTTTGTCTTCTCCACCAATCGAACTACCTCAACGGATACAGCAAAGACCGCCTCATGCCCCTGTGGGTGTCGTACACCACCCAGCCTCTGGTGAGTCTTTTATCTCTAAACTCAGCCTGTACGGCGGAGCGATCCCGGCTGTATTTCATCCTCGGTTGAGGCAAAGCAGCAGATTGTTTCTAAATATCTGAGACCTTTCCTAAACAGCTGTTACTCATCTTCTGTGCTCATGTTGGCTCAAATTCTTCTTGTCTTTCTAATTTTGCGGTTGAGGTTTCGTGACTTTGGGCAGAGTGATACATTCCTAGGCGAAACACTGTTGTACTATTCCATCTGAATGATGGAGCTACTGAGGATGTATTTTCATTCAGGCACACAACACGTTGAATATGGTTGTACCTAACCCTCTCTGTTCATTTTTTCTTCAAATAATCGTGTTTTATATTGTGGTTTTTTTTTATCTGTATTTTGCTCGACCCACTTGTTCACCCACGGAAAACTTCAATTTCACATCTTCTTAGAGTTAGCAACTCCATTTGACGCTAGCTTCAAGCTAATTTGCCCACAATTGGTCGATGAAAAGCATGAAGCCATGCTACATTTCTATTCTTGCAAATAATCCTAAAAAATTAGGTAAACATGTGACCTTTCATTTAGCACTATCAACACTCTTAACCCATGGAGCATTTATTCAGTAAGATGTCAAACATAGAACATGTTAATCCCTTCATTGCGAGCTGTTACCATGCTGATGTTAGCATTTAGCAAAAGGAACAGCTGACCTGAGTTTCTTTTCATTACTCTCGCAATTATTTTGAATAAGAGGTTTACTTTAAGTTTACAAATTTAACATTGTTACTGTTTAAGCTATAATGAGCCCCAAGTTTTATCGTCTTAACTAGGAAACTTCTTTGAAATTGTCTTCATTAAAAATGTAATGTTCTTCTGTGAGGGCAGTGAGCTGAGTCTTCAGAAAGCTCGGTAAACAGACACAGCGCCGAGTCCTCGCTGACACTGACGAAGCAAAACCAAGTGATGTTGCACAACAAGCAAGTGTCCCGCTCCAAACTGTCAGCCGCTGACTGATCCCCGTCCCTCAGACCAGAGTCCGACCCCTCAGCCCAGAGATGGAGGAGTGTGTTCGTGCAGACGTGCGCATCCCACCGGCCAGCAGCCAGCGGTGTCTGCGCTACAGAAACAACCCCGACCTGTCCTTCGGCCTGCTGCATCCCCCTAGTGAGTGTGTGTGTGTGTGTGTGTGTGTGTGTGTGTGTGTGTATTTGTGTGTGTGTGTGTCTGCCTATTTGTCTGTGTGTGTGTTAGTGACTATGTATGTATGTAAATGGCGGAGGGGGTCATAGCAGACCGTCCCCAGCCGGGTGTTGAATTTAAGTTGATGTGTTTCAGAGAGTGTATTCCCCCTTATCGCCTTATCCAGACGCTGTAGGTTCACTGTATTTTTCTTTTGTAATTCAGGCCTCAGATAGCTCCACAAAAGGAAGTGATTGACTGAAAGAGAGAAGTAAAAGCTATAAAAACCGCTGGGAGAAAGTTGGACTTACCAACATTAGACATTGGATTTTTCTCATGGTTCAGATTTGTGCAGTTAAATGAAATTTCAGCTGTGCCGATTACTTGCTTCATGGATCCATTGACCGAAAAATCCAATATTTCCTTTATTGCATAAAATCTGGCTGGTTATTGCTAAAGAAAAGAAACGTTAGTTGCAGCTGTAAATGACGCTACTTCGTTGCATTTATCTCCAGCAACACGGTCTCAGACAGTTCTTTATTACTTATTTTCACACATCAGACTTTTACAACATGCACTTAATGTTTTAAGTCTTTACCCAAATTGCAAACACAATATATTTGACTTCCCTTCTCGTTGTCTCTCTTTAGATCTAAGTGCCTACGGACCCGAGGCAGACTCTCTAATCACCAGCAACATGGCACCAATGTTCCCTGCATTTAAAGGTGAGTCCATGTATCTGCTCCTGGATTCCAGACGCACCCAAAGCTGTAGATGAGAGTTATGGTGATGCAGAAGTTCATTTTGAATTCCAGAGTTGTCAGAAGGGTTCATCTGCCAACTGAAGGGGAGCTTTTGAGCTGAATGAACATTTGAATTAACTAGAAAGCTAAATAGATACTCTGGATCATACTAGACGGTATGTCCTGCTCTGTTTAGTGTGTTAAACACTCTTGTTTTCCAATTGCAGGTATTATGGTTTGTTCATTCTCGAGAGCCATTTTTCTTGCGAAATATACTTTTTTCCAAAGAACAGACTATACTTTTTGGTCTTGAATAGACACAACATGAGTCCAACAATCTAACCACTGTGATTATGTGGGACTACTGTACTTTAATTATGTCAAGCTCTTTATCAAAAGCTTAATCAAAGGTTTTGTTTGGAACATTTCCAGAGTTAATCCTTCTGCCACATCCTGTAAGTTTTCTTCACATTGAGATGAACTTTAAAGGTGGCCTGACGTCATCTTGTAGATCGTGCTGGGTGATTAATATGTTTAACATTTAAATGTGTTTTAATGAAACACAGCTCTGGTTGGGTTTCCACTGGGCCCACCCACACTATACATAGACTCTCTCTCCCCAGTATGAGGTCCAATTGGAAGGAAAACCCAGTCCAGGTGTTGTGTGTGTTTGAGGCTTATATATGAATCAGCTAGGAGATGCTGCCCCCTAGTGGCGCATCCCTGTGCCCACACTATGGGAACCTCTAATGACGAGTACTGATTAACACGTTATATCTACATATTTACAGTTTAGTAAAGATGAAACAAACAATAAAACACTTATTAATAAGCAGATAGGTGGGTTTATTGTTTTTTTAATTGAAATGTGTAATAACGTAATCACTGCCTTCTCTCTAATGACGACATTGTCACCTGTTGTGTGGTGACTTTGGAAAACTAAAAGGCTCCTGTGTGTTGTTTCCTTCACCACAGATGCTTGGATCCATATCCATGATGTCCTTCTTCCAATATATTCACAACTGCTGAACGGAGTTAACGTCATGAGTGGGCCGATATTTGATGACGACTATGATGGAAACGTTGATGCGCTCAGAGCAATCTCAGGGTAAGCAGCACACGCGTTCAGGTGATGGATTAGGGCTGCTTCCAAAAATAAGTTACATGAACATTTAATCTGTCTATTTTCTTGATAATTTTTTTAAAAAGACACCTAGTCGTAAGAGCCCAAAGTGATATTGGGGGGGCAATCCTACTATGATACGTGAGGAGCAAATGACTGATGCTTACTGGAGTGGAAGGGGTTGAAGGAGGGTTGCATCCGATTTGAGCTGAAATGAAAACTGACAGCAGCAGAGAGGAGAAGATTGTTTTAAGTGTAACAGCAACCATGTGATTGACTTCAGGAAACTGTGCTGAACCTGGTTGGTTAATATAAAGTGAACGCCCACAGAGAGATTATGAATAAAAAGGAGTGTAAAGAGAGTCTTCCTGACTGAACTTGCGCTTCAGCTTCATATAAAAGCACACATTACATTACATTTAATTTCAACTGACGTGAAGGACGGACCGGCCACAGTCGCCCGCAGAAATACTTTGGATTTCCTACAAGGAAATGTAACATTCATTTCCTCCACATTAAAACTGTATATACTTCAACAAATGATGTAAATGCTCCAGGTGAGGCTTGAACTCACCACCTCGGCATTGTCTTATAAGTACCGCGCACTGACCGATTGCACCACTGGAGCTCACGCATGAGTTCAAATTAATATTTAGTATAAAGGAGGCAGCAGTTTCTGATCTCGAGATCTCGTGTTTCTCCAGGAATGAAGCGCCCGTCCCGACACATTTCTTCCTGATCCTGACCAGCTGTGGGAACTCCACCTTGGGCCCTGTGGACTGCGAGGGTCCCCTGCAGGCCAAGTCCTTCATCCTGCCCCACAGACCGGACCACACTGAGAGCTGTGCCGTGAGTTACCCCACTGACTCCTGTAGAAACCCACTGACACATCCTGCAGTGGACGAAACTCATGGAAGATTGTCTCTGTTCTTCTTTTCTCTTCTGTTTCCCCCTCAGAGCGGGTCAGACTTGACGTGGGTGGAAGGTTGGCTGCAGTTTCACACAGCGCGGGTCCGAGACATCGAGCTCCTGGCGGGACTCAGCTTCTACCACGACAGGTTATCAGTGGAAGAGACGCTACAGCTCAAGACGGTGCTACAGATTGCGGAACATCTGAGACATTAATCAATGAAAATGAAGCTTTCATTTCCAGTTGAAGCCATATTGGTCCGCTCCACAGGCCTCAGTCCACATGGACACAGTTCACGGGTGCCTCATTTGTAAAAGTTTCCTGAAAATGTTGTCCATTTGGGTTTAATTGTCTGATCCCCCCCCCCAAAATGTATAATTGGTCAATGTGTGACAGCTGTATATTTGTTGATGAGGATGTATTTTTATGGATGATTTTATAGCTTGAGAGCTCCGCAGCTCTTAACCAAAGATGGTGTCACTTCTGCTGAGTGGCTCCAAAGTATTTCCTCAGATGGAAACAAAATAAAAGGGAAAATAAACTTGTATTGATGAAAGACAAATCTATTTATACTACAGTTGGTTTTATTGGCAGGGGCGCATCAAGAAACACGTGACAGTGTGGAAACAGCTGGCACACATCTGGACAGCTGCCTGTAGCCGCCTTAAAAAATCACCCAAGAATTTGCTGTACAAAAGGAAGCCTGCCAGATGTGGTCATTGTATGTTCATGGCTGTTATTTTTTTATTTTTTTTCATACAGCAGCAACAATGTTGTTTTTTAGTATTTTATGTTATTTGCTAAATGACATTTTGGAGATGAGTACAGTGTTGAGAGTGTGTGTGAGTGTGTGTGTATACATGAAATTATTTCAGGGATCAACACAATTTCTGTTCACTCTTTTTTTATCTTTGCTTTTCACAACAAAAGTTTAAGGTCGGCAGGTAGTTTGAAGAAAATAAATAAAAGTTCAAATAATGTTGTCATCTCCATCACGTATTCCAGGTTTATTTTTTGTTACTATCATAAGTGGAAACCACGATCAAATACACAATTTCATATAAAAACTCTTCTACACTGACCTTGTGACTTGTGATTTTTATTCCTTTACTCGATACACAAACAGATCCGAGCTGCACAACAACACGTTCTGCATGAAGGATCTAACAACGAGTGAGGATAAAACCTCCCCAGATAGCATCTGTATCGTGAGCTCCAGAAGGAGGGAAGCCGAGCTCTCGAGCTGTCGGTTCCTCTGTGCATAACGTCACACTTCCTCGGGCTGACCGCTTTGACCGTGCAGCTGGCCTGGAGGTAAGAGCGTGCAGCTCTCTGCACCACTACACCTCGTTCTCATGTCACCAACTTGAGAATACTTCCCTTCTGAGTTTCCTTTTCTTCTGTGTTGTAGTCAAAGTGATGTGCCAGTTGACATTTAGCAACAACGTGGAAGTGTTGAGCAAAGGTTTTGTAATCACAGCTCACAGTAAAGTCATCGTCAGAGGAAAAATCCAGAGTGGCAATCGCTGTGATGAGTAAACTAAGTTTCAGTGGAAGTCCCTCTTCTATCTGCTGTGTGAGGTGTAGTGTCGTTCTGCATTGTTCCGCCACACGTGGACTGAGGCAGGTACAACTGGACATGTAAGGGGAATACCTGAGGTCTTATTTCATAACTTTATTTGTTTCATGTGTAATCTGTGATTGCAGACGTCTGTCAGCAATACAGTGAAAATTAAACGCTAAGTGACTCTAACTTGCTTTGCTTAATCTTTAGCTCTGGAGAACTATTTAGAAACCCACTATTTGGTTTTTATGACGATACATTCCTGCAAGGTATCTTCCCCTCATCATGTTCAGGAAGAACCGGTCATTTTCTCTAGAATAAAGGGCCCTGCGTCCTGTGTGGTGACAGTCGCTGGGTTTTTATTTGGAAGCTGCTTGTGGTGATGGGTCTGGTTGTGAGTGTCGACGCGCTGCCAGAGCAGACTTGGGGTCTGCCGCCGCTCACAATGACACAGTTATATAGAATAACAGGTATTCCAGGAAACGAGCGCTCTGGGTGGGAAACCAACCAGACACCTCGTGACTGGTTTGGTGTTTCTCACGGCTTTCAGACTCTGCGTGTGGGTCCCAATGTGATCATGAGTCAGGTGTCAGTTGCTGTCAGTGCGGTGATGAGCTGATACGGGCTCCCACCCTCGCTTCTCGGATGTGAACCCCGGTCGGACTGTATTATCGCGGTCCTCTGCATACACAGGCGTGTGTGAGATGACTTGCACTTACAGGACGATGACGATTCACTACAACAAAAACCTCGGATCAAACTGTCAAACTTGAGAGCCATCGCTATTCAGAGGAAACTAAAGAAAATGTCCACAGCATCACGGCCTTCCCTCGTGAGCATATTTCACATCTTCGCTCATTTATATTTACAACTTGAGAGAATCCCTTCAGGCATGCTGCACGTCAGCAGAGGACAGATAACAGCCGTGTCCCTGTGAGACATGAGGCCCAATTACAGCTGACGCTGATTGTTTTCTCCAGCCTCCCGGCTGCTCTGGATAGTAACAAGGACAGGCTCTTATCTATCAACACAGGCTGGCATCCAGCTATTCAACCGGCCACTCCACCTGTCTGCTGCGAGGGGAAGCCGCACGGTCCCAATTGAGATGTTTGAGGATGAGTCCCTCTCATGACGTCAATGAGACATTAATGGACATTTTGGGAAACATGTTTATTCGCTTTCTTGCCAAGAGGAAAGGAAAGCTTGATACCACTCTTACATATGCGAGTGGGGCTTAATTGTCTCTTCTAATTCCTGGTATAAAAGAAATAAAACAAATGTGCATATTGTGCATTCCAAAATGTCAAATGATACCTCTAAAATAAAGTATTCAGGTCTGGATTTAAATATAGCAAAAACAGACCTAATGTTGTTTTCACAACATGTTCGGCTTCAGGGGATGCCTTTATTTTTGAAATTCATATCAAGCCAAATAACAAATGAAGTGTGGTGACCTGCAAAACAGGAAAGGAGGAAACAGGGACAGGGACGCACGTCATCCATCAATAATGCAAGGGTTGGCATTTGGTTTGGTGTGCAGCTCCGTCATCAGTGAAGCATCACTGCTCCTCTTGCAGCTGAGGAGTCGGGGCTGATTTGGGGTTAAATAATGGGGGGAAACACCCGTGTGACGCTGACATGTAGAAAGTCAACACGAGGACAAGGACAGGATTTGGAGGTTAACATATTGGCCGGAAGTATTTGCTTTAGGTTGTTTCAAATGTCATCAACACTTGTATTGTAGATGGTCTGAGAAGCTCTAGCAGATTAACATGTCTGCGTCATAGTTCTGAACTCGCCTCGGGAGAAAAGAATATCAAAAGAGGTTTTCCACTATCTGCTCAGGAGGTCTATATGTGGCTCTGACGTGGATATGCACCTCGTAGGGGGATCATCTCCAACCCCTACTATCTCACTTGTATGTTTAGTGGTTCAGCTCCAGTGGACTAAAGAGAAGGTCTGGGTCCAGAGGGGGAGGGCTAAAGAGGACAGGAGGCGGAGTCAGGAACACAAAACAAGACGCTGAAGCAGAGACAGAGACAGAGAGCACAGGACCAGTGAGAGAGGTACAGATGATCTGACTGAGACTGTTTTTTAAAGATGGATTTAAGTTTGCTTCAAGATCCGGAGAGAGAAAGAGTCCTGAATGTTCTTCAGAGAGACAAACAGCTGCGTGCTATTGAGGAGGACAGAATAAGGTGAGTCTTCTTCTTCTTTTTTACCATGTTCATAAGTAGTTCTGACTGATGAGAGGCTGGACCACCTTTCAATGATGCATCATGAGACTTACAACAAACAAGGTTAACAAAACAATTAAAACATCAGTAAATATATATGTTCCGTTATTAAAAGCATTTTAGTTACCGTGTGCCTTTCAGTATATTATAGTCCGGATGTCAGATTGTAAAGAAAGGATGTTTGCAAATAAACTGAAAATAAGTTTGACACTGGAATGTTTTCTTTACTGAAATATGCTGAGCATGTTCCCTCCCCTCCATCTCAGGAGGATGAAATACGAGCTCCAGGAGCTGCGCCGGAGAGGCGCAAAGAGTTTCTCCCGGCAGTACGGCGAGCGGACCTGCGCGCGCTGCCAGAGGCGGCTGGGCAAGCTGTGGAACTGCGGCGCGGTGTGCCGCGGCTGCAGCCACCGCATCTGCAGCCGGTGCCGCGTGGGCGTGGGAGCCGCGGGATGGAAGTGCACGGTGTGCCACGCCTACAGGTGCCGTAAAGTGTGATCAATGGCGCTCAAAGTGACTTATTGAAAGTGAAAGTCACCTTCTGGCTTTTACTCTGTTTAAAACTGTCATGTGAGAATCTCGTTGGGCTTCTTTACAGTTTAAACTAACTTGTTTTGGAGTGTATTTAGTCAATATTGTTCATAGAACGATGTATCAAATGTGAAACCCTCCGATCATTATTAACTGAATGATCTGAATCTCCATATGGCTTTATTATTATTAATGTGTGTAGCTCAGCTCTTTGTTTAGCTGTCCGGAACAACACCCTTTGGTTCAGTCTCACTGCTCTCACAACTTTTCCAACGTAGTAAAAAGCTGTTTTCAACATCATCAACAACAACAAACAATCTGTACACTGGCACCAAACAGCACAGTATAGACAGCTGGTGAGCATCATGGAGCATTTAGCAGCTACAGATCCAGACATGTCGATCAGGTGTTGGTGGAGACTAAAAACAGAGCTAAAAGAAAATAATATACTCAATCATCTCAATTTTAAATGAGTGATAATGTTGCTCCATAACTGCTGCTGGTGTAAACAAGCATTATCAACCTAAGAGACCAAATGTTAATGTTGCGTTTATAACTTGTTCTGCTGCCCCACCTGGTAGTATGAGTGCTAATAATGTAAATATGTGTTTTTTGTCTTCACAGGGATGTGAAGTTCAGGTCCGGAGAGTGGTTCTTAGAGCAGAGGGCAAAGAAATTTCCGGCCACCACAGGTTTGTTTACAATACTACGTGTATTTGCTTAAAGGTTCTTTTTGTAAATTCATAGTTATTAATTATTGATGCTCCCTTGATATTATCCAGTTGAACTACATTTGTTCATAAAATATGGAGGATCCGGTTGGTGTTTGTTGAAACCGAATGCTTTATATTTGGGGTTGACAAGATACTAAATTATTCAGTATTTACAGTGTGGTAAATTATTATAAGATGCAATTGTGTCTAATTCATACATAATATATATGTTGGGTGTGTGGAAGCCTTGTAGTGATAAGGGTATTTAAACGCTCAAATATGTTTTTTAATCTTTACATCATTGCTAATTATTATTATTATCAGTATTTAAAGAGTTTAGTGTCACTGTGTGAATTGTTCCCCTCTCATCTCTTTTTACAGTTTGTAAACATTTGGCTTTCAGGTGTGTTGCTATGTTTTATTCATTATATTAATGTTCTTTTTACAGACAAATATGAGATGGTTGGGGAGAAAATATTAAAGAGCTACGATGTGCTGAGGTACAAAGAATCTTTAAATGTTTGTTACTTTGTATTTCATGTTCAAGTATTTCATTCAAACGGTCAATACTATAATGTTTCCTCGTATTTGCCAGTCATATATTAGTTGTGCCTCCCACTCCTCCACCCTACTTGGATTTTCAGTACCTGAGCAGATCTGGGGTAAATACTTTTATATATCCAGTATTATTATTATCGTAAAAACAAGTGTGAAATGTATCAACTGAGCTTTAATTAATGCTGTGTTTTAATCTGCAGGATTCAAAAAAGTTAACCAAATCTATGGAATATGCATTGTTGTCCTTCGCCAGTCATATTAAAAGTAAGTTCATGCATCATTAAACATGTTCTCTTATTAGTTATGATCAACTTTGATCAGGATTACGTAACAACACAAAACTTCAAGTATTTCCAGTGTACACTTCTCAGAAGTAGCAGCATCACTTCCTCTGGATGTAATCACAACATTTATGATGAGGTTATTTTACACGCATTAATAACCACCGTGGAAATGTACCAGCTCATCACCCTCACTGCACCAGCAGATGTTGCGCAAGAGGATAGTCACATATAGCAACGACTTATTGCAGGCATTGCAAAAACACAACTGGTGAAGCTTTTAAAAGTGTCCAGATAGACATTGTTCCTCTAAATAGATGTTTGTCTTTTTCTGCCTTTTAACTTCTCTTTTCGCAACGCAGAGATGTCCACGTCTCAGAGCGATGTGCGGGGAGACCTGCTGAGAGTTGACTCCCACCAGAGCGGGTCGGGCCTCAGCAACAGCACCCAAAAGAGCCTCTCTGACACTGACATCAAGACACCTTCTTATGTAAGTCGGCTGCTAAATAAATCATTCAGCACTCCTAAAGATGCCTTTCCACCTTTACTGGCCAATAGATATTGGTAAGAACAGGCAGTTGCAACAAACACGGAGTAAATCGCTCACCTATAGGCCAATGAGACCCCTGAACAAGGCCATTTAATGAGCTTAAAGTAATCTAATAACTATATTGATCCCTGCTGGTGCTTAGAGGCAATAACTGTCAGTAAAGTAAAGTCCTCCTTTTTCAGCTCTTCAAAGGACCCAGTCTTCCAAACCTGTTCAAGAAAAGCAAAGACAGCGACCAGGAAGGCTCGTCAACCGGGGCGGAAGAAGAAACTCCCTGCGGCTCTGAGTACTCTGGAGGAAAGAGGGTAAAAGGAAGCTGATTGTGAGATAAACAAACCAAAATGTCCCCAAGCAACATCCTGTGAGTTGTGAAATATCACACACATATGTAAAAAAAAGAAAAGAAAGAAAGAAAAAGTCATAGTTGTGTAAGTCGTAAAAAAATCACAGTTAGTATGTCATTAAGAGTAAAGTAAGTATTAAGTAACTGTATAAGTCATAAAAGGCATAGTATTCTTCTAGGCCACAAAAAGTAAAAAGGCACAATATAGTAAAAAGAACTAAACCATGTTTTTAAGACTATCTACACGCTGTCCCTTGTAATCATTTCAGCCTCTGAGCTCAAAGGCTAAATCTCTTTTTTCTGTTCCGTGCTCCTGTTATTGTCAATACGATAATGTCCGTCTGCCCTTTTTAAATAATCTAATTTCCCCGTCCCCCCCTTCAGGGCAGCAGCAGCAGCATCAGCACCGACTGCGGGCTCTTCGAGGGCGTCAGCATAGCAGGAGAGCTGGAGTTGGCTCTGGCCTTCAACATGGACACCACCGCTCTGGAAATCACTGTCGGCGCCTGCAGAAATCTCTCCTACGGTGACACCAGGAAGAAGAAGTGTCATCCGTGAGGATAATAAACATAACTCTCTGCATCATGGTTAGTGTGACCTCATTTGGTGGAGGGAACCTCAGCATTGTGTTACTTCTCTGTGTAGATATGTCAAACTCTACATGCGGCCGGGGAAGAACGTCAGAATGAAGACGACAGTCAAGAAAAACACGACGGATCCCGTTTTTAATGAAGTCTTAACGGTAAAGAGAAACGTGTTTATACTTCAGCTGTTTGTGTTTTAAGCTTGAATTAAACACAGGTCTTTGTCTTGTTCTTGAAAGTATCACATAGAGCGCCACCTGCTGTTTGGCAAGAGACTGCAGGTGTCTGTGTGGCATTCAGGAACCCTGAGAAGGAAGGTGTTTCTCGGTGAGGTCCTCGTCCCGCTGGACGGATGGAGATTTGAGGACCGGGACTCCCAGCGCTTCAACTGGTACCCACTGTGTCCGAAGGTAAAGCAGGTGCAGCGCTGATGGTGTACACACCGTTGACGGGGAAAGCATTCACGGTTCTGTTGAGAGCCAATGTGTTCAATATTAAAGAAATAGTAGAATCAGACATTTTAATGTCTGCATTTTTTATTTTGTAGGTTTTAAAAATAAAATAAAAAAGGTGCTAATTAGTGAGATTAAGAGGTTCTAGTAGGACAATGTGTTCCCTATGGGCAGAGCCAGGCTAGCTCTGTCCCCGTTTCCAGTCTTTCTGCTCAGCCAAATGAAGTGGCTTCAGGCTGTAGTTTCATATTTAATGTACAGACATGGGTTTGGTGTCAATCAAGCTCTCTCAATAAAAGCAAATAAAAAAATTGTCAAAATGTCTAACTATTCCTTTCATTCCAAAAATTATGCAATCACAAAATCATATGAAGAAATAATAACACTTTCTATTATAGAAAGTTATTTCATTAAAACTTAAGTGCAACATTATTTATTGTAGTTGACTTTTATTTGATTTCAGCTGTTTCTGTATCAAAATGTCCTTTTTCAAAAGTCTTTCCTCATGACCATTACATTTGCTTGTTCAACACAAGGAATAACGAGACTCGACCGTCCGCTCGTTCAGGCTGAAGCTACAAGGAAAATGGATTGTTGTTTTCCTCCAAGTCTACATTTGAGTTTATTTCCTCTCTTCTTGTATTTGTGCGTCCCCAGGCTGAGTGTCCAGAGGGCGGCGCTGTGGAGCAAGATGTTGGAAATGTGCTGGTCAGAGTCAAGTTCAGCCCCAAGAACCAGGGTGAGCTCGACAGTCACAAGATACTTTAATAATAATTAATTGATGTAATAACATATCTGCTTTTGAACTCAAGAATATGTTTGCTTACATTTGAACCGACTCTTGAATATAGATGGTATTGTAGTTCAGGTTATGCACAAAAACACTAGATAATGTCGCCTTTCATGAAAGGAAATGCCTTTAGCTCACTTTTTTTGGTTAATTATAAGTTTGTTTTTTCAAACCACACGATACATATTTGTATCTTTTGGGGTTTTACAAATAAAACTGATTACATTTTGTATCCACCCACAAAGTCTTATTATTCATAAAAAACAATTATGTTCTCTGCTTAAACAATACCACAACTCAGAGTATATATCAGCTGATAGATTAAAAAAAAGTATACTGTAGCTTCTAGTGGTACAGGGGTTCTAGTATATTATAATGTACTCTGGTGTAGTTTCATGTGCTTCACTGTTTTACAGATGTGCTACATGTGATGTCTAACATCTCAGGAGTAGACATTAAATACTTCACAACAATAACTTTAGCTTTTACAGAAGACAAGACATAAAAAGCTCACATTTTAATTGTTACTTTACAAGACACTAATTTAAAACCAGTAGACATACATATAAAAGTTACAAATAAAAGTTTTACAATATAAAGATTTTATTTCATAAAAGGACAACCGTTTTTACAGCAAAATGTAAAATGTAAACTTAGAGTAAAAGTACTTGTTATATATATATATATATATAATATATAATATATAATATGATATATATATATATATCATATTATTTGAATGTTAATAACAATTACTGCAGTCATTAAACTGCCGAATAGTTTAATCTATAGTACAGTATCATATTTTATAAATTGAACATCTGTTTTGTTTGTAAAATCTTAATTTGCAAAGTATCTAAGAATTCAAATACATGTGGTTGAGTAAGAACAACAATTCCCAGTGAAATGAGGATGAGGGCAAGTATAAAATGCAGTACAAAAGTAACTTAATATTGTATTTAAGTACCGTACGAGTCTAAATGCGCTTGGTTATTTATTAACCCTTCTGTCGGCACCACGTTCCAACACTAGAGGTCAGGAGAACATTTCTTTTTGACCCCACTATGACGATCATGTCTAACTCAGTGCCACATAGCAATGATCAACTAACTGTCCTTATCAGAGGTGCCAAACACCTTCCCATTAATGCAAACACAGGCCAGAGCATATGCGTCAGAGTGTAAATACGCCTCATTGTGGCCCTGCGTGGCTCTGTGTGTGTGTGTGTGTGTGTGTGTGTGTGTGTGTGTGTGTGTGTGTGTGTGTGTGTGTGTGTGTGTGTGTGTGTGTGTGTTTCAGTGTCTGCAGGCGTGCAAGGTGTGTTGTGTGTGTTCTGGTGTGTGTTTATGAATGTATTATAAAGTGTCCGTGTTTAATAGGCATGAGGGTGTGTTTTTATGAATAAATGTGTGTGTGTGTGTGTGTGTGTGTGTGTTTAGGTGTCTGACTCTGGGAGCAGGCAGAGAGCTCATCCAGACGACGCTCATTTCTGAGGGTGAGAAGTCTCTCTGAACCCGGAGCTGTGGCCCCTGAGAGCCCCCTGGAGGCCCCCTGAGGAGGGGCTCAGACAGACCCCGGTAACGTCCTTCATCACACCTAATATCACTCTGGTGACTCTTTAAGTCAACCTATGTGACATGGCACACGTGTACGTAACATACGATTATATCACATTTTAACGTGGGTGTAAGGGGACACAAGGACATTTTTAAGTGATGGTTAATGTATTCATCAACAACTATAATTGTGAAGCATTTAAAACGGTAAATGAATGGTTAACAATCAACTGTTTTGCTGATTCTGGGAAACATGTAGTAACTGGATCTCTGAGTTATAAAATATAGTCTTTAAAACCAAAACAATGAGATGAAAGCTGCTGAAAGTCATGGAGCCGAGGAGACCTGCAGAGCTCATTTGCGAATGATTAATAGATGCATCTTAATAGATAAGGAATGTTTTCATATATTAAATCACACATTATTAAAAAAATAGTTTTGGCAAATACACTTATTGACTTTTTTTCAGTTTATGCTAAGCTAAGCTAACTGGCTGCAGCTGCGTACTTACTTGGCAGGTACTATCAATCTTCGCATCTTCCTCTCAACAAGTAGTGCACCGAATATCTAACTATTCCTTTTAAATATGACACTGGGTAAAAGTAAAAGTAGAACTTGTCAAAGAGCCTTAATCAGCTTCAATACTCACACAAATGTCCTTCTTACTATACAGCTACAGTTTAGTATGTTAAACAATGTATTGTTCATCTTTGATCTACTTATCAATGCAAATTAAGATGGGATCAAAGTGTTACTACTCCTACTACTACTCTGCACCATCCAATATATATATATATATATATATATATTTCAAATCCAATTTCCCCTTCGGGTGATGCTCTTTTAGAGTCGGTGATGCGTATGAAATCAATCGAAGACACTGGGACGGTATGTCTCACAAATGAAATCTGGAGCCAATTCACAGAAAGTGGTTTGACTTATTTCAGAGTGACTTTTCAGCTCTTCCTTGTTCACAACAAAGCCTTTCTTGTCTCAGTTTAAGCAGGGTGTGAAAGACATGCTCCGTCTCTGGTTTCAGAAAAGCAGGAATAATGTCATTGACCTGGATTTCTCTGTTAACCCTGTCTTCTCCAGTGTTACCATGGCAACTGGCGTTGGACACAGGTGTAGTGAGGTCAGCTTCCTCTCACCAACATCAGGAGAACGTGATGAGATGCAACGTCTCTGCCCAACAACAGACTCTTTGACATGTGCACTGTGCAGCTTTTATATTGTATGAACTGGAAGCCATCGTTCATTAATTTAAATAGGAAGACATATATGTTATTTATTTATCTATCTATTACTTTATAATTAAAAGTATTTAAGTCTGAAACTTTATTATTATTTTTTAAACTAACAAAATGTTTATAACTATGCATAAACTATTTTTCTATTATTTTGTTTTAGCTCAAAGTGAATGTGAACTAGCTGTTCTGTTTTAGCAGGTATAATGTTCAACTTCTTGGTTTAGAAAGTTAGCGTTTGCTATTGATCACGAAACTCAACGCACAGCATTGTGTGGTGCCTGAATGTGACATGAAATGCATGCATTGTATTTTGAATAAAGGAATGATTGACTAAATTAAGGAACGTTATCTTTATGGCACCGTTCATGCACAAATGTGTCACAAAGTGCTTTATAATTCAGTAGCAAAAAAACATTAATAACACAAGTGTAACACCCAATGACAAGGAGTGTTATTATTAACAACTGGCAAAATACAAATGTTATCAGCAGGTTTTACCCTCAGGGAATCATGAATGTTGAGAATAAGGAAAAGTGAAAACTTTGATCTCCTGGTGGCACCGGACAAAAAGTCAGAGAAAAGAATCAGAGACAAATCAGATAAAAGTATAATATAATGTAATAGTTGTTGAGATATGTCAGTCTGGGCCGTTCCTAAAGCCACGACACAACCGATGCTAAAGATATTGAACGCAAAACTTGTCTTTTTACCACAACGAAGACGAACACGACCCATAAACACAACAAACACGACCCATAAACACAACATCTTCAGGCCAAAACCGAACGATGTCTCTGTTCGAGGGAGTTTTGGTGAAACTACAAAGTAAAAAAAAACAACGTATTTATAACCATAGATTTATCTTTATTGCCAATATGTTGGACACCTCATTATAAAACCCTGATCCTCTACAAAGTATTTCCATTGGCGCGTCAGTGAGACGCTGACGTGCTCCTGTCAGCTCCTTTGTGACCGAGCAACGTTGTGTCAAACATACGGCATGGGGGCCAGAACCAGGCCGCTAAAGAGTTCAATCCGGACCACAGGATGACTTTGAAAATGTAATCAGCCATTTTAACACTTTACAATTAAACGCACTGCTCATCCTCTCTGTCCGCCGTGCTGTCCTAATGCGAGTCGCCCGATGCTGTAGATCCCAGCGGCTACGTCCAGACTGCATGAAACACCGTCAGGCGTAGCTACAGTTCACGAGGGAGCCCCGGGTGAAAAGGAGAAAAGTGCACAGTGTCGGGTTTTCAAAGAAAAATGGAACAGATCCAATTTCTCCGTACAGGTAAATGGGACGCCATTGTGCTTGGTGATGGTTCACAGCCCTTTTCACTTCCTACGTCAGACTCACCAGAGCGAAAAATACAACCTGTTTTCAGGAAACAGCAGTATGTCTTTAGTCAGAGACCAGGTGTCACTGTGTTGGAGATCGATTGTAAGGGATGTTTTCAATAAATGTAAAGACATTTGGAGATGTTGTTGACCCACTGGAGATCCAAGTGTACAGTATACGGCCCGTTTACTTAAATTAGTTTGATGCATGCTGAACTAAAGGCGTCCCTATATGTCGTGTCGCACGGCTACGAAGTGAAAACAAGCTAGAAGGATAAAAGCACACATGGCCGTCTGCCACTCGACAGCAACGTGACAGAGAGAGATAAAATATATCAAACCTCAGCGTCCCAGTGACCACGGGGACTTTGAGGATGAAGCCATTATTACTCAGTGGGCCTCGAACTGCAAATTATTAACTATTTAATAATTGCTTATATTTATAAGCTCACGAAAAGTGTCGAGGTTGATAACAATCTCCTGAACTGATTTAATAACATGTAGCTGGATATTTCCTAAAGTAAAACATAATTTACATTTCTATAATGTAGTGATCTAAAGGAAAACATGGTGAATAAATAAAATCTTTGAATGTTTTTATTATCATTAGTAGATAGCAAAAATATACAAACCAAGATGAAATACCCTTTTCAATGTCCCATATACAGCATAAATATCAAACTAAGCATGATTTTAAACTACTGTATAGCAATATTAAACATAAATGGAAGTGTTCAAATATAATGTAAAACAAAAACATGTTCTTGCTTTCACTGTTTCCCCCTTTCCGAGTGGTCGCTCTGAAAGACGAGCCGTCCTTCTCTTCCTACACAACGAATGAGAGACATCAAAAAGAAGCGAGGCTTTGATTACATATCATATGTGTACATCATGAAATAATAACAGAATTAGGCTAGTCCCACTACTTCATCACACCTCTGGATAAAAACAATAATGATTTGGTCTGAATTTGATCAAATGACACACAATCAAATACACAAATAAGACGTGAAACACTACGAAGAGAAAGGTTTTGGCACTAAGTTTTTTCTTCGAGGGATTTGCAAAGCGCTGCACGCTCAAAACAAGAGTGTCTCTCTTTTACTGCTCCAGTTTAGTCTGCGACAGATGTGTGTTATACATGACTTTAAGCGTGTGTGTGTGTGTGTGTGTGTGTGTATCCGTGTGTGATGGCCGGGATGGAGTGACCATTCTGAAAGGGCGAGAGGCTTCTTTATAAAGACTCAAACTCATCGATCCTCTGCTTGGTGTTGCCCTGTCGGATTTGTCGCAGGGTCTTGTATTTGTCTCGGCCGGCCCGGACGTTCTCGCTGTGAAGAAGGTCGTTCTGGGTATTCTTGGATTCATCACGTGCATGAGCCAGCTCTGAGGTCAGGGCCTGAGGGGGCAGACAAAGGAGAGGAGGCATGAGAGGAGACCTGAGAGGAGGCATGAGAGGAGGCATGAGAGGAGGCATGAGAGGAGGCATGAGAGGAGGCATGAGAGGAAGCATGAGAGGAGGCATGAGAGGAAACCTCGAGCAAACCCAACTTCTTATACGAATAATATCAATATTGTGTAACTGTAACGACCCTTCACCGTGTGTGTCGTTCACTTCTCGCCTCGCGGTGGTTTACTCGTGAGTAAAAAGTTCATTTTGGACACTTGTGAATCATTAGCATGTTGGGCCATCAGTTTGTGAGCAGAAAGTAGTGCAGATGCCACGAAATACAAGACACATTTATAGCAAGTGTGGGATGTATTGATCAACTGTATGTAAGACATGGCAAACTCAGAGATATTTAAAGATATTTGATCACAATGTCTTGACACAATGGGATATTTAACAGTAAAGGTCCCATATTGAGAAGATATTGTGATCAAATATCTCACTTTTTAAAACATGGGGTCTAAAGTAGTCTAAAGGTCCCGTATTTTAAAAAGTGAGATGTCTTTTTTATTATAATTATGAATAATCTACTATTATTATGCTGCCCTTGTAAATAGGAATGATGTCAGACACAAGTTGACTGTTCCAGTGCAACACATCAGAAAATCTAAAGGCTTAACAGGTTAGCAGTACCAGTCGATAACGATGCTTTACGCCGCTATTCTGCATAAAGCAGGTCATTCTTATAAGTCTGACTTTCTGAGTTACGATTTCTCAGATCAAATGGAAAGTGCTTTATAAATACTGTGATGAAAGTATGGAAAACCTCAATCCGTGGAGAAATCTTATCTCTAAATCGAGCCGCTTGAATGAATGTCGTAGTTGTGATGTTGCAACTTTCCAATGGGGGGCGAGCCAAAATCACTCGTTAATTATGGTGACGAGGAAAGGTGTCAGCACACGAGTACAGGGCGTGGCACCCTGACACATTACCAGGAATTATTACCAACTACTACAATACATCATGTCCAATTCAATAAATATCCTCATTATTCGTTCTTTCTTTGTGACCTCTTTGTGACCCTGCGATGACAAACACAGAGACGCAGTCAGCCTCGGGATGCGCTAAAAACACTCGGCTGCAGAGAGAAAGATATCGGTCACGTAACCCCAAATGAATTGAATAACGCATCTGGACCTTTTGCACGATTGACCGCGTGAGGCGATTATTGAGTTATCTCCGTCCTCACCTTCAGCTGTTTCTGGACGCGCTCGTTCTTCTCGGCCTCGGTCAACCGGTCCTCCTCGTTGCGGTGGTCATTGATGCCTTCGGTCTGCAGGTCGGCGCTGCTCGTGCTGGCGTTCTCTTCGCTGTCGCTGTTGTCGTACGTGGGTTCGTACATGGGGGGAGGTGGAGGCGGGGGGGGCGCCGTCATCACCATGTGCAGCTCCTCCTTGGTCTTCAGCAGATCGTCCTGGGCCTCCATCGCCTGGGATGAACAATTGTGTAGAGACGGAGTCAGATTTACTCGTCACCGTCGTCTCTGAACGTGGTCGGAAATCTGATTGATTTTCACATTTGAAATGTAATAAAAACATATATTAAGTACAAACACAAACATAATCTCCCTCCCTGCCGCACCCTCACGTGGTGACATTTATAAAAAGGAATGTGTTTCGTTTTCGGTTTCAAGAGGACTTGCACAACTCTTCAGTAAACCAGATAGATGTTTTTGTACAACAGTTTTTGCAGATTAGAGATTTAGTAAAAGCTGAGAAAGAGTCCGAAGAAATCTAACTCCAGTCCTCGTGTGTATACTGTGCTGTACTTGTATATTGGGCAGTACATTGTACACGTAAGCTCTCACCCTGAGCTGCCATGATTCGGCCTCCTCCTCCTTGACTCTCTTGGCCTCCTCCAGCAGGCTGATCTTGGCCGTGTGCTCCGCCAGCTCTGCAGCCTGATACAAAACAAAAGCACACACACTTGTTGAAGAGTCCCGACTTAATACGTGGATACAAATGTAATATTTATTTTAAATCAGGAAATCTCGTTATGCGAATAATAGGAGTTGATTCCATTAAGGCGGCATTAACCATCGTGGAGGAAGAGGGCGGGACCAGATGATGTAATTAAAGGAGCGCCTGTAAAATGTGATGTTTGCTTCATGTCTTATTTGAGGAATGTTATTGTCCGCACGGATATGATTGTTTGTTTTCAGTGGACGCTTAAGTCGCCTTCTTCAATCAGGATTAACTCGTCAAGCTTCAAGTCTATCAATTTGACTTTGACACATTTTCTTTGCGCTCAGCCAGGCACGAAAAAAATAGTTTTTTTCAAGCATCTTCTCCCCATCACCTTAAAAAAGGCTTCAAGTCCTGTTGCTACTCTAAGTTACTGAACTCATGACCACAGGAGAGTTCCTTGGAGCAGAGCTGCCTGAAACCCAACAAGACTGCAGGTGTTGTGGCAGATTCCTCGTCATCATCACAACAATGTGAGCAGGTTGGAACTGAACTAACTGGAGTATTTAACAGCACACCTGCTTTAATTGTAAAGTACTGAACACATTCCAGCCTGTGACACGGCCCTGACATGGTTGGGTTAAAGGGCTTCAGCTGAAGAACTGGTCCCCCAGTGAAACACCGGGGCGCAGCGAAGCTCAAACATTCAAAACGTTGATAACACAACCCTCACACGTCTTGTTCGGACGTAATCCATCGCACAAGCGTTTTTTGGGGGTTCGAGTAGAAGGGATGTTGCTGCAGGTGTCTGTGCGGCAATAAAACGGTGAGTGTGGAGAAGGAATCACAGCTTTGTGTCCAAGTGAAAGACGGAGCACACGGTCCTGTGGGTGGTCCGCAGACAGCGGCTTGGGGTGAGGGGGCGGGTCTAACGGGGTGTGGTCCAGCTGGACACTACACCGAGGTTTTGTCTGGAGCGACAGTAGCCGGGCCCCCCTGAACACACCACCCTGTAATGTGCCTGGTGCAGACCTGGACCAAGTACAAGCCGACTATAGTAAGAGCGAGTTTTAATTGATCTGATATTGTAAGCAAGGTGCAACATTTCAAGATTTCGGTGATGCACATCTTCTCATTGAAAGAGAAAACTACCAGACGGGTCGTTTTCTTAACATACTGTTTGCAACCTGGTTGATAGTCTCAAAAGAATTGCAAATGTCTGTAAGAAACACCCACCAGCTGATCCTGACTCTTCTGCTGGTCCTCGGCGTGGCGGGCGAGCTCCTCTTTAGCCAGCAGAGCCGCCTGGCGTTCGGCCTCCAGGCGAGCCGCGTCGTCCTCGGCTCTCCTCCGCTCCTGCTCCAGCATCATGGCTCTCTGGCGCTGGTCCTGCAGATCTACCAGAAACACAGGGAAGAGATATGAGACAACGCTCACCGCTACAGGGCCAACGTGTCAAGGGAAGATATTTCATGAGATCTTTTTAACTACGTCGCTCCGTGTTTCCTGATGAGAATCGACTCGGCGTCGCCAAATATGGACGCTCCGATGACGCCACGTCTGTCAGTCTCACATACCCGTCAAGAGGGGTGTGGTGGTGAAATGCCTCTCCTTCATTAAAGAGTTACCTTAAGTAACCCAATGTTTTTCTCTCTCTCTTTTAAAGGCTACATCTACTTGTTAAAGCCAGGTTTCTAGCACATTGTTTGTAAATCTTCACAAATCCCAAACTTATGGTTTCATTCTGAAAAGAGGCTAAAAGATCCCGAAAACATCTAAGCATTGCATGTTTTATTGCACATTACTTTTTCAGTCAGTGATGTAGAAAGCAGAGAGTTTGTTAAGTCTCATCACAGATGAAATAAAATCATAATTCAACAAAAATATGCCCAATTTCCTCCTAGTGAGTATTCCCTGGTGTTAAAATGGAGATACCGTAGCGAACAGAAGATAGACATATATTTATAAGCATATTATATTTATACGTTTCTGTTACTATTCAGGCTGATAAACTCCAATCAACTGGAATTCAACATTCAAAAACTCAATAATTTATCACTAAATTATAAGCAGAATACTTTTTCATCATTAACTACAGATGTAAACACACAAATGGAATGTTTCTGGTTTGGAAAATGTATAATCAAAATACACGAGCCATCAGGTATCATACTGTACCCACGGATGACATCACTGCTAACAGATGCTTTAATAGAATCAACTTAATAGAATCAGACACACACACACACACACTACTCTAAAGGGGGGTGTGATGTATGGGCTCCGTCTCCCCTCACCTTTCTCTGCCTTCTTGGTCTTCTCTTCAAACTGATAGAGCCTCATCACCAGATCCTGCTTCTCTCGCTCCATCTGCTCCTTCTCTCTCTCGATGGCCTCCCTCCTCTTCTTCTCCTTCTCCAGCTGGCCCCTGCAGATAAGACACAGCGGCCGTGAGCCGACATGGACGATGCACAGTTACGGCTGACAAATGACACTCAGCGGGGCCTTGACGCGGCTTCAATGCCATCCTGTAACAGCTGCAGGCTGTGGATGCAGTCATCAATAATGGGATTCTTCAAAGGGTTTTAGGGCTGCAGCTAACAGCTGTTTTCATTATCAACTAAATGACGGGTGGTTTACGCTATGAGATGTGAGAAATGGGGGGAAAATCCCATGGTTGTTAAATTTAAGACGACGACTTACATGACATTTAGCTGACGCAAGTTACAATCATGTCAGAGTCATACTCCGTGGACACCGCTACAGGGAGCAATTCAGGGTTAAGTGTCTTGCTCAAGGACATATCGACTAGGGCGGGGATTGAACCGCCAACCCCCTGATTGAAAGACAGACCTGCCATCGTATTCTGGTGTGACTTTTGTCTAATGCAGCAATTAAAGATTATTCTCTTTCTTGATCAATTATGATGATCTGCAGTCGATTTATGAAACAAAATCGGTGTAAAACTTTAAAATGTACACTGTAAAAATAAAAAATGTAATCAAGAGGCCAAATATCTCTTTTGGAGGGCCAGCTTTGCCTCATTGTCCAATTTATACTTTAGCTTTATTATTATTATTATTATTATTATTATTATTATTATTATTATTAATTGCTGCTGCACTAACTACCTGCCATCTCCCTGAGGGTTTAGTTGTGTTTACCTCAGTTATTCTGTAAACACAATTTGACGAGTATCTGGTGATTGTGACCTCCGCCTCGGTGACTGTGACCTCCTGTGTCTGAACCCTAACTCGGCCTGCTGGTGACCTCACGGTTCACCCACTGGTATTTACTGGGTTGTCTCCCGGCGTTACATCACCATGTTTGAACAGCTGCGCGGGACAGACAGCGTGCAGACAGCCGTACGGTCAACACCCGTCCACTTTCACTTCAGAGCGTTTGGGAAGCACGTTTCCCAGTTGACAAGGGAACGGTGGGTTATTGCCCCATGAATGGAGGTTTCACATTACATGTAGAGAGTACCTGTACAGCTGGTTCAGAATAACTCAAGGTCAGAGTGCAGAAGTGAACTGCTGCTCTTAATCTCTTGTTCTGTTTTATACGATTATAAACTGAATATATTTGTGTTTGGACAAAACGTCGCCTTTAGCTGTGGGAAGGTTTGACATGCAGTTAAAAACTGTTATCGGACTTTTAATAAACCAAATAATGAATAGATTAATCAAGACAGCAATTAGCTAATGAATGAATAATGAACATAATTGTCGATGAAGCCTTAAACTCTTGCAGCCTTACCCATTCTGATAAATAATGTGTTGAACATATCATATAAATATACATAAAAGCTGAAATAAAGATCAATTCACTATCACTGCATGATGAATGTGATTGGGTAAATCTGAATTTTAAACAACTGTTAATTTTCTCAGAATTATTAATTTGTCGACAGGTATTTGTAGAATGATAATATAAAGAATATATATAAAATACAAGCTGACACTTCTCTAAAGAATAATACAGAATTACTTCTCCTTGTCAAATAGATTCAAACATTTAAGAGTTAAAGAAGGTTTTCCATTATTTAGAACAGTATTTGTGCTCGTGGGACAGTTTGACTTCACCTCTCCATCTGTTTCTGTTGCTTCTCCTCCCGGGCCTGAGCCTTCATCTGCTGCACCTCGATCGTGTCGGGCTTGCGGCGGCGCATGTACAGCTCGTGGTTGCCCATGCACAGCTGCAGGATGCGCTTATTTATCCTCAGTCTTGCTGCATAAAACCCAAAGTCCTGGGGAAGAAGAAACAGACAGGATGAATATGCAAAGAGAGGAAAAGTGAACACACATCAGGAGGCTGCCGGTAATTCTAAATACAGATCGCTGCAACACACGGGAGCGCCTGCTCCACTCATAGTAGACGCTAGGATAGCCTGAGCTGCAGAGATAAGGTATACAACACTTACCTTTGTGAGTGTTGGGGATCCTTCACTAAGAGCATTATTTAGGAGACAGCCCTGAGTAGTTAGTATGCTAAATCAGACTGACAGGGTTCTTACACATGTTGACCAATGGATTTCCAGGACTTTTCCATGACTTTTCCATGACTTTAAACCAAATTTCCATGACAATACTGAAATCTCAGTATAAACATGAACAATTTAGAAAATTTGCCTTATTGAGAGCGTACGTCGGCTTACATTTTGAGCGTCTTTCTTTAAAAAACATATTAATTATTTCAAACTTGCCGTAAATGGACACACGATTATAACAAATTTCCATGACTTTTTCAAAACTTTTATGATTTAAGTTTTTTCCATGACTTTTCCAGGCCTGGAAATGACCATTTTGAAATGCCATGACTTTTCCAGGTTTTCCATGACCGTACGAACCCTGGACTGAGGATATATCTGATGTCCCTCCTCTCCACTAGGAGAAACATGACGCAACAGGTATAGGGTGAGCAGAGCGCTAAAGAACAGATGGTCGCTGCAACTTAATACCCTGAAAGCTTCAATTTATGTGAGGAGAAACATCCTTAAACAGGAGGAGATGTAAAGGAGACTTTTCAGAGAAGTATTACTCACAGGAGATTTTTTGTCGATGGGTTTGATGATGAACTTCTTATCGTTGAAGGAAATGTTTCTGATCTCACTCCAGGGGAAGCCAATCTTCGGGGTCAGTCTGAGGAAGTGATCACATTCACACGGACGTTAGGCTGTGATACCGACAAATAAAGGCTGATCTTATTATTCTGAAGCAAAAAGCGTTGATGTAATTATTGACTTGTTTAATTACAAATTCTTTTGGCATGAGAATTATTACAAACGAGCGGAAATATCTTGCTTTTTTATACTAGCACAGCTAATTTAAAACATGCAAATTTGATCATCGTTCCACCTTAAATTAAAGGATTTGGAAAATACTAATTAGCTGTCGCTCTATTTATTGTAGAAACACGTAAAGTTAAAGTGCTGTATGAACACAATTTCAGACAAATCCTTCATACTGTGGTGTTGATAAAACTCTCGGGCTGGATTTCTGAATCCAGTGTTTGAGTATGGGATGAATCTGGGGTGTGGCCTGCTGTTCCATTGTGCCAGACAAAGTGAACGGATGCCAATCTCATTCGGCACAATGCAAAGTAGCACAGTAAACATTGACAAGCCGATAGTGTTGTAATCTAGAAAAGCCGCCATCCACCTTTTTGCGAAACTCTGCTGCGAAACCGTACTGCCTAAACAGGAATGGCACTCAATTACTCACCCTGACACATGCTTATGGAATTGAGAAAACAATGTGGAAGTTATCTCAGCGATTGAATATTTGCATTGGTAATTGAGCCGTGCTTTATCAATGGATTCCTTTTTTGTTGAAATGTATGTCGTCGTGATGCCGTATTTGAAACGTTGCAGTTTGCAGTGATTTGGGAACGTAAACACTAGTTGGTAAAAATGTGGCTGGATTTCATTTGTAAGACTCATAATAATGTCTGAGAATAAACCAGTCAGGAATATTAACGTGATAGCAGCACTTCATGGGACCAGGATGCAACAGAAAAGAAGCGTTTTCAGGTTCAGTCTGGTTACAACTGAGTCTAACTAAAGAATAACAAACAACTATACTAGGTGTTGTGAGAAACCCAATGTATATATATTTAACACTTTGTCTCCAGGAAAGGAACTTTAAAATTAGCCGCGCTGTAGTTCGGAGAGCAGGAGAGGCGAAGGAGTTAAACCAGCAACAGGCTGTCTGATCAAAGCCTCGGCTGCACTGCTGCATTGTGGGCCGGCTGGCCTCATTGGAGAGACAGTCTCACATTCTTAAGTGCCGCACAGCTTGAAAAACCAGTCGGCGTAGCCATGGTTACAGAGGGCACCGTGGAGGAGAGGCATTTCTCTCCTGATCCCAGGGAGCGAATAAAGAGACCGACTCCCACTGGGACACAGGCATTTTTAAATTGGAGGTTTTTTACTACAGTTAAGACACAATTATTGTCTCATGAGAGAGCGTTGCCAAAAAAACAGTTAACAGTAAGAAAATAATTTAGACTTCGGATACAAGACAAATAATTAGTCGGTAAAGGTTCAATTAGAGACTGAAACGCTTCACTTTGTCACCTGTCACAACGGCCTCTGTTCATTTCTTCCACTAGTTCACCAAAAGTCGACCAGACTGCTTTCAACAGGTTCAATACGGGAAAAGCTCAAATCTGGTGGTGAACAAAAAGACTCAGCCAGAGCAGAGTGCAGCTGGAAGGATCTCTGACTGAGAGGCACCTGGGATGAAGTGCTCCTTTAACACACTTCACTCCAGTAAGACCACAGACATGGCCGCCAGCCACAGGGAACCTCTGTACTCATTTCACCAGATAGAGGGTGATTACCTCCCAAACTGTCTTGCCCTATAAACCAGAGCCTGGCAGCACCCGTTCACAGATCCCCCAAAGAAGGTTTCCGTGAAGCACGATGCCGAGAAAAGAGTCACCAAAACAAACAAATACAAAAGAGGAGTATTTACTCTTCTCTTTCTGACTGTCTGTCTGTGGGTAAATATAAATGGGGGGTGATTAACTACAGTCATGAACCTGGACAAGTCAGCCCTAATTTAGCGCGGACATTAAATGAATATAAAATAAATAAGATACGATCTGTAGATGTATCACAAGGCTTTCATATAAATCATCACATGATGTGATTTGTGTCCAGAAACCTCAAAACAAAAACTGCTCAAATCGGTAACGTTTATATTTTAGATACTAAAGACGCATAAAAGCAATCTGTGTTTGGAGATACTCCTCCGAAAGACTGTATTAATTTGGCAGTGCTCGTTATTCCTGTCGCTCCGTCTGCAGAGAAACAGGAATAGTGAATAAGTGCAGACGTGGACCCGGCTCAGCTGGTTTAACCCAGAGCGGCAGTTTCTGGAGCAGCATTCAGGAGCAGACCGGACAGACACTACGGGATGTTTCAAAACACAGGGCTTACTTGTCGTCCTTCTCATAAATGTTGAGTCCCAGGGCGTCCACTCCCAGCCACAGCTCTGTCCCTTTCTTGTTCTTGATGTCAAAGTAGTTCACTCCGTACATTTCCAGATCTTGGGCGATCTTCAGGTACTCCAGCATCGCGTCCTCCCTGCAAGAATCAATAGGAGACACCGGTAAGTTATTCTTTCAATGTATTCTAATCATCTCACTGAGGGAGAAAACATTAAAAACACTCACTTCAACATCCCATGGTGCTCCTCATGCCACACCTGAATCCTCTCCTCCCACTGCTCTCTGGATAACTTGTGCTGCTCCTGAACTCTGCAGGAAGGGAGAAAGAAACAGGGAAGGTTCAGCCGCACGACGAGAATAACATCATGACCTATGTTTTAATGCAAGCATTGAATTGTGGAAAGTCCAGCTGTGTTTATGTGTGTGTTTTCCCCCACAGTGACTTGCAGTGCATCAGATTGAGAGGACAGGCTAAGTAGGGTGTGTGCTGCCGGCATTCCAGCAGCGCACTGCGACTCAAAGTCAAGAGGGATGCATCGTGTGCACCCTCAACCCTTTCTATGACCCACAAACACATGTTATTACATGTTATTATGTGTTGTGTTTTAGGTTCATCATACACTCTCAAATTAAGAGAATGTATGTTTTATTTAGATCATGTTTAGACTTCTGGCAAGGCAGAGTTAATAATATCTGATTTTAAAAAGTATGACGATATTTTTCTGGTCTACGATAAACACATACATACTTTTGTATTCTTTTTCATACACAGCTACACAGTATTGTGTTTGTCTGTGCAGCACAAATCAACTGCAATGCTGGAGATAGTGACAACCTCGAGACTCGGTTCACATGGTCGACACACGATGACCTCCAGGCTTTCAATTTGTCGGGACACGGGAATTAAAAAGAGACGTCATCGTGCACTTGATGGCATATTTGAGCAGCTGTTTGTTTTTCAACGCTTCACAAAATCATTGCGTGCTCCAGACCTTTTCAAGCGATGACTAGAGCAGATACAATTGTACACACCCACCCAAAGCATCACCTGCTTCAACGGGGAGAAATGCAAAGAACAGCGTCCGCGCCTTGGCACACGGCGCACTGTGCATTGGACTCTTTGAAGCCGGTGCCACAATGAATCAATCCTGCTCTGGAGCAAACAATGAGACGCTCTGATATCAACGAGGGACTCTGATATCTGGTTTCGGTTGTGGATGCCTTGAAAGCTAAATTGACAAACGTATTCACTGGTAAAGGGAAACGATGTCACGCAAACACCCACACAAAGGATTCAAATGTTTTAGATAAATAAACAAAACGTAATCTGCTTGTTTGTTTCTTTAGCTTCCAGATTAGAGATATTCCTCCTCTAGTAAGCCAAGTATGTCACTACATGGCATCTAGCTTTCTGCGACAACAGAAAGCTTGATTCACTGTTTCACACCTACATAGCTCACCTTTGTGGCAGCAGGCGTTCAGACAGCAGGTATCCAGGCTGGTTTTGTTCTTTGTGGTAGTCTCCAAACTTGGCCTGAACCGAGTAGGAGGCGAGCAGCACGGCGGTCTCTGGTGGGCAGTAGACCTCGTCGCTCAGGATGCCCTCCTTCACCTGCAGGAAGAACAGCTTCTGGGTGATGTCCTGGATCAGCTCCTCAGACACGTCCTCTGGGAAGAACTTGGCCCGGAACTTGAACTGCAGCGGGTTCTCCTTCTTCACGTCCTGGGACGACACCTGGAGAAGAATGACAACGTTGTTAACACGCGGTAAAACAGTAGTCGGACATCTTGGGAAATAGGCAAATTATAAGTGTCCTGTCGATGATTAGATGAGAAGAATTATACCTTCTTGTTTGCACGGTAAATATAAAGCTGCAGCCAGCTGGCTCTGTCCAGATGTAACACAATCTCACTTCTAGCACGTCTGATGCCCCCCAATTAACACCTCACATCTTCTTGTGTGTGTGTGTGTGTGTGTGTGTGTGTGTGTGTGTGTGTGTGTGTGTGTGTGTGTACAGGAGGGTTATTTCCTCTCTTTTCGGCGTGTTGCTCTGCAGAGGCAAGTAAATGTTTACACAATTTGCCTCTTCCTCTAATTTCAAAACAGGAACCAAGCGGTGTTGATGGAGAGAATGAGGCCGGTAATATTCCCGTTCCAGCGAGGCATTGTGCTGATGAGTTGCACAGTGTGGCGCGTACTGCTGCTGCCCATTGGCTCTTTCTCAGGGCTTGTTTATGATCATAAACTCCAAACTGCTTTTGAAGTTCCCTAGCTTGATTTGTTTGGTTTAATTTCGAAAACTATTCATCAGACTAGATTTTAATGTATCCATTATATTTTAGTAGAACAGCACTATTAAGCATAAGTGATAGTAATCATGTGTGCATTTAAAAGATAAGTATAGGTTAGCATTACACTCCTGTCTCAATGTCCAACTCACATTGTTTAAAACATGTGTAAAAGTAACAAGTGCATCACAACCAGAGAGGTTATTGTTTTCCTTCTACACATGTGTCCTCCTTGTCAATACCTAGTGCCTACATTACCCACAATGCAACTTAACAGCCACCAGTTGTTTTTTTAGATTCCGGTTGGTAATGCCAGTCGCGGCTAATGTAGCCTCGCACTTTTCACTTCAAGCTAATGTTGCGCTACAGTTCACAGTTTCTTTTCAATTTTCAAACTTGTATTCTTAAACTCCAACAGACGTTGACTCAAGTGACATCACTTGCCACAGTTCATCAGATTTTGCTTGGCACTCTGTGAAGTCTCAAACGGTTTCTACATTATTTCACATATTAATAGCATTCTTCAAGACCCATAAACAGATTTTAATGTTTAACATCGGTGGAGCTTTTCTAAGAGACTATCAGTGCAGAACTAACGGGTTTAAAGCGGCTGCAGGGGTTGGTGGATATTACGGAAACTGTGATACGTAAAAAATCGTGAACATATGGAGTTCTGCTTGTTTGCAAGCTTGACTTCATTCATCCGTTAGATTTGCCTTTTGCATAAAAACGTTAACTAGTTTGATTGTGAGCCGCTCAGGAGGAACAGTTAGTGAAGGTACAGTAACCTGTGTTTACTCTGGGACAACAGAGAAGAACCAAAACACTTCTGGTTCATGAAGAGTTCACCCTCTCGTCAAATAATCCACCCTCGGCCGATTTCATGAGCTCTGACCCAAGAAGACAGAAACCAGACTAAGAAAGCTGCTATTTTGCGAGTGGAGCCCCAAGAGAACATTGAGAAGACATGGTGGTGTAATACGCTGACTACTGATTGACTGAAAAGTAAACACTGGAGCTCAAAGAAAGGATGCATTCTTTTTCCATTGTTTATACAATTTGAGCGAGGACGATATACTTAGTGAAATCACTTTGTATGTATGTGTGAATTTACGTATGCATGTAAGAAATTGTACGACTTCTATAGTAAAATAACTAGCGTGACAGTATAAAGAACATAGTGGGGTCTGATTCTTTAGAGCATTCACAAATATAATCTTAAAACGTTGGAAACATTTGTTTCTCCAACCCTAGCAACCAAAATCGTAATAATTGAAGAATCTGAAAAAAGGAGGATTATTATAAAACAAAAACATGCATTTAGATGAATCTTACCTTTTTTTCCAGTTTTAGCCAAGTATAGTAACCTTTGCCATCCATGTACTGAAGTCCAAAGTACCAGACTTCACGTAAGCCGACGGTTTTCACCACCTGCAGAGAACACAAACCACCAAGTCTTAACATAGAGTCAGACTTCAACACGTGATTATGTTCACCATAAATTAATCTGCTGATTTATCTATTTTTGTTGATGAATCCATCAATCGCATAGAATACGTAAATGTAGTAAATGTCAACAAAATAGTGTCGATCACAACAACAAAGCCCGAGGCGGCATTGTTGTTTTATTTCACCAAAAGTCCAAAACCTCAAAAACCAAAAGGTACTCATTATGACATCTGATAAAGAGTTGCAGTAAATCTGCACATTTCATGAGAAATTCAAGCAATGTTATTTTCTTCATCGTTTCGTCTCTAAAACACAAACACGGAGAAGCCTTCGTGTGGTTTTCCCCGTCAAAAGGTCAAGACGCATATTCCAGATAATATTATCTTCCATCACCTTCTTCACAGACTAAAACGTACAATGGAAACAGTTCGTCGTGGCAGACAATTGAAGTGATGCAATATCAACCAAGAAAGGAGATGCAGGCACTTCACTACATTTGACCATATTTAAGATAAGGTTACTCGAAAGAATGCACGACCGGCTCTTTGAAATGATGATGAGATCACACCCCGGAAATCAATGAAAAATGAATCACTGGTAGTTTCTTTCTAGCCCAGTGAGGAGTTATGAACAGGCCTTTGAAGGCTTTATAGATGCTGGCAAGGCCTGAGGAATCTAACCTTAAGGTGCCATACTCAGGTACCTGCTAATCTGCTCAACAACCCTTATTGCATTACACATTCCCAGGCCCGAGTATGACTACGGTAACGGTACAGTCAGCTACTGCCAGGAAAAATATAAGTCCTACATGTTTGTCTTTGAAGCAATTTGGCAAATATCCACATCAGGAAAAGGGAGACGGACACAAGCAATCCTTGTAGTACTTTTTTTCTATTATGTAAGACAGAGAAAATGAGTAAATCCTGACAGCTGTCAAGCTACAACTTACAAAAACAATAATCAGAATAGTGCAGATAACCTTTCTGCCAATGGATTTATCACTTCTGCTCTTACTGCAACCAATAATGAGTCTTTTGATGTAATATCAAAAGCTACTGCTACTTGGGATAATAATATACATATATCATTATTCCCACTAATTTTGAGATTTTTCAACAACGCAACACTAAATTAAGTGTTTTCTGGACTTGAAGAAACACTCACATCTCTCTGGCTGCTGCAATAAGCCACAGCACACATGTGCAGGCCGAGGGCTGGTCCTTCACAAAGTGGTCCTATTGTGTGGCTGTGAGGAGGAGTGATACTGTATAACGAGGGCGTGCTGCATGACCAACATCCTGTCTCTGACTCAAAGAACCGACTGAGGCAAGTCTGCTGCTACTTATTGGAAAAACTCCTCATCATTAACGTTGAAAATAAAGATTATGAGCCTGGTTTGTATTCTCAACTGCACTGGAGACACAGATGGAATGTCCTCAGATTAGCAATTTGAAGATTTATTTCAGACAATCTTTGTGCAGCTGAGGCAAAAAGTGAAAAAAACATTAATAGTTCTGGGATAATAACTTGTGCAGAGTTACTATTTTCCACTGAGCTTGTGAAGGGAAAAAACTAGCCTTTTATGGCAGAGTGGAAGGGCAATTTTCCATCAGCACTTAAAGAGTTCATGTCTTTTATGCGTGTGACGTTGTATGTGGGACAAACTCTGTGCTGTCACTTTTTTAAATTCACCACTGCCAAATTCTCCACCCAGCCACCAGGTGAGGTGTCAAGTTGCCTGGGTGAAGTCTCGCGGCACGCACTCCCAATAATAAGGTCCAGCGTTAACATTTAAATCAAACTGCCATCTTTTAGGAGTCGACACAAGATATAAGAGGATAAATGAATGGCTTTCACTGAGGGGTCTTTTCTGATGGATAGCAGCAACAACAACAACAACAACAACAACAAGTTCTGGAAGGTGGCCTGAAACGAGAGCAGCTGCATCTCATCTGTAATGAAACTCTTCAGGCCTCAGGAAACAATCGTCCCTTTCATGCTGGTTTTGCTCTGGGGGCCGCAGAGAGAGACAGAGCTACCGTTCAGACACCTCAATGAAGCGTCCTCTCAGGGGATCCGCCCCCGGAGAGCCGCTCGGTGCAACCTTTGCACAGACAGGGAGGTCCCAATTTAAACCTGAAACATTGTATTTCACTTTAAGAATAGATGAACCAGCTTTAATAACACACTGTACATGTAGATCCACACCTGCTTGCAGAGGTAACCGAAAACAGTACAGTTCATTAGAGGAGGATTATAACCTGAATCGGGGGACGCAGGTTTAAAGCGACATCGCAGCAGGATGCTTTGGCAGAATGCCTCGATCTTAATGAGCAGCTAGAGCGCTCCAACGTCAGCCTGGGCTCTGAACACCTCAGATATTCATTTAAGTAAGATTTAGGTTAGCAAGTTAAATCTTTTACTTTTAGGGACCTTTTCTATACTACAGGGAATATAATGTAATATCAGTTTCTCAGTGACACCATATGAAAGTGTCAGTAAACCAGTGGCAACGATAAACTATTGAATTACTTATTATGATATCACATTTGTTCAGTGCTTATAAGCAGTAAATACCAAAAGGCCTATGGATGAATAAGTAGAATCAAGAAGGATTATGACAATTGAACAAAAGAAACTCCAATGAGTTCCTCTTCCAGTGGTAATGTCATCTAAAGTGGTTATTTGCATAAAAACATACAATTGTATTTGTATATACATATTTGCTTTGATTACAGGTTTTTGGGGGGCACTAGTAGTTTTTCTAAGATAGTTAATAACTATTGATAAACTATTGATGAGGAAACTGAATTAAATGCTTTTCAACCTACCATTGGCCAGTTTTTGCAGACTATCTTACTGATTGTCTGCATCCTTGGAAAAAGTAAATCCACTAATGTGCATAAAATCGAGGAGCCAGACTATTTGCAAGCTCTTACCAGCAGAAGCACAAGTCACCTTTATTTGTGCAATGATTTAAAGGCTACAAACCATCTCAATAGGGTTGAAGTAGTGGTTTCTATTCAACGCCCACTTTACACTTGGTTTAGGTGGAAGGAGCAAAAGTCCAGGAGCAGGTGTCATGGCTTCCGTCTGCAGCGACCTCACACACAGTGAGGCTTTCTCTGCCTTGCTCGTGGGCCCTGGGGCCCTGTAGTGAGAGAGAGGAATGCCACCGGGCTGAAACAGCATTGCTCCCTACATCCTCTGGGCTGGCGAGCGAGGGATACACCCAGGCAGAACCCAAACAGAGAGCCGCACAAAGGATGAGAGGGCGTGTGTGGTGGGGGTCCAGAGACAAATGGGTCTATTGCTGTCATTGTGAATAGAAAAGGGACCTGGGAGTTTTCCAAAGAGTTTAATATCTAAGAATAGTTGTGCTGTCATACCACAGCACGGAAGAAAAGCCATCATCCATACGCAGTATGTTCCCTCTCTGGATTTGTAACAGCTTTGCAGCAATTACTGAATGTACCTTGGACGTGTAGGTTGGGTGTATAAGTGAACTTGTTTCATACGTTACACCTTTCTGCACCTGTCAGACTGACTATTCAGACTTCTGTTCACTTATCAGCTGTTTAACATCCCTCTGCTTTCACCCAATCCAAACCAGTTCCTCTGGCGAGCTGCCGCTTGAAGCTTTTGAGACCACGTGAATAGAGGAGAGGTCCTCTGGAGATCGGCTCTGATCATGGCCAACGCACCGAGGCCAGAGGGAACCAGTAAAGCTGCTGTAAAGCGCGACTGCTGGGAGTTTTTCTAATGAAGGGTTAAGTCAAAACGAGCAGCAGTGAACAGTCATGTGTGAGTGTGAGTGAAACTGTGCGGGGGTGTGTAGGGGAGTGGCAGAAGTATCTCTTTAGGAGCAGCATGACAGGGACGAAGGTTATGATCAGCGCCAACCACACGGGCCACGCCGGTCCTCACACTCACCCGAGAAAACCAGCTCACTGCTGCTACTCAGCATTTCCACAGAACCTCTTTAAAACGACGCGAGAGGCAAACATAATAACACAACGCACCTGTTTAAAGCTAAAGCGGGCTGCTGGCACTCTGAATGTCCCTTTAGACAGAGGTGTGAAGCTTTGTAGAAAGTTCCCATGCTCAAATAACCACATAGACACCATCACAGGGAGGGAGTGAATATCTGTGGCACACCCCACTCACTAACAGCCATTCTAACAAGTAGGCGGAGGAATTCACTAACACCGTCAACAGGGAGACGTCAAAGGCGAATCTCTGGGTCCTCAGCTGTGCCTTTCTTTAACAAAACGACACATTGAGAGCTGAAAATCAGAGGACCCGCTGTTTTATTACTATTATTAAACACAAGTGTCAGAAGTGCTGACTTAGCCAAATGACAGCCATACATAAGCAGTGACATCAATATAGCACACATCCATCTGAATAAGGCGGTTATTCTAAATACGAATATGGCTGTAAATCGAGATGACCTCAATGGATTTTAGACTCTGTTCAGTCTTTTATGACTAAAAACCCTGACATGCAGCCGCAATACACAGTCGGATACACTTGCTATTGAAAAACGAGTTATACAGGAAGTGGTTAAAACAATGCCTTTCCTCCCCCGGTGCTGTCATATAGCTTCAGAGGAGCTCACGCTAATGACATGTCATCTACATTTAGGTACCGAGCTTCACAATAGAGTTTGACAACCAGAGGAAACCTACACATTAAAAGAGAATTCCCTAACCTTAACTTCCTGTGATGAAGACGTTATTTTTTCTAAATAAACAAATATAACAGGAACATGTGAGTGAGATTTCCTAAAAAGGGTGCTAAACATAATAGTTATTAATGTATAGTTTCCGTTATTGTGGCCACAGCTTTTACTCTCCACTGAGATTGTGTGATTTCCGTCACTCATATCAACTATTAATCGTTAGTTCAATAAATGCCTCATGTCCTCCATGTTCACCGACGTTAAGCTTCAATTGTTGCCCACAGTAAACCGTTTACAATAATCCCTGAACCTCGAAGACAGAGACTGAAAGATACTTGAAGCCAAAAGCTCCTGTAATCTGGTCTGTAGTAGATAACTTTTCAGACCTCGGAGCAATGAATGGAAAGAGCTTTGGAGGGTGGTAATGAGGACAGACACTTTCTCCTTTCCCACCACAGACCTCAGTTAGTGACGTCAATTCAGTAAGTCAGATGGTGACGGTTGTAGATGATCGGGGGAAAGAAACGGCGGTAGGTGGAGATATAAAGCAACAGCAGAATATAGCTGGATGTAAAACACAAGATGTAGAAATAAGTTTCATTTCATTTGTGGTCAACTTTTAATAGATATAAATACAATCAACATTTAGGAAATGTGCTTCCCTTGCTGGGTTAAATGAAAAGATAGATCCCACTGCTATGTCTGCGTTAAATGATTAGTTAGCTTAGCATAAAGACTCGAAACAGAGGTAAACAGCCAGCGGTCTCTGGCCAAAGGTTTCTAGATCCACCGACCAGCACCTCTAAAGCTCACAGATTAACACAATATCTCTTGTTTGTTCAATCCGTCCAAAAGACAATGACAAAAGGACAATTTTCTGTTTTATTGAGAGTTTTATGGACTATTTGTTGGCTGGGGGAAGTAGATCCCTCGAGTCTCTGCTGGTTGGCAGGTAAATGACATAACAACACAATATTTTACTTTTTTGTACGGATCAAACAATCGAGATGTTAATTACTGAGTTGTATAAATCTAGTAGAGGATACAAAGTAGATATAAGCGGGACGGTGTGCTAATGAAGCTAAGCTAACAAGATTCTGGCTCCAGCTTCATGCAGACATGAGAGTTATGAACCGTCTCATCTCACCGTCATGAAAGCAAAAATGCACTTTTCCCAAAGTGTGTAACTGTTCCTTAAACTCAAATAACATATTGCATGTGGACTGCACAAGTGGACTGCATAAGTCTTTTTACACACCGCTAGACCTTAATTATCTGGCTTATGTTGACCGTTTCTATAAATATGACTTAATTACAACAATTGTACATTGTGTCCACATCGTTTTACCTCCCAAACCTTTTTGAGGTGATATTGACAACCTGTTGATAAGTCAATACTGACGCTGGAGGTCAATAAGGAACTAATTTGCACTGTACCTGGTCAAACAGCTGCTTGCCGGTGGTGCTGTGCTGGATGGCAAACTCCAGCTCAGCATCCATGGTGATGACGCGGACATTGACCTGTGGAAAAACATGAGCATGAGTTCACAAGTGGACCAGAGCAACACAGAGGTTCTCATAGTGCAGGGCTTAGACGTGGTACGGCCAGACTGCAGAACACTGCTTTGGTGTGTGTGTGTGTGTGTGTGTGTGTGTGTGTGTGTGTGTGTGTGTGTGTGTGTGTGGGTGTTTGGTAAGGGGGTGTATTTGCAGAGTAAACACATGGGGCTCCTGTGTGTATCCCTACTTTCTCAGAGCCAGACTGATTGAATGGTAATATTGAGACATATTCACTGATAGTTCTCTAACTTTGGATTTTAAGGAACATACGAGTGGTTTGAAAACGCCATATCCAACGCTATAAGCTATAAGCAATATACGCTATAAGCTTCCCTTATAAGTTATCAACCTCGGAAGATGGATACACTGAAGAGGGGAGGGCTCAAATAAGGCAGCTACTTCAGTCATTCACAGAAAAAGGCATGTCTTTCAGTTCTCTGGTTAATGATCCATCAGAGTGGCCTATGTCTACACAGAAAGAGGTGGTCCATCGAACTGAAACCTGCTTCGTGAGCACAGAATTGAACGTCCACTTGCAGGGATCCACCCCAGTGATTGATGTGTGATTTCAAACCCATTACAAATAGCATGACTGTTGTGCTGCACGTAATAATGAGAACTGACGTCAATCGTGGTGGGAAAAAATAATCTGTATTGTAATTTTGATAAGTAATCAGCTAAAGTTATTTCTATTTTACACAAAGGCCAAGCGGCAATGCACAAATATTTACAAAAGCTGCTTTGAGGTAATGCACATAGTGACTCTCACCTCTGTGGGTTCAATGTCAAATGTCTCTGGTATTTGCGGGGGTTATGAAAAGACCCTCCATATTGACTGATGAACGTATTAATGCTCAGTGAAAACGACACAAAGGTTAGTTGACGCAGAGAGAGAGAGAGAGAGAGGGAGAGAGAGAGAGAGAGAGCTCTCCAGTGACATCTTTCATCTCCCGCCTATTGTGAGCAGCACTGGACAAATTCAATGACGCCCACTGGAAAAGGGATGTCTGGCCTGCAGTCGAGTGATTCAGAGCTCCACCGACTCCTGAAGCTCCACAGGCCGAGCGGCCAACAGACGGGCTTACGTCCAATAGAGAAGGCTAATCCAATCACAGCAGTGGATTGGAAGGCGCCTCGCCGCAGTGCTGTCCAGGATACTGTAAGAACACAGGAGTCTAGACACTGGATTTTCAACGATGCCCCATCTGCTGCGGCGAGGGAAACTTTGCTTCGGCAAAACTCAGCGCCACGTAGAGTTTGAACACTAGAACCTTTTGAGTCCAACGGAGAAGCTCATACCGGCTTCAAGTCACAGCTAAAGCGCAGGGGAAGGAAGGGGAGCGCTGCATTTACTTTACACGGCAAAACAAAGATCCCCTTTCAGCTGCAGGGCCCCAGGAGGGCCTCGCTATCATCAGCTACAGCCTAGCGGAGCCGGGAGAGGACAAACTAAATGGAGACGTGATCAGAAAGCGCTCCAATCGGTGATCGCTTCAATCGGCCCTGGTTTATAAGTGTTTGTATGATATGCTATTAGCAGCTCAGGAAGATCTAGGATGCTTCTCTGAACATCACCGTCTATATTTACAGCAGTTATAGATGGAGCGACGAGACAAACACACCCTGACCAGCAGAGAATGGAATAAGTGAATATGTGGAGCAACAGAAACCACTGAGTGAGTGATATCTGATCTCAAAGTAGGTCCTCCAGTGGTAACTCACAATAAACTGAAGCCATTCAGAGCAGTAAAGAAAACATGACACATATGCTAAAAATATACCGGGCGAGGACACAGAGTTCCACAATGAGCAACTTCAGTCAGAGCGAAGCACAGCGCTCATATTCACCGGATGAAGCCCCGACAGTCATAACTCACTCAATCATCTCAGCTACAGGAACACGGGTTGCCAAATCAAACTTGACTTAATCCACATGTTTACACTCTAGGTGGAAGGTGCAGTTTTGTTTCCAAGAAACAGTAACAACAAGTAGGACAAGCTCAATAGTAACTATGGAAACATAGATTATCGTATGGATCGAGAGTGGATTTCATGGATTTGTTGGCGAAACACTTACTTCTACGTACTTTTTTTACGACAGAGAGTCAGATGAGAAGAATAATAGCAATCTTCCGTCTTTACAGTAAATACTCTGTGTACGGTAGCTACAGCCAATCGGCGCCGAGCTTAGGGCATCGACTGGAAGAGGCTTGCGTGGCTCTGGAAACAAAAAGGACAAAACCTGCACTCTGTGTTTAAGTTGTAAAAACGCCAAAGATGACAATTTCCCATTGCATAAGCGATCGTAGAGTTCATGTTGATTAGTGAGCTCAACAAGTCTTTGTTACCTGTGGACACGATGTTTGCCTCTGTTTCTAAGTCTTTATGCTAAAGCTAGGCTAACCATAGAAAAAAAACGATCACACTAAAAGAAAGAAACGTCATCACATTAACCCTTTCCCCTTTAGTATCAAGGTCCACAATATAAATTGACATATATAGAAGAGAAAAGTGACACAAGGAAATAAAACAAGACAAAGAACAAGGACCTCTCATAACAGGTCCTAGATCGACCTCCCTGAGACCATCCAGTGGACACCTGTACATTTAGAGCTGAGACAATTCCTCAATGCAACAATAAGTCGACTGCATGGTCTGCATGGTCACCAATGATTTCAGAGTAATATAACCATAAGTGACGGGTACTAATGAGAGGGAGAGGACAGAGAGCGTTCTCCCAGGTTGTGTCTGTCATAGGTACGTGTAGAAGGAGCGCTATAGGACTTGTAGCCATGTTTGGATTTATGAATCAGGTCTTGAGGGCGTTTCAGGCACGATTGAGTTATCAATTATTTAAAGGAACAAATACTAACAATGGGACTGGACATTGAAGGGAAACACCCAACCATTCTGATCGTGGCCACGCCTTGTACGGCTTGTGTCATTGGGCTGTGACGGCAAGGGAACAGGATTCTGGGAGAGCCGAGGAGAACGCTGTCCTCTACTTCTGACAATGTGTCATCCAGATAAGTGAAACATTAGTCACACGAGCACCAATGCACACGCTTCAGCGTCTCAGATAATCTGGCCCGACTTCCTGCGACTGGGCGTCTTGGTCCTGTCATAAAGTTGATGTTTTCCAAACAATGTTGGAATGTTTGACTTCATGCCAGGTATCTGAGCTGAAATACTTCAGTGCCAGTTATCGTACCATTGTTATCCTCTTTGATTTTTGTTTTGGGGGGGGGACAATAATCTCCTAATTTAGCCCATGAACTTGTAATATGTTTTTAAAACTACTCAACCTCCTTTGATTTAAGGCGATGACATTTAAAATGTGTTCATACACGGAAATTAAGTGTTTACAGGTTTATGGAGGGTATTGCATTGTATTGGATAACAATAGAGCCTGAAGACAGATGAGAAGGTCAGGAGAAAGAGATGGAGGATGTGGTTTTAAAATCTACAACATCAAGTCGATAGGCAGGTACCTCACACCCACAAAGGAATGACTCAAACCACTTGCCTTGAAAACACAAATGCAAGTTAGTGCTTTTTCTCAATGACCTTTGTATGTTGTATGAATTTAAAAAGCTCAAACGTGGTCAAAATTGATTCATAGTTAATTATTGAAACAAATACCCACAATATCTGATAATTTTGCTGCTTTTTTGTCATATGACAAAGTAAATTAGACACCCAAACCAGCATCACCAGCTTGGAGAAATTGTTTATTTTACAATGTATAAACTTCAAAAAGTAGCATAATACTCATCTGGCTGTAGCTTTGGGAGTCGTCTCCCACCATCGTCCCACCATTCGCTGCCTCCTTGTAATACGTTTCCATCTACAGGCCTGAGCCACGGACACTCAAACTGATCTCATTGTTTTGCAGAACTCAAAATCTAAACCCTTATTTACATATCTCTCCAGGGCTAAAAGGGAATCCCAGCATTTGTGCATTCATTTGAGAGGATGTTGCTTATTTGTGGAAGCAGCATCAATGGAGCACCTTCATTTAAATGTACTTAGGGGCCGAGTGTCCTGTGATATTATTCAAGCCATGATGAAACGGCTGTATCAGTCAAAGGGCCACATATTGAACACTAAACTAGAGGACAAAAATAAATAAAAAATAAAGGCTTGTATTCTTCTCTTGATATCATGGAAATTAAAACATGGCATTCATGTCTAAAACAGCTGTTTTGTGGCAGCTGGACTCGGCGTGCTGCTGCTATCAGACAGTAATGACGTAATGTCCACAGTGACGCTCATGACAACGAAGGGGCTTTTCTAAACAAACCAACAACACACTTTATGACACTTAGCAGGGCTTTAGTCATTGTCATCATTTACACTTCTCAGTTCAGCAGCAAGCCCTCTCTGTCCTGAGCTGAGCAGCAATTAATGCTTCTTTTTTTGGTCTAATATTTCACATTTTAATCAGTTTTAAGTAAAGAACAGTGCGGTATCCATGTACAGAACATTTCCATCACATTGTCCTTAATACAACATATACCTCTGTGCAGTATACAGTATGTCATAGCTGGGGTGTGGCAAAATGAGTCAAGAATACTTGTGGGCAAAAGCTGTTCAAATATAGAGCAGCACATCAAATAATGTCTCTTTTTGTCCTTTGTTCTGCCTTTTTGATGACGTAAGGTCATTGATACTCTTAACTGTCGGTCACAATTTCCCAATTTTCCAAAACTCCAGGACGACGATGGGGAGGCCGACATTTTAGTGAGACGCAGCCTCAAAGTTCAGCCTGGAAAATATCGTCAGGAGTCAAAAGAGAGAGAGCCCTGTATTCATCACAAACTAAATAAACAATACATTTTCCACCCCCTTGATTACGATGTTGCACAAGTGCGCAACATTATACAGAATGACGTCAACGATACAGATCCTGTGACTATGACTGTGAGCACATTAAAACAGTATTTCACTGTCCATGTCTCCAATATGAGTCTCACTATTATTGTTTATGTATGATGTTCACTGAATGGGACACCCCCCAGGATATGAAAAGAGCATGTGATACCCCTCTAACACAGGCCCTCCTGATACTGTACCAAGTACCAACCACACCGTCCTGGTTGTGATTCAACCTATAAATATTTAGTTAATGTGCTTTGTCCCTGACTCATTGACTGAGAGTTTAAAAAAGGAGTGACTAGTTAAATACATGTCATTAACTTGACAACTGTTTTACAGCAATCATAACTCAGTTACAGAAACTACTCTGTTAGCATTACGTTAACATATCACTCCAAGAAGGTGATTTCATGAATCATCACCTCTCAGAAAAGTCTGATTTAAAGACTCGCTGAGCATCATCACTGTGTCACATATTCTACAGTTTACCAAACACCTCGGTGACGTATTGCTCTTCACATTGAGGCATCGAGCTTGATTACTGTGAGAGAAAAGATGAAGTCGGCACACTGAGTTTCGGACGGTCCTCCATTAATGTCACCTGTCTGGTCTCAGTGAAGCTTGGCCGCCTATAAATAGTAATAAAACAAGTGGCGACTGGAAATATATAAATCAAAAGGACCACTTACCGCTTTAGGCATTTTATCTGTTCTTTTCTCTGCTTTGTGCGAGGAGCTGTTAAATTAAAAAAGTGTTTTCCAAAAAAAGAGAGCTGAGCTCCGTGCGCCTTCCTGGAAGGAGAGAAAGAAGAGAAACGAGTTTCAGACACTTCGGCGTTACTTAAACCCGCGTGAGAGCAGCTCGGCACTCCTGCGGGCGACAGTCATCGGGATGAATCACACACAAGTTACCAGCGCGAGCGCACATGTCACAGGAAGCGACCCGGTCACCTTCAGAATAAGAGTCTTGTGATCGTTTGTATTCCGACCACTTTTACGAGCCCTACCGAGATTCTGAGCCCAACTAATGACCACAGACAATCTTTAACCAACCATGTTGGTTAATGATTGTTAAACCATGTTTGCTTCACGGCTAACAGTATAAACGCAAATATATTACATTATAGTTTATATAAAACAGAAAAACAGCCAATCCTGACATTTCAGAAGCTTGAACTAGAGAGAGAGAGAGAGAGAGAGAGAGAGAGAGAGAGAGAGAGAGAGAGAGAGAGAGAGAGAGAGAGAAGGTCTTTTTTGGTTGAAATATGACTTCTCTGAGCTCATAATAATATTCAAATGTTCTGTTTGATCCAACCAACAGTCCAAAACGCCAAAAGGATATTAGTGTATTAACAGAGAAACACATTTATAAAGTTAAAATATTGTTATTTATTTAGCTATGTATACTCAATATATGACATACATTATTAAATTAGGAATATTTGTTGGTCGATTGACTAACCAATTGATCTACAAATGAATAGAAACAAGTTTGGCCACAATACTCCTGAGTGAGTATGACCCTGAAGAAATGCATAAATGTTCAATAATAACAGATTGAATTGTATCTCTCTGATAAAATTGAGTATGCCAATAAAGTATCATTTATTTATCAGTATCTCTTATATTAGTGTATATTTCAGCCCGACCACTAAATGCTATACCTAAATGATTTTATTGTGAAATGTATCACCGGAAGTTCTGCAGTTATATTTCACATTGACACTGTCGACTCACCTCCACGCCAGGGAGGTTAAGGTACTCAAAGTGCCTCACCCACTAGCTGATAAAAGTTATAGCGTCCCCACCCTGTCCTATTTTTGTTTATTTTCACGCCTTCCGTTGCCAACAACTTATAACAACTTAATGGATTAATGGAGGCCACTTACACTCGCTCCGTGACGCGTAATAAAGTCACTTTAAGAGACACTTTGTATTTCACCACATATTCTCACCAATGGCCAGGGCTGCATATCAATTTGGAGGGTGTAATAATGTTAGAAGTTGTCATTAAGTAAGTATTCCCAAGGTGCATAAGATCCACCGTAGGCTACGTCTATGTTATGGGTACACACCCACAGCCGCACTGGAGCGACTGAAGCTCAACAAACGAGAAATTCCACCTCTTGGATCGGAAACGACAGAGGACACCTCATATGTCACAAGAAAACAAATCGTTCAAGACTGTTCGCGGACTCAACCCCCAGCTGGAACAATAATAATAATAATACTGGTGTCCTACGTGCAGGGCGCTTCCTCTGTGCGGCAGTCCTCCTCGCGGTAATCCCGCAGACACCTGTTGTGAGATGCGTCTGCTTTGTCCAGAGAAGCAGAAAGTGCGCCGGGGGGGGGGGGGGTTCAAAGTATGAAAAGTGTGTTTTCACACTCGCTTTCCTGCAAGCGGCGGTCCGCATACGAGGCAACTGGCTGGAGGTCTTACCGGAACCGATGAGGCTGAGAGGGGAGCCGCCAGTCAGAAGCCCAGAGCCGCAGAGTTCTCCTTCCTCTGTTCACATCGGCGCAACATGACGATCATTAATTAGCCGGCTGAGGCGAACCGGTTGCGTCCGTCCCCGCAGGCTGGAGGAGCGCGGGTTCAATCCCGGGTCCGGGGACCTGCCGGGGACATTCAGGCCAGGGCGAAGTGAGGCACGTTTTAAATTGGCGTTTCCTGCCTGCATGAGGGGATTTTGTAGTTTTGAATTAGGGAACAAATCAGATAACTTTAATATTTGGGGGTTCTTTGGCATGAAACTTAAAGAGGTCAAGATTGCTATCATGAAAACCTTCTGTACGATTAATTTAAATCAATTAAAGTGTTGGCTAATCTATGGTAATAAAGTTGGACTATATGTGGTTGTGTATAATATACATTAATGATCAACATACAAAAGTCATACAACATTGTACATATTCATATTTTCACTGATATCTGGTTTACATTGAACCCAAATACCAATAATTTGGCTATTTGTATGTTCAGCAGAATTTATTTGTATGACTTACAATGAGTAATAGATTACATCGTTTTCTAATAATTACATGTTTCATCATTATACTATTGTACTATGTGTTTTTTGTTATTCTGAAGTTTATCTCAAGATTTGATTGTTTTAATCCTTCACAGACAATACGTGGCAGATCCCACATAACATTTTCAACACAAAGTACATGTCGACATAAAGTCTATATCATTGTTCATCAATCAAATCATATCACAAATTGTATTCTATGTGTATCAATCACGCAGATGATGTCGAACATTTTTAATTAGGTCTGAAAAGGTGTTGTGTTGTGTTTTTTGAGTCCGTTTAGCTGAGATAACTACATTAATCTCAATACAATTTGAATAATACTTATAAATAGAATCCACGAGCCCAGATAAAAACATTGAAACCTCATGCATCACCTTTGTATAGAATGAGGTGTCACCTGTCCTGAGCTCTGATGCAGCACTATAACTTTTTTAGTTGTACAGTCGTTCTCTGGGAAAGCGTTCGTCATCCGCCCTGCAGGGAACCAGAGGAAGTGGTGCCAAAAGAGGGGCGTGGCGCCATAGGTGAGCTGGCCAATGAGGTGGCGGGATTAAAATAGAGCCGTATATATCGGAGGATAGACCTACTCTAGTCATAATGCGAAACTAAGGTGCCGTGACACGACCACTATACAGCCATTGTCACCACTTCCATTGTCATCCTAAGCCCTTACATAAGAAATAACTGTGTGAGCTCATTGTAATAAAGAACATATGTTAGAGGTTGTCCTTCATACATCAGTTGGATATTTTAGAAAATATAGCGTTTAGCATTTAAATTTATTATATAAGTACCCAAAAATGTCACAATACGATTTTTTATTAAAAATGAAGACACTAAAATAGCAATCAACTTTAAAAAAAACTTATTTTGTTTGAGTGGTGAGCTAAATTAAGCAGAGATGGGAGTCTGTCAATTTAAACATTGTTGAATTCACCTGTTACAGGAAGTGAATAAAGTGTTTACAGAGCAATGCCAGATGCAAATAGATAATATTAACAGGAAGGCCCTTTGAATGATCCTCTAAATAGTTGAAGTGTATGTTGCTTACATCAGGTTATATAAACAACAACAACAACTACTACGACAACAACGTTGTGTAACTTATATTGTATTTCTTTCATTGATACGTATTTTGTAAGTATTTATCTGGCTAGTTGTGTTTAGTTGTTTTGAAAACTATGGGGAACTTTTTTCTGATATCTGGTAAAATAGACAAGTAAATAAAAGACAATAAAGTTAATTGAAAGTTGCAGCAAATAAACTATAAGAAACAGCAACATCTTTGCGTTTAAGAACGTCAGATCTTCCCTCGGCAGCCAATTATAGACTTACCACAAATCTCTTCATGCAATGCATACCACATCTTTTCATCACAGTTTTATTGGTTTTGCAATGAAAGGAACTTCCCACTGCTGTACGGTGCAGGTTTATAGTTGAAGACAATAAGAGGTGACTTTGCATCTTGGGAGAAAGATCTCCTCATAAACAAACACATAACTTAATAGGAAAGGATAGTACACAATTGCATTGAATTTCCCACTATTTCACAAATTCCCTACTAGTCATTAGAATAATAAAATACCCTTTAAGATTGAAATAAATGACTTGTGCGGTAGTTTAGTCAGTAAAAACACATTTTAGTTTTGAGAATGCCGCCATGTCCTGGACCTCGCTCAGTGAGTCACTTGGACCGTGTGTCTCTGCACATCTCCAGCCTCTTGTGGACGGCATCGTGGATGATATCTGAAGGAGAGAGAGAGACAGGATGAGGACGTTTCTCACGGCAATATTTTGTATATGAATTATGTATGTAGTGTTTAAGGAACCACTAGATGGCACTACAACAATGTCCATAACGGTATAACCTGTCAGGGATGACAACTTCAGGGGAACATGTTGATGACAAACAATTTATAAGATTACTCAAACGCTCATACATGTAGATTAGTAGTAGGGCTTTATTTTAGGATGATAACTAATTGATCAGAATGTGTGGTGTCCCATATAATAGGTTGCTGATCATCCAAAACTATAATAGGGGCAAGTCGGTATTTTATTTGTGTTGCTCATTTTGATAAAATGTTGTGTTATGATAGATTGTGGCTTACACAGTTGGTGCACTTTTCTTTTATTGGTAGTGAGAAGTCTGCTGCTTTGCTGCATAAAATATTTTGTACTTTGCCAAAAAATCTAACCTGGAGAAAATTGAGAATAATATATAGTGTACACCCTTACTGTCCAGCAGGTTCCTTGCTGTGTATCTCCTCTCCAAACTGTTGTTAACTTCAACCATCAGCCAGGGGAGGAAATTTGTCTCAATATCTGGAAATTATTAAACAAATATGGGATAAAACATTTTTTTTTAAAGATTAAATTCACATATGAAAATCATGTACTGTGTATGAATGAGTTTATGATTCATCACTAGTCACTGATCCCCCTCCAGACGATTGATTAATGCAGTATATGGGAATCTGCATTGTAATGGAAGTTGATGCTGACCTTTCTCCACAGGGTCGTAAAAGTAGCCGTGGCTTCTCAGTGAGGTAAAGACGTTCGGCAGGAGGTCAGAGAAGAACTGCTTGGTGTACGCCCGGGCAGCAATCTTCTCTGCAATCTCTTTTTCTTTCTTCAGCACCTCTTTCTGCTGGGCAATTCTGCGCTCCTGAGATCAGAAGAAAGCGTTTTCATTTTAACAATCACACATTGAGTTTTTCTATAGGATCCACTTTTCATCGATAGCTGCTACATCTGCTGTACATCTAGTGAGTGGTTGCTTTTATTCTAAGAAAGTACGGTAGAAAAAAGCACTCTGGAGAAAAAGAAGAGAACCCTACAGCGATGACCACGTAGCAACGCAGGAGAGACAACATTTTAAAAACTGATTTCATAGATTATATTACTGCCAGATGATTAGGATTATTCCTTAAAAGCTAATCTGCTTCATCAAGGTTTTGGTTTGATCAGATTTGACTGACAACTGAACAATGAAAAGAGTGCTCTTCTAGTTTTCTTACCACTACATTTCATTCACACACTGATGGCAGAGGCCACCATGCACAGCCCATCATAACTATATATAATTCATACCCATTCATGCACAGCTCCAAAACACATCAACACTCTCTGATTGAAGGACCTGGCAACCAAAACATTCAATCACAACTGTATTTTCAGGCATTGCGGGTTTCTCGTAGTTTTCCATCTGTACGATTAAATAATAATGTAATTTAAGATTAACTTTTAAATGTAACGTACTTTCTCCTCCCTGTGGCGTCTCTCCTGCTCCTGAAGCCTCAAGACCTCTGCCAGCTCATTATTCCGGAGCTCTTCGAAGGCCCTCTGCTGCGCCCTCAGACAGGCCAGCTCCTCCTCCTCCATCACCTCCAAGAGAGACTGCTCCATTGTCTTACCGACCAGGACCTCCAGCACGGGCTGCACCTCCCTGTCGAAGTCAAACAACTGCAGAGGAACAAAGTAACGCGTGCTTTGAGATTATTGTTTGACATTATACAACAATAAACTTGGCTTTATGTGTAGAAGCTCCTCAGAGGAGAGTCCCCTTTAAATAAAACCGGTCAAATACATTTTACTTAAACTATATTAAGTGTGTAAAGTGTGGCCAGACCTCCCTCTTGGATTACCTACCTCTCCCTCCTCGATCTGGGTTTCCACATCTTTACCAGATTTGGCCGGTATGAAGAGTGGGCTTGCTGGTCGGTCCAGGAAAGCATCGGTCTGGCACTCGATATCTGTAGCCACTATAAGGTCACCCAATTCTTCGAGATAATTCTCTGAAGGTCAAGAGCAGAACGAAACAGCCTTTGTTGAAAGCAGACAAACTCAGAACGGATTTAATACAGTGCAGACGTTCTGAAGATGTCCAGAGACGTACCTGTTTGTACATCGATGTGTTTTCTTCCCTGCAGGGCCTCTACCGACCTCGTTCTTAACTCTTCCCTCGCTCTTTTCCGAGCGATGGCTCTCCTCCTGTTCTCCTGTTGTCTTTGTATCTCGACGGGGTCCGGCTGAGCCGGCTGTCAAAAGGTGGATGATATACATGTTTAAGATAAAATGGCAGAAAGAAAGACCAGCTTCCCATAAATGAAACACATTTAGATGGTTGTTCCGTACTTACAGTTGGTATGATGTGTTGGGCGTAAGTGTTTCCTCTGACAACGCGACGGTCATACATAATGTTTCCATAAGTACCGGGTGACCTACATTGTGAAGAAAAAGCAATCATACAGTCCTCTCAGTTAGGAGCTCATCAGCTTCAGCTGATCCATGCTGTGCTGCATTAGAGAGTTTACTAAAATGCCATTGGAGATATGTTTACGGGATGTTCTTTCTGTCTGGGAATATCTCAACAATAATAATGACTACGGTATAGAAACGCTCAACAACAAGTAAAAGTACATCATTCACAATGGTATAATCCAAAAGTGTGTTTAGCTAAATGTTGTATCAAAAGTAGAAGTACTCACAGGGCAGATTGTGACATATTAGATAAAGTATAGTATTAGAAGTAGTTGCAAGTGTCATGAATTCAAGAACACCAGATAAAGAAGATATGAAATATAAAATAAACAGAAAATGCATATATTTTCATCATTTTCATAAGACAAAAACAATTAGATGAGCAGATAATTAACATTTTAACATAAAGTAATATGAGGAAAACATTGACCACCGACTATTTCTGAGCACCACGCATCAATGACGGCCTCCTGCAGGATGATGAACCGTTAACTATAGCAGATCCACACTGATTGTATAAGGTATTAGCGTCATTAGCTGTCTAATACAATATAAGAAGTCCCTCTGAACTGTCGTATGATTAATCGGATGCACGTGTGATGGAGCTCGTTGTGTGACGGTGTTCGTGAGACGTACTGCTCAGGCGGAGGCTCTCTGAACTTGGAGCGGGTCTCCACCGGCCGCGGCCGACTGGAGAAGATGTAGTTTCCGTTCGGATCTCGTTGGCTTTGGGAGACAAAAGTCATTTCTACCGTCAAGTTATTCAACGCTAATGGCGACACGACACGGACACGACCAACTGGTGTTGTAGCAACCGTCTCCAGGAAGTGTAACGTTGACGTAGCTGTCGTTACGTCACTTCCGTTAAAACAGACAGTCTAAAGGGCTATTACAACGGGTACTAGATATTTAACAGTATTTTTAGTATTTGTATTATTACTACTTCTAGCACTGACTAATGAAACTGTTCCTATTACAACTCAAATGTATACATAATAATAATAATAATAATAATAATAATAATAATAATAATAATAATAATAATAATAATAATAATAATAATAATAATAATAATAATATCTATTAAAATTACACTAAAACGGTTATGCAAATTTAGTTTGTCCTGTTGTGGCTGTGTAGATGTGTATTATATATAAGAAGTTATATAATCACAAATAAACGTATGTAATCGCAAGCTAATTGGACCTTGTGGTGAGACTTTTTTTTTGCAAGGTCAAGAATAAACTGTCAATATGAAAAATTTAAAAATTATATATATATATATATATATATATATATATATATATATATATATATATAAACACACCTTTTACAACTGTACACTAGTAGTGTACGAATTCTAAAGCTGATGAGGCTATATTTAAAAACTGTCACCACCTGATTTGGCTTTTCTTCACCTTTCAGTTCTGACCACTTCCTGTATGGAAAAAAAAATACTCATTCATGAGTGTATAAGTTATTGAACTGGTATTTAATTTGTAAATGTCTCCTGATATTTCAGGAGTGATTACATAGTTAGAAGTAACAAGACAAAATAGTCAGACTTGAGTCAGGCTAGAGTTGAAATCCTGCCACCTCCACATGTTCTGTATACTTTACCGTTGTAAAAGCAAAAAAAAGCAGCGCGCTTGAAAACATTTATTTTGTTTACAGGGAACCCCAAAATGTGGGTGGCACAAGGCATTTGGAAAAGGAAAGCAGAAACTCAACACAGGGAACATTTTCAGCTTCATCTGCAATTATACATATACTAACAGTGTAGTACCAGTAATATTATAACAGTACCACCACCACTTCTACCATTATTGCTATTTTTAATACTATTATTATTGCCCCCACTAACACTACTACTACTACGTCTAATGTGACTACTACTACTACTATGCTACTACTACTAAAGCTACTATGATGATTGGGCCAATAATGACACAAACAGTCAAATATAATAGTGCTACGGCCAGTGTTATTATTACTGGGAAAACGATTATAGCATTATTGCTATGGTTTTGCATATTTTTTTGTGAAGCATCATTATGTAACTTGTCTATGAAAATGGTATTGTATTCACAACACAAACAGCTATAGGACAATACCATGTTGGAGCCACTTCATGTGTTTTTGATCTTTTTTCAAAAGGAATTATGAATGTCTGTTCAACCGAGTGCAGCGGTTTCTGTGTTGTGAAGAGCTGGGATTGTTATTGCCGCATGGTTCATTGTTTATGTTTCTGCTGTCACAAGTCCTGGTGAAATATTAAAAGGTAAACTGTTCAGCCTGCCACTGTTATATACTCCTCTCTTTAGTGTTGAATGTAAGCCACAATATTATGCCACCAGCAGGGTAGACATTGATGTCTTTTCAGTGCAGAAATGGACTTACAACAGAATCTTGCTCTACCTTTGTAGTGGGGTTACTCACAATGAGGAAACAAGGTCGGAATCAAAGTGGAAAAAGACTATTAGTGAAACGTGTATCGTAAGTATTAAAAGGCAACGCGGCAATGGAAGCAATTTAGAGCTGGGAGGTTAAAACAATTACTGTCCACAGAAATCTACAACGTTGTTATTTTTCTAAATGTACAAAATTAGGTAAACGGGGAACAATTTAATGCACTAGACCTACAGTACTATTGCGCATCGCAGATGCAAAGATAACCTTTTCTGTAATCTCATGAAACTAAAAAATATTTTAAATAGTGTCAGATACAGCAGAGATAACACAGAGATTACTTATCTGGGAAAATTGGACTAAATGCTCATCAAGACTCAAAAGCTCTGGCATGATGCTTTGAGTCTCAGAATTAATTGAAAATGAAATCAAGCTGTTTTTGTCAGTGTTCAAGTTGAAGTGCATCGTAACCAACACAGCTGCCCAACGTCTTTCAAGAAATGTATCACAGACAAAGATAACAGAGGCTGATGACTAAAATTCCCTCACATGTATCTTTTAATGCCTTGGTAGGTGTTTTCTTTGCAGATAATCAGATCAACGTGCACCTTATATTGAGCCATCTCTTTCCACTTTGAGTGGAAAACACACCACAAAGAAAGCTGCCACCCCAGTCTGACTTGTTGTGCTTCCTGTAATGAGTTAAATCATCTGAGATCTGAGGATTCCATGTCCAAGTTAGTGATGCAACATGCGATGCAGAGCGTGCTGCATGATGAAAGCAATGCAGACACAACACACCTGCATTAGTCACTTTCTGGAGCTTAGAAAGGTGAATGCAGATCTGATTTAGGTGCTAATTGGATTATTCTAATAGTGTCTTACCCTCTCCGGAACAAGGACAGACATTCTTGTTTGCTGTAAGATTGTAAAGACCTCTGAAGCACATTAGGGATATTAGGCTGTACAAAAAAAGACATTAAAATGAAGCTAACGGTAGGTAATGAAGCTGAAGGTTGTTGGATGTGTGTGGTAGTGTTGTACCATATTATGATAAGATTTTTTGTGCACCTGCTCATGAAAGTAATAAAGAGATTCAACAAAGGTCTCTTTGACTCAGGTTCTATTGTCACGGGAGTATTAGGGTGGACCCAAATGCAAGACTCAGGAGACAGAACTGGAAAGTAATTCAATTTACTCAAAGTTCCAGCAGGAACAAAACAGACGGGAACAGATGAACACACTTGGGAACGCTGGAGAGCTTGGTCACGAAGAACACAAAACAATCTGGCAGAGGACAAGTGGAAGTGAGGGAGCTAACGAGGGAATGGGCTGCAGGTGAGAAGGTCGTGAGGATCAGGTGAAGGTAATGAGGGACTAACGAGGTGATCGGAGGCAGGTGAGAAGGACGTGAGGACCAGGTGAAGGGAATGAGGGACTAACGAGGTGATCAGAGTCAGGTGAAGGGAGTTGGACTAACGAGATGGGAAGCAGGATCTGGAATGACACGATAGTGAGACAGGATGAAAACAACTAATAAAAAAGGAAGGTATGGAGCTGAACTGTTACACCTATAAACATTCCATGCTTCACAAACGTAGTCATCACTGCAGGTGTACTGTAATGGATGTCTGGGTTATATTGTCATTGTTGCTTTGAACTGGGTTACTAATGATGCAAAATAAGAATTTTCAGAGATGATCTTCTTTATCCTAAATTTCCCTTTGAACATTTTAATGTCATTGCAACTTTCAGATGAACTAAATAGACTAGTTGAGGGAGGAAACGATCTGTTGAAATACCATAGGAAGGAAGGAAGAGACGTGGCATCAGCTCGTTGTGCACCCAGAGACAAGAAAAGCAATTCAGAGAAAAACCATGGCACCCATGTGACCTCGTCTGGCTTCCTCCCGTTTCAGCATGTGTGTCAGAACATGCTGTTCTCTCAATGAGGCCCGATAGCGGCTACTATGCAACACATCTAGCAAAGAGAAGTTGAGCCAATCAGGTCACCCTTTATTTTCTAATTATTTACGCTGCTAATGCTTCGACTGGAGAGGATTCAGGACTTCAGCATCTATTTAACACAAGCTTTCTAAACGTGCTTCAAAGAAACAGTAAAGAAACACAATTGTTGTACTTTGTTATTTTCTTTTATTGTGTTTTTTGTCTTCCATGAGCCCAAACAACAATTGCTGGTGTAATGGCATGACTGGAAGACCCATGGAGAAATATTACATATCTATATACATCTCATTTTATTTACAAAGCATAGTCTATCACAAGAAAAGTGCTTTAATGTAGTGAAAGAAAAAGACCACGCAAGGTGAAAAGGATTTACAAAAAGCAACAAAAAAACACTTTGCTTTCCTCGACAACAACTTCAAACAAAAAATCCAAACTCATAGCATATTGTATGCACAGTGAACTGTGTTTTCATAGCTTCATTGTGATAGATATCAACCTATCTTTTAAATGTTGTACTCTAAATAGTACTACTGAGAAAGTGCAGCCGTAGAGGCGTCACATAGCTGACATTCATTCAAAGTGAAACAGTGAAAAATTACTTCAAATAAGTATACAACCATTTATGTCCCACAGAGCTGGTCCATGGGGACAGCTTCAGAAGAAAAGAAGTAGTGAAAGTAAAAGCTGCTGTTATGAAGCCTCGCGTATTAAAGAAACCATATGAAAGTCTCTGATTTAATCAAAATAAAAGAAGCTTGTCAAGTTTCTACCTGGCAGTTTCAAAAACTGGTTCTTAGGCTTTGCCCACGATATTTAACTCAAAAGAAGAGTTGGTAGACTTAAACTCTGGCCTGTGAAACAGTTCCAAAGTCAATCAAACGTAAGACTCCTTGGCGTAAGAATAATCCTCAAACACGGGCTGGCTACATCTCCGTGACGCGACCTCGCGATGACCTGCAGACTCAGACTCGGACTGAGCTCTCTGACGGAAAGGCTGCTGCGGATCCACATGGTCGGTGTTGTCCTGTGCTGCTCGAGCAAGGCCCTCTCGGTACCGACTGACGGAGCAGGCAGGTGGGTACTCATAGTTTACAGAGGCTGGGCGGGTCCTTCTCTCCAGCTGTATGGCGTCGTGGACGGTCATCGATCCGTACTGCGAAGGAGGACCCGTGTTCTGCACCGCCAGCTTGTATGACGGAGGCCTGCAGGGCAGCCTGCTGTCCGCCTGCTTGAACACTTCAATGGCCGACAGAGGGCGTGGCTTAAGCAGGAACTCGGCTGGTGGATCTGCTTCACTCGGAGAGTCCTCCTGGAGAGTTTCGCAAGGGAAGGCGTTTTCCTTCTGAGAGTCTCTCTTCACACTGCTTCTGCTGAAGGCCCCTAAGCTCCTGGTCCTCATCAGGACTCTACTGACCACTCTCATGGACTGTGAACGCCTCTTCTCCTCTGGATTCAGTTTGACAAAGACCTGCTGAGCCTCGATTGAAGGCTGGCTGGAGGCGTTTGCTTTCCTGGGGCAGGCTGGCGACCCCACAGGGGAACTGGTGAAGACAGAGCCTTCGGATTGATTGGAGGCGGCACTCTCGAGGGAAGAGCACAAGCAGTTACCTAACGTGTAGGTCAGAGGACCCATGTTAGAGTCTCCTCCCGAAGCTCGTTCTCTGAGCAAGAAGGAGTCTTCTGAGATGGGCTTCTTCAGAGGCCGCTCCTCAAAGTCTCTCCTCTCCACGGAGCAGTCGTCGTGGCTCCTGGAGTGACTGCACAGGCTCTGGAGGTCGGCCGAGAGGAGGATGTTGGGCTCGGAGCAGCGACGGTTAAATGGCAGCTTTGTGTCGAAGCTGGCGTCGGCCGGCCAAGAGGAGGCGGTGAAACCGGAACTGAGAGAGGAAGATGATCCACTCTCTCCACGTGTGGAGCTGGTGCTCTCTCCTGCCTCTGCCTCTGCCTCTTGGTCGGTGCTGTCATACGCAGAGTCATGATGCTGGAACGACAGCGAGTCTGTGGGAAACAAAGACAGGAATAACATCTCAAAATGTTAACCAGGTATTCTCATTGACTCAGTTTGTGATGGTATCAATGAAATGTGACCTGAGTTAGGGACAGTGCAGATATTATGAGGGGGAGGCTGGGTGCAGAAAAAAAGGTTTTAGAGGATTATATCTTAATTTATTTATGTATTAATTTAATATTTTTTTAAAGGGAATTTGTTCTGAAAGAGAGAAAGGAAGGATGTGGCCTTCTCAGAGCCAAACATACTATATTGCATACATTTCTTCCAGGCGTCATAAATAAAGCAATATCTAAACTTTGATAAACCAGGATTGTTTGAAAAGTATTTTTTTTTTCACGAGACAATAATCACTTTACTCCTCATTATAACTGAACTACGGTAGAGTTATATGCATGTTATAGTTTACCCTGTGATATAATACATGTGCAGCATGAGCCAACCTGTGTTACTAAAGGATGAAGCAAAACAGAATGCACCATATGTTGTGTTTACTATCATATAGTTAATTCCACTCTTAATGTGTCATAAAACAAATATTGTTCCCTAAACCCATCAAGCTTTAAGCTCATGGTTCAGTTGATCATTTAGGGAGGATGATGAGGCAAAAGTCAATAACCCTTTTTAGAAAGTCCCACCTCAGGTTCCCCAATCATACAGTTATAACTCAGACTTAAGGGATGTGCAAATGTACCTTCATCAATATCCATCAAATGTAGGATATTCTCTCCAAGTATCTCACAATGCTCGATCAGGAACTGAGTCAGCTCTGTGATCTGCAACAAATCAGAGAAATGGGTCAAATGAACAACAACATGAGAATGAAAGCTGCAGTTCAGAACAGAAAGAGTCAGTGCATCGCTTCAATGGACCACGGTAGTGGTGGTTTTATTACAACTTAAGTCATCAAACAGCTTTAAAAAAGTCACTTGTAACTTGTAACTCTATGAAACCATTTAAGGTGTTCTGCACTGAGAAACCATAAAGCTTCAAAGAACCAAAAATCGAGAAAAGATACTCAGAACAAGTCTCTCTACCTTCTTCATCTTTTCCTTCTGCTCATCCAGCGCGGTGCAGTCCAGCTGCAGCAGCGTGGGGGCGATGCACACCGCCAAGTTGTAGGCGTCCATCTTATTGGCGTTAGCATTTTGGAGGATGTGATGGAGGACGCAGACGAGATGCTGCAGGAGGAGTTTGTTGGGTCCCGGGAGCTCGTCAACCACCCTATAAGCGGGGAGCAAAATTAGGAAGGAAGAAGGAAAAGAGAACAGGAAGAAGACATTAGTTTGGCGCTCATTTTTCAATTTAAGGTTTCATCCTTCTTTCAAACTAAAGACAGACTAAAAAAGGAGAAGTGGTTTGTGTTCAGCCTACAGATGGAGCACATTGGAAATGTTCTGCTGAACCCTTCTGTGTACTCAGCAGGTATCATTGCTTACTTCTTGATTCCCAAAGCTCTCTGCTGGGTGTCTTCATTGTCCAGAGCCGCCATCCACCTGTCATACAGGTGAGACACCAGCAGGCTGCCGGGAAGTTCCTTCAGAAAACTCTGCAACGCACACGAGACTCAACGCTTAGAAATATAAATGACCTGGTGTGCTATTCAAACTCCACCGCTGCTTACATAAAGGCAGCAAGGACAAACCTCCTGTTGCACGCACTGAGTCCCTAGAATATGTAATATACTGTAGCGGAGGAAATGTCATAAAAGACATGGTACATTGGTGGAGAGCATCTGATGGTTCTTTACTCAAGTATCTCCACATTGTGCTACTTTCTACTTCATTGCTACACGTGTGGCAAACCTTGTACATTTTCCTCCACTACATTTATATAAAAGCTTCACATTACTTTAACCCATCTATAGCAGCTGAAATACTAATGGGATGCGTGCACATAAATGCATAATATATACTTTTGCTACTATAAGTGCTGTGTATATGAATACTAATACGTTTGTACTTTACTTAATCTGAACGCAGGACATGTTCTTGTATTAGAGTATCTCTACGCTGTGGAAGTGTTAACATTTAACTTAAGTAAAAGCTCTGAGTGCTTCTCCCCCCACCAATGGGAGCAGTATAATAGTTGGGGCTGTGGTTGAGTTGAGGTGGTTACATGTAATAACGTAGGATCAGGTGAAATGTAGTTTATTAATGCTGATGGTGGGGAAAGTACTTTAACAGTAGAGGTTATATAGAAAAAGTATGCTGAATGTAATATTTCTAGGAGTTTTAATTGTATAATGTAAAATGTTAACAGTCTGGAGGTTTACTTTTAGCAAGCCGACGAGCAGAACGACCGGCTGGACCTCCATGTCCACCTGCAGGCCGTTGTTCAGCTGCTCTCGGATGTCCCGCATGTTCTTGTTGTTGCAAGGTTTCCGAAACACTCCCTCTGTGGACGGCCCTCTCTTCCTCAGCAACAGCAGCACCTCCTGGTGAATGGACGGGGAGGGGGGGAGGGAGGGGAGGGAGGGAGGGAGGAGGAGGAGGGGAGGAGAGGGGAGGAGAGGCGTGGGACGGTCAGAGACAGAGCTGTGTGTGTCGAGTGCAGATCTGGGATGAGACCAATCTATTACCTTCGAATTGAAAATGCGGAAGGTCATGTTTTGATCGCCGTGTATTTGTATGTGTGTGTGCGTGTGTGTTATTCGCATAAGTAAAAAAGTATTAAACCTAATCTCATGAAATTTGGTGGGATGATTGGTTATTATCCGGGGACCATTTGATTAGATTTTGGGATTGATTGGGTCAAAGGTCAAGGTCATGAAAAGGTCAACATCTTCTTTTTACCATAGCGCGGTCAATTTATATCCAATTGGCTTGCAACTAATGCAAACATGTTCATAATTCAATTCTCAATCTTGTGATATGCGAAGGTATGCGCTCTACCGAGTGCTCGTTCTAGTTAGGTATGAGTTCACTGATATTCAGCCTTCGGTAGTTATATTCCTCTAAAACAACATGGACATCTGTCCAAAGTGCTAACAATACTTCAAAGAAACAAAGATACAAATGTGTTATGGATCAGTTGAGCTCTTCGTCCTGAAGACAGACTTGAGTGTAGAGAGGAAGTGATGGCTTAGACATTGAAACTCACTGTGACTGGTTTGGGGAGTGAATGTTCATCGGGGCATATGTTACAGAGGGGCTGTCCAAACAGCCGAGTCTTGGCCTCAGCATCTGATTGGCGGGCTTTGTTGATGAAGCTGGAGCCCTTCCTGAGCCTCTTCACCAGGTTCCACTTGGTTTCTGTTGGAAGCAGAAATGTTTTACTCAACATGTCGTACGACACGTAGAGATTGAAGCATTCATTTAAGTCTTCACAACAATTCAAAAGTAGTGCAACACAGTAAAAAACAACAGATGTGCGAGATTGTATCGATTTCCCTTTTCTGTCGTTGTGGTCGTCCTCTGTGCTCTTATCTCCACACACACGTCACACTAAATGAGCCCCTCCCTCCAAACTGCCACTTTCAAACTCACCAATGGGATGCTTGTCCTCCTGGTTGTTCCTCTGCTTTGACTCAGCGCATATCTTTGTATCGCCCTGGTTAAAAAAAAGGATGTGGTGGTGAGTATGTAAGAGGAACAGCGTGCAAATAGAACAGAAGGGAGGAGGGTGTTGTGTTTTCTCAATCGCCCAGCGCCACATGCCCTCGCTATGCATGCCCACAAGCACATGAGGGAGAGTCGTGAAGAAATTATCTGACAAAAGACACTTGAAGAAGCCAGCAACCAATCACATTAAAGCTTTTTACATCACTTTAGAATTGTGATTCAGATGTATTTCTTTGCAGTATTATGCATTTCAGACTCTGATCTCAGCGCGAGGGGAAAGTTCTCTTTCACATACAGCTTTTTTCGTGCATGTCTTTAATCTCGAGAAGCCAGTAAAATGTTTTTTTTACTCACATCAAGTGGAAACTCAAAGAATTGTTCCATTCCACCTCCTGTTAGAGTTTTAGTCTGAGGGAAAAGAGAGACAGAAGGAGAGATTATTTACTAAAAAGCTCTTTTTAAAATACATTGTGGATTATGTTGGTCGTGGCAGAGCGAGCAGCGACTCACCGTGATGCTGCCACTCAAAACCTTCATGAGGACGTCTGGTGGGGAAGAAGCACAACCAGCTCTCACTTTTGCATCTTTAACCTTTCTGCAAAAAGATACGTATACATTTACAATGTGCACCAAACTCTTTTAGTATTCACACTTTTCAACCTATATTTGAACATCTCTCTTATTTGAGGTTTGAGTTTATCAAATCATATTGTTACATTACATTACATTACACGTCATTTAGCAGACGCTTTCATCCACAGCAGCTTACAATAAGTGCATTGCATATTGTAAATCATTATAATGCTCAGTGGTTCTGTATTTATTCATTGTTAGTATTAGAGACAAAGTGAACACTGCTCTTCATTATTTTGTCTACACCAATTCATCTGATAACATTTGTTGTTGAAGCATTTTTCTAAATTCATTTGAAACATACTCATCTGTATTGATTTAGCTGGCCACTTGATGCCGGCAGCAATATTATTGTTATCAACATTGATCAAAATGGCTGTACATTGAAGCGCGAGTACCTTACAACTGTTATCCATTATTAGAATAAAAAGGCATATTAATTATCAAATGAATAAGCCGTGAATAATGTTTTTTTCTTACCCGTGAAGAATATACAACCAACGTTCTTTCACCTCAGGCGAGCTGTGGGCAAAATAACAGCATCATACGAGTCCCTCATCCACAGAGGGAATCAAACCGGCGGATACAGTGGGAGGAATGAAGCGAGGCGTTCACCCACTGCAACTTTTAACAACTCTGGTGGAAACTGTCACACAGTCATGGGGACAGGAAGCAGCGTCACGGCGGCCCTCGACCAGACACCTTCCACTTCCTCCTAGACTTGGTGCGCTGCGGCTCGGCATCCACAGGCGATGGCGGAAGTGGAATGAGTGCCGACATGTTCAGGTGGGCCTCATCTATCGTATGGCCGTGTGCATGAAAGCATTGTATAGTTTATCTTACGCGATTAACTCCATGTGCGTGAGAAGGATCCTTTCACACACTTAATCATTACTAGAGACAACGTACAGAAAATTATTTAAAACTAAAATCTCACAGGGGATTCATTAACTTCTCGAAATACATAGCGAGACTAACTTGATTGCCACCCTTGATGAGACAGATGACATTAACTGAATTGTTTCATTAATGTTAGTCAATTAACGCTGTCTAGACAAAAAAGTACGACACTGTGTTTCTACTGGACTTCATCTTTTCCGTAGGGGCCATGTGGGTAAAGTCATCTGATGTTGAACATCGGATGTTTCACATGAAAGAAACTTTTGGCTGGGCAGCGCCGCACTTCCTATTTTGCAACCTCTCGTCTTGTGATGCTGCGAGGATGACTTTCTCTTTGTGACTTCCCTGTTTTCATGAAGGACACACATCATATGACCATTTACTATATGTGTGAATATTTCATTAGCAGCTTCAAACTTCATTTATTTCATATGTGACAAAAAAGATTGCCAAATAAGAAAAAGGAAGCCTGTGTTTGTGTGCTGCTCTAGCACACGTTTGATTTGAAGACAGTGGAAGGAATAGTTCAACATTAATAAGCACATAAATAAGCTTTCTGTCCAAGAGTTTCATGATTTGATCTTGGTTTTACAAAATATGTAAAACATCCACAAAATTAAACTATTTCATCATGCTCTCATCAAAATTAGGAAAATTAATCTTGGCATCAATAATGCTGTCACAATAATTAAAGTAAGAGAAGAAAGGAATAAACTAAAGTACTGAAGGGACTGCTTGTGAACTGTGATTAAATACTCACTGCAGGGGGAGGAGCTGGCTCTGGGTATCTCAACATAAAATCAACGCTTCACTTTTACAACGGTTGGCGGAGGAAAGACTCTGCACACATTTATCTGCACTCTTGTTTTGTGTTTGTAGAAGAGTTGTTATCTCTGGTTGTGTGACGTGAAGCCACAGGAGCTGCAGCTCTACATTGCACATAATAAACCAAAAATAGGACATGTTAGTCATGTTTTAGTCAAAGAAAGATTAAAACCATGATCGTCTCCAGTTATAATACACAAATTAAAATTGTGTGGGGTTTCGGCCCAACCTACCTGAATGCACACCCCTTAATCATTTAAAGAGATATCTCATTTCTCATTCACTTTTGGAGCAAATGATTCAATTCAAGGGGAGGATTCGGTGTTAGAGGAAGAATAAACTTAAGATCCTCACAGCCGAACATGAGCATTATGAGGCGCGTGCCCGTGTATTCAGGACCGCATGCGCTTGTGGATCAAATCCCTCAGCACAAGGCTGTTCGTATGAGAGTTGACGTGTCCGCTCACCAGAAGCACACCAAACAAACAGTGAGATCCCAGGCCAAGACCACCGTCGCTCCGAGGTCGATATCCCCCGTCGATCCCTCCTCTTCCTCAGCTTCATCGTCAAACCCGCAAAGCCAGACGTCCTGGAGGCTGACTCGGTGCTTCAGGCGGTAGCTGCTCGTCGACCTGTTCACGAACAAAGGCGAAAACCATCTAAATAATCATTATATTTCCATTTCTCACTAATGCTCCACAAGGTTGGGATACATTTATTTCCCAGTGACAGATTTCTTATTTTCTTTTTCTTTTTTACTACAAATCATTTTGGAATGCAGTGATACAAAGAGACTGTCTGCAATTAATATATTAATTAATATATTAATATCAATATAAGATTGCTGGATTTAGAACATGAAGACTCCACAAGGAATAGTCTTTGATGCAAATATCGATTGTCAAGGATTAAGAGACATTAAATATTCTTAGGATGCATTTGGTGGAAATGTTGTCAAGGAATGCTCGTTCATATATTTTTTAATAAAAAAGCTTTGATAGCTCTGAACCGTAACCCCTAATTAAACTGACTGAACTCCATGAATAGCTCTTTGTGTCCTGTTGTGAAAAGCGATGGTGGAATTTAAATGAAAACCTTGAAAAGTGGTTTTATAACAGCTTCCACTAAAGCGGCCTTGTAAACCATTAGAGGTAAATCGTTTCCGCTCGGTTCTTCGTGGCATTTGGTCTTGACCCCGCTGACCTCAACCTGTTTGCAGCAGAGGCGTGCTGACTGGAGCGCCAGTAGAAGGAATTGATCTGCAACCAACCAGAGGTTATATAAAATGGTTGATGCTACAATGGATGGTCCGCAGGGCGCTTGCCTGATTCTGGAAACATTTCCTCCTCCAATCCCCTAATCACCGTGCTATTATAACCCTCCAGGCCTGTTCTTCTAGCTCCAGTGGAAAGGCTGTGAGAAATAAACACGGACAGAGTAAAACCCTGGGGGGCCGTGGGGCGAATACGAATGGAAGGCCCCCACTGACCCACAGTGCATTGTTTATGTGAACAGGCGCCTGCAAGAGCATCTTTTACGGAGCACACAGCAGCTCGAAGATCCATCTGTTATATTGTATTTTATAAAATGACCTGGTGATCACTGCCAGCATAATAGGGAAGCCCAAGAAACAAAGGTACAAGGGAAAGATGTTGTTTGATATTTATTGGACGGACATGAAAATGGTTTCAATCTTGGCATCTAAATCTCAGCAAGAAAAAAACGTGTATTCTCAGGTTAAACTATTCTTTAAAGATTGTTATCAGTTGATTTGATCATCTGATGATGCTCACTCCAAAACCAATTTGTACATGAAATTATCAACTGTAAATAATCAAGATTATTTCAGACTTCAGAAAGCTTATTATAAGGCATTGTGTTCTCAATGGTACTCCACGTGACTGGTAAACTCAACGGGATGTGTAAAGGGAAGGACCTTCAAGAACATGAACCCTGATAGTACCATATGATCCCTCTCTGAGTAATGAATGCTCATACATTTATTAGAGGATTTGAACTTTATATATATATATATATATATATATATATATATATATATATATATATATATATATCTGTTTATGATGTGTTACTGTAATCCCAGCTGTGGTTTACCTACTGAACCAGTGGGCAGGTTGTGGTACCCAGATGAGTGTGATTCTCCTCCCACTCAGGGCCTATAAACCTCTAAGGCTTTGACAAACAGCTCTAATCTGACCCAGAAGAGCGACGATTTAAAGCTTATTCATTTCAATTTGTTCAGTTTAATCATCGAGAAAGCTGCACGATCAGGTCTTATAGATTTCATCCAATTGGAACAAAGGAGGGTATTGAGAGGTTTCCATGGCAAATTATTGTCATAATAATAGCACAGAATGGATCAATATGTTTAGTTTTCTCGATATCTCTAGCTGTCCAGATTTGGATCACTATTGATGTTGGATGTCAGATATTGTCACTTGTCAGACGAACAAGCAACATTCATGAGTGGAAGTACTTATACGTACATGTAATGTTCGTCAGAACTTAAGCTGAATATATATTTAAATATTTTTTTGAGAAGACCATATTTATTCTCCCTCATGTGACTCCAAGAGGGAACCACCATGCTTTCCTCTTCTATCTCAAGTCAGCGTGACTAAACACAGTCGAGTGCGCTGGGAGATCCCCTAACCGTCAGTGTATGCAAACCAAAAATACACATTTGATTTGTACTTCCTCTTTCAGTCTCCCATTCCAACTGTAAAACAATGTGATTAAATCAGCTGTAATTCCTACATTAGATTTTCTTATTTTCTACCCAGTCAGTAGTTTCCCAGTGTCAACTTTTGGTTTCGTGGAAACTGAATTGGTTTTCTTTGAAACCTTTCTTGGATGTCCATCCATATCTACACTTCTTACTTGAGTTGAGCAAAGACAAGAACATCGCTGAAGAGGAACAGGTGTCTCTCGTGGGTCTTCGAGCCCTCTGTGACCTGAATATGCTCGTCCAGCAGCAGCTCTCCGTTCTCACTTGTGAGGCCGAGGACAAATGGACTCTGCTCCACGGAGACCCAACAGGAGGCCTCCTCCTCTCTGAGGGGAGAGGACACACGAGAGGTGGATGAAAGGGACAACTCACGTCTAAGTGTGGACATTTTGTTTCTGGACATTCTCCAACCTGTTATAAAACTCAGATGCCATTGGATTATCTGAAACATTTATTGTCACCAGTCTTAAAATATGTTTTATTTAATTTGACTTTTCTTGGGTGTTATAGCAAATGGATTTGACAAAACAATGACACAAAACATCCCATAAATCTGCATTTGATGGGAAACCACCAAATATATATACTATATAATAATCTGTGCTTGGTTGACAAAAGTATTGAATTAACCAAACCGTTTAAAGCCCCACTATGTAGTTTTTCCCTTGTAGCGCCCCCTTCAGTTATTTAACGTGTACTTCAGTGTTGTGAATACCCAGTTACGATGGATCAGGTGTCGTGAACCTCTGGCTCTGAGCCATATATGGCTCTTCCCGTGACGCATATGGCTCTTTTGAGTAAAAAAAACACCTGTAACTTTCTCTCTCCTCCAGATGACAGCACATCTTAAAACGTTAAATACCTGAACGGGGCGCTACAAGGGGAAAACTACATAGACTAGTGTAAAGTTAAACATATTGTATGCCAAGTAATAGATTATGAGATTGATACAACTCACATATGTGTCTAGGCTGCGGTGTGTGTGTGTGTGTGTGTGTGTGTGTGTGTGTGTGTGTGTGTGTGTGTGTGTGTGTGCTGAAGACACCTTGCAGGAACTCCTATAGGACTACTACACTTTACTAAACTACCAAACAATCAGCAAAGATATTGTGCAGAAACATCCACAGTTAGGTTGTTCTTTGGCGGCTTTGAGTGACCTAAAGGAAAATAAATATCACTGACTCTAATCAATAGTCTCCAACACTGTGATCCTTCACCAAATGCCACAGCGAGCAAGGAATTAGATTTTAATTTCATCAGATCTGTGAGTAAAAGATTTGTCACCTTAACAGATCAATATCATGTCAATAACCTGATATTTTTTCACTATAGACTTCTAAGACTAAGATACTTGTATTAAACCACTGATTTGCTTAGAGCGGAAACGAGTTGGGAGTTTTTAATGTATACATCTATAACACTCGACACAACCGGACAACAGCAAAACAGATTTAATCTGAAAACAGAAAACAAGTTGTGACTTTGGCTGCAGCTCTTCATTCTTCTATACCTCTCATCTCACTTCAGTTGAATTTAATTGAATCTCACATGATATTTTACACCATACTGGTTAACGCCTGTTTAAAATATTTGATATCTAATATACAATAATCTGTAATAATAACAATAAATCAATCAGGTCGCTGCTGCAGCCATAAAGAACATGTGCACCAAATCTACACACGATTAATTCAGGGTGAACAAACACAAGAGGTAAGAGTTGTTTGTGTTCATTATTATGATAATTAACACTCCTCCCACTGACTCTGAGTTCAGGGCTGAAATTCAAATTGTTGCAGCCCAGGTGCTTTCCCTGTTACGCTTCTGGCCCACTGAAGATGACACATAAAATACCTGAAAATAAAACTACAAGGTCAAACTGGTGGTTATCAACATGTGTATATGAAAGAAAAAACATCATTAAAGTAGTTCTAAAAGGCACAAATAACAATTACGCTGTTACATAACTCAACATTGGTTATCCATATACAAAATAATTCAACTTTTCTAGATAAAAACTTTAATAGACCACTTTCACATCCGTTTGACATTTTCCTTCATAACCCACAAACTACTTGAAAGACACCCGTCTTGATTTGATGTAATTATTGTCTATATGTGCACAATTGATATATTTTCTCGTATAGACTTTTAAATTTAAATGTAAAAGAAGTACAAGAAGCCAATTGACCTCTTGGTGGACAAATGTAAAATAAAAATGTTAAAATTGATTGTACTGCAACTGAAATGTCTGATGTTTTGTATGTTTGAACTATTTGGTTGTGTTTAGTGTTTATGTGATCCACGGCAAATTTCAGAAAATATTCTGATAATAAAATGAAACAAATCAAATATTTCACTCAACGCACAGCTCATTTTCCTCAAGGTATGTTGTGCTGTGGTGACGTCAATGGCAGTCCCACGACAGAGATACTAATACCCACCGAGTCCCCCGCCTCCAGGAAATATGCAATGTCTGTGTGGGACGTGTCTGACATTTCTTTTCTTTGCCATGATTGTCTGTATGCTCCGGGGTCTTTGTGTGAACAGAATATAAAAGGTTAAAGATTAACATCAGGCATAGAAGAAGAGGTGATGAAGTGCTAACACAATAAATGGTAAATGGATGACATTTACAGAGTGTTTATACCAGACCTTGACTAGACAAAAACAAACCTCTAGAAAGTGAACTACTGTATATGTATATATATATATTTAATATATTTATATATATACATATATATACACACACACATACATTAACATATATATATACATTAACATATATATATATATATATATATATATATATATATATATATATATATATATTTCAGTGACACATTTTTGTTATTTTTACAGCTTTTCTTTTTTTCACGATCTTTTGATTATTGGTTTCTTTTGAGATAATTATTTGAAATAGATAGCAGACTAGATTAGTTTCAGGCAGGTCTGGTCCTCAGGCTGTAAGTGAAGTGGAAGGAGTTTCTGTGGGTTACCGTTTCAAAATCCCGCTCTGTAAATCCCCCAGAGGGACGTCTGTGACTGTTTCTGTTCCACAGTGGTGGGCACATAGATGGCAGGGGAACATCAGTATCGTTATATGGTATGTCACGTGCTCGATTTGAGATCGGATTCCTATGTGCTGCCATCTGTAGGCCTGCGGCTGCAGTAGAGAAGCAGTCGTCAGATGGTTGTACTGTTCACGTTACGCGTGGGTCAAACACCACCAGAGCATTAGTTTTGATCACGGATGTGCGAGCCGATGTGGGTTTGCTTTGGGTCTGGGGCTTTTGTCAGGAAGCTCCAAACACTGTCAGCGAGTTGGAAATCAGGACTACATATAGTGTGAAAAAGGCAAAACATCAATCTTTGCAACCGATAATTGAATTGGATTTGTGTCTGCAAACTCCTTTCGATACTTTTTTATTATTTAGCGCAATATTTCAAGATGCTCAATTCATCAGTGTCCAATGAAAGACATTTTCCAAATGTAAAAACCCTCTAAAAGAGTCATATCTTTCCTTCTAATATTAATATTTTGAGTATATGCCTGCAGATATAAAACCACCTTGTGTGTCACAAGTTAATAGAAAATAGCAAAGACAAGTAAACATGTTGAGATTCTTGTTGTTCTGAGTTTGTACTCATGGTTGAATTCACTTATTGTAAATTGCTTTGGATAAAAGTGTCTGCTAAATGATATGTGATGTAATGTAATATAATGTAATGTAGATTAATTAGATCACTCAACCACATGTATAAAGTTAGAAAGGTTTCTTAATACATTGTGACGGAATAGTCTTGTTATAATAGATGAGGTCTGCTGTGAACACCTGCTTCATAACACTTTTTCATTTCACATTTACTATGTATCAATACATGTACACACCAGCAGCCAAGTCAATTTGTTCATGTGTCTAACACACATAGTAAATAAATGTTTCTGAACCTGATTCTGATTCCTTGTCCATGTCCTTAAGGGGCAGATTTGACCTTTGACCTTTCTGGTGTTTTTAAAGCTAAAGAATCCCTTCTTCATCCCTCTTGTTTTATGTTCTTTCTCAATTCAATTTTCAATTCAGTTTATTTGTATAGCCCAATTTCACAAATTATAAATTTATCTCAGTGATTTAAAATCTGTACACATAGACATCCCTGTCCCAAAACCTCACATCGGATCAGGAAACATTCCCTAATAACCCTTCAGGGGGAAAAAAGGGAAGAAACCTTCAGGAGAGCAACAGACGAGGATCCCTCTCCAGGATGGACAGAAGCAATTTAGCTGCTGTAATTGAAAACCAGATGCTGAGTGGATTATTCATTTGCACATATGTTAAGCAAATGTCCAATGGACTGGAAAAGGTCAAAGCAATGAAGTTCACACCTGACAGGAGTCCATGGCTTCCCGAACGTCTTCCCGAAGACCAGCGGTGTGGCCGAGCGCCGCCTCTGAGCCAAGTGTCCGAGGTGCTGTAACAAAACACAAGAATTTTAATAGTGATAACATTTGCATACACATATCTATGTATGTATCAATACTTTTTTTTCAGTGTATTTTTAAACTCTACATAGAAGAAGTATCATAGAGTAATCTTTACACTCCAACAAGCTGTAATTAGCAGCTTTGAGGTATTTGACGACCCTTTTTCTCGTGCACTTGTCTCTACTGTGCCGGTGAAACATCTGTCTCCATATTGTCCCACAGGTGACTGAGGACATTTAGATGATAACATCCCCATGCAGGGATGCAACAAACCTTGTTTTTATCTAATAATCTGACCAATATTTTCTTGATTAATTGTTGTATTCCATACAATGTCAGAAACAGTTAAACACATCCATCCCACTGTCCTTCAGCAAACTTTATTTCCATCAAATCTATCAAAGATACTCAACTAACCAAAGAAATATGGATGTCAGGACAGCTGTCACAGTTCAGCTCTACACCTTTCTTTTATTACTTTAATAATTTTCATCCTGTCTGCCTCACCAACTATCACGTCGTTCCAGATCCTGCTTCCTATCTCGTTAGTCCAACTCCCTTCACCTGTTCTCTCACCTGCCTCTGATCACGCTCACCTCGTTAGTCTCTCATTCCCTTCACCTGGTCCTCATGCCCGTCTCACCTGTTGCCCGTTTCCTCGTTAGTCCCTGTCTACTTAGGTCTCCTCACTTGCTCTTGTCCTCTGACAGATTGTCTTGTGTTTTCCACCTCAAGTGCGTTACATATTCTGTCGATATATTTCTTAGTGTTCTGTTCCTGATTATTCTTTGGAGTAAAGATCATTATTTGCAGTTATGTCTCCTGAGTCGTGCTATAGGGTTCATACTAAGTGACAACAGCAGTGATTTTACAATCGAGGCGCTGGAAGCATTATGTTCTCTTTACATCTTTACTTTGGAGAAAACCCTTAATTAATTAATCAATGACCTTATCATTTGAATCTCCAACCTTGACTAATCACTAGAATTAGCCAGAAATGTGGCGCAGTTGATGTTTGTAATTAAAGAAATTGTAAGCCCCTTGGTTTGAGCTGCAGTATTCCTGACCCTCACTTCACTTTGTGTAAACATACAAAGTGAAGTAAATATAAGATGAACACATCTTCACATGCTTTCAAAAGCAACATGTTCTCTTTGCTTTATATTAAAGTTCCCTCTCAAGATGGTTTCATGAAGGAGTGCTGTGGGAACTAAACACGCCGTCAGTGGTGGAAGTTCATTACAGCCATACCAAAGGAAATATTTATTCTTAGATGACAGAAAGATGCACAGAAAAAGAGATGCATGCTTCAGACAACTTCATTTAACAAAAGAGATTGCTTCTGTTCACTCTGTTGAGCCGACAAGTCATCAAACTGAAGGCGTTTGAATCTCGCTGAAGCCACCCACCCGAGACAATAATCTATGGAGTCACAACACAATGGCGTCTTGATTTCCTGAATGCATATGCTTCAACAACAAGGCTTTAATACTGCGACAAAGTAAATCATTCAATATGTACAAAGACACAGCTTCAAAGCTGCTAACAATGTGGGCTCCTGGGGTTATATAGGTACAAGACCAGCATGCACCTGGTCTTGTGAACACACCATTTGTGTATCATGTTAGCCTGCGAACATTTACTTATAAGCAATAAACAAACAAATAAGTAAAGTTGAGGTTGATGGAAAGGGCTGTAAGTTAATTACATAAGCTTTGTGAGTGTTTGCTCATAATCATTTCAGTCATGGGATCACAAAAGCTATTACAGTTCATCATGAGGAGAATGTCTTTAATGTCTCTGCTATAATGGTAATCCATCCAAAAGTCGTCAAGACGTTTATCTCAAAACAATAACTGTGAACCTCATGGTGGCGCATCAGTGAAAGTCACAAGATTTTCAAAGTCCACAGGATTCATCCTCTGGGGAACACATGATAATACAGCCTGGACCATTTTGCGAGCATGGCTAATGCCAAACTTTTACCTGCATCAACTCAAACCTTAAAGTCCTGGTTTAATTCAAGCAGATGTTCCATCTTGTTGCTCTTGGGCTCTAACTGCTGGATATACTGAGAAATGGGATTTAGCAGAACTGAAGTCAAAAGGAGAAACAGACAAAAGCATGAAGACTTGACAAAGCTCTCTCTCTCTGCAGCCCGTTGCACGTTGGCATGCAGACGGACTCGTGACGGACCAGGGGGACTCGTCCTGCACTACCAAGTGAATTCAACGTACCAACATATAACTCAGTTAATTATAAGCATATTGTGCTCAAATAATCCTTTGACATGCTGAAATTGTATGTGTTTAGCTAGCTACATGCATTGTTTACATTTTTCAGACCTTGGTTGCAAGTGTGTGTCCTAAAACTTTGAAGTTCTGGTTCCCTCGCCTTAAAATCTATGTTTTTTTTAATTGGTTTCATCCTCGCGTTAATGCAATCATGCAAGTATGTCTGCCGATTGTATTCACACTTAAAAAATCATATACGCAGCATTCATTTGGTAAACTATTATCTTGCAGAACCAAACACGTAAGCAGACTAGACTTGTGTTTGCCGCCGAGATTATAAACGTTATAAAGGATCTACAATCCAATGGAGAACTCCCATTGTTTTTTTATGGTGGTGCTGATGGTTTCCTCTCCAGTGCTGCTGCTGTACTGAATACACCGAGCCTCCTGACACAATAAGAAATGAGAGGAGCTCTTCAAAGTGAAAGGTTTCTTCGCCGCGCACAAAACTCAATATCGCCATCGCCCACCTTCTCTATATTAAAACCAGCCAATATAATATGTTTCAATAATCACTGAGTTATAAGTCTATAATGACTAATTTTTCGAAAACGTGCACACATCGATCTTCAAGAAATTACTGAATGGTTGCTCTCTGAATATTGATCGTTGTCATTGTATTGCAGGGGGATGTGTGCATACATCCATCTTCAGGAAATTACTGAATGGTTGGTCCCTGAATATTGATCATTGTCATTTTATAGCAGGGGAATGTGCTCTCAAAACGTCATTATTGAACACAAATGATTATTCAAATCTGAAATGCAACACATTCTCATAGCTATGGGTCCTATATAAAGTGTACTGCTCTGCCCCCTCTATGGTTAGGGTTTGGTCTGGTTAGGCCACAAAGACATGGACACCTGTTGCTAGAAACATTTACTACATCATTATTCACTTAAATGTAAACCTGCTATGATAAATGAATATTTCCTGTCGCAATTCTCCAAACCGTGTAGAGGTCAGAGTTCACACTGGGCTAAGGGGAAATACACATGGATGGGGTAGCAGACTTCGACATAACACCAGGAAATCACATGGATATGTTTGGAGCTTGGCGATGAATCTTTCCACATGGCTAACTCGACCATGCCTTTGTTTAGAGGATTTTGCAGCTGTACATATTAACTGCAAGACCACAATAATTTACTTGATCTAACAACTTCTGAACTGGGATGTTCTGGGGAAAACAGACTCCAATTATAAACCAGGTGATTGAACTTTAGAAAAACAAGTTTACAGTAACACGTGATTCTTCCACCGGTATATCTAAAGCAGACACAATATTGATTTACTGGTCTTAATACTCACAGGCTACATGTATATGTTGAAGATAAGAATTGTATCTGCACTCGCAAAACCTCGTACCATCTGCCAATCCACCTCCGGATATAGCCTTCAATTCTCTCCCACAAACTGCAACAGTTGCTAATGTCACCATCAGCTCCATGCGGCGCTGAATGGCAGGTGGCGGTCATCACCAACAGGACCCGTTACACCTTTGCCCTTTGATGGGCTGATGAATACTCACAGGATGTAGAGAAGCTGCAGCATCATCATAGCTTCCTCTCCTCAAGGCGGCAACTCCAGAGTCTGGGGAGTCCATTCTGGTGTCTCTGAGCATGTCCTCCACCGTCTGCTATCCTGTACTAGTGTGTGTGTGTGTGTGTGTGTGTGTGTGTGTGTGTGTGTGTGTGTGTGTGTGTGTGTGTGTGTGTGTGTGTGTGTGTGTGTGTGTGTGTGTGTGTGTGTGTGTGTGTCTGCAAGTAGAGGAGAAGCAGTTTGAGGGTTCTGCTGTCATTGCAACAGGGAGGGGCTGTGTGTGTGTGTGGGGGGGGGGGCTGTATTTCTGCCAAACAGATTCCTCTAACTGCTGCTAATGAGGGTTACAACAAAGGAGGCCTGGATGGCATTCACAATAGGAGAGGGGGTTGTTGTGCCTGACCTGGACCCACAGTGCCACTCTTATCCTCTGAGCACACACACACACGTATACATCTCTCCCTCGATCTTTCCATCCCAGCCGGTCCTGTTCCGCTCCAGTGGGGCAGTTTCTTCCAATAATGAGATAGCCGTGCCTCCCATCAGGGTCAAACACTTCATCCCCATTTCCTGCATAACGAGGGTGAGTTACCGTGACAGCCAGTGCCTCATAGACCCCCCCCCACCACCACCACCACCTGTACGTACCTGTCACTACGCCACTGCCCTGTTGAGACTCCGCCCACTCCTCCTCTCTACCTCCATCTGCCTGATGGATGGTGGAGGTCTCCATCGTGGAATATGCCTACTATGAACTATTCAAACGCTCTGTCATATTCATTGAATGTATTTTAACTCTAAATCTGTCCTTCTGTACACATTACATCTATTGCATCTGTCCATCCTGGAGAGGGATCCTCCTCTGTTCTCTCCTGAAGGTTTCTTCCCTCCCCCCCCCCCCCCCCCCCCCCCCTGAAGGGTTATTTGGGAGTTTTTCCTGGTCCGATGTGAGGTTTTGGGGCAGGGATGTCTATGTGTACAGATTGTAAAGCACTCCGAGACAAATTTGTAATTTGTGAAATTGGGCTATACAAATAAACTGAATTGAATGTATATAGCTGCACAAACTCAGTATTACTTTCAGAGTTGAGTGTTTGAGGCTACTTTCATATTACACCAAGGCTAAATATAGTGTTACCTGTGTGTTAATTACAATCATACAATTCATGGGCAAAACTGACCGCAACAAGCAGGAGAAAGGTCTACATTTAGATACACATCAAGGAAACCAAAGGTCAAGGAAGATTTGTATTTCTTATCTCAACACTGAACTTTTAAGTGAGGCATCTATCTTGCTATTTTCATTAAGTTAGTTTGTGTTTTGTGTGTTAATGAATGGAGAGAGGGGCTTGTATCAGAAGAACACAAAACTTTATTTTACTGTAGAAATAATTATAACAGTGCAGGTGTCAGTCAGGCCCACGGTCCAGGTGTAGCCATGGAAACCTGCAAGGCGAGAAGGCATAAAGGCTCTGGGGAAAAGCCACGTTAGAAAAATTCATTAGTGGCACATGATTACATACAATTAGAGAGGGAGAGACAAAATGGCTCTGAGTGTGTTGGATAACACAGATCAACAACAGAACAACATCTCCCATCCAAGTGACCTGCAATTGTTTGTACGAAGCATCTCCAGAGACAACTTGTTGCAGGAAGGTACAGGACCACGAGACAAGCAAGCAGCCCTCTTGGCTAAGTGCTCCTCGGTTTTGAGTTGGCCTGGTCCAGGAGGACCAGAATTTAATGGTTTCCATTCAGTCGTCAAAAGCTCAGCATGGAGCCCCTTCTGAGTAGATCTTGTGTTCCCATGAATAGTTTGATGCTTTATTGCTATCTGGTGGCTTTTTTCAATCATTGTCCCGACTGCAATTTATGTCATTTCACAATTTGTTTTAATATATAGCGTTGAAACCATTTCCCACTTTTCAGAGGTAAGTGTGTTTTTTAATCTATAATGAATAATAGCAATTTATTTCCCGCAGACTGCTACGCCTTTTTGAAAAGCTTTCTTGTGGCCACAGCTTTTTTTCCTTTCAAAGGACAACATTTGAACACATTGATATTTATAGCTCATGGGGATACATGGTCATCAGAGCGGGTAGCCGGTAAGATCCCTGCGCTCCCGATAGATGCATGTTGGTTTTCTTTTTTGTGCCGAATGTTAAAATATGAGTAAGCTATGTTCGATGCTGTGCCTGATTTTAAGACCATTATTCAGTCTGTTTGAGCTTTATTCATGGTCTCCACCAACACCTGGTGCTGGTTAGGGAGCGGACTATTGCTTTTTAAATAATGATAATACTAGAGAACCTTTAAATAACTTATATTCCTTTAATCTGCTGTAAAAGAAAAACAGAAGCATTGCTATAGTAGCTTTAAATAAACTAAATCCATAAGACAAGAGGACAGTTATCCACATTCAGATGTGTTCTTCTCTCACATAAATACACAAATGTCTAATTGCCGTGTTACGATGAGAGTTTCAGACAAATTTATCTATTTTCCATAACACGCTTGAAGCTGTTAAACCACTCAGATGAGCATTAAGAAACATTTGAACATTTTTAACCAATATAATTATACAATCAGAAATAAGTGGGTTTGTTTTCAACAGTTTATTATGTTCAGTTATAATGGCTTTCATACAATACTGCAGTATTGTTGTTTTTGTCAATATTTTCAGAGACACGTGAGGGTAAAAAAAGTATTTAGGGCTACTGAGAGAAAACAACATAAGAAAAACAAATGCACAGCACTACTTTCTGTTACTATCCGAGAGCTAGAAGCTAGTAGTCAAATTCAAATGCTACATTGCACACCTTGCAGGTTACATTTTGTAGGAAAAAGCACATTAAAGGTACAAGGAAACATTCAAATACCATGAAAATGGCTGATTACGATCGAATTTAAGTCAAAACATCAAACTTAACGTTACATTTTTACTAATTCAGCATTCTATCATTGTTGGCCTGTTACAGGTAAGAACTGAAAAAGAAAACAAGCAGTAGACAACAACTAAGCAATAAGGTACGAGAGGCAGTACTGCATCATCAATAATGTCCGGTTCAAGGGCGCTGCAAGGCAAACCCTTGAACCGGACATTATTGACAATACAGTACTGCCTCGAGCACCTTGTTGCTTTTTCCAAGGTTGCATATAAGTAAATAGTAAGCTGCACAAAATAGTTGTTGCCACCAAACGTTGTGTATTGCATTTCATGACGTCCACCTGAAGTATCCTCTTCGGCTAACCACTCATCTAAATTCATGCCCCCAATAAAACTGACCATTTTGTGCGACAGTTAGTTGTCAGTTCAAGCTCGACAGTTACTAAACATGTTTCGTGTGAACTTTGATATTTTGGGGGGAATGACTTTAAATTAGTGGTTAGCCGAGACGCTACTTCAGGAAGACGTCATGCTAGCAGAGACAGGGCTCTCAAGCCTAACGCATTAAGCGTGAGACTCACGCATTTCGGTCTTAACTTACGCACTCCCGCCACACATCGTATTTCTCACGCTGAAAAAAACTCTCGGCTATTTAATGTTTTAATGTGCCGTAGCGCCAACATGAGCCGCTCTCACTGTGGAGGAATTAAGCGCTCCCTTGAGCTCTGCTGTGAGGTGGCACTTATCAGCCAATCAAAAAGAAGAAATGGGCTACACAACAGCCAATCAGAAAAGGCTCACTAGCACCCACCACCACCACCACCACCAAAAAAACACTGTCAGCCAAACAACATAGGCAATGAACTGCTTCACCAACTGGTGACGAGAAACCAGTAACTAGACCTGAAGACCAGAACCAGAGACGCTGTGAATGAAATGCTGTGGGGTGATTTCTAGAACACTGTCCGCATCGCAAAGGGTGACCACTAGGGGGCCAGCAGTTACGTCTGAACTTTGAGTCGGTGCTGGTGTTTGATGGAGCGCGTTCACGTCCGCAGACAATACTTTTTTTGGCGTTGTAAAAACTCGTAAACGTCAGGGACACAAAAAAACAAAGTTCAATAAAGTTGGAAATATATTCAAAGATTCGGAGAAACACACAGTGACTATTTTCTCTCGGATACTGAAATGCGATACACAACGCTTACTATTTACTTACTATTCATAATGTTGTACGCAACCGTATTATAAAAGCAATAAGGTACTCGAGGCAGTACTGTACTGTTAATAATGTCCGCTTCAAGGGTTTGCCTGAAGTGGACATTATTGACCACAAAGTACTGCCTCTCGTGCCTTATTGCTAAAATGAATTACACCTTGTGACTCACTCTCAACCAATCAGAATGCTTGATTTCATCTACCTGTTTTATAAATTACAGATTCAACACACACACACACACACACACACACACATAAAAACCCACACCGAACAACCTTCAATATTACTGAAAACATTATCCAGGCGCTGTTTCTTTGTGCTCGGCAGTTGACGTAGTGAGCAGAGACGTCACACAAAGAGAATCCACAACAGGCTAAAAGGATGATTAGAAAGCGAAAGAAATAGCAAGTGAAGAGAAATTGAAAAACAAAATTAATGTGTGTGAAATGTGAAGTAGCTACAGGAACGAGGCACGTAAGAAGCTCTGAGAGGCACATCATTTAGGTTCATACATTTAATTGCACTGAACTCATGAGGGGGTCTAGATCTTTCTTTTCAGGCTCAGGCTTTTCAAGTACCAGTAAGTAATTCATCGGAGCTTTTAGTCTCTGAGAGAAAGTGTAACCAGTGTTATCGTCAGCCAGCTTTGTAAGAAGTGTGCCAAAGGAATATGACACTGAATATGACACCGAAACAACAATTTAAGCTTGAGTGTGTTCCCTAAGTAGGGGATTATTACGATAACAAAGGACACGCTTTGCTAGACAGTGATGGCGTATTACTCATGGAGAGTATATGATCTTAGGATTTACCAGGATAAAGGCTGTTTAGCAGATATACACTTTATATGCACTTCACTTAACAACATTAGCACCATCGGACCTCATACATCTGAGACGCGTCAATGAAACAGTAGAGGACCAGACTTTTGGTTGTTGGCTCGATAAATACCCGTATGAACGGTGACATGCAGAGATGGTCAGGGAGCCTCTGGCAGCTTTACTGGCCACACTGGAGGGATCTTTCTTTGGCCGTGGACCCCCAGCAGGTGTACACCAGCCTCCCGGGCAACACGGGGTTGCTGCCGTTGCCGCGCGGCGCTTTGCCTTTGCTCTTGCTGAGCGTTTGTTCCTGAGACAAAGCAAAGGTCCTCTTCGGGACGCGGGTTCTCTCCTGGAGCTGGATGTGGATGGGATGTTGGACGGCTGTGGCGGCGTGAACGCTCACTCGGTTCCCCCCCAGTTTGGGCCAGAGGTAGAGGAGTAGGCAGCGGAGCTCACGCCGGAAAGTCTTGTTGAAGTAGAAGTAGATGAACGGGTTGTAGATGTGGGAGCTTTTGGCAAAGAGGGCGGGCAACACGAAGCCCTCGGGAGCCATGTACACGCTCTCGCTGTAGAAGATGAAGAGGAGGGACACGACGGCGTACGGCGCCCAGGCTATCACAAAACCCAGGCTGATGCAGAAAAACATCTGGAAGGGGAAGGAACAGATTACAGAAGATTATTACCGTTGCGTGGAAAATGCGGAAGGTTATGTTTTGATTATTTATTTATTTATCAACTCAAAAAGTATTAAACCAAATTGCATGACATTTGGTGGGATGATTGGTTATTATCCGGGGACCATTTGATTCGATTTTGGGATTGTTTGGGTCAAAGGTCATGGTCAAGGTCATGAAAAGATCAACATCTTCTTTTTACCATAGCCCGGTCATTTTTTACCCAATTGGCATGCGACTAACGCCAACATGTTCATAATTCAATGCCCAATCTTGTGATCTCTACCAAGTGCCCGTTCTAGTTATTACTTTTTCTGTTCTCTTTTGACAAACAATTAGCAGTGAGCGTGTGGCCAAGCAGCCTGAAACACATTTAAAAAAAAAATTAAATGTTCAATCGCAAATGAGGACACGTTGTGTTGTTCTATTACTCTGAATAACATCAGACAATAAATAACTGTATTCACTCACCAGGGAGAGCCTCTTTTCAGCATACTTCATGTTGTTGTGGATTCCTCTTGCAGACAGCGAGCTGGAGAAGCTGAACACCTTGTAGAGGATCTGACACTGGGACGCCACGATGAGGAGGACGGGGACCAGCGTGAAGCAGGCGAAGGAGCAGATGACGTAGAAGGCGTCCATGGCTGAGGTGTGATAGGCCCTCCAGGCGATGGTGCAGGACAGGCCGTAGGGCTCAGGGACGTACTCGCCCCAACCAATCAGAGGGAAGCTGGACCACAGAACAGCCACGAGCCAGATGGCACAGCACGTTATTTGGATGTTGGCTCCTTCCAGCCACACAGCTGTGAAGAAGAGTTTAGTTACATATTGCATACAATCCATGTCTCAAATGCATTTGAACTTAGCTCATGTAATCAGTCAGTCAAAGAGAAAATGCGTATTTATTTTACAAAATGTCAAACTATTTCTTTGAACTGCTTTCTTTGACCCGTCCCTCTGCCATCAACTTCAGCTCTTCTTTGTGACTAAAGTACGTCAAATCAACGAGGAATCTTTTCCAGTCGTACTCTAAGTGGTTTGATAAGGATCCTGCTGTTTTGAACAAAGCTGATTTTTAATCTACGAAATTCAAGGTCAAGCTATTAAAAACAAACTCAACCATTCTGATTCAAAGCAGACACATCGGTTGAGAGGGCTGCACGGTGGTGCATTATAGCAGTGTCCCCTCACAGCAAGAGGGGTCTGGGTTCGGATCCACGTCCAGGCACACCTTGTGAGTGGAGTTTGCACCGTGGGTTCCCTCCGTGTTCTCCTTCCTCCCACAAGCCAAAGACATGCAGAGCGCCTGGCTAGAGGTTTGAGCGTGAGCCTGAAAGGCTGGCTGTTGTTTTCCGAGTCTCCACTAAACCGGTGGCCTGTCAAGGACCCCCTGCCTTTTGCCCGAGCTGTGATCGGCTCCAGTGGCCTCTGGATGAAGGCATAAGTGGTTTTCCTTATTGAATATCTGTTCTGTCAAGCCTCTGAAAGCCTACTTAATGTGGCCACTCATGCAAATGTGACGCAGAATATTAATTCCCTGTGGAAACGAGCAGCACAAGCATAGAGAAGTATACAACACTTAAATGGAATTTCTCAGAATATCATATCTTAATAGAAAGAAGAGAAATTAAAGCCTGACTTTGCTTCTTCTACACATAAAAGATGTTTCAGTATATTGAGCATGATGGGCTTTCTGGATGCTTTAGAAAAGCAACATGTTTTGTACATATACCATTAACGAAAATGCACTTAGGAATGAAATACTTTTATTTGTCTGTCCGGTAACATCTCTTGAGCCACGATCAAGTCTTTGAACTGTCCCCGAACCGACCGGTCTACAAGCCCCTCACCGTAAACCAGGCTGTAGCAGGTCTTCAGGTAGCGGACGACGCTGATGGCGGCGATGGTGAACATGCCGCACAGGCCAAAGCTGTAGCAGCCGAGACCGTAGTACACACACGTGATGTTTTCTCCCAGCCACATGTGGCGGAAGGAGGACGTGATGGAGAGCGGGTAGAAGCAGATGCAGCAGAGGAAGTCGACCACTGCCAGGTTGACGCACAGCAGCTCCGAGCTCACCATCTTCTTCCTCCTGCGGTAGGAAATGACCAGAACCAACCCATTTCCCAGAGTAGAGAACACAACTAGACAGAAGACCGGGAAGAAAGGATATATAATCAAAGTAAAAGCTTCAGTCATTGACTTTTTGGATGACAACTTAATTACTATCATACTGGAAATTGATGAAATCACAGAATACACAGACGTTTAATTAGTTTAAGGATGTCAGGTTTTTCTTCTAGAATTTTGGAAATTCAACCTCAGCACCAAAGTTTATAATTCATAATAAATCAACTGTGTAGAAAAAATACAGAAATATAAAATTCTGAAAATGTATGAATATTTGTTTGTTGTGGGTTATCAGGCTGAATGTGGTTAGAATAGAACTGTGAAAGTGGAAAATAAGATGAAAATATAGTATTTTTATACCAGTTTCTGCAAAAGTAATCATTGCTAATAACTGATGTAACCCAGAGTGGGAAAACATAATTTCACCCAGCACTAAGTATACAGTACAATAATGTAATGTTAACAGGGTAAACTACATGCTCACTGCACGTGAACACCTGAGGAAGGCGTTGGTCTGACACAACGCCAGCATAGGAAGTTAAGTGGCCTCAATTGGAGGTATGCACTCTAATATGTGGAAATATTTTTTCTAATAAAATATGCTCAACTTACAGTGCAAGAACAACATATAAGATACATAAATATGTCAACGTGTACAAGAAAAGGTGAACAAGAAAACAATACAAATACATGTACAAGAGAGTAGAGAATAAAACAAAGCGTAATCATAAATATAATACAAATACATGTACTTTAATATAATTACAAATAAAAATGTGACAAATAACATATTACTTAAGACAAACCTAGCTATGTGTGTTCTTTTCCATCAATTCCAAATAAAATCAGTTTTCCCACGGTATTTCAGTAAACTTTATATGTATACTTTATATTGTGTTTTAAAATAATAATGTGGATATTTTCATTTTAAAAGTGTATTTATAGCACATTTTTATAACTTTTATAACATCTTTATTTGTCCATCTGTGACACCATTGAAGACATAAATATGCACGTACCGACGGAGAGGATGGCCAGTCCCAAACATGTGTCAGCAGCTGGGGTCAGCTTGGAGGTGAAGCCTGAGACGCTCCGGTTGTAGTTCAGAGTCATTGGTTGAAGCTGCTGTCGGTGTCGGTGTCGGTGTTATTGTTTTTTTGTTGTTGTTGATGATGGTGGTGGTGGTGGTGGTGGTGGTGGTGGTGGTGTTGTCGTTGCGAGTAAAATCCTCATAAAGCGAGAAATGTGCACGGAGACGGCCTTTATGAAGGCGGGTGAGTCGCCATGGTAACTTGCAGCACATGCTCAGCTGATCCGTCACAAGCAGAGAAGGCGCACGTGATCTGATCAGAAATGACTTATCTCTCTATGAATATGTTTTAACCAGATGGGAAATCACATATATCACTTAAGTTCGATCTGTGACGCGACTTTGCTGCGGCGTCCAATCAAATAGCTGATGAACAATGAGGGGGCGTGTCGAGTGTTCAAATACTTCCTGGTAGCCTGCCGTGCTGCTTCCTCAGCGAGGAGGCGACAAATAACAGACGTGGGATGTACCCGGTGTGGCAGAATCAAACAGCCACACACACTGAGAGTCTCTACAGCCACAAGAGGGCAGCGCTGATTGGCCGTGTGTGTGTGTGTGTGCGTGTGTGTGTGTGTGTGTCTGGACTCTGGACTCTGTAAAGCAACTTTGAGTGACTTGAAAAGCGCTATAAAAAATAAATGGTTATTATTATTATTATTATTATTATATATATATATATACACATACATATATATCCTCATGATCAATATCTCCTCATATGGATAATGTTGTACTTTTTTTGAAGGTCCCCTATATATACACACATATATATATATATATATATATATATATATATATATATATATATATATATATATATATATATATATATATATCCTCATGATCAATATCTCCTCATATAGATAATTTCCCCCAATGAGTCCCGACACTGTGACGCAGTGATGCATCAATATCATAAATCAAACCCTGACTCGTTGTGGATGAAAAGCTCAGGTGGAACAAATAGCATCAACGATGACTCAGCTCCATCAATATTCTCCATATGGCGGTGTGTGATTACATCAGCTGTGATGATTGGGATTCAATAAAGAGCTTGGCTGAAGTGTCTAGAGTTCATAATTACCATCACTGGTTGCTATTACAAGGATCCGAGTACTTCTTCTTCCACCCATTACTTTACACCTTAAACAAGGAGAGAGCTTCAAAAGACATTAACACGTCTCATCCCATTGGATGATTTTAATTTGTATATATTTTTTATAAGTGTTTGAGTTCTGTGCTCTTATGACTGGCTGTGTTTTTTGTCACCTAGATTTCTCGTGCTGTATTCATGTCCCTTCTTTTTCAGAAAAGATTGTGTGCTCAATGTGAAAACTTGATTAAGTAAACGTTATGTATCAATTATGAAATGTGAACTATTGAAAGCAATGCATTTGTCTCATGAAGCAACAACAAGAACATTCTTGACTGGAGCTCGATGCCGAGGACTAACTGGCGCCACCTGTCGGCCTCCACGATGTACTACAATACAGCACACTGGCGAGAGAAAAGGGGAAAAAAGACAACGGTAGAAATGCTTTGAGTAGAAAGATAAAGTAGACTTTATTTTATGGTGAAACCTAAATAAGATCTGCGATTACAAAACAGGTTCCCCAAACATTTTTTTTTTTTTTTTTTAAACGTCACAGAGGTTGGAATGCTGTACTGACAGAAAGGCATCAACAAAGACTGGACCTAAAAATATGAAGAAGTAAGAGAGCCGACACTCTGGGTTCAGAGGGAACACCTTTCAATTAAAAAAATAAGTCACAAGTTGTTCCTATGATCTACGGCAGTCCGATTAAGTTCATGAACATATTTATCAACTCCCAACGTCGGAAACTAAAAGCAAATGTGAGGTTACAAAGTCGGGAGATGCGGGGAGTGAACAGGCATTGATGGCAGAGATTACTTGGATTTTCCTGTGCTCAGCAGTCATTTTCTGGATATCACTACTTCGTAAATGAGCCTTGTTTGGATATAAAATACAACAATACACAACACCAGCTTCTTGTGAATTTTAAAATGCCAAATAAGTGGTAAGACGAGTGTAAGTCTTTTTTGCGTCGACGGTGAACCATTCATGTTCCCGAGCACTGACTGCACGACCTCGGACCCAGGGAACGATGTACTGTACACAACATCTCAAATCGAGTGGCGTTTCCCTTTAAGGAGCCTCCAAACTAACATACACGCACTCGGGCGCATCCTGCATCTCGTCAGAAACCATCTGAAAAAGGAAACATTCAAAAATATTTGCCTTGTCAACACTCTGTCGGTCTCATGTCATTAAGAGGGACAGCTGGACACCTCGGGAAACACGTATTCTCTTTCTTGTTGAGCGAGGCGAGAAGATCCGACTGTGGTATGGATCTTCTGATCCAAACCCATTCCTCAAAGTTATTGAAGTTTTCCTTTAGTCCCAGTCAGGCTGAACATCTCTTGAAAGGCCCGTCTCAATACTTAAGTGTAATGTCATAAATGCAGGTGTTGGGTCACAACATTTCACATCTTTACGAACACCTGAACACACAAACATAATCTCAAAAATGTTCCATCTTCCCTAACTGTGAATAAAGTCACACAGAGATATCAATCCATATCTGGGGTTATTACTCTTTAGGATGTATCTTGTCGTTTTGTTTGTTTTGGCCATGAACCTCCCATCTCCACCTGTAACGTGAGACACCTGTGCTGCAGCTGCTCCTGATACCAGTCCCGTTCTGTCCATCAATGCACATTACATGTCGAATGACGGCTCTGGTCCCATCTGCACCCAAATACTCCCAAAGACCGCGGTTCCCTTCTTCCTTGAGGTTTGCACACACGTGTTGGCAGCAACAAGGAAAAGCACATTAAAAAAATCGACATCTTTAAATAGCTATTCAGCTCGTCTAAGCGCAGCACAATCGGAAACATTAAATTCAAGTCATTATTATTTTCTCCCCTCCCATGTATCATACAACGAATATAAACAAAACAAAAAAAAAAAAAAATTTCAGTTAAGAAACTAAATGTGAATGGATAAATCTTTGATCAGACAAATAAACAATATACTGCAGCCACACTGTAACATCCAAAAATAGTCTTAAATTGAAATATATATATACTTTCTGCCAAAGAAATGCTGGCGTTCTAAGTCACTCTAGTAGATTTAATATACTGCTGAGGTGTAATTTGTGTTTTTTCTGTCTCCGTCAATCCTCTCCCGACAGTCCTGAACACGATGTCAAACCGTTACGGAATAAAAAACTGCCATCCGGTGTCATTTGGCACATTGGGTGCTCTCAGTGGCGGCCGCCCCGCCGTCTGGATCTTTGTTGTCTGTGGGGACGGCTGCCGCCTCAGCGCTCTTGTCCTGGTTGTCTTTATTATTACTATTGTTGTTGTTGTTGTTGTTCTGGACACCTGGGAGCCCGTGGCTGTTGTTCTGGACCAGAGCGGCGCTGCTGAGCCTCAACTCATCCAGCTTCTTCCACAGCTCGTCCCTCTCCTGCTCCTTCTTCTTCTCCCTGGGGGAGAGCACACACAAAAGAACATGAAGGGAAAGGGAACAAATAAAACACCGATGAGTTATATTCATGAAAGAAAGTTGATTTCATAAAATACTAAGTCAACTCTAATCTGATGAATCACTCAATTCATTATAAAGTATGATGTCATACATCCAAAGACCTCAATAGGAGCGTAGAATAAAAAAAAGGAGACATTTGGTTCCGCCATAACCTCCAGAGACTTTCAGCGGGCTCTCAAAGGAGCTCAGGTGCAGACTGAGGTATATTTAGAGTCCACCTGGGGCGTAATCAATCCATTGGTCATGATTAAGAAAGGTCGCTCAATTCACAGCGCTTGTCAGATCAAGTTAATTTCTGGTTTTCAAGGCGACTGCCGGGAAGAAAGCCAGCGGCACTTTGGACCCTGAGGAGCCGACAGAGATGCTGCACTTGTTCATTCTTTCAGAGTGAAGTGAAGAATTCTTCTAAGCGTGCTTTGACAATCGGCCCATTTATTGAAACTGGTCCAGCAGGTGTCAAACATGAGATAAAAACCCGTGACTCACCGTTGCCGCTCTGCTTTGTAGGAGGAAGTCAGCTCGTCAAACAGCGTGCAGTTCATCTCCATCAGAGTCTTCAGCACGTTGTACACCAGAGCTACGATTGTCCTGCAACACAGCACAGACACTCGTTTATGGCCAAGCCCCAAAGTAACGACATGCGAGGCACGGCGTCGCCACGGTGCCGTCCGCATGTGTAAACACACTCTGAAGAACGGCTCATGGCGGCAACACCACAGCCGGCTTGGGAACAATATGTAGAATCGGATAGTCCTCTGATCAAGCGCCACTGCGGTACTTACGGGTTCCAGTGCTCTTTGGAGATCCGGTACAGGCTACCAAACATGATGGGAAGGACCTTGTCAATGTTTTCCTCGATGAGGCTGAGAATGTACTCGTTATTCCAGAAGTACAGCGCTCGCTCCGCGACCTGCCGAGACAGAAGGGAATGAAGACCTGCTGCGGTCGGGCTGCTTCACGACCCCTTTCCTTTTCAATCGCTGCAGTTAACTGAAGGAGGACACACGCCCCTCCTGTCAGACATAAACATGATGGCAATTTCCCATGTGAGGTCTGAATGAGTGCCCGGGTCTCTTTAAAGTCACAACAGCAATATTGAATTCTGATTGAAGGATGCAGTTTGTGTTGCTGTGAAACTTCACGACACACAGAGGCGTGAAGTTATTCAGCCTCCGCTCGTCGATATACATGGAGTGACCTAAATAATGACTCAGCATATAAAACAAAGGTTGTCGAGTGATTGACCCGTCTGTGTGTTTGTGGCATACCTGAAAGTGTGGATTGGCCACACATTTAGAGATCTGTTTGAACAGCGGCTCCTGGATCTTCTTGAACTGTGTTGGCTCGATGACATCAAGAATCTCCTCAATTTCCCCCAGAAACATCACCTAATCAGAGACGCGGTGCAGAACGTAAACAACATTAACAACTGCTTGGCACATGTGTGAAGTGTATTTCTAGACATGCCAATTACCTCTTTCTGGCTGCAGGTTTTTGGCCAAAACTTCAGCAGCCCGCGGATAACCTGCAGAGAAAAGATAGCAGAGGATTTCATGAAAAATGTCTCAGGAATAAAAGAATAAAGAGAAACCAGCCTCTGCTGGAGTGGGTGGGTGCTGGCACATTTTTCTGCAGCGTAGACTTATTTAATGCTCAAGGCTTTGTGCTTCGAGTGGGAGGAACGATAAAAATAAGTACCGGTTCAGTGAGTGTAGGATCTTTCTCCAGGAACTGGACCACACAGTAGGCCAGCTGAGGGGCACAAAAGAAAAGAGTAAAAGTACACAATGTTCCCAAAAACGGCATCAGACTCATTCTGATGTCATCTGAAGCAATATAAGTTCTTAGATATGCATTTAGAATGAACCCATCTAATAAATGTTACTATTCTTATACATTCCCAGTATGGTCATGTCGATACATTTGAAACGGTAATAATGAGTGAAACGTTGCAGTTTCACTTCCGAGCCACCAGGGAGTGCTATAGTCCTGAAATGACATTATGACTGTGCTTAATCCTGCAGAGACAATCCTCAACAAGCTGCAATGACATTTAAAAAAACAAAAGCTAATAATGATTAAACCCAGTTTCTCCTACCTGTGCGTGGAACAGGGCCAGTCCTTTAGCGGTATGCAGCGGGATGAGCACCTTCATCAGGAACTGCTTGTGCTCGGCCTTCAGAGGCAACGCAAAGCCGTTGATGATACTACAAACAGAAGCACAGAAGACACACATTGCAGTAAAGCTGGAACTAAATAAATGCCAGATTTATTTGATATTGATCACTACAGTTTTTTCAAATCCAGCTTTCGTTGACAGTGATTTAAATATATTTTAAATCAGTGTTAACAAATAAATACACAGAGGATGTAAAGTACCCAAAGCCAGTGACTGAAAGAGTAACTTTTTCAAATGCATCCAGTATCTTACGACCCGACGTGTTTACCATCTGCTGAATGTGTCATGCAGAAGTCCTGTTTACACACGCGGCAGTGAAAGCTAGAGGACGTTCATGGTCATAGAGGACTTCTACTAGTGTAGCATAAAGGGAATATACCTAGGACAGGGGTCCCCAAACTTAAAAAAAAAAAAAAAAAAAAAAAAGGTGACTTTTCTTCACCACATCCACATTGTTTGATGAAGCCTCAAAGCTTTTAGAACCACAACTACTGTCATTCTATTGTTCTGACCACAAATCTAAGTAATGATAATAAACTGTTTAAGAACAAAAGGTCCTCCGCTCTGATTAAGCTCTATGACAATAGTAATAACACATATACATTGTCATTATATATATAATATGGTTAAAGTCATTCATGAACCAAATTCCTTTTTTGAGGCCTGAACAGACTCAAGGGCTTTTCCTTGAGTCTGTTCTGCCTCTCTGTTGTCACGATACGAACATTATAACTTATATACGATCTATTGTAGAGTTACATAATCCTTTTTTTTTTTAAAGCCAAAGACGGTCTCTAAAGCTCCGCCACTCGCTGTGAGCGCAGCGCAGTGCAGACGGCATTTAACGGAGCGGAGCGTGCGCTCTGATCACAAGCTCTTTTCATGAAGTATCGATACTAAAGGTGAATAGGATTTGAGTGGCCAGACTAAAAAAAGAACTAAAAGAAAACAACAGTCTCTGGTATTGTTCAAGGGGCCGGGCCAAATGTGGAGGCAGGCCGTAGTTTGGGGACCACCGACCTAGGACTTCGTTGCGCAACCCTGTATTGTCGAATGACAATCAATGAACCAAGACATTCATGGATATTAATGATTGACAAAACATTATTGCTCACCTCCCCAGGATTTCTAGAAGCTCAGCAACACCGTTGAAGTGCTCAGTTTCATAGATGAACCTGCAACAGGAACACATACACACACACACACACAGACAGACACAGACACAGACACATCCCCCACAGAGCACAGGGATCAGAACAATGGATCCACACTGCTCCCAATACTGTGCTCTTTTCAAATAGTGACACTGACTTGGGAGTTGGCTTGTATAAACATCATTTTCCTGGGATGCCATGATTACTACTCATGTAGACTAAAACACACTTAGAATAAAGCCTTTTCATGACGTTTGATAGAAAGCTTTAAGTCTGCCATGAAGGTAGGCATCAGTAGTGCGTCCTTGATCAAAAGACTGTAAATGATGTATTTGATAAGAAGTCTTGTATATACATCCACCAAAGAATGACTTTGGGGGGCGGGGCGACAACATGTTTATCTATTCTCATGCGGCCTAATGATCCACACGGCGCTGGCCTCCTCTGCGTGGAAACCCTTTCCCATCTCTGCGGGGCAACCATTGTATGTACAGACAGAGCCCGACAACTGTGGCACTATTTTTATTCTCAGTGGCAGATGGTCGAAGTGTGTGCACCCGGTTTGCCACCTTGCCGGTTGGAAGCGACATCAAGTGCTCTCGTTTCAATCGTCTATAGCCCATTGTCACACAGCAACCGGGGCCATGGAGAACCAACACACTGCTGCTGAGAACAGTGGATGCCTCCATCTGAACACATTTCTTCCTACTCGCTTTCAAAAGGCGGGGGTTAATCTGTTTGTGTTGTAATGCCAATAAGAGAAAATAGCGACAGGAAATAAAAGAAAAGGGCAGACCTTGACTGCGGCGGCCTTTTTTAACATCTCACTCACCGCAAGAAAATGTTGTTGATCTGCTTCCTGATGAAGGCACGCAGCCCCAGGAACTTTCCATAAATCCGATGCAGAATGGTCTTCAGGAAGTCCCTCTCCCTCGGGTCCTCACTGTCAAAAAGCTCTAGGAGCTGAAAGGACACACACACACACACACACACACACACACACACACACACACACACACACACACACACACACACACACACACACACACACACACACACACACACACACACACACACACACACACACACACACACACACACACACACACACACACACACACACACACACACACACACACACACACACACACACACACAGTTCAGTCGTGGGCGGCAACAAAGAATCGATACAAATCGATTATTAAAATAGTTGACAACGAATTTCACGAAATTCCATGACTTTTCCAGGTTTTCCATGACTGTACAAACCCTGTTTTGAATAAAGGGTTAAACATTACAGTTTAGATTTTTATCCAATTAATCAATTAATTAAAAAAATAGTCAACAGAGAAATTGATAATTAAAATAATTGTTAGTTGCAGCCCTAATTCAGTCAATTGATAATACAATGCCATCTTGTAAATGCTGCGTTGTCATGACGCCCTCATACTGGGATTCATTCCTCACCACGAAAGCACTTGACTGAATAGCATGAACATGTATAACATGTATGTTTTGTGTGCTTGTGTGTCAAACAGGGCTATTTCCCCTGGTGTATAACACGCCTTCACTTATAATAAAACACTGATTACCTGATATTAATACTTTTGGGTGCTACGATTACTTATTGTGAGAATAGACTCCACATTGCCCACCTCTAGTTCACCATTGAAGAGGCAGTGAGGTACAGAGGCCTTTTCTACCACTAGTCACTACGCACTGTGAGGCAGTCCTCTGTGAAAATGAGTATGAATAATAAAGTAATATCACACCAGCTAGCAACAACTAATAAAACAAATACCCGTGTGTCTGAATGCTCTGCATTGTAATTACACGTGTAACAGCTGGTGTGTAACAGCTATTTACAAGCAACACGCGAGGCGTCATTATTTCAGTCCCGTCGAGGGCGGCCGATGCCTCTGAGCTCAAAAGGAACGTTTACATCGGCTTCAGAGTGAGGTACTTATCTTCAACTGGCATGCCATCAGCACCTTGGTGACAGAGACCACGGTTTATTTTTACATCTGCGCAACTCCGGGAAAGACTTCCATCATCACGCACATCATCGTGCTCCTTGTCTTCACCGCGATATTATTAAAGCGACACTATGTAACAATTGTACCTTAAAATAACAGCTTGAAAAAAATGGTGCCGCTACAATGACTTTTAATATGGCGATTTGGGGGTCTGTGGGGAGAAAACTTCACTATGTAAGATTTTGGAGCCGCCCGGTAGTACCCGGATGTACTTCGACCTGCTTTCTGGCAGTGATTACCAACGTCACATAGTCCAGTCCACGCTCACTGACTTTTTATTTGCTCCGCTACGCGACGCGTAGAGACAGAGAGACATGCTGCTGTGGAGACGATCAATAACAGACGTTTAGTTTGATAAAAGAACAAAGTCGTCTTTAAGAAAGGGACCTGACATTACTCCTGCTGTCATCTGGAGGAGAGAGAAAGTTACAGGTGTTTTTTTTACTCAAAAGAGCCATATGCGTCACTGGAAGAGCCATATATGGCTCAGAGCCAGAGGTTCACGACACCTGATCCATCGTAACTGGGTATTCACAACACTGAAGTAAACGTTAAATACCTGAAGGGGGCGCTACAAGGGAAAAACTACATAGTGGGGCTTTAAACGGTGCAACACAGACATACTGTGTTCGTCAGAGAAGCTCGATAGTACACCTTCTGACCATTAGCTTCCATACCTGGCGGCCCAAACACTCGGCGCTGGCTGAAGGAACTGAAGTTCAGATGTGCCACCATCAACGACAGCCGTGGTGTTTATTCTTCCGTATCACCTGTTTAAGTGTGATGTTATGGATTGTGTGAAGGCTGGGCTATAGTTGTATCCCTTATTTCATCGCTGTTGTAACGGTAGCACAAGCCAAGTTACATCAGATTAATGGACATCGAACAAAATCACAAATTTGCCTTGCAGTGACATTGGAGTCGTTTCAGGAGCCTGACCAGTATGGAGGACTCAACATGTATTTATTTAAGCATTTATACATTTAGTTAAGCATTTATTTATTTATTCATGCATTTATTTATTTATTTATACTTAAGTCATTTTGAGTCCTCCATAGACCAGTACATGACCCAGTAACTCACTGGGTGCAGAACAACTAATCATGGCTCTGCTACATGTTGTGTTCATCTACAGTTGGACGCATATTAACATCTCAATATTTAGGAAAAATACTACGGTTTTAAGAAGAACAAGTTCTCCTCCATGGTTGAAAAATGAACTCTTCGCTAATCGCTTGTAAACGGTCCATATCGGTTCATCTCGTAGTTGTGAGAGGAAGATTATCCGCTCTGAGATAACCAGGTCATTACTCAAATTAAATGACAAACTCACAGACTAAAAGCCTGTCTGTCCACCAGATATGATTGAGATTAGGACTTTAAATATAGACGAGAGCAAAGAAAGGGATATGCATAAGTAAAGATAATAATAACATCCAGACTAGCAAGCCAACAGACGCTTTTCTATTTAAAAACCTCAGGCTCCATCTGGTACTTGGTGGACAGAGTCCCGTGTTTCAGCCTCAGCGTCATCTGAACTAAATTAAGCTTGTTTCTAAATCAACTTAAATCTGCAACTATGCTAGAAGAACTTCAAAATAATTGAAAGAGAAATCAACTATAATATGATTTTACTTTGTTTTGTGATTAAATGTCTTCCCCCACCCGTCTTGTTTAGCCCGTTTCTCTGTCTGTTACGATGAGGAGAGCATCGGTTTGATGACACCTCGAAGCTGCTTGACATCCGCCTGGATCCTTTTTATAATAGTCATATTATATGTTCATATATTCAATAATGACTCTCTTAAGTTGCTTATTCTGTACACGAGAGACATCCGTGTGTCCTGGGAGAGGGATCCCTCCTCAGTGGCTCTTCCTGAGGTTTCTTCCCTTTTCCCCCACATCTGAAGCGAGGATCCAAGGACAGCTTGTTGTGCAGCCTGTAAAGCCCCCTGAGGGAAATGTGTGATACTCGGCTATATAAATAAAAATGCAGAATCACACGACTCACACTTGATATCAACCTAAGAAAATGATTATTTTAACCACACATTCAGAGTTAGTTGTTAGGCAACTGTGTGCACCTGGCTGCCTGTTCAATATATAGCAGGACAACGCTACCACACACACACACACACACACACACAGCTTATAGCCATCTCCCTTCATATTCACCAACCTGCTGTCACATTGTGTGAAAAACTAATTAACCACTAAATAACTAGCGAGTCAGGTTACCAGCGGTGCATTGGCTCATTAGGAGCTGCCTGTAAGGATGTGACAGAGGCTGCCTTCGGGATGCTGTCGGACAGAAATCATAATAACCCATGCACACAGTCGAGTGCAAAAGTAACATACCAGTAAGGAGCTCCAGGGTTGTCTTGTATTTATTTGCGGCGTGAAGTGTCTTAACAAATGTATGATGTATAAAGTTAAACCCAACGAGGATTACCCCCCTTTGTGGCGTTGTATGGATGCCCTGATCCCTCATCTTGTTCTTAAGGGAACATTGGAAGATCTGTTCCTGCGTGGTGCGTATTGATAACTTTAAGGAATCTAGACGTCTTTCTCTGCTTTTATCGCTATCGAAACTCAAACCTCCTCGCTCCCATCTCTGCAACCACAATCCTCCTTTTCTCACCCTGAAGAGTAAACAACCAGCAGCTATTTAAAGCTGCCCCACGACACATTCACATCATGGAAAGTTGGTCCAGGCCCCTCAGATGTGGCCCGGCCAACATTCCTGGCCCCGTGGTCCTCCGTGAGCTGCCGCTTCACATAAGAAGTGAGGCATTCCTGGAGTCGGTGGGCAGATGCAGCTACAGTTCATTAATGGTTTGACTCAACCAACTAATAATACTGTTTGGTTGATAATTACAATTATTCATCACATTAGAAATTGTAGTAATTTGAACAACCATCTGTAACAGCCAATGAGAGCTGCCAGGAGAAAGTCATACCCCGAACAATATGCCAACAACTCAACGGTAGAAACTTCTAGATGAGAATATGTTGTTTTATAATCCGTTTCCTTCTCCTCGTTATCTTTGGGTTTTGACTGTTGGTCAGACAAAACACGACATTTCAAGATATCAAAATAGAGTCTATAAACAGTCAAATGTGACATTCATTCTAAAAAATGTATGGTTTGAGAAAAGAATCCGTTGATTAATAGATAGAAAATAATCTGTAGTTGCAGTTTTAATACCGACACAAAACTACCAACTCAACAGCCACATATCTAAATGACAAAAATATCTTTTATGGATCGTTATTTATTAATAATTCTGAGTGGACAACGTTTTTTTAAAATGTGTTTTGTTGGTACTTTTTAAAACCTGTTGCTGCTGTGCTCTGAGGTTTCTCTAACGGCTAACCACGCCCTGATGAATTTGCATTTACACAAACTACAAACTATTGGTAATATCGGAATCCTAATGTAACCTTGCATTAATAAATATAGATTAACGTTTGCAACTGAAAACTTTGTCTTGGTTCAATAAAATCGCTTCACTTTGAAGCTGTTGGTACGGTTACACACTCATTATCCTGAAACACGACGCTAAATGTCTTTTAAAAATGTAAAAAGACTCCTACCTGCAGAACAAACTTCTGATCGATGTGGCGCTTTGCAATGCTGGGCTGGAAGTCTGGGTTCTCTAGAAAGCGCAGCAGAAACTCGTAGACCAGCTGGAAGAGAAAAGGAAAGAGAATCAGCGCTTTGCAGTCTTTTTCTCCATGTCTGCTCAAAATGTAATCATATGAAGAAATTCTTCCAATTAAGACATTTGTATGTCATTGTCAGAATTAGCCTATCAATTCTTCAGTTATGGCCCAAAACATGTTCAGTAAGGTCACAATGACCAACCACCAAACTCTTATCAGTGCATCCTTCAGCTCAAGAGGACATTTGTGTGAAATTTAAAGACATTTTGCACAGTCATTTCCCATAATGCCTCCAGTCAAGGCCGTTGAATAAACAGAAATAGCTTCAACACACAACAACACACGATGATGTCATCAAAAGCTCTGTAATCAAGAGGACTCTTACTTGAATGTGAGGCCAGGAAGCCTCTAGAGTGGGTTCATCCTCCTCTGGGTCAAAATCTGGGTTGTCACTTGGTGGAAGAGTTCGGAATATATTGGTGCAGATCTGGAAGGGAGGAGAAATAAAATTATTATTTAATATATATATATTTTTTTAAGTTTAACATCGGAGGAGAATGAGGAGGAGCTGTCCCACCATGCCGAGACTTGATGGGAAGAATAGTGAAATCTAATAGGCTATAATATATGTATCTGCTCAATACCTCAATGAAGCATATGAGCGAAAGTTGAATAAGGTTTCCGGTGCTTCACACTCACTATAATGTATACTCAACTACATACTATATACTGGTTGTAGCGCAAATCAAAGATCGGTTCTGTATTGCTCGCCACACTCTCCTCTTTACTGGTTGTGATCAGGAACTTGAAATTGAAAAAGTCTGTACCAAAGACCATCATTGTCGAAATAGCCGCTCCACCTCTAACCCACCTTGTTATTTTGAGCAGGGAGTGTATTTGATTGAGGCGCACAGAGCATCGGGACCTGGAAAAGCATCATTGTGATCATAACCTCTGCCCGTTGGTGCGCGGACACCATTGGACCCTTGTTGTAGAGCTCTGCTTGTGACCACAAAACTACTGTCGCAGCCTCTCCATACATTGAAAATATTGGCCTTGCTCTTAATGCTTCAAACTGAAAAGCTTTTTGTTTTCATTTCTATTCCCTCAGGGGCCACTTCATTAGCACACCTCACGTTTGACCTTGTTCACGCCGACGCGACGTATCACACATAACCTGCCGGTTCTACGAGACATAAATCGGACTGCAGCTCCTACACAAATGTCAAATCTTATACTATTCCTGGTAGCACCAACACACACACACACACACACACATACACACACACCTGGTGCAAACCCTTTGGTGCCGTGACATTCGTATGATCTGGCGTGCGCAGAAAGGACCGGTGCCCAGCGCGGCCCTGTGCTGCTGCAGCCCATCTCCCCTCCAGGCTGAAGGCGCCGTGCATTCACAGATGAGCTCGCCGCTGTTGCACTGAGCTGTTATTTGCCTGCTTGTGTGCTTCCTGTTATTTTAGTGAGGTCTGACAGTGTAAGTGCAGCTGTTCCGGTGCTGATGAAAACACCATCTGGACACACCAGTTGTACAACCAGTCTGACATCCAGCATCTCCTTCTTCAGCCAAACGGGGAGAGATCCTGTTGACTGCCAGCATGTTCTTTACACGGTCCGTCTGCAGCGGGGGGCACTTTGACAACCTTGCACTAAAGTTGCACATATCAGCATTTGCGACACGTCCACAGATTCATCTGAAAGTCATTCATTTATGCTGCAGACTGGCAGTTCTCCCTAGAGATCATACGTGTGTCAATACTATGAACTATTGATCAATTAATCCATTGAGGACACTAAATAAAGCGAATGCAGCTAACGGTTACTTCTTCAAATTGCTGTTGAGGCTTAATTCAAACTGCTCCTTTTCCATTTTTTAATACATACCTGTTGCTACTTTTACACTGAGCGTCCACACAACCGAAAACGGATGAGTTAGGAAGCGCTACCGATTGCCGGGTACGTTTAAAAAACAACACGGGTAACCTTGTAGCGGGACGGCGGAAACATATACGTTTGAAAACGACGACGTGGACCCTCGATTGTGTCGTAGCAGTATGGACGCGGCATCCTTAATTTGTCACGCTCCTCACATAAGCTTTTCCGGAAGAAAACAAACAGCCAGGTGACCAGTGATTAATTTCAACAAGGATAACAAATCTCAAGCATTGCAGCAGACTTCTGAAGTCCTGGACTGCGACTTTAACAAGTGAGCTTTTCTTTTCTTACTTATGCTCATTTTGTTCTGCGCAACTATTGTGAAGAGTTGAAAAAAAGCATAAATGTTCTCAGGGACTTCAGCCACCAGCAGAGCGCCGAGTGAGAGGAAATAAGTGAGCCACATGTGTAGACCCAATGTATTGACCCATAATGTAGTAAACTTTGATTTATAAGTGTTCATTTTAAAGTTAATTGGATGTGCGAGACCTAGAGGAAGATCTTAAATATCAAGCCTGACTCTTTTATTAAGAGGTCGTACTTTCTGTAACTAAGCAACCGCTTTACTTCCTGTTTACACTGGCACTCGCATGCCCAGGGTTTGTGAATAGTCATGTGATATTAGTTTTCAAGAAAGTTATGGATTAAAAATCCTTTCTAAAATGGTGCCGAGACGCCAATGTGGACCGAGATCGTTTTCTTCTTCATCTTCTTCTTCAAACCCTGGTATGAAATGGAAACGCAGTAGTGTGGATGTAACCTTAGAAAAACTGGGAATAGTCACAGTTTGACCTTTTTAGTCTAAATAAATTCCCTTGAAGGTCATCAATATGGAATTCAGAGGATATCTCTGGACTCCACATGGCTCTCAACATGCTAACAGGCAACAATGCGAAGAGAGTTTACCTCCGGGTTTCCCAGAGGAGCGGCGCCGCGCTCATGCTACGACGCCGTGGTCGAGACGGCGTCACCAGCAGGAGCTGCTGTTTGAGCGCAGTGCAGATACATTAATGCTATACAGCATATAGAGAACCGGTAAATGTTGAACAGGAAATGGAACACGCCTCTCGTCTCTCTTTTGATATAAAAATCGCATAAGCTGACCTTGTCTTTTCTTTAGATATTTTAGAAGTACCAGCAACAGTTAGAGCATCAGCCTCCACCTGCATGTGGCTGAACCTCCTCTCTGACCACAGCACCGGGACAGAGTCGGTACGTGCATCTGTCTGCAGATGCCGATAATGAGGCAGATAAATAAATCAGTGCGTCAGCCCTCTGTGGCATATCACTGAGCTTTCCCCGGTGTGAGGCCTATCATTGGCTGAGCTCAAATCAGATGACTCAGAGTGGGTTGCCGGGCGGGACATTGCGTCTCAGTGTGATGACCATGTTTGCGGGAAGAGAGCTCTCAAGCCAAACGCTCCCAAAGTGAAGATGAAGGGTGGTGCTGGTGGTGCTGGTGGTATTTGGGCACCCGCGGGCCTCAGGAGCATACACTGAACAACATAAAGCCTGGTAGTGCCAGTGAGGTGCAGGTGGTGTCTATTCATCGGCCTTCAGCAGGAGGTGCACAGAGAGACACGGGGCCGACATACTGCAGGAGATGACGGGACAAGTGGACGCTGGAGAAAATTAGTATTACAGTGACACGGGTATGTGAATACACACACACACACACACACACACACACACACACACACACACACACACACACACACACACACACACACACACACACACACACACACACACACACACACACACACACACACACACACACACACACACACACACACACACACACACACACACACACACACACACACACACGTATGTATATGGTTCTGTCAGGCGTCAAAGATGCACACTGTCTGTACAATCTAATGTGTTACATAATTCCCAACACAAACAATCTGCATATTTAATTCCTCCAGTCACTTCAATAAATACAAGAGAGATATATTGTGGGAGGAAAGCAAACCTGGTCGTGTGTGAGAAAGAAAAAAAGGAAACCGGGATTAGTGTGTAAAACTAACGTAGGAGGATCCAAAAAAAGGTTGTTTCTAAGTGACAGTGCTGAAGTGAAGCCAGTGTACACACGTGCAGACGACGTGTGTACACTGGAGGCTGGAGCTCTCGGGTCAAACTCAAGGCGACAATAGTAGCACCCAACACCTTGCAACACACAGAAAGAGAGCGAGAAAGTGTAAGCATCGAACGCAGCGTTAGCAAAACGGAAAGTAAAGGAAATAAAAGGGGGAATGATGGCGCAAAGAAGCTCTTTGCCACTAACCCTGCTGGCTCATCACTCGTCTCTGGCACAGATGTTAGAAACAAACAAAACAGTCTGCGACATGCAGATGAAGAATACAAAAAAGAACTGATTGAGGGACGTGATTTGTTTTATACACACTCATTATAGAATTGGCAAATAAGGTGAAAGCTCCCTTCACATAGATGAGAAACCTGTGTGTTTGTACTCCTGATAACCTCAGAGATCAAAGCCATCCTTGCTGCAGAGGAATAATGGACAGCACTTTACATCTTCACCTCTTCATTATAATGTGATGCCGAGAACGGAGTATCCGGTAGAGTCATTATCAACCCAGCCCTCCGAGTGCAGCTGCTATTTGCTTAACCTCATTCAGAGCACCGTCTGTAGGAGAGGACTGGGTTTCTCTCGAGCTCGGCCCACGCCTCTCTGGACCGCCCGTGAACAGATACATGACATCATCAATAAGGACCGCTGACGATACCGGCAAGAGTCCATCATCTAAGATACTCGAGCCGTATCAACCTGCTCATTATCCAGTCGACGACCCGCTTCTCACACACGCTTCCATTCGTGCACTTTCCTCGACTGCCGGTTTTTCTGCCGACGCATGAATGAAAAAGTGTGATTGTTGCAGGTCAGAGCATATTTTACAGAAGTGAAGTGAAGCTATAGTACCCCTCACGCCCGCCGTTTACGCCTCATATGCCTGCCAATCATTTCTCACACAAGCTCACTCAGTTTACTCGCTGTCGATCATGACACCAGCAGCATAGATCAGCTGGTCCCCTCCATCCATCACAAGGAAACAATGACATGGTTAGCCTAACATCATCTTGCTGCTGACTCTTTAAAATATGACCATTTCTCTATATTCAGTTCATTCATGTTGCTGCTACGCACCCCACCACCTCCCCATCTCCCCATCTCCCCATCTCCCCCCAGTCTTCGCGGATCAATCAGCTTCATCAACTCATCCGCCTCATCAGCACCACCAGGTCTGGACTCCTCGTGGAGATTTATCTTGTTGCTGATGGTGGAAGTCGGCCCTCAATTATAAATCTCCCCGTAGAGTCCAAGCACCCAAGACTCTGAGACTTTATCATTTCATATCATCTGTTCACAATAAACATGATCCTTCCTCCATCTGATGGTCTCTCCTAATTGAACAAGGATTGCAAAATCTGATAATGGAAAATTAAAAAAAGTCATACTTTTAATAATAACTACTTCTAGGTGGTGTGATTTATCATTGGATGATTTCCTTCCATGTTTACGGTCTGTGTTGGCACATTAAAACTTTAACTGTGTCGTGTTTCAGACACGGCTCAGAATCCACTATATCCATCCAGTAATTACCGCAAGATCAAATGTTTATATTTAGGAAAATAAATCCATGACATTTAAAACTTGGAAAAATAAGACCCAGTTTAAAAAAGCATCTATATTTAGTGTTGCTTCTGTATATTTCAGCTCCATTTGCTTGCTGTGTAGAGCTTGTTAGAGCTTTACAGCCGTATCATGGAGGTGGAGAGATGGTGTTTAGTTTAATTCTAGTGGTATCAGCAGCCATGACTCATCATTTAAAATCAAAATGATGTTTTTGCTGTGTGTTTTGGTTGCTTTAAGGGTGGGACCGGTACAATAACAGTGTGCAGCATGTTGCTAATAAATACTGTGCCTTAAACACAGACGTTCCAGCAGTTTGAGCATCGACATTAAATGTTGAATGGCTGACACATGTCAACTATTTATTTACCTTTCTTTTAAACGGTCGTATGGCCTTCCTGCATGTAGCAGCAGTACTTACATTTTCTTTGGCAGTTTTTATTACAACTGAAGAGCGTTCGGTGTTCAGGATTATTATCTTATTGGAAATGGCCTATTTGTCAATTAATGTAATCAGACATCTGAACCACAAAAGACAAATAAAAACAGGACATATTACTTTAGCACATTACAGCTGCACAAGAGTGCCGTTTCCTGAACGTGGCAGCCGAGTACTCAAAATATTAGCACGCAATGTGTCTGAATGGTACCGCTGGTATTTTGGTGTAAACCGTGTCTTCGTCTTTGCACTCAGACTTCACGCCACTTTGCTGCCAGTCTGCTGATGTCCATTATCCAGGGACAACTACATACGTCACGCAAATGTGCAGGAATAATGTGATAATGTCTAATGTGAATAAGCCTTGTTAATTCATCACTCTCCAACCAATAGATGTGTTCGGAAAATCTCTCTCGCTCTCTCTCCCTCCCTACAAGGCAACGACAGCCAAAAAAAGGTTCCCCTGACTCCAAACATATGGGGAAAATGGTCAACATTGCATTGTCCTGCAGCAATTTAGTGCAACAACCTATTGTCAACAACTTTCACAGACTGCCAGCTCTGCCAGTCCTTTCCATTGAGCTACTTATTTCACATCAACTGCTTGAACAAAGTAGTCATCCTAACTGGAGAAATACTTTTAAAGACAATAGTGAGGGACAACCTGAATGAAGGTATGACCTGGATTACTGCCTACAGTCCAATAATAATCTGAAGACTAATTGACTCAGCTGTGCTCATTCGTCTCCATCCCCACAATCTGCAGTGTGGAGTGAAGCGCTGCAGAAGTGACTGTAAGTGTAGCACACGAGTCCTTATTGTACTGTAGGAGGAAACGGGGCTGCTCAGCCAGCTGCTCCAGGAACACACTCGACACTCGGCTGGACTCAGACACTTCGCAGGGGGGCGCTTCTTAAACACACTTTGGTGTTATCAGATTCCTGCAGCGGCCACCGTGTTCATCACTGGTCACTTGGCCCTGAAACTCAGACTTACTTTTCAAGTGAATGCACTCATGGAAATACTTTATATCTTCAGATAATACGTTCGTTACATATTACTAAGCACGAAAATGTTATTGTCACATGCCACTGCTCAATAGGTGACTTTCTTGTCCTCAAAATTGAAGATAATCTCTGCACCTGAATTTGTGACACGGTGAATTGATGAAAACGGTTGTATAGACCAAAATGATGTGCATGAATAAATAAAACGGCTGTCGGACCGATATTATGAATGGAATGTGTATGGTGGAAAAATCTCTCTGGGCTTGACAATGTCATGTGACCTGCATTACCAAAACTGCCACAGAGAAGAGCCCTGCAATTTGGGGTTTGGATTCAAGAGCAAAAAAAAAAAGAGGAAAATATGTTCAACAAAGATAATTGTATTCAGAGTTTGTTGTGTTAGACACTGCCTTTAGTTTACTGCACGTTATTTAGGTTTTAAAAGAGGTCAGAAATTAGTAAGGGGATTATTCACACAGTGAATATAACCTCTGGCAAACATAATCGAGGATTCAGTATTTTCCCTGGTACATGTATGTGTCATCGACTACTTTAAACAGCAGCAACTGCTAATAGCAGACAGTGTTGAAAGAGAGCAGCTATTTTTCTCATCATCAAACAAGTTTGTAAGAGAATAATAACAATAATAATAATGTCAGACATTATGAAACTTCATGAACTCGGCATGTACCGTGTTTAGTGGGTGATGCAGTGGGTGAGAGAAAGAGGAAAGACCGCTGTATTCATGTGAAGGCTCACCATGTTAGTGATCTCTGGGTACGTAGATTCCACCAGCACCCCTCTGTTGGTGGAGACATAGTCCACCAGCTCGTTGAGCGTGGCCCTCTTGATCTCCTTGCTCTTCAGGTCCATCACCGAGTCCAGGAAGTCGAAGAGCATGCAGCACTGCTGGAGCTTCTGGGCGAACAGCTCCTGCTGCTCTGTGGAGGGGGCATCTGGAAACACACAAAGTACATTAAACACACGAGTCACCGCTCATACACACAAGAAGGCCTCGTGTAGAGATCCATGCAAATGGGTTATAGATGAGACGGGAGGGGTCAGCGGCTGCAACCCGCCCCCGAGGTGGCGGGACTTGCTTGTGCAGAACTATAGGAAGTGTAAACTGGTGCAATTTATTACGGCATGGGTTAAGATAGTTTGGGGTTTCTAGATTCTAACATCTGGAACCAGTTCAATGCTCCAATGCAGCGATGTATGTTGTCTCAAAGAGGCAGCCTAGTGGTTCTCAGCTTTGACTGTAAAGCCTTTTATGGATTAGACGGTGAGTGTGTTCAGGGTTATTAGAGCTGTCAAACTTGACCCCAGCTCAGCTATAAACAGCATTGGGCAGCCGTCCAGAAATGCAGTGAGACAGTGTACAGGGATGTTCTGTAGCACCCCAACAGCGGCTCATCGCTGCAGACACCGGCCTCTGGAACGGCGGCCAACGGACAGTCAAGCAAACCGGCAGCGCAGGTCGGGTTGACAAGAAGCAGTGAGCCGATCTCCAGGGAACACGCTTATAGATCCATGACACGCGGGGACATTCAGGGTGTGGATTCATGTCTTCACGTCTTGTGTAATAATGAAGTTAAATCTGGATATTTTATTAGTTCATTTTAAATCTTTGTTTAAACTTGTCATTCATGATGTTAAAATGGGGAATCGCCGCTTGTGAAGCAGTTCTCAATCTACTTAATAGCTAGTGACACTCAAATACACAAGTTTTATTATGTGTACGGTCCTTATACAACAATTGGTCAGTTAATTGATTTGTTCCTTGACAGAAAATGTTTTGATAATTGTAAAAGCAATCATTTCAACCAAATAAAATGCACAAACCTTGTTGGTTCCAGCTTCTCAAATGTGTAAACGTTCTGCTTTTTCTCCACATGAGAATAAACTGAATATCTTTGCGTTTGAGATTTTGGTCGAAAGAAAAGTACACATTTGGTTCTTTTTACAATTTTCTTACATTTTACTATCAACATGATTTAAATATATTAAATCATTAAAATGATTGTTTGTTGCAGCCCTAAAACAAACACTTGTGCCTCCGCTCTTCAGTGCTCAAGTATATTTTAAAACTGCAAAACGAGAGCAGTCGGCCTGAGAAGTTTCTTATTGAGCCGCATTATGCAACTGAAGAGGCATTGCACATGAACTGGTGTAGCATAGAGACACAGCCAGCATGTTCACACTACGCCTCACACCTCGTGAACGTGTTCCAGTGGCGTTGACAGCTGACGGAGTACTTACGCAACTCTACAGGTCGGACCGCTGACCTGCTGCTCCGGGTGAACTCAATATCGGAGAGGATCTGCCCCGAGCGGACTTATTAACGCACTCATTCGTCTCGATGCCACATTTCCAACGTATCAAATCTCAAAGGATTCGGCATTCAAAGGGCGGAATGAATACTGAGGTGGAAGTGGAAAGGAAAGAGCACCACGATGCCCCTGTGGCCGGATATTAACACGACACGTGGGTGTCGTGTGACGCCGGGTCTCATCCCATCGGACCGGCGTGCTCGGTGCAAACCTTCAGCGACCGTCACGCCACTGGCAGGGGAACACAGATTTAAACCTCTGAGGCAGATATCGCACTCTGAGCGCACCTGAAAGGAAACCATCGACATTTTGGAAAATGTGCTTATTTGCCTTTTCTTTATTGCAGAGGCTAAGATGAGGTGAACAGTACCAATATTGTGTCTGCAAAGTAAATACTAAGCACCTCCTTGTAGATTCATTAGCACAAAAAAATGGACTTGATCGTAACATAACAACCTAACTTTAAGCATTTATATCATTTTTATTCCAGAGGTGTGTAGAAATTCACCATCTCTGCGGTGGTCATGATTTGGGAAATGTGCTAGTTTTGAACCCGGCTATAAACAGGGTTCTTACACATTTTGACCGAAGGATTTCCATGACTTTTCCATGACTTTTAACCAAATTTCCATGACCAAACTGAAATCTCGGTACATACTAGAACATTTTAGAAAATGTTGCATATTGAGAGCGTACGCCGGCTTATATTTTGAGCGTCTTTCTTTAAAAAACATTAATTATTAAAATTAACAAATTTCCATGACTTTTCCAAAACTTTTATGATTTAAGTTTTTTCCATGACTTTTCCAGGCCTGGAAATGACCATTTTGAAATTCCATGACTTTTCCAGGTTTTCCCATGACCGTACGAACCCTGTATAAACCTACGTCTGCTCTGCTGTAAGGTGGGGCAAGTCAACATGAGGGTCTGAAGAGATGCACTCACTCTTGGAGCCGGCCTCAACTGGTCGTTTGTGGCATGAAAGCAAATAAGCGCATTTCCCAAAAAGCTGAACCACTTCTTTAGGTCTCTAAAGATCGATTCTTCTTGTGGATATTATATAGATTTTCTCTATAAAGCATGCTCTGTCCATTCGCGCACCTCACAGTTTTTTAATCGCAGACTTTTTTCTGCCTTAGGCGCTCGGGAAAACGGCTTAGGCGCGCGCCCAAATTGTGTCTATGCAGGAAAACCCCTGCTGACATGGAGACGCTTTTACCAATGTGAAGCTATTTTTGCTTTTCAGATGCAGATGCACGAGTGCACACATTCCTCAGGGTGCAACAAAGAAGACGAAAATATCAGATGGAAAATCCAAATTAATCAAGCTGCGTATTATCTACATGGATTTAGTTTCAGAGCAATACTGCGGTAATCTGAAGGATAATATAAGATTCTTTCACTCATAGGTTATCTTTGTATTACAATGCGAGTAGCTCTGAATTACAGGTCTTACGTTTCATTACAGGGCTTTTGAATATCTCAAAGATCACAGCATGAACTCAAGTGACATAAGAAGCATAATTCTATCGCAAAAAAACAATTAAGAACAGAAGCTGTTACAAGTCAAATGTAATAAAAACAGCATTTAAAAGAGAATTTAGTGCAACATTTCTTTAGTATTCATCACCCACAGCTTTCAGCCATATTAGTGTTGCTGGAATAGGATCTGAGAAGAATCACACACAACATCGACCGAGTCCTAAAATAGGTTGGAGCTTTTTCTGTTCTTGTGTGAAAAAGACCTCAGTCCAAAAAGCAACATGGGAGCCGATCTGCTCAGCATCTCGCCCCACCAGACGAGAGGCTGCAGCCCGTAATGTACAAACCCAAATGTTGCATACGTTATTTAACCATGCTGTTATTTTTTGGGTCTTATTTCTTGTTGGCCAAACTGGTCAGCCCACTGTAATTGGGTCAGTTTGTTGTGAGACGCGTACGATGTTGGAGTTTTTTATGCGTCATACTTGCAGAACAAAGCACGTTTGGCACATTGCACAATAATGTTATTTCTAAAGCTAACAATTGCATAAGACCTGCTGACATGAAGTCTTGTTGTTCATGTGCTGAAATTAAAAAGGTGCCATATGCAACATTTAGAGCATTAATGTAGTAGCAAACAACTAATCGCTATAGAGTCAGTGTGAACCATTAAAACCTACCAACGTCTATTTTGTCCTGCCACAGTTTCATGAACCTGACATATTTGTACACTTCTCAACCGGTTGGGTGGCTGACCCTCTGACCTTGACGTTTCCTTGACCGTGAATGTGTGGAGAGGTGGATCCCCCTGTTAGCTCTACAACCAAAGCACTGCAGCGAGAACATACAAAATGGCCTTGGAAGTTACTAGATCTTCTATGTGTGGGAAGGCCAACAAATAGTTGGCAATTTCGCAAAATGATTGCCAATGGCACCCCTTACTGCCAAGTCCTCTGGTACTCTTTCAATACCAGCTTTCAGGTAGACATGAGCAAACACAATGGCAAACAAAAGTTATTACACCAAGTAATTTTACTGTACATTATGTAATACGGCTGAGCCGGTCTACATAAAGTCCAGTTTACAAATGACACCAGAGAAACAAACACAGAGCCATGTCTAAGCAACTCAGTCCACTTCAGGAAATATATTAGTTAATAAACATGTTTCAAACAGTGACCGTGTTTACATGCATTCGAATAACTGGTTTAGTCGGACTGAAATCGAATGATCCGTTTCATGTAACACCTTTGTTTGACTGTGTGCGGCCCAACTACGGTCCAACTACGGTCCGATTGACACCCCTGGATTACTCGATCCGATGCGGTTGCTAATCCGACTATCGCGGCATGTAGCGGTGAATTGGACTAGGAACTGAACTTTGCGTCTTTGCCCATGCGCACGCAAACGCAACGAGTATCGCCACGAGCATCGCCACGAGCATCTCAACGAGTCACAGGGCTCTCAAGTGTCACATTTTGGTCTTAACTTCCGCTCTCCCGCCACACATCATATTTCTTCACGCTGAAAACAACTCTCGGCTATTTAATGTTTTAAGGTGCCGCAGCGACAACATGAGCTGGCCCCGCCGCTCTCCCCAAACAAATGCTTCCTGGAGTTGTGCTGTCACGTGGCGCTTATTAGCCAATCAAAAAAAGGAAATGGGCAACACAACAGGAGTTGTAGTGAAAACAGCGCCACCTGTCGTATCGGAGGTGACATGCTTTCGGCCAATGATTCGAATTACTCACTGCCATGTACATTGGGATAATAGCAGATTCCCCAAAAGATAGCATAGTCTGACTAAAGCAATATTCGAATTATACCATCATGTAAACGCACTGACTAACTAGCCTCCTCAGCATCATAACATTAAAACTGTATGCCTCATCATTATTTAAGAATGTGTTGCATGTAAACAGATTGCAACATGAGCGATGTAGTGTGAAGATAACTGCAGTTACATAACCATTTCCATTCCAACATTACATGTTTCACTGCCCCAATAACTGATGTGTGCCGAGCCCTGGAGGAACAGGGTTCTGCTGCAAGGTGCATTTGTGGCTTGATTTTCACAACACAAACTTACACACACAACTTTTGTGTCGGCATTATTACTATTATTATAAGTTTAAAAATAAATTCACAAAAATAGCTTTTTTGTATACAATAACATGCTACAGAAACCGTGATGTTAAATTCTTAATAAGAAACTTTTCACATGCATTAAATTCACTGTGTGGTTATTTCATAGAGACCATTTATTTATTTATTTATTTATTGAATTCCCAGAAAATATGGTATACACTGTTATCAAGATTGCCTATATCATTGAAAGATGTTGGACAAATCACCGCGCCCCTGTATTAGGAACATTTACTGGACAAACATGGTCAGAGCTTGATAATGTGATGCTGCAGATTGAGTGAAGTGTCTGATCCCCATTTGCATTTTGATAACTACTGTTAAGTAGAAACAGCACTTTGCATGTTTTTACAATCCAAAATGTGGTTATGAATGAGAAACTCATCTCAGCATTACGGTTTAATGTGGACACGGCTCACCTGACAGGTAGTCCGTCTCTCATGCTTCGGCGCAACCACATTTGTAATGTGAACATATGAACACCATGATGGTAGATGGTGGTCTTGACCTATTCAGTTAAATATACAACAAACAACATTATGTATAGTATACTTCAGAAATTCTAAGCTCACCGCATCAATTCAAAACTGCTTTGCTGAGCTGTTGGTGCCCATCAACATTTCAAAGAACTACAGCCGAGCAGAAAGAAACCAAAACAAACTGCATGAAGAATGCAGGTCAGGTGACCTCTGCACAGGGGAGACGAGTCCTGCCCAGGCTCTCACAAAGGACCCTGAAGAGGTTAGTTAGATTTGACTGGGTTTTGCACACTGGGTTGACCTCTATAAAGACCTACCGAGATATAAGTTCACGATGAACAAACAATATCATATTATGTTACAAAATAAAACTCATACACGATAGCAGTGATGCCACACACATCATACTGCAGTGGTTGAACTGGTTGGGTGAGCCGTTATCACATGCACACTTTGATTAAGACTTGCAGATATCAATCCAAATTTCTTAGAATCTTAAGTCAAGCTAAATTTGTTCAAATGTAAAAAAAACAATGCAATCATATATTCAGCACACAATCCCATGTAAATTCAATTAATGACTATCCGAAGTCGAGGTGGAAAGATGAAGTGATATGACTCGATACCAGAGTCTTATAATACGTAACAAGTTTGAAGGTCCTTCCCTGCAGCTTTAACTGTGGTGCGGAAATGAAGCCACAGCTATGACATTCTGGCTTGAGACACTAATTAGCTGCTGAAGAAAACCCAGTGGTTGGAGGACACACACACACACACACACACACACACACACACACACACACACACACACACACACACACACACACACAGCATGTATTTTAAGACAGTTTCCATTCAGACGGTTGGCAGCAGTGGAATGGAAGCATTTGCAATATATTCTACCGAGCTGCAAACCCTTGACCGTCACCCTCCTGTAACCTTCACATTTACTAACTATTTATCCACAGGGTCAGCAATTAAAACCTCCAGAAAATGTTGTAGAATTAATATTGTTTCCCTAGTTTAAGTGTCAGGTACTTTATGTTTGTTTGTTGACTACCTAAATAGCCCTTTTAAATATATTTAAAAAGTTGCTATTTCTTATATGTTTGACAGGGAAAAACAGCCTGGGGTCAAATTGACCCCAAAGAACACCGACGTTTGGGGTCAAATTGAGCCTAAAGGTAACAGGAGGGTTAAATCAAAGTTGTACAGCAGCAATATTTGCATCCACAACTAATGCTAAATACACAACTTGAGAATAATGTAACTTTCCCTCTATAAAAATGTGCTATTCCACAATTACTTAAACTCTGTTTATGGGCACAGTCAATTTATGACGGGGAAACGATATACTGTGGTAAACGTCTTCACCACCCGTTCCATGAGAAGACGTGCACAGTTAACGCCGCCACGCTCCAGTTGCAGCTGGTCATGGAGAGAGCCCCGTGTCACGCGGCGGCCCTCTTCAGCCGGCCGGCACAAAAGAACGCCGCGGTAGCCGCTTTATACAAAAAGGTGGAAGCAGATCCAAACCTGCCAGAGGCCACAATTATGACAATTATGACGAGCATCATGAAAGCAACGGACGCAAAAACACCAACACCGCGGCAGGGTATCACAAAACTTGTGTCACATCATTTCCTGGAAAATGATTTATTGATTTGCCATCTGCTGGCATGAATGATGGAAACAGACGGCGCAGCACCAACGTGTCAATCGATAAGCCGAGAGAGGGAACATGTTTCCACGATGAGCCGATGCTAACGGGCTGTGTAATTAAAATGGGCTAATTTTCAATGAGGTTGATTTCTTTTGATTAATCATCGAGGCTACAACATGTCCCTCGCAATTTCTAAGAGTCTAAGTTGACGTCCTGATATTATTTTCGGTCCAGTCAATAGTTAAAGAAAAAAAGAGAAAAGCAGCAAATCCCCAAATGTGTGAGACCTGGACCATTGAGGATGGGTGTTTGGGCTTTATGAAAAATAGCATCAATTATTAAATCAAATATCTAAATGTCTATATTTTCTGTCCATCAACTAATCAATTACTCAAGTGTTATTAGAACTTTCAAATGCAGAGCCAATGCGTAGACTAAATTAGGCCGAAGCAACATATGGCTAGAGTTAATTCAGAGGAGACTATGAAACGCGAACAGAGATGAGTCTTCGTCAAAACCTGCTGTGAGAAAAAGATGTGAAAGACATTTTGTGGCTACAGAAATCTGATAAGTTGACTCGAGTGATGTCACTGTGGGTTGATCCTGAAGACGACAAGTGTGAAAACTAAGTTAGAATTAGAAGGAAGTGAGCGGAGCAGGCCCGTGGCGCCCGCTCTCCGTCTCGGCTTGAAGCTAGCAGCTCCAGGTCGTTAGCGGCTACTGGCGTAACACACCTGAATCTGGTCAGCAGTCGAGTTGCATTGTGGGCCATGTAGGCCGGCGCCATATTTTCACATGGATACCACCCCCCCCTCAAAAGAGACGTAGTAAATTAGGAAGATTAATGAATTAATTTGTATATTCTTCAAAGTAGATTAAAACGGAGAACAAATCACCAAACAGATTTTTTTCTGTTATGGAATCATGTATAATGCAAGCTTAGGTCTGGCTAGGAATCATGTCTGAGCTCAAAATGTCACTGCAGTGACATGAAGTATCAACCTAAATAAAGCAGGCTGTATTTAGAAAGTAAAACCTCTCTGGCTTGCTCTCAAGGCTTCTGGCTGCCATGGCAACAATGTTGGTCTCAGAGTGACTCATCTTTTCAGCGTCGATCACACAACAAGAGCGTTCACCACTCCAACCTCTCCGCTGCAGGAAGGAAGACGCATCTTTACAATCCATTAGGGCCTGAAACCGTTCTTAGTCCGATCACTCGAGGAACAGCTGGACAACGTCAACATTATTGTTGTTTTCACGAAACCAAAACTACGACACTCGGGAAGAGACGGCTCGAGTTGTCGGCAGGTGACAAGGTCATTCTGTTAATTTGTCAGGTGTATTAATACGGATACTCGCATCTGAACACGTCAAATATAGTGGACAGCTATGCTTGCGATTGTGGCCTTTTTGTAACCACCGACTCATTTAATGTATATGAATCATGACTCATACAAGGTGTGTGCTACCAGGCAACAGAGGAGGAATCAATGAAACTTGGTTTGAACAACGGTGATTGGTACTGAGAATAACCTCACGGTAAGGGACAAATGTTGCCCTTCGTGAAGCAAAAAATAAAAAGGAATAGGAAACCATAAATAATGAATGACTATCTTTTAATAAAATGAAAATAAAATTCCGTAAACATGGACTAGATTTCCAGAAAGCACTCAGAAGAAAGGCAATATAGTGTATGCCAGAGGGCAGGAGACGCTCATCGAGTGCATGACTCTAAATCCAGAATCATGCACCTAGAGTCACATAATCTGCACTCATCACTCATCGGTCCTCAGTCCTCGTGGTGATCATCTACAAATCTGTCCAAATTACACAGGAGAAGAACATTTAATATTATGAATCAATCTGTGATGAGGCACAGCAGACTTTACTATAAAAGAAATCTGCTCCACAAATAGTACAACATGTTTTAACGTCAACAGATAACACATTTGGTGATTCTACAGTCCAGGCTACACAACATCATAGTTGGCCAACGGTCATTTAGTTTCAGAGTCAATCCGATGTATTGATGGAGCAACCGGCAATGTAAGCGTTGGGTTGCAATGGAAGGCCATCGGTAAATTATTGGGTTTTTTAAGCGCTACAGTATTTCAATCTTGTTTTTGAAATGGACATTCTAACATTTGCTGTGATTTGTAGAAGCTCTCTTGCAATTTCTTAAACTAATCCGCCGGTACAAAAGTCCCTAAACCTGCTCCGGACGGTTAGCTCCACACTTCCATGTGCATCACGGGCCAAAAGCTCCGCCTCGGTCCACACTTTCAAGCTCTGCGAATAATTCATTACAAAACATAATGTTATGTAAGCTCTTTAAAAGGCCTGTTTCCTACGTTAATATAAATAAAATGCTACTAACAATCATACAGATGACTTCAGAAGGCACACAGACTAGTGCACCATCAACAAGAAAAAGGTCTTAAAGATCCTTATATATTAAGATGTACTTCCTTATTTCATCAAACAAGGGCTTCGTGACTTTGATGTGTAAGCCAGGTGAATAATCTCCAAAACCTATTAAAAAGACCCCAAAGCGAATAACTGAAATACATATTTCCTTAATTCTACACCAGCAATAGAACCACCATGACAAGCCTAAATCACCCTCAAGCTTATAGTGGAGTAAAGTCGGATAATTTAGCCGTCACGTCCACACTCGTCAAGGAGGCAGTTGCTTCCATTCTGGTTCAAGTCAGTTATGGGTGGTGTTGTGGTGCAACATCGTAGTTTGGGAGAACCAAGTGTTTCACATTCCTGTGCTACTCTCTGCTCTCCAAATGCATCATACGATCATAAGACTCAAAACACGATGTTTTCTAAAATCTGTTAAAATGTCAATGAAAGCAGTCGTAACTCATCTGACATGTGTATTGTTCGTCGTCTTGAGAAGTTGCATCATGTTAAAAAGTTCCAACTACTTGACCAGACAAGTCTTTCACTTCAGTCAGAGGCTGTTCCTGTTAATCCAGTAAGATTAACACTGGTGATAAGATGTTGAGGCTTGTCAGTAAAATTCTGCACAATGTACTCTTTATTTTATGATGGCATTTTGAATTTAAAAAAAACAATACACTTAAACTGTTGTATGAGTTGGCAAAAATGGCTAATTGTTAATACTCTAGGTTATTTGAGTGGATCACAATAGGATTTAAAATGAGTTAGTCATATATAGTTTTATAGGTTATTAAATGTGGATCCCTACTAAACTGTAGTCTCAGCAAATGCCCACATTCTGTATTTCAATTCCACTGTATTATCTTAGCTTAATGAAAACAATGCAAGATATTTACTACAGTGAAATAACTTATGAAAGGGCATTCAAGCACATGTTGGAAATTGGACACAGTGTTGTCAATGGAACTTAAATAAACATGGTTGTAGAAAGGCTCAGTTATGTAAGACTTAACTGCAGAAAGACAAACAACAGAAAGCTAGTCAGGTGCATGCTCACATTCGTCATACGACTGAAATGTATATGAAGCGGTGATAGTTTTATACATGACATATTGAATAGCACAACACTTGGGCCTTGGGGGGCAATTTTGCTTTGGATTCATTACAGGCGCATAAAGCTACAAGTTATAGCAAACGCAAACTCCAAACACAAATGTAACTGCTGCCAAGTACATAAAATCATTTTTAATTAACTATAATGACCAAGGATTGTCGAGGGGAAACAAACAGTCAGCTTTCACGAAACACTGTGTAGAGAGAGATGCTGAATTTAAAATATAGAAATAATTATTTGTGTAATTTTTAGTTAGGACAACATTAGGAAAACCACACTATTAAACCCATACATGAATCTCTCATTTTTAGGAAGTGCAGTACTACACTTGACCAGTAGGACAGACTCCCTGATGAGGCCTGATGGCAAACCTCGCCCGGCCTCCAGCTCACATGCTGTCCTGTACTCCCCACTGTACTATTCTGAGGCTTAGAGCTTGCTAGTTGCCACTGACACCCATTCAGTACGATAATATGAACACACACGCCACTTCAGGGTAGATGAGCCCAGCTGTAGAAACTAACAAATCAAAAACAGAAAGGCTCCAATCCTCAACGGGTAGTTCTAATTCTATCCGGCGGAGCATTGTGATACCTCCTACAAAGTACTTTGTGTTGTAATGTGCTGGAATAAAACTTGAGTTTTTTTAGGAAGCTTTTGTATCTGTTTTTGATCAAGTGGCTTGTTAGCTGCAGGATACAAATTCAAATTCTTAGACTTGTTGGGATGGTTTGGATAGTGTCTCAAAATAAGTTAAAATAGCTATATGAATCTTTGTTACGGTGTATTAGCAATCTTGCATCTAATACAACACTCAGGTTATAATACAACATGTGTATACCGGCTATGGCTTTGTAAAATCCCAAATGATGAACTTGTCAAGCCATAGAGAAAAGACTGCTGAACCTTTCTTCAACTGTTATTGTCACTATCAACAGTCTCGACCTGCATCAACATACTGGAGGAAAACACAAGCAAACTCATTCGGCCCCATCGCAGGACTTTGGCTTACAATGTTTCTCCCTCGTAATCACTTTTGAGTCCTTGACACGACAACACCTCTATGCAAAAGTAGAAATCTCTTAACCCCTCCTTCAAACCTCACTCTCAGGATGTGCCTCTGCATGTCAATACAGCCCAAACTGCTCCAGTGAGGCGGCTCTGGGTGTCCATAAAAACACCTTGTACCTTGGAAGCGAGCACAAAGCAGATGTGTAGCATGGGAAGTTTCTCTCTTCTTTTCTTTTCTTTTTAGACATGCAAGTTGACAAAATGCTGTATTTTATATTACTAGCATAACACCTATGTATTGCTCTTTGACACACGTGTATTTTGGTGTAATGACTTGTGGTCAACTCAAGCCGCAAATCATTTGCATAACTTCCACCAATGTGTTCCCCTGCTAGTCAGGTTGTAACACTCATGCGCAGTACTATCTGAGAAATGATAAACATCTGCTTAATCTACGTTTCTGGCTATGGTGGTTATGGGCTGCACGCCGCATGTTATTGTTACAGCTCGAACAGGGAGTAAACACACACCGGGCAAGATGAAAAGGCTATTTTAAGCAGCAGACCCCTTCATCCTCTTACCGTACCTTTGAGCTGCGGCAGCGGCGACAGCTCCACCGGAGCGCTCTGCGTGCGGTACTGAGACGAGCCCTGGGATTTTCTCTGTTTCTGGGCCTTCCTCATGGACTTTCTCGTAAACCCGTCCACTTTCTCGGATGCAGAGATGGCCGACATTTTGATGCATAAAGCGATGGAGACTTCAGACGAGCTATTGGTATTCCTAGGACAAATCAGAGGTTTCCTCTTCTGTTCGCATTAGCACACAAAAAGCACAGCGCCAACTGCACGGCCCGTCAGCTCGTCTCCCCTTCCGATGTGATGTTATTCTGTATGATCCAACATGGTCGCTCGGTACTTGGGGGGGTTAGACTGTGCCAAAAGACCGCATCATCCGGATAACTAGCTAGTAGTCTGGAACACGAGGGCAGTCTTCAAAACATGAACCAAAAAAAGGCAAACTACAACTCATGGCATTCCCCGCAGTTCCAAAAACAAGCGAATTATGGCCTAACTTTAAAAAAAATGTTTTTTCAAAATAGTTTTTTACTGCTTTGCCATATTTCCAAAAGGTTTACCTGTTGCAAAACGTATTAAAGACATTGCCATACGAAGTTGCACTGGTGAGTGGTAAAGTCCTGGCAGTAGCACACTACTGTACTGCTAGCATGCCTGCTAATGCAGCCGACGTTAGCTCGCGTGCTACAGCTAGCCGACGGTTAAGTACGCAGCTAACTCCTAGTCTGTCGGGTGTCGAGGGACAACAGTTACAAAGGGCGGCTGTCCAGGTGCAGTCACGCGCTTCTTCGTGTGACATCGAGTCCAAGTCCTCAAGCACTTCTCTTGATCCTAGTTAGACTTCCGTTGAGGGTATTTTTAGAAGAGTTTACGTTATCCGCGATCGATGAAGTTGGATTTTGCTCGACGACCAAGTCTCGTTTAACGTTAGCGGTTAAAAGTTAGCAGGGTCCACGTTCAGTCGACGTCGTCTTAACTATCTTCATCGTTGAATGCAAAGCGGTGGTTTCGTTTTCCTGGCCTCAAAACACACCGATTCCTGTTAAATACGACAAATGACTGGACGTCGTGCTCAGTAGCCTAGGTAGCCATCAAACACTCCCAGTACAGTCGTTCAGACGGCGTCTGTCTCACTTCACTGTTCGCTCGACTGCAGAGCCTGACAGGTGTACGTCACTGAGGGACATCTCGACTGGCCAATCACAAGCAGGGATTGGAAAACGGGGTAAACTTTCTAAACCAATCAACTCAGCACAGAGCGCGGGCTCTGAACATGTGAAAAACAAATTGTGACCGTATAGCAGTCAATGCGTTGTACAGTCGAATGAGGAGTGGCGCCTATAGTAGGCGGCAAACACATTTGAATACGATTTATTCTGTGTATTGTTTGCGTATTTTATGAGAGAAAGCAATCGCCCATATTTTATCGAACCAAAATAAAAAATGGTGGGTCAGGAGATGATTTTAAAATACAACCATTTCTAAGTTATCAAATGATAATTGAAGAATATAGCTTACAGTGCATCGATGGGTTTAAACGGTGGGATGGGTTGTGAGCTTAAAAAAGGCACCCCCAAAAAAAAGAAATCAAAGAAGAAATCCCATTTGCACACTTTCCCATTCCCGTTATCTTTGAATTACTTTCATCTCTATACACCAAGATGTATTCAAATAAAACAGAATACATATATGTACAACCTGTATCAGCATTGTAACCACTGCAGTGAATTGTTCATCATGATATTACTCTCCCGTGTGTCTCACCAAGCACCCCATATCACATGAATCCCACTGATCAAATGCAACCAATACCATGACATACATGTTGAACACATTAATTTCAATTTAATAAAATCTGACGAAAATTACCCATTAAATACAAATGAACCAAACAACAATTATTGGTTATTTTGTAAATATAAACAACTGAAGAATTAGTTCAAGAAATAACATCTTGCATATTTTGGTATGGGTAAATCATAAAAAAATCTAGTGAATAAATACACTTTGTGAAGTTCCTAAAACTACTCGGAGATCTGGATCAAATAAAATTTATTTTTTAAGAAGAATTTAAAATATTCACATGAGCAGAACACATTTTTCTCTGCAATTGAGGATTAATACCTTGTTGACCACCTGACGAACTTCGTTAAATGTCTGTTCTTATATTAAACACTAATGTTTTAGTAAAATAAAAAAATGTAATCAGCAACATACAACTTTTGAACATTGTGTAACAGGCAACTGCAAAACCTATGGCCCAACTAAAATATAAAATAGCCTCTTGGTTATACTGAACACTGCAGCATAAAATATTCAGAATGACTGTTAATCAATGCAGCCCAGGTCCATGCATTATTGTTACCTAGATTGAGCTCAGTGTTCTCAGAGGCAATATTATTGTCTGTCAGTTCTGGTTAAAATAGTAAAAGTTTTCAAAATAAAAGAAATCTACAATTTCAAGCAGAAGCACAGAGCATCTGACTGGTACAAGTGTCACTCCAGAGCCCTTCTTGTGAAATACACAGAGATTTTCTTCATGGTTTGTGGCGAGCAGATTGTCTGAAAAACAAGAAACAAAAATGGTGAACTGCAATATTATTCTTAATGGCTATAAAAGCACCCCCATGCACATAAACATGTGGGACAGGCCTCAATTACAACAACAAAATCATTCTGTGCCGGTGCACCGACTGCTAGCAGTTTCCCTGCTTCCAGACAAGTTCAGCTAACATGGTGCAGCTTGCTACTTTTCCGTGACCTTTTTGCCTTTATTAGATAGTACACAATAGAGGCAGACAGGAAATGCCGGAATAGTGAGAGCGGGGTATAACATGCTACAACAGTCCCCAGTAATCAAACTAAGGATGTTGCAGTTATGTGGTATGCATGGTAACCATTCAGCTCGTCTTCAGCCAACAGATACCAGAGCGGTATCGACCGAGAACGGAAATAACCGTTTCTCGCAAAATATTGCTTTCAGATAGTAGATGGCTTTTCCTTAAATAACTTAATTATTTCAGTCCTCCAAAATGTAACAGCTGTGTCAAAGACATGCATACCCTGACAAGGAAAGGCTCTTCGTGACAGAGTAACACCAACGAAAAGGTCACGCTGATTAACTTCTGGAGCAGAGATGTTTGTGCTTACCGGTGAAGCTGGTGTCTTGCTATCTTGTTTCTTAGAGGTGCTGGGGCTTCTGGGAGTACGAGGGCTTCCTTGACCTTTCCTCATCTTTTGGCCCATCGCTGACAACCAGTCCTTCTCTGTGGGAGAGTAATTCTCCTTGCCCGCCTGTCTTGATGAGACTTGCTTGTTGTCCTCTGTGTGACCGTCTGTTTGTAGCCGGCTCTCTTGAGCAGGGCAGCAGATCCCAGACAGGGCCCGGCTTCTCTTGCCTGCAGGGTAGAGTTCAGTAACACAGTCGCACTGTTCGGCCCCTCCGCATCCTGCAGATGCACCGGCACCGGTCTCCAGCCTGCGTTTGGCCCGTCGCTCTGTGGGCGAGGTGCTGCTCGCCGGGCTCTGGGGACACGGACTTAGCACCCGGCGGGTCAGAGGGCTGACCTGACCGGGAGATCCACTGTTCGGGGATAACCACTGTTTGATAGAAGAGGGTGTTCTCTGGCGAATCGCAGCAGCCGTAGTAGCACCCTGCGAAGGGATGGGTGAGGTGGTGCTGGAGGGCAGAGGCAAGGCCGCTCCACTGGGAGCACAGGCAGCCAGCTGGGGGGACGCCAAGCCTCCGAGACTCTCCGTCTTCTGCTTCTTGGCAGGAGTTGTTTCAGCTCTGATAGAAGGCCCTTAACAAAAGCAGAAGTCCTTGTTAGTTCCTCATGAATACTTTGAATGACTTATTGTGCATCCATGGGCAGTGATCTATGACAAAGCACCTCCACACATCATGCTACGGTAAGGAAGAAAAGATACTACTTTATATACAATAATATATATATATATATATATATATATATATATATATATATATATATATATATATATATATATATATATGTACAACGCAATTAAATAAAGTTAAATAAAATAGCAGGGCATCACATATTACATTCAAGAATTTAAATAATAAATGAAATGTAATAATAAAATACAACAGCCATCAAAAGACATTGCATAATTTGTGAAATGGTGGTTCATGATAGTTGTAATGCTTACTTAAGAGAGATTTAGGACGTGCCCAACCTACACGGTTGGCCTCTCCCACTGAGGATTGTGCTCCATCCATTTCCCGGTGAAGCCTCCAGATCCGTACAGTGTGGTCATCAGAACAGGAGGCAATCTGCAAACAGCAGTTGGGATTAAAAGGAGATTTAATCCATTTTCCCAGGCTATTCAAACAGCTCAGCTTCTCAGCAGGAAAACACAAAAAACACAGAATCATAGTCAGAGACTTTGGAAAAAACTAAAAAGCATAAAACTTTGTTGGCTTACCTTCGTAAAATCAGTCGGGCACCAGGAAACAGATGTCACTTCCTCGCTGTGGCCTTGGAGCATCATGGGAGGTTGTTTAGGATCAGAGATCTGAAATGTAAAATTAGATGCAACTTGCTATAATAGACCACCACAATCAACCTAAAACATTACCAACACGACAACATTCAAGTATGGCAACACAAAATGGAGACAGTACCTTCCAGACGTATGCGTTATTGTCACTTGAACCACTGGCCAAGAACTGGTCATCTGGGCTAATAGTGGACTTTACATAAAATGAGGAGTTCTGGTGGCCACTGAAAACAGCCACTGTGAAGGAAAACAAACAGCAATATGAGAATAACTTCATGAAAGTGAAATTCAGAAAGCAATAGAGCAAGAAAAAAACAACACAAAATGAAAAGGATAAAGTAATACAAACAAATCACTTCCACCTTAATAAGATGAAAGAACAGAATGACCACATAAACTCAACTGTGTGACTATTAACCTGTTTATTCAGAGCTGATTGGGGCTCCACATCCCTCAGGACTTCACATAGTTAAAGCTTACGACTTTAAGATATTAGAATATGCTTGTGCACACACACAATCCCTGCATCTCTGCATTTCCACTGTCAAACAGTGCCCTCTTGCTTTACCCTCTGCTCCCCATGCCGGTCAGAACAAATACAATCAGTTTGCAGCCCCATCTTGTGATGAACAATAGTCATTAAATAAATTGAGGAACAAATGTAAAATGGAGGAGTCGTTGTTCACCTGGAGTTGTTTTCATTCCACTGACATTGAACATGTAGATACTATCATCAGTACAGTTACTCATGACGTTGGATCTCGTGGAGTCGAGAACTAGTCCAGAATAACCTGCAACACATGCAAAACAACATTCAGCTATTAATGGCCATTTGCATATTTCAGGTAAATTAAAGAGGCAGTCTTTGTACAAAACGTACCCAGACGCATGCGCATGCAAGAGCCCGGGTATGGGTACGTCTGCAGTGGAACAGGATCCTGACGGAGCGCAGTGTAGTTCTTCCTCAGATCCCACATCTTGATCACTCTGGTTCAAAGAAAACACAAAATGAATTGTATCATGTACTATTTGTTCTTGAAAGTAATGGTATCTTGGCTTGCTGCATGTTAGAAACAAGACACAGCCGTTTCTTACCCATCAACAGCCCCAGAAGAGATGAGGGTGTGCTGATCCCGAAACAAAACCACCGTGACACTCTGCTGGGTATCCTGCAAGAGACACGAGGCGCTCAACCATCGAGAGAGGGCGAGTGCAATCCCTGGCAGCGGCGAGTCCGCGGCGTGCGTGTGGCAGCTTCCCGGCGAGTGACGCTCGCTTGCCGCTGTTGAGCGGCGACTCGCCGCAGACGCCGCGGACACGTCGCAGTCGCCGGCGAGTCGCCGCTGACACGCCGCAGACACGTCGCAAGTTCGGCGGCCGGCCGACGCCTGCCGCACGCCTGCCACTGGGTGCCAGTGCCACAAGGAGGTGCTCGGCCTTACTGCAACCATCAGCCTTGCTGTCCAACAGCCCTACGGTTTACTTCACTAATGATGATGAAGAAGAAGAAGAAGCTCACCACACTGGGGGCCATGCCACGTGTGCTACCGCGCCTCTTCTTGGTTCTGGTGGGAACGTTCGACTCTGCTTTGTTATGAGCGCCACTGATCTGGTTCACCTGTCTGTAGAAACCATCTGAGAGGAGGACACAGACACATAAGAGACCCGGACTAATCGTTATAGATTTTCCCATTGAGGCCCAATATTTTATAACGGTCTGGCAAAACACTAAATATCAACACAATACAAAGCCAAACATATATAATTGAAATGTCCAATTGATACCTTTTTTGCTGCATCTGGTGTCCCAGATCATAATATTTCCATCTCGGGCTCCAGTTGAGAACACGGCTGTTTAATAGAAGACCAGGCATCAAAAGTATGTACAACAAAGCAGGATGAATGAAAAATATATGATATGTCAATGAAAATAAAGGGTATTTTCTTGATTGTTAAATCCAATTATAATTGTATTTTTCAGACTGGCAATAACATATGCTACTGGTTTTATTAAAGCAACAACAATAGGGGAGATTGTATATACATATTAAATAAATACCAAGCTTTCAGAATAGATATGGTGACTTTATAGCATACCTTTCTCCCAGGGTGTGAATGCAACAGACTTGAGGCTACAGAGGTGACCCTTGAAGCTGCCCAACAGCTCTCCAGAGTTCACATCCCACAGCCTGGCCATCTGATCACCAGCAGCAGTTACCTAAGGAGGACACAAGACCAACAAAATGTATTTCAAACGAGGCTGTATTTGTTAGAAAAAGAGTGTTTTCAAGCCGCTTTAAATGCTACAATAGAAACAGTAGATAATGAGGAAGTACAAAGTCTTAAACTAAATAAAACCAGACAACATCAATGACTGTGTAAACAATGTTGTGTAAAGATGTATTAATGCCCAATGCATTTAACTAATAATATGTCATACATTTGTATTGAACTTACCAAGTGAGGCTCCCCCGGTACCCAGGCTATGTCAAAGACAGCATTCTCATGAGCCAGCCATTCTGCAAACAGTTACCCACCATTAGTCTGATATGTCCTCATAACAGAACCATTATGAAAGAAACCCAAGTCTTCACACATACCTTTGAGAAGTGGCTTATCACGGCTCTCTGTGTTGTAGATCCTAACAATGCCTTCTTCATTAGCTACTGCAAGGATGTTCTGCATGTGCACCACTGAAGAGAGACACACTTGTTAGATGAATAAATGGCAAGAACTGCTAGCTCTGTTGTGCATCAGCTGAGGCTAATGTGTCATGTTTAGGTTGGTTACCAGAGGAGAAGGCCAACCCAAATGGCGGCACAGAGTCCCCCACATTGCCATAGGAGATGTGTTCATCATGCCGGACACACTCAAAGCCTCCCAGCAGAGAGCTCAGAGGGTACCGAGGCCGGGGGTCCACAGGGAGGCCTGGGGAGATCAGTGAAGAAAGTACATTTAGCCAGACACTAGAACTAGCCATTTCATTCCACAGCATTCAGAAGGTAAATTGCAATAGTTATTCCACCACATCTAATGAATAGCTGTAGTTACTTATTGCGTTACAGGCTTTGATTTAAACATGTGCTTTATATCACTTTATGGCTGGGCAGTACCTCAATATGATCGACTTTCATTGGCACATTACCTAGTGTTAAACTATAGGTTACTGGTTAGCGTATATAGCTCAACAAGTGGTCACTGGAGGCCTTGCATTTCAGTTTGTCATGTTGCGGTGGCCATTGTAAGAAATGTAATTATTAATATGGTGATAATGATTTTAGATACATTTTAAAAGTGGGGTTTTACTCTTTTACATGCTACATCGTGTTTAATTTATGTTGGTAAACTATAACGTCAGTTTGAGCTCATTTGGAGAGCTGAATTATACTAACCAGAGAGCGCGCGCGACCAAAGATCCAACTCCGGTGGGTTTACAACAATTTACATAAAACATTAAGGTAATCTAACATTACCCTTGGTATTAACCTGACCTGCATGTAGATAGCACAATAAACCACAAGGCAACACCCGATGAGACCCCCAAATGTTCCCAAACGCACAGATTATCTCACCGTTAAGTCTTCGTCTGCCCACTCCTCTGTCAACGATTGAGCGGAAAAGCATTATTGTGCCCGACAGAGGACGATCTGAAGCTATGTATTAAAGACACGGAGAAGTGTGTCACACTAGCTAGTGGTATGTTTCCGTGCCGTTGCTGATGCCTGTCTTTCCCGCGAACAGAGTGTGTGAACACAGCACCGAATTCCCCGCTAAACCCGCGCTACGCGCTCCCATTGGTCGAACCAGCTATATCCTCGCGCGCGCCACATCCGCTTCCTTGGTGACGGTGTTCTGTCAAATGGACCGACAGGACTACCGGAGCAGTATTTATAATTGTATACTATTGTATTTGTCCTCCCTTCAAATATTATTCTTATTATCAAATATATATATATATATATATATATATATATATATATATATATATATATATATATATATATATATATATATATATATTCATAATTACAGTTGCCTTTAAGTCTAATGTATGTGCGTAATGTCCAATAAAACGAATGGCCCAGTACACTGATCATGCTAAAACCTAGATCAACATATACACTCTCTGTTTTAGATAGATATAGGTATTGATGGAGGAAGTATTAAGATCATTCACTTAAGTAGAAGTACTAAGAATACACTGTAGACAAAATATACACAAAGTCCTAGACAAAGAAAATGTTACTTTAGTAAAATTATGAAATTAAAAACACTATCTAGAGAAGAATGGACCATGTGACTGTAAAAAAAAAACTGACTGATTTGTCTTAATTGTGTAAACTGTAGGGTCATTTAATTTAAAGCAATGCATTATATCGTATAAGCTTTTGTAAGCAGTGAGTTTGATGACACCTCAAACATATTTTCTTAGTTGAAGGGGCCATTTTATCTTAACTAAAAATCTGTTTAAGTGTAAGCACACAATTATTTTGTTATATCAAAATGAGTGTCCGGAAATAAAATAGTTGCATATTCAGAGAAAAAACTTTAGTAAAAATAAATAATTATTTAAAGCATTGTTATATTTGATTATGTTTTAAACATGTCAGTACAGTAAAACAAAAAGAAGTAAAGTACAGAATTATTGCAATAAACAAGGTACTTTGTGTCAGCACTCATAAATACAGCATTATTAATACCCTATCCGTATTGCAATTGTGCAAGCAGTACTTAAATACTGGTTATATTCAACATATATCTCATTTTAAACGCAAAGAAAGTTGTCGATAAAATGTAACAAGTTACGAGAGCTTTATTGTGGCACCAAACAGTTGTTTGCCTACCGCCAATAAACCTCAAAGAAGAAGAAGCTTTATTGTGAAAACCAAGGGGAGACCGGAAATGGTGTTGTATTGACACCCGGTCTGAGAGTGCCTAGCTCGCCGCCTGTAGCTGAAACGTTGGCGGCTCGTGGTTGCTGTCAAGACTGTGTGTGTTCTGGTGGAAAACACAGCTAACCCATAATGTCGATGTCGACTGCTCGGTCTTTCCTGTCAGAGGCTTGTTATGGAGAGCAAGAACTTGACGCCAATTCCGCTCTCATGGAGCTGGACAAAGGTGCGTCGCTAGCGAGCTAACGCGTTAGCTTCGGTCGTAGTCTGGTCCTGTGTGCTGTGTGCTCTCTGTGTGTTGTGTTCTCTCTGTGTGCTGTGTGCTCTCTGTGTGTTGTGTGCTCTCTGTGTGTTGTGTGCTCTCTGTGTGCTGTGTGCTCTCTGTGTGTTGTGTGCTCTCTGTGTGTTGTGTGCTCTCTGTGTGCTGTGTGCTCTGTGTGTTGTGTGCTCTCTGTGTGTTGTGTGCTCTCTGTGTGCTCTCTGCGTGTTGTGTGCTCTCTGTGTGTTGTGTCCTCAACGTGTGTTTTGCTAAACATTCATAACTGCAAACTTGTCACCTTTCGGCGAAATTCGCCGTTTTTAAATCAAAATAGGTCATCCACGTGAATAGTGTAGATCCGAAGAGTTTTTGTTTTGGAGTAGGGGGTGGGATTATGAGATTGGAGTGAGACACGGAGAACATGCGATGTGGTGATCTTCGCAATAAAACATCTTTGATGGGACACGTCGAAGGAGCAGGCTCCTGGAACAGAGTTATGGAACGGAATCATGGAACAGGCTGATGGAACAGACTCAAAGCTTAGCAGAGCCCAAGTTTAAAAAAAAGGAAGTTGGTTCATGAATGACTTTAACCATATTATATATAATGATAATGTAAAGTTGTTATTACTATTATTACAGCCCGATCACTGAATTATTCAGAGGACCTTTTTTCTTTAAATGTTTGTTACTATTATTTAGATTTGCAGTCAGAACAATCAAAAAGGCCGTAGTTATAAAAGCGTTGAGGTGTCATCAAACAACATGGATGTGGTGTGGAGACAACAACAACAAAAGTCCCCGTTGTCACCTTTTTCACCCATCATGAGTTTGCAGGTATGACATTACTGTCTATATGACACCTGCCTGCTTTGTTGTGACCAGTGAACTGCTTTATTGGCAGGGCTGCGGTCGGTCAAGCTGGGAGAGCAGTGCGAGGCGGTGGTGCTCTTCCCCAAACTCTTCCAGAAGTACCCGTTTCCCATCCTCATCAACTCTGCATTTCTGAAGCTAGCAGACATCTTCAGACTTGGGTAGGGATGCTGAAAGGGACATCAAGAATACACACACTTTTCAATAGTACACAAAACAAGTGGACAGCACCGTGAAAAAGTATCATTAAGTTATTTTTATACCTCTCTAAACAGTTTAAAAAAACAGTGTAACCATCATTGAGGTGGTATTTATTGCATGCCTGGTGCATTAGACAACATTACATGTACCTGTAATAGTAGGTATATGTTAAAACTGACCATCGAGGTCATATCAGGTAAAACTAGAATGGTCACTCGGTAGAGAGCATACCTTCGCATATCACAAGATTGGGCATTGAATTATGAACATTTTGGCATTAGTTGCATGACAATTGGATACAAATTGACCGTGCTATGGTAAAAAGAAGATGTTGACCTTTTCATGACCTGAACCGTGACAATCAAATGGTCCCCGGATAATAACCAATCATCCCACCAAATTTCATGCGATTCGGTTTAATACTTTTTGAGTTATGTGAGTAACATGCATACAGATAAATAAATAAATACACAGCGATAAAAACATAACCTTCCGCATTCTCGAATGTGAAGGTAACTACTTCAAGTTTGCTAGTTACAGCAGCTTGCATTGATACATTTCATATAATTTTCTTGTGACTGTTGATTGTTCTTAAAAAGCAATTTGTAAAAATGTGGCGGTCTGGTGACGCCTAACGACACATCTTTTCAAAATTTGAATAATAAACATATATTATTTTGAAGTTTTAGTTAATTTACAGTAAGAGATATTTTGTAACGTGTGCGTGGCGCGTGATTAGTTGAACTGGTTTCATTGTCGCATATCTCTTTGTTTTATTAAAGCTTGTCCCTCTGGTTTCAGGAACAATTTCCTGCGCCTCTGTGTGCTGAAAGTCACTCAACAAAGTGAGAAACATCTCGAAAAGATCCTTAATGTTGACGAATTTGTGAAAAGGGTGTTTTCAGTCATCCATAGCAACGACCCTGTGGCCAGAGCCATCACTCTGAGGTAATGACCCACAACATACCCCCAACTGGTGGCGTTGTACTACTCTACAGACCTGATACTGGTACCTCTTGTTTCTGTCCAGGATGCTTGGCAGTTTGGCCTCTATTATCCCAGACAGGAAGAACGCCCACCACAGTATTCGCCAAAGTCTGGACTCTCATGACAATGTAGAAGTAGAGGCTGCCATATTTGCGGCTGCAAGCTTCTCTGCACAGTCAAAGTAAGGAAACCTATTGCATCACTTGAGCTGTAGTGCACATATATGGAATGGTGTTGTCTATAAGATACATTTGGTTTGTTTTTTTCAGAGACTTTGCAGCAGGGATTTGCAACAAAGTCAGTGAGATGATTCAAGGTAAAATATCTATCCAATACCTAAAAGGTCACAGGTCACTTTACTAAAACACTGATTACCTTCTTTCAAACTTCAAATATGGAGAAATATTCCAAACTTCTATCAAACATTTAATTAAAAAAAATTCAAGGGCTAAACAGGTTATTAAATGAAATTGCATCCACAGACTTCATACTTTACAACTTTAATTATTGTTGTTTTCCACACTAAAATAAATACACTCTGTATTATACTCAAAATGAAATGTACAACTCTAGAAATATTGTACATTTTAATGCCAACTGAAGAAGCATCTGACTGTTTTGACATTTGGAGCTCGCAGTAAGGGATATTCTGTGAATTCATATTTCATGTAGTCCACAAATCCCTCAGTCATTAGCTGTTGGTTGGCTGGTTTTGTGTTCTCTGTAGAAACCCGCCTCTTTAACTTATTTCTCAACCTCAGGGTTGGACACGCCAGTGGAACTGAAGCTGAAGTTGATCCCCATGTTGCAGCACATGCACCACGACGCCAGCTTGGCCTCCAGCAGCAGAGAGCTTCTCCAGCACCTGGTAAACTCTTACCCCTCCACGCCCATGGTCATCGTCACCCTGCACACCTTCACCCAGCTGGCTGCCTCCTCCCTCATTGATATCCCAAAGCAGGTAATAACAGAGCGGTACCTCTTTGTTACAGGTTAGTTTCTGGATTTGTGACGTTAACACATACACATGTATATCTTTGACGTTTGGCTGTTAATGAGATTGATCTCAAGAGATTTTATTATAGTGGCCAAATAAATATAAATGTGTGTAGTCTTTTATACCTGCAGTACACAATTGAGCCACATGACGGAATCTGAATGTTTGTACTAGTCTGATTATTGTCACCTACTTTATAATTAATTGAATATGAAAGGCTTGCCTACATTCTATTTGGATTAACTTTGCCTATTTGATATGCATTTGTTTGGTCTCATTCATAAGGTATTTAACATGGGAATATGTTTTCAATATCTCTGCATAAAACACAATGTTGACGAATCTCTTTAAAATGGCTTGTTTACCTATTCATTATGTAAAATTGTCATGAAGTTTAATTTTTGCAAAAATATGCTCTCCTCACGGTTTATAGAAGGGCCTGTTGTGAATATGGTTGTGATGGTTTTTAGAAAGTGGGTCCCCAGAAACGCTGGTCTCAGTGATCGACTTTCCATTTGATTCTTTTTCTGTACAGTTGCAGCTCCTCCTCCAATACCTGAGAGATGACCCAAGAAAAGCTGTGAAGAGACTTGCAATTAATGACCTGAAGCTTTTGGCTAAAAAGGCTCCTCACCTTTGGATCAGAGAAAACACTCAGGTAGAGTTTCCCATTCTGACGCTGCAGCGTTAAGTCGATGGTGGTTTAAACTCTGGAGATAATCTATTGTGTTTCATCTCTGCAGACCCTGTGTGAATGTGCCTTGACCAGCCCGTACAACAGCTTGAAGCTGGGGATGTTGTCTGTCCTCTCCACCCTCTCTGGAACAATTGCAATCAAGCAGTACTTTAATAATTTGACAGGTTGGGTTCACTTTTAACTATAAAACACGATCGTGTCACACACTGAATTTCTTATTTTTAAACAGTATGTCAGACGTTTATTTTGACCAGACTTCAATGGCTGTTATTTCTATTGTGAAGGAAAGATGGACTCTCGACTGATGGGTACTTCTCTCAAACATTCTTCTCAGGTGGCTCTTCAGTTTCCCCTCGCCTCACTGACCTGGTTAAACTGGCACAGGAATGCTGTTACCACAGCAACCTGGCAGTGGCTGCTCATGGGGTCATAGTGCTTTCCAACATTGCTATTTCCTGTCCGGAAAAAGGTTAGTTACATTAAGTAATGCCCTGGGTTAGTTATTCTTCTGATGGCAAACACACACACACACACACACACACACACACACACACACACACACACACACACAACCCCACTGATGTGCTTCTGTGTGCCACGGTGTAAGTGTTACTGTATTTCTTATCTTCAGATATATTACAGTTGGAGCAGGACACTGTTTTGGGGGTGGAGTCCCTTCTGATGCTCTGCAGTCAGGACGGCAGTTCCAGCGCCCAGGCCACACTCAAAGTGAGACGACTTTATAGACAAGCACATAGTCCTGAACACTTGCATCAAATGCCTGGTCAGATTTGTTGATCATTTAAATCAACATTTTGGCCATTATAGTTGTTGTGTGACAACAAGTATAATGTTGGTAAACCATTGAAACAATGTGGCGTCTTTTGGTAAATTAAAATGACCTTTAGTAAAAGAAATATGAAGGAAAACTGGTATCTTATTGATAATACTATCACATTTAAAATGATATCCATTCTTAGTCAGTAGCAGTGCCCTCCAGAATGAATGGCACCCTAAAGTAAGCATTATGAGTAAGTGATGCCCATTCTTCTACTTTCCCTTCCCCACCCTAGACGGCCCTCACCTCGTTGGTCAAGCTGCTGAAGAGTCGGCCACATCTCAGCCAATCGGCGGTGGAATTCCTGCTCGGTCAGCTCCATTTATCCTGCGACTCCTCTCGCGTTCTCATGTGCCACGCTCTGGCCGCCATCGCCACCCACCTGCCGGTGTTGGGCGACGGCATGCTGGGAGATCTGGTGGACCTCTACAGAGTTGCCAGTCACTCGTCCACTGACAAGCAGCAAGAGCTTCTGGTGAGAGATTGTGCATGAGTCAGACTTCAGCTCCAGCAGTACATTACAGATTCAAGAGACTCCTAACAGCTCCTAAATGTGGCCTCTATGCACAGGAGACTCACATCAGCGTTTACATGACACTTGTGTTGTACCTGTGTTATATGTGTGTTCGACAGCATTCTTTAGCATTACTGCAAACCGCTAGAATAGCTGATATGGCATTCAGCTCTAAAATGTTCTCGTATTTATACTTGTATGTCTCTTTGGGGTTTCAACACTCATCCTTCCCACGGTGACTGCTGTAGGTTTCCTTGGCAACAGTGATTTTTGTTGCCAGCCAGTCGTCTCTGTCAGCTGAAGTGAAGACTGTCATCAAGCAGCAGCTGGAGAATGTTGCTAACGGCTGGACGGTGTACCGCATTGCACGACAAGCCTCGCGCATGGTAATCTCCTCTGCTTGTTCCTAACCAGACCTATACTGTCAAATGGCTTAATTAAGTCTTCGGCATCTATTTGTGTGACTTGAAAAGCATGAGGAGTGCAGAGGAAGCCACAGAGACGGTGCTGCCAAATCCTGCTCCCGAAACCTAATGGAATATTTTCGTGAATGTGCAGGGATGCCACGACTTCTCCAGTGAGCTGTACCAGAGCCTCCGGACCCGCGTGGCATCGGAGCACTTCTACTTCTGGCTGAACAGCTTGAAGGAGTTTTCCCAGGCCGAGCAGTGCCTCAGTCCCGTGGAGGACGGAAACTACAGCGGCGCCATGAGCGCCATCGCCGAGGCCCTGCGCTCCTACCAAAAGGGCATCGCTTCCCTCACAGTCAGTTCTCTTTCAGGCATCTGCTTGTCAAAAATCATTCATGCAATCCATCCTTCTACTTCTCAAATGGTAGATGCTAAAAGCAGGTGGTCCTCAGTCTGGAGAGTATTGTATTGGATCTCATTTCACAGGATCTGACATTGTTAACGGATTAGGCCAACTCATCGAGACCATGTGACACTATTCAACTGTCGTGTTGATCTGATCTGAGTAATCTCTCCCTCCAGGCGGCCAGCACTCCTCTGAGCCCGCTTACATTCCAGTGCGAGTTCATCAAGCTGCGGATCGACACCCTGCAAGCTCTGTCCCAGCTCATTTGTACCTGCAACAGCTTGAAGACCAGCCCCCCTCCCGCCATTGCCACCACCATCGCCCAGACCTCAGGCAATGACCTGCAGCGGTGCGGCCGCATCGCCATGCAGGTAAACACTCAAATGTTTAGTTATCGGGGAATAACACGGGATGAAAACAACAAACAAACAAGCAATAGGGATGGCCGGGTGACGAAAGGAAACGTGCGTGACTATATGTTGCTGTGGAGATGGAATAGAACATATTAAATACAAATCTTTTGTGTCTACTTTCTTGTTATTTTAGTAAACAAGAAGCAGTATGATGCATCGTTCTCCAAATGTTCTCTTGCTAATGTAAACAACTTTGGGAGCAAGCTACAGAATATCCATTTACAAATTCAAAAATATTTTAGCTGCCAACGGCAATGCCGTCCATCGTATTGTTGCTGCTACTCTTTGCCACCGTTTCCTAATTTGACCATCCTTCTCTCTTCTACTAGAATGATATCCGGTTAGCTTGATTCCATGTGAGGCAGCACACCACAAACTCACCAAATTGCTATATGGGATACACTCTTTTAACATTTGGGGTAAATTTTGGCACATATATCATTATCCAGGACCTAAAGTTAACTCGATGGAGATGAGATGATTGATAGCCCAAGTGTTCAAATGTTCATCCTCAAGCCTCTGCGTTGTTTCTTCTTGTGTCCAGATGAAGGTATGCATGGATGAGTTCAGAAGTCTTGCAGCTCGCTACGCTGACCTCCACCAGTCGTCCTTTGATGCCGATTATGCCACTCTTCGCAATGTGGAGCTGTATCCTCAAACATGCCTCGGTCACATCTCCCTTTAGTCTCTTTCTGACACCCCTGGTGCCTCCTGCTGTAGTCGTCCTTAACTGCCTGCTGCTCAGACAACAACAGAGCTGTTTGCTCGTCTCCCATGTCATCGAAGCGCTGATACTGGACCCACAGGCAGCAAGGTGAGAACCGAGCTGGAGCAATGAGAATTATTATTGTTGATTAAATTGTGTCTCGATTTAATAGTGTATGGTTCCTAAACGTTAAAGAAAAGTGCTTTATAGTAAAATTACTGTTTTATTTCTGATTCCCTGCGCTGTTCTTGCTTACGTAGCATATTTTACCTTTTTTAAATGTTTCATATTGAGAGAAATGCCAACCTCTCTTAACCATCTACAGCATGATGTTGTTTTTTCTGAAAGCTGTACATTTGAACTTTATTTAATTTGAATAAAAAGATGCCATTTCTATTTATAGTGCTGTGCAATGACACACCTCCCTGAAGACTTCCTCCTGGCACATATTTGTAACAGGTTTTCTGTCTCTCTTTCTGTGCTCTAGTTTTCAGGAGTATGGCGACCTGGGGTCGGTCCAGACCGAGAGTGAATATGAGCGTCGGATGATGTCGGTGTTTAGCCGTGTGTTGGAGGAAGTGGAGGGCCTCACCCAAAAACACCCTCCGGTTTCACACCTGGTAATTACTACAAAATACACGTGTGGTCACATTACTTCTGCTAATAATTCAGCTGCAAGGTGTCCAGAATCACAAAGTGCAAATGCTCTGCTTTTATGAAGTAGTACATGTGTTGAGTCAAGGTTATTTTGCTGCTCTACTTTATTTTTGGAAACGTATACCTGTTTGTGTCTGGATGTGGATATTTTCCATTCTGGCCTGATCATTTTTTTTTTTTATCCCAAAAATATTTTTATCTTTTATTTAAAGCATAATCTGATATGTACTTTAAAGTATGCAGCAACAGACTTCTCCTAATGTCAATCCTTGTTGTTGTTGTTGTTGTTGTTGTTGTTGTTGTTGTTGTGCAGCATACAGGTTGTCTCTGTGGTGCCGTCATAGCTCTGCTCAAGGTCCCGCTGTCGTTCCAGAGGTATTTCTTCCAGAAGCTCCAGTCAACAAGCATCAAGGTACAGCAACACATTTTATGTTCACTTTAATTAGAACAAACAATGAACATCACAATTTAAAACAATAGATGCCAAACTGGTTGTAAAGCTTTTCAAATAAGGGAGCTTGCTGTATTACTTTCTATAATGTATGATTTTTACTCGTGTAGATTTACACATCCTCGGGGCAACATAATTGCACTGTAATTTTTATCAATTAAAAAAGCAAGAATGGCCACACCCTCAAACGATCAACAGTTCTAACTCCCTCAGACCTTCCCTTTCCGTCTTTCTTAAGCTCTTTTAAAGCTGACTCTGTATTTATTTATTTATTTTTGTATATCCAGCTTGCCCTCTCTCCTTCCCCTCGGACGCCGAGTGAACCGATCCCAGTGCAGAGCAGCCAGCAGCTGACGTTGAAGGTGGAGGGGGTGGTGCAGCATGGTTCAACGCCAGGACTCTTCAGGAAGATCCAGTCCGTCTGTCTCAATGTCACGTCGGTCCTCCAGAGCAAGACGGGACCTGACCACAAGGTATCTAGTGTTAGCCGTCCTCTGTGGTTATAGCTCAGATATTTGGGGAAATGCAAATTTGTTCAAAAATTCCTGAAATCCGAAGTGTTTTAAATATGTTTTTCCATGTATTGAAGCTCAATTTGTTTCCATTTTTAAGGTTCCACTCGACACTAAAACTAATGAGATCGAGCAGCAGGTGGAACCGCACAACGACTACTTCAGCATCCAGTTCTTGCTGAATTTCTCCGTCCTGGGCACTCACACCGTCACTGTGGAGGCCTCTGTGGTGGATGAGAGTGGCATCGAGTGGAAGACTGGGCCCAAGACGACGGTGTCGGTCAAATCCCTGGAGGACCCTTACTCCCAGCAGCTCCGCCATCAGCAGCAGCAGCAGCAGCAGGGGGCGACTCAGCCGGCCGCACAGAGGGGGGCATACGCTCGCTTCTAACGAATGTCCTCTCAGTGCTCCAGCCTTAGGAACTGTTCTAGCGTATGTTCTTGACCTGTTTTGTAGAACCTGAATATGTACATACCTTTTTGATTAAAAGACCAGATTTAATTTTAACGGTACATATTGTGTGTAGTCGTTCCTAGAAGGGATGCTTAATAATGCAGTTTGACAGTACACCCAAAATCCACACATTATTGGCCTGAAATATAATCTGATGAGGATTAAATGATCAGCATAAAAGTCGGCCAGCAGAGAAAGTTAAATTGATTTTCATTCCCTGTCCATATTCTTAATCCAATAGTATTTTTGCAATGATACTATAATTTCTAGCAGTCTTTGGATCTATTCTACATTAAGTATAATACCATAAAAAGCCAACAGGGGGCAGATAATGGTCATTCAATGGACATCATTGTCGAAAAAGTACTAAAATCTCGATTTCATAATGTTGGTATAACAACTTTAATATGATAGCGTTTAGATGCTTTGATTGCACAGTTGGACGAGTGTATTCCTACAGTGTAACATTTAATATCACCCTATATAATTTGAACCGTAAGCTTTTCTTATGTCCGCCAACATTATTCTTAATCTCCAAACTAACTTCACTTATATTATATCAAAATAGAAGACAAAATGTATGCAAACTCCAATAACCCACGTTTTTCTCCAGTTAAAATGAAACTGAATTCATAGATTTTAACGGCGAACTCACCCATCCGCACTGGTGACGTAACGTGACAATAACTCGCCGTCGAAAATGAGTACAGAAGATTATAGATTGGGTCATACAAAATAGTCACTGAATTAGAAAAGCGTTCTTGTTCATAGATACTGAAACCATCAGCACTTGACGTTGGAGTCTGCGCCCTTACCCGCTCCAAGGTGGCGTCAGCCGCCAGCTGAACGCACGAGCATCAAGTGCCAAAGAATACAGATCAAAGTTACGCACCGTGGTTACAAAATAAAAGTTTTACTGAACACACAATTAATTCCCATTTTCCTACCACATTAAAACCAAGTAAATGCATTTCAAGATCGTACTAAATGTTGGTCCCACCCGATTCTGATGATTAATTTATTCAGACCATTTAGCAACGTTAAGAAAAAATATTTGCTTTTCTTTTTTGCAGACTTACTATTTCAGTTGGTACATCTTTATTTCGTTTTCCTAAATTTCCACTTATTTAAGATATATATATATATATATATATATATATATATATATATATATATATATATATATATATATATATATATATATATATATATATATATATTCGTTTCCCCTCTTTGTGTTAAGATGCATTGATGCAGTATACCAACGCTGTCCACTCTTCCCACTGTATCACATTGGATATTGATTATCTCATTACGTTTGATGGAATTTAGTATATACATTCTAAATTAAGAGATGAAGATCTTTCAATATCATATACATATGTTTCATTGTATATGTTGTTATTATTATTTTTAAATAAAAGTGTTGGAAAATTCCTCTCTTTACACTTTCCTACACATCACGTTTTATTCTGAAGGTAACGGGACTCGTTTCCGTCCGTGCTTCTCTGATCTTTTGTGTACATTGGCGCTGCGTGAATCGAGGTCTGGAGGAAGATAACGGGTCCCCGCCAGCAGAGAAACGAAACCTCGCTGTCCTCGGTTCTTCATGTTCATATGTCGTTTACAGCTTTTGTTTGCGTCCGTGTAAGCGTTGATTTCAGGCCCGGACCGACCCGCCTCTCGTTCTTAATCTCAAATGGGAGCTCAGTAGCTAGCTAACTTGACGACGACGACGACGATGATGATGATGATGATGATGATGATGATGATGATGGTGCATCGCTGGAATTACCCTGGTATCTCTGACTGAGATGGAGCCACCGACGCTCAAGAGGAGCTGCTTGCTAGCTAGCTAGCGAGCTGACGGTGCCCGCCGGGGTCCTGAGAGCCCGAGCAGCCCTGGTAAAGAGAGCTAAATGGGCGCTGCTGCGGTTGCATCTGCTCGTTGTAACGTTACCGGACTACGTTTCCATCCCCGTCCCCGGATTTGAGAGAGACCGACCATGTCGGCTGGTCAAACGATTCTAACATAGCCGTTTATGGTTAGCTGCACTTGACACCGTTTATCTTGTGTCAACCATTCGACACATCCCGTCCCGTGGGTGCTTCAGTTACATTAATTGGGTGAGTATGCACCGTCAGATTTGTCCTAAATTACAGGCTCTGACTATAGTCTGGATGAGGAGAACTGCTCTTCGCGCCAGACATTCTAGAGACCGATCGATGTTGCCTCGTAAAATACTCGAATACTTCCGTTTATTCACATGTGTTATTCTTGAGGGTGTGTTTTGTCGTCATGCTAGAGGGTTGTTGTCACACCCGACACAGTTCCTGCTCCCGTTATGCTAACGCCGACTGCTAGCTCGCGAGTCATTAAGTGATCAACCCGTCACGTGCGACTGGTCCTTCTAAGGTCCGACCTGTGCGCTCATTGCTCCAAGAACCGGGCCGCTAGCTAGCCGGCAGTCACGAACAACCAATGGCCACACTTCACAATAAACCCTCTTGACCGAGTAACCCGAAGAAGACGTCGACTACGCGCGTGTCACGTTTAAATTCCGTGAGATAGCCTCACCCTCGTGTGTGTGTATATGTGTCTCTCTCTTTGTGTGTGTCTCTCTCTCTGTGTCTCTCTCTCGCTCTGTCTGTCTCTCTCTCTCTCTGTCTGTCTCTCTCTCTCTGTGTCTCTCTCTCGCTCTGTCTGTGTCTCTCTCTCTGTCTGTCTCTCTCTCTCTCTCCGTGTGTGTGTCTCTGTGTTTCTCTCTCTCTGTATCTCTCTCTCTCCGTGTGTTTGTCTGTCTCTGTCTGTCTGTCTGTCTGTGTGTGTGTGTGTCTCTCTCTCTCTCTGTCTGTGTCTCTCTCTCTCTGTCTGTGTCTCTCTATCTCTCTCTCTTTGTGTCTCTCTCTCTGTGTGTCTCTCTCTCTCACTGTGTGACTCTCTCTCTCTCTCTCTCTCTCTCTCTCTCTCTGTGTTTCTCTCGCTCTCTCTCTCTCTCTCTCTCTCTCTGTGTGACCGTTGATTGTCCTGCTCTGACCACATTAGTTTGTTTACAGTAAGAATGGACGATGAGGACCTGCGTGACTCGTGGTTGTGTGTTTGGTCGAAGGCGGTTCTGACTGTCTCCGTGTCTCTGTTGCAGACGGCGTGCATCAGGATGGCACAGCTCCTGGACGGGTCCGGCACACTGGGCTGGGTCCTGCTCAAGTGTGTGATCCGTTTTGCTTTTATGATTTTCAACAACTGTGTCGCCATCCCATCCTACTGCCTGTACATGGTGCTTCTCCAGCCACTCAGAATATGGGATAGCTCCACTTTCTGGCACGTCGAAGGAATCATGTTCAAATGGTTGCTGTCCATGGTGTCTTCATGGGGCTGGATCGCAGGTTATACAGGTGAGTGTCAATGATTCAAACACATAGCCATTGTTACCACGTACTGCCTTACATGCAAATATGTTTTTGTTTTTGCATGCTGGACTTGATAACAACTTTTTGATGCACGCACAATATTGCTATTCAACCAGTTGCTCTACAGTTTGATTTGTGTATTTACTTTTGAGTCAACATGTGTTTCACTGAAAGAGAAAACTTATAATAATATGTGAGAAGCAAAGAAATGTGGTGAACAACTTTTATGTTCAAACCCTCTGAATGGAGAAAATGTTCAGTACCCCAGAAGGTCTTTTTTAAAAACCTTCAGGGATTTTCTATGCTTACCTGACTCAATGTAATACAAGAGGCACATACCAGGGCTGTTGCTCCTCAACAGCTGGGAACCTGGACACAAATAAGTTACTATCTCCTAAAAAAGTATTTTTCGGGGCTCGGGCATATGACTAAATGAAAATGAGGTGGTTGAAGGAAAATAAAGGGACTGCTTCGGTTTGTTTTGAAACATACGTTTCACAGCTGCTTGTTGCTCCACTTTCAATGGAGCATTTCCATAGCATCAACATAACTGGTTTCTTAAACAGCGTTGTCATGAAAACGGCCTCATCTTCCAATGTATAGTTTTGTCTAATCCTATGTGTATAGTTAGATATGATCACATGTGTGTGCTTGGTGCATCGTTTACTATAAATCTTTCAATGACAAGGATCTATGTGACCATGTGATGCTTCTCTTTGTCCTAAATCTTTGCTTTGGCCTTTTGGAGGAGATATTTTAATCCGTCTCCCTATAATCTCAAATTGGTCATTTTTCAATATTGTTCATATTTCATTGAATAACTAAGTTCTGGGCAGCTTTATCAGTAGCTAAATAAATATTGTGGCTCTTAAGTAATTGTTTTTACTTCTTAGTGTCAAGGTTTTTGTAATAATTGTACGGAAGCACACACACAAATAAAAAACGACACGTGTTATTAAAAACCGGCAGGATATGGCCGGGGTTTGTTTGTTGTTCCCGCTCAGCTGGCTGGCTGTGTGGAAGTGATTCCGTCAGGCGCTGGTGTTCGGTTGCTCTGAGCAGCGAGCAAAAGGCTTACAAATGGCTTGGTGGTGAACACGAGGACCAACAAGGTGTACTGATTAATAATGCACAGCGTGCAGCCTCACACCTGGTCTGGCGTTGAGTGATCAGTGTTACAGACCTTGATTGACTGTAAGCGAGATACCATATCACGCAAATGGTGCCTTAAATTACATTTGGATTATTGCATATAACATACCTTTTTCTATCTGGCACTCCTTAAATCGATTCGCTGTGCTTGTTTATAACGCTGTGTGTGTTGGGCTTTGTTCCACACGCGCTAATGTGAACTTAGTCTGAACAGTCTTCTCTGAATGTATGCTTTATTTCAGCTACAGTGCGCCATCTTTAAACAGTTATGATGGAACAGTGAATTATCAAGCCACATAATACTTATAAAGGTCACTTCAGTGCAGCAACACTTGTGAAGTATTTAGGAAAAGCTTCCTGATGGTGGTCACAGGATATTGTGAGGCTCTTACAACATCTGTACACAAAGTTAAGAGCCTAGATATTACGTTTAAGAAGCCGCACACGCACACGTACACACAAAAAAGTAGCGATGGGCCATATGTAGTTTTTCGCTGAGTTCCACTGTATTTTACGATGCGCTCGGCTACGATAAAGTGCATCGACATGATGACACGCCATGCGCAGCCATTTTAATTAAAGTGTCCTCCATTTTATTTGTGGCATGCCAAGTGTTACATCTTTGGTATTGTATAGTTTGGCACATGCGGATCAGCTCGGAGGGACAACGTGTCGTCAGTACGCGGCTGTCGGATATTTGAGTCGTCATTCCGTTTGGGATAATAAATAATGGCTACATCAACATGGTACCCAGTATGTTGTTTGAGTGTCGGGATCAGAGACATGTGACCTACTTTCAAGGACACGTTGACAGCGACGGTTCGATCGACCCTGTTACCTTTCCCTCAGTCTTGTGCAACGTCCGCTTCCCTGTAATGTGAACGACCTTTGAATCGGTACGACACGTGTCGTTTAGACGCTCCAGGTTTTATTGTCTCATCTACGGTGCGCCATTGGCTGCAATGTATGTGTGGGTATCTGTACCCCTGGCCATCAATGCAAACCATTTATATCCAACTTCTCCCCGCTTGTATGTTGAATCTAAAAAAGACTCGAGACCGATATGACATTTCAGTTGCGTAGTTACAGGTTGAGCATCAATTTTTCTAATGCTGTTTGGTTCAGACTGCACTTGCACTCAAAAAATACTAAATGTGTGTCAGGGAAACGGGGATCCTCGCTGGCTGACAGAGCTTCAGTTAACATCAAAGATGGAGGATGATGCATCACCTCCACAAGGGGAAGCGGAACAATGGTACTTGGATCCTGTACAGTCATGATGTCAGTTTGTCAGTGGGACACGCATGATTTAAAAAAATAAATCTCACGTTTCAGTTTTCGCTCGACTCGCTTCTGGAGCCAAAAGGTAACGGCGGCCCACCTGGAGAGAGCCTGGGCGTTCTTCTGTCGCTGGCTAAATATTAAAAGTAGACGAGGTTGACCGAGGAACTTGGCTCGTGTCTGGAAATGGAGGCATTTATTCACACGTCGGTCACAGCTGTGAGGTTCCTTTTAACTGCGTACTACTCATCACACACACACACACGCGCGCTCTCGTGACGTGGGACTTTCAGTGCAGCGGCGTCGGCTCACCAGGGCGTGCTCGGCAGACACGGCTGACCACCTCGAAGCTTGTCACCTGATGGCTCGGGAAAATTTGCTTGTAAAAGCGTCTGCATGTGTCGGCCACAAGGCCCGCAGTCTCACGGCGCCTCCCTCTCCCTGAACCACGGAATTCATTTGTTCTCTTGACAGCGAGTCGGCTTGTTGGGCACTTCCAGCGCGGTTACCGCTCAGTGATCGGTTTACACGGGTCGGCTATCGGTCAGAGGAATGAAAGTCTCAAGTTCTGCAAAAGTGTAGTTCAGTAAATGTGCTTAGTTACATTCCACAGCTTAGTTTGCCTCACCAGGTGAAGGGTGACGGAGTATCTGGGTGCTGTGGTGATCACACTTGTTCTCCAGTGTAGGTCATTACATGTGAAATGTGTCTTGACTCACTTGAAACTCAAGAGCTGTGCTCTGCATGCAGGACGGAGGACACACAGGTGTGTACAGGAATATTGTATTACCCCGTATGACGAGATCAGACTAGTTCTCAAAGTTTGTTTGCTTGTGTGTTTTATTCAGTCAATCAAATACAATATTATCCTATATAATATACAAAAGAGACTGAAAAGGTATAGGTAGAAGCAAAAAATGCTCATAAATTCCTATCCTAAATTAAAATCAAACTAAATCAGAAAATTAATATATAAAAAAGGCTGTAATATTTGATTCAAAGAAAGATTAGGCCTATTAATGTTGCTCCAGACATGTATTCCCTGTTGTTTCTGTCAAAGTTTAGTCAAGGCCACTGCTGTAGTACTCGACCCGGTGAGATCTTTCATCCATAACAAACAGTCAAGCTTTATTCCACAACCGCACGTGTAGCCGAGGGTTACGTCGGCCTATACTTTTATGAATGCAATCAAATAACGGCAAACACTTTATTATTCACCAGCGGTGCATAACCGCTTCGCTCCTTCCATTCCGACCTTTAAAAAAAAAAGAAAGCCGTAGACGTATGCTGCGTTGGGAGGCAACTCGTCTAAATAGCTTAATCGTGTGTTTGGTCCCTGTGCTCCGCACGTATCGAGCAGCTGCCTGCCCCCTCCCCACATCTCAAGAGATACTGAGTACGCAAAATATCTGACGCACGACGCGGGTGGCGTGTGAACGATATGACCACGTTGAAAGTCTGGTTGTGTGAATTTGGCTTTAGAGCTGTTCATCTGTAATTCGATCACCCGAGACACCTGTTGGTGTCGTGTCTCAACATATTTTGAAAGTGATGTTAAAACAGAGGAACATTATTTCTTTTAAATAATTGAGGTATCATTCCTCATAGCCAAAATCCCATAATATTCGATTTCGCATCTGAAAAAAAGAAATCCTCACATTTGAGATACAGGGACCAGAGAAGTGTTTAATCACCATTGCTTTAAAAAATGTTAAAAAGGAACTAAAAGATTGCTGTCTCATGTTTCTCAACCAGGGGACCGTTTCTGTGCTTTGGTACAAGAATAATCTGCTCTCCGATGTGCAGTAGTGAGGGCTGGAGTAAATTCAATGTCTATCACCTCGCTTTGAGGCTATAAAAGAAACGTCTCTGCTTGTTCCAGCCTCCATGCACCCACACGCGTGTTATCAGCTACTTGGCTGATTACACTTCTTCTCTGGACTGCGTGGGCAGAGCCCACTTGATTGACGTCTCCCTCACTGTCTTGAGTTTTTTTTTTTTGCGCCCGTTTGACAGACAATTCACAGCTTTATGTTTCCGCTCCGTATATTGACCTCCGCTGAGCGCCGGCTAATGTCAGCGTTGTCAAATCTTTTCTCCTGTTTGATGTGAACGTTTTTGGTATTTTGATTATTTCTTCTGTGTCCTGGCGGGGTCTTCGTGATCGCCGCAAATATCTGCAAATAAAATCCCAAATTTTTGCATAAGTGTGATTGCAAGTGGAAGCTGATGTTTCATTCCCCCGTGTACAGAAAGTCTACCATATTGATGTGGATGAACAACACAATATGTGGTTAATCCACATTTTATTTGTTGATGTGATGTAAATGATACAACATAGTACTTTTAAAAGCAGTGCACCGCCAATTTATCTTATCTTTTAATGAGCGCCATCTACTCCATTAAAGCAACATGGAGACTACTGGACTACCACAGTCACCTGTTCCTCAGACAGAAGCAATGCCCTGAGACGGTGTGGGCGTGTCCCCTGATGTTGCCATAACCACGCTGACGAACCATGTCACGGTTTCATAACCATTAGAATTGTAGAAGCGAAGATATCTACGGGGTCCGGGTCGCGATGTGTGTAAGTGTTGTTGTTCTCATTTCCCCATGTGTGATATAGCCCATGATGATAACAATGATGACAACATAATAATGGGCCTCCTAGTACTTCTAAATGTAAGTAGGCCACGTCGCGATTTCAAACAAATGTATCGGCCTACTTTTGGAATGACTGGAGCATTTAACGCTAGATAAAGGGAACTTGTCGGTACTCTTTGTTTACAACGGTTTTGGGATTTTTTTTTTTTTTTTTTTTTTTCTTGTTACTCATCAGCCAACATGTACTTCTATATTCCTCGACCCCTCGTAACTGAAGGTCAGGGTTATTGTCAAAACAAGAGCTTGAAGAGCTTCACGTGTTCACTCTGAGTCGTCTCTCTTCGCCACGTTGACCCAGGAAGCTTCAACCATCCATGGAAATGTCGCCTTTCTACTCTGGTTTGCAACATGGGTCTGTTCATTTTTGGGGACTCTTTGCTCCACGATACTGAAGGGGGTGGTGAGTTTGACCTGCGCTGCTCCCTTCCTCCTCCTGAGATTGAGGAAGCGTAGCGATGAGGGTGGGTGGTGGGGGTCAACAGTAAACCGTTTAGCTGACCACAGATACCGGATGAGACGGTGCGCCTGCAGCGTCCATCCTGCTGCGCTAATAACTGTGTCATCTCTCAAAGACAATTTCCCTAATGTATTCCATCTGACGGATGACCCATCTCCCTGATATCATTTCTGCCCGTCTCCTGCAACAATGGGGACTCCAGCGCAGATGAATTCATGCTCCTTATGAAATGACCTCGCCTTCAGGGGACGTACGCCCCACACGCCGCTGGTGGGCGTCACAGACGCGTCGCGTTTCCAGAGGCGTGCTCTTCATTCCCGTCCTCGTGAGCGTCGAGCTAATCCCTTAACGAACAGGAAGTGAAAAGGGGCCTAAATTGAACATGCCAAAAACATGCGTGTCCTTGAGATGTCCTTGCGAGGTTGTTGGAAAGACTCATCAGATCGCCGCGTTGCCAGGCTACGGCGCCGAAGTCAAAGTGCATTAGAGAAGCCGTAATGAACAATGATTAACGCGGCGGCGCTTGTATCCTGTACGCCGCGCTCGCCCTCAAGTGTAGACGCGGCCATGGAGTGGGTCTGTAATGTCTGCTAATGAACTGCTGAATCACTCAAGTTGTGCGTTAGGAGTACGTGGCTACATCTCGGGCTGGACATAAAGAGACGGCGGCCGGAACAGGCGATTGAATTGAACCTTTTACCTTTTTAGGGTCAATTTGACCCCATTCAATGTTTAGTGTCGATGTTCTTTGGGGTCAATTTGACCCCAGGCTGTTTTCAAACATATAAGAAATATCAACTTTTTTATATATTTAAAGGGCTATTTAGGTAGTCAACAAACAAACATAAAGTACCTGACACTTAAACTAGAGAAACAATATTAATTCTAATAATTTTCTGGAGGTTTTAATTGCTGGGGTCAAATTGACCCCGAGGGTGAAATATGTTGGTACAATAACATGTGAAGGTCACAGGAGGGTTAAAGGTGGAGTGAGACCGGCTCACAACCTTTTGTCATCCACAGCGATCCGATGGATTGCTCGGTATTCTTTTTCTCCGGTGGTTATGACGGCAAATCTTACATCTCATTCAATTGAGAGTCTTCATTTGCTCATAATTGCACCGTTTTTAACATAAAAGGCCGACTAGCTTTGAGAGAGCTGAGACTGGAATGGTAGGCCTCGGTTAACGGGGTATTTAAGAAGGTTCTCATTTCCTGTTGACGATTTCCTCCGAGTGGAACGATCAATGAAAGGATTCCTTGAAGATGCACTTCAAGGAATCTCATCTCTTAGCAACGGTTTCGGTTATCTGGTGTCGGCGTAGCTGGTAGGGAAAAGAGTCAAACGGCTCCGTCGGTCATATTCAAGAGGCGACGTATGAGGAGATTAGTATCGTTGATGCAAAACGTGCCATGCAGCGTAGTACGTCGAGGCCACACGGCAGGGGCTTCACAATAGTTGTATGCAAGCACGCTGTGGAGTGGTCTTAGAGCAGGGGTCGGGAACCTATGAACCATACATGGCTCTTTTGAGTTTGAGTAAAAAAAATATTAAAAAATCTCTAACTTTCTCTATACAGCAGAAGTAATGTCAGGTCCCTTTCTTAAAGACATCTTTGTTCTTGTATTAAACTAGTGCACTTTGACCCTTTTATATTCTCTAGCAATCCCTTTTCAACATGAACCCATCACGTTCAGCCTTCTTCATAAACGTGACCATGCTACTACTACTTGTCTTCTTCTGCAGCCTAAAGCTTTGGTTTGAACTCATCTCTCATATTCATGGACACCTGTGTTGCCTTGGTACAAGCTTGTAAAGAAACAAGTCAAGTATTAAATGTAATATAAGCAGGGTTCGTACGGTCATGAAAAACCTGGAAAAGTCATGGAATTTTAAAATGGTCATTTCCAGGCCTAGAAAAGTCATGGAAAAACCAAACAAATCATAAAAGTTTGAGGAAATTTGTTATCACGTGTTAATTTACGCCGAGTTTGAAATAATTCATGTTTTTTTTAAACTCAAAATGTAAGCCGCCGTACGCTCTCAATACGCAACATGTTCTAAATTGTTCATATTTGGTCATGGAAATTTGGTTTATAGTCCTGGAAATCCATTGGTCAAAATGTGTAAGAACCCTGTATAAGGATACAAATGTTGAATATCCTGTAAACAATTTGATTTGGCCACAACACTGATCCTCATGAGAGTGAGGACCACCTGTTTTTAAGGTATTTAAAAGCAAATTGGTCTTCTTTGTATATTCCCTACAAATGTAAATAGTGCTTTTATCAAGTAACTTTAACAGTCACGTGATCGCATGCATCAGGTTACGAACACTCACAAGTGCACAACAAGGTGCCGTGGCCGCCTGTGGAGCCTACGGAGTAGAAGCGAAGCTCCAGGCCTGAGCGACGCAACATTTGCATTACGCGCGGCTGGATTGGGTCGACCCGCCCAGAACTGGGGGGGGGATTCCCAACAAACGACCCCGGGTGAAGCCCGCCAGCTCCGGGGGTCTCTGCTAGTATGCAGCCGTTGGCGTGCATTTGAAATGGGAAAGGAGGCTCACGGGGTCTCTCGCAGGGCTCTCGTGTCCCCCCTCCTCTCCAAGCCGTGTTCATTCCCGTGAATGATGCAAGAGAGCGCAGGGGGCCGTGGAGAGCCTCCTGTCGCTGCTGATGGAGGCGCGGGGCGGCGGCTCGAGAGCGTGGGACGAGTCGGGGCGCGGCATCGCTGCAGGAAATAACCACACGGGATCAATGATTTAACACGCCGGAGACTCCCGTGGAAGAACACGCCATTAGTCATTTTCATTAAACATTAATGATGCGTCTCTCCCCGTTTCCAACCATTTATCTTCACGATCTGATACAAAGAGCAGGAACAGTACGTTTGTATTTAATAACCGTCATTCACAAGGGACGCGCTAACGCATACCTCATGTCATCGGCTATTTTTATACAATGGGACAATGATTTAAAGAATGAAACGTATCAAAGAACTCGTGAAACTATGAAGAGGCATCCGACGGATAACTCCTTATTTCAACTTGGCCAATGAGATGTTTCTCCACAATTCCCTCCCCACTTTTTAAAGCGAGCAACAGGAATATAGAAGCAGGACTAAGCGGCTCACGATGTGGGAGAAGTTATTTTTTACGGTTACTTTAAAGGTATATGTGTATATGTGCTGTATCTCAGAATGTTAAGTCGGTTTTCTTAAATATTGCACATTCCACTGAAATTGTTTTATATTGTTATAGTTCTGCACGTCACGGTCCTTTTACTCGAGTTCAGTTGAGAAAAGGTTTGGCGTGATTTGGTAGAAAACAATTTAACATTTCTGTTTTCTGAACAGACACGAATGAAGACGGGGACTTTACAGCCATACAAACGCGAGGCGGAAATTCTAGTTTTTCTTTTTTTTTATGTATTGATCTGAGATAACGGCGCCATCCGTGATCGTTTAGCAACTGACGATCTTACGGCTGCTTCAGAAACCACTCGTGACGGTACGATGTGCGGATGATCGTTCAGATGATCAGAAGCATTTGAAATTCTGTTACTATGAAGTCAAATGACAGACCATCTCTTTTCGTCCTGGACCGCTTCCTCTGCTCCGAGTGGTAGTACTAGTAGTTAGTGACCGTGGAACCATTTCCTCAAACTCACTTCTCATTTCTAACCACATAGCCAACTGTCATTCCCTTTCAACACTGATTAATACACATGAAGACTAATGCAATACTCAACTAGTTTGAAATGTTCCTTTTCATGATTTATTCATCTGAGACTCAAGAAGCAACAACGACAACAACAACAACAACAACACCAACGTGAACCCTTTCCTTTCTACTTGTCGCAGCTGGACCAATGAGAACAAATGTTTGCTCTGATCTTTGCAGCGAAGATATCAGACGTCCGCCCGATGCTAGTGAGGGAGCGTCGGGACACTTTTTGGGGTTTAAGAACAATAAACGATGAGTCGGTGGTTTCAAGGGGTGTGACGTTTACTGTCGCTATACAAATTGGATTTCAGGGTTTCTACACTAGAGATATCTTACTTCACACTGTTATTGTTTTGATGCAATGAGTCACAAGTGGCTGTTTGGAGCAAACGAGTTGCACAAACACACATGCCACCACTAAAGAGTTTTTTCGTCTCTTGAATGTTAATTACTTTGCATAATACTTTTTTTTTTTTTTTTTTTAAACCTCGTCAACCGTTTTCAGTGAAACCGTTTTGTTGACGATGGAGCACCTGTAGAAGATCTGATTTACAACCTTGTTTAATAATGTTCTATATGTTTTACCTTGAAGTAACGGAGTGGGGCGATGACGTACGGCCCATCTCTGAAGAAGAAGCCATGGTCATCGTCAACCACCAGTCCACAGGAGATGTGTGCACCCTCATGATGTGCCTGCAAGACAAGGGCATGGTAAGAACAGAGAGAAATGTGTTGCTTCATTCCATCCCCCTTGAGAAAATCCAGGAGTATAACATCCAGACTGAACCGGGGTCACGTCACAGTTTAACCCTGCATGTGTGTTTGTGCTGAACAACTGCTAGCTGGAGAATCGCACACATTGCCTGACGTGGAGTCCACACTGCCCTGTGACTGCCGCCGCCACGTAAAAGGGGCCTTTCATAATGGCCAGAATGTTTGATTTCATTAGAAATGTCAATATGTGTCAGACAGAGAAGGCGTAAGAAGTGTGTGTGTGTGCCCTTTATTAGTACATTATAATAATACAAAAATGGCACACGTAATCACAGAAAGTGTTTAAACTACATATTTTACTTTTTCTACTCGGATATTAATAAAAACATACAGTGAAAGATGATTTTCACTGTTTGTTTTTAGTCAACCGTGCACGTCACGCCCAAAAGATATAGGCAAGACCTCGTTTAAGAGACGCAGCTGAGCCACACTGCACTCTCTCTCTCTCTCTGTGTGTGTGTGTGTGGCTCAGGTGTGAGCTTAAGCTCACATGTTTGTTTTAAGGATGGTTTAAAAAGTTAGCCACAGCCTCGATCGTCATAGTTTAACCAGAGGGTAGGTGATTTTTAAATCAAGGGAAAGGTCATCTGTCAATTATCTATTGCTTATCAAGTTGTTTAGTGAATATAAGAGTTGGTTTGTAATGAACTTGTTGACGGTCAGCATGGCAGGAGGGAGTCCTTTCCTTTGGAACCAGAGAGACGGGGACAGGACGATGGCTTTATGGAGTGAAAACAAGTCGAGGCGGACGGCCTCGCAAAGCAGCGTTGCATTAGAATGACAACGTTCGGGTTCCAGCCTCTCGTACAGCCGACAGCAGATTTGCAAAGTTTTGAGTGTTTGCTGCTTTGCTTTCACACCGAGTGTTCAACACGTGTCCACACGTCAGTGTGTACACACACCGAACACACACACCACACGCTGCTGTCCCTCTGTTTGAATGGGATACTCATTGTTTTACGCAACACTCGCCTTTAAAAATATAAGCAACAAATAGAGTGTAACAATACATCTGGATTACATAACTCAATACAACACATTTGCTATGACAGAAGTTATTTGGGGGGAAACGGTTATCTGCTTTGGTCTTTAGACATTAACGGAGAGAAAGGTCCTGATGGATGTGTGACGGGGACACAACCACAGCAGAGCGTACGCTTCATGCCGCCTCACGCGCCACGTAGCTCACGGTTAATCAGCCGCTTGCCTAAGTGATGTGAGTTGATGTGTAGCCACTATATGTCGTTAATAACGAGATGTGAAAAACACACACGAGTAGCTTATGTTCCTCAAACAGTGTCAGTGGCAGAAGTGAGTTTGAAAAGTCTCGTTATCTGCTCATTTTGCACTCATTTTGTACGTGTGTGTGTGTGTGTGTGTGTGTTTCACTCAGTGTGTGTGTGTGTGTTTGTGTGTGCGTGTCTCTCTCACTGGTTCTGTCTAGCTGCACTGACATGATCCGCATCAACAACCGCATCCCAGACCCAGTTTATCCTCTTAGCACTGAAAGGCCCGTAAGCCAAAGCTGCGTGGTTCCAGGTCATGAGGGGCGTGGTCAGTTGCGGACGCTAGAACCAAAGACTCACTCCTGTGCTTTTGATTACAGGTGAATTTTGAGATTTTAATTTGATTTCTCTTTCTTTCTTTTTTGTATGTGTGTTTTTTAGGTGATACAAAAAATGATGTGGTTGATGGACCATGTGTTCAAATACACCAACTTTGGCCTCGTGTCTCTGATTCATGGGGACTTCTTCATCAGACAGGTAAGACACCTGGCAACAAAAGGCCCTAATACTGTCAACATTGTGTGAAATGTCTGTTTTGCCTGTTATTTGATCATCAGAAGTTGAACATTACAGGGTTCGTACAGTCATGGAAAACCTGGAAAAGTCATGGAAATTTAAAATGGTCATTTCCAGGCCTGGAAAAGTCTTGGAAAAACCTCAAATCATAAAAGTTTTGCAAAAGTCGTGGAAATTTATTATAATCACGTCTTCATTTCCGCCGAGTTTGAAATAATTTATGTCTTTTAAAGAAAGACGATAAAAATGTAAGCCGGCGTACGCTCTCAATACGCAACATGTTCTAAATTGTTCATGTTTGGTCATGGAAATTTGGTTAAAAGTCCTGGACATCCACTGGTCAACATGTGTAAGAACCCTGACATTAACACACTGTGCATCACATTAACACTACATGTTATTTTGTTGTTGTTTTTGTTGGTTAATTAGCCTCAAGAACTACATCGTAAATTGTCGCTGGTCCAAGAAAGAAACTATTTCCGTCGCATGTCCGCACCTCGTCTTTCCCTGAAGGTCTCCAGACATCGCGTTACCCTTTCAGCCATAACTCTTTTTAACCTCCCGGCTACTGCGAGACTCTTTTTTCTCGGCACACTGCAAAGTGGAGTCACAACCCATCTGCTTGTCCCAGCTGGACAGCAGAGATGTCAGTGGGACTCCTACGGCGTCCTCCGAGACGGATAACTGCGGCGGACGGTAGTGCGAGTTTCGGAGGTTTGACCCCACAGCTCAACGATACTCGTTGGCTCCAGCTTCAATAGGACAAGGATATCAATTAAATGTTATTTAAATAACAGCAATGCTGACGGCACTTTTTGAGCTGCAGCAATGCCACACCCACGGCAAAGATGAGTTACATTTTTGAGATCATGGAAATTGTTTGCCATGGAATTTCACATGAGGCGCCGTGCCGAGGGTGAAGGCCCCTGAGCCGGCCGGCAGGAGCGCCGTCCTGCCCTCTCCTCCCTGTGATCCTCTCTGTGGGTGCATTCCTGACATCCTTCCCCAGAATACCTCATGTCCACACAGCCAGCATCTGCCCCAGGCCCTCGAGCATCTGCTGTCCACTCGGACACGTCTATGACATCATCACACAGTCCGACGGCCGTAGCACACGTACTTGTTGAGCACACCAACTTCAAGGAATTCCCTTTTTTGTTGAAATGTAAAGGGTGACAAACTGTGGAATACTCGTATCAAATGTCATCGCCATTTGCTCATATGAAGGCCTATAAACAAATGCATAAATAAATAGGCTGTAGCCAATCAGAGAGCTTGATTTGTAGAGACCGTCTGTCTACTGATCTCCTCGTTTCAGTGTACACGACAAACTGCTGCTATCCGTCTGAGATTAACTCATTATAATTCACGTTGATTCACAATGAATATTGTTGGTATACTATTTCTTATTTATTCCGCTTTTTAGGATTTTTGGGCTAATGCATATATACGAAAAGAATGCACACAATGTATTTGAATACTGATTTGGACGTTGTTCACTATGCCGAGTCAAAGCTCCGAAGCCTTTTGCTCAGCCTTCGTTCAAATGCAATCCATTTGTGACGTTAGGAAAGCAGGGAGGTACCCTCCTCTTCCTCACTAAGGTGTCACTGTAAAGGCAACATCGCGGAGTACATTTCCTTTGATTCATGTGGCGGTTGTAGCCGCAGTAAAACCACAGAAACAGTCTCAAGGTCATGTATAGGTTTGTGGATGCTTGTCTCTCTCTTTTAATCAGAGATTCTGCAGTTATGACATTTTTTTTAACTTTTTATTTCGACAAAATAATCCAGATATTTTGTGATTGTGTTGAACACACTTGTACTACACATAGCTGTATGTGTGCTCACGCGACACACGGAGTCCGGCCCGCTCTGCTAATGCATTAAACATGGCTTCTGACCGAGCCCAACTAAAAATCAATTCCACTTTGCATCCGTTTCTGTCGTGCCATTAATACTCCTTTAAGTGCTCAACAGTATTTCTGCATCCATCTCATCCTTTTGTGTTGGCTTGTTTTCATTTGTCTGGTTGTGCTGACAAAAAAGTTGAGTTATTTAATTTAGCCTCAATCATTTTTGTTTAATTTGGGGAAGCGACTGAAACTGCGCTGAGAACACTGGTGGCGTTGCTGTTCCTCCTGGGACTGGACTATCATGCGTGTTCTCAACATGTGGTCGTTGTTCCCACAGGGTAAAGCTCACCGGGACAAGCAGCTGATTTACCTGAAAGATCACCTAGAGAAATACTACCACAGCCGCAACAGGAAGTGGATAGTGCTGTTCCCGGAGGGCGGCTTCCTGCGCAAGCGGCGGGAAACCAGCCAACTGTTTGCCAAGAAACATTCTCTCCCCCACCTGAACCACGTCACGTTGCCACGGCTCGGGGCCACCCAGGTTATCCTCAAAACCCTGTCGGCCCAGCAGGAGAACGGCAGCGTGGGCAACGCGACACGGACCGCCAACCAGACGGGTAAGGAACCTCAACGCAACCTTTCTGACGAGCTTCGGTTTTTGTTTTACTAGATTTTGTGTGCGATCTCTTTGGATCTATGAAGTTTGTCCTTATTAGGACTAGGTTTAAAGACCGTTATATGTTGTTGTTTTGTTTGTTTCTTGGTCCTTTTTATGTCCTGATTGGAGAGTAGGAAGTAGATATAGGTTGGCTAGTAGGAAGTAGATGCAGGTTGGAGAGTAGGAAGTATATATAGGTTGGAGAGTAGGAAGTAGATACAGGTTGGAGAGTAGGATGTAGATATAGGTTGGAGAGTAGGAAGTAGATATAGGTTGGAGAGTAGGAAGTAGATATAGGTTGGAGAGTAGGAAGTAGATATAGGTTGGAGAGTAGGAAGTAGATATAGGTTGGAGAGTAGGAAGTATATATAGGTTGGAGAGTAGGAAGTAGATATAGGTTGGAGAGTAGGAAGTAGATGCATGTTGGAGAGTAGGAAGTAGATATAGGTTGGAGAGTAGGAAGTAGATGCAGGTTGGAGAGTAGGAAGTAGATATAGGTTGGAGAGTAGGAAGTAGATATAGGTTGGAGAGTAGGAAGTAGATATAGGTTGGAGAGTAGGAAGTAGATATAGGTTGGAGAGTAGGAAGTAGATATAGGTTGGAGAGTATATATAGGTTGGAGAGTAGGAAGTAGATGCAGGTTGGAGAGTAGGAAGTAGATATAGGTTGGAGAGTAGGAAGTAGATATAGGTTGGAGAGTAGGAAGTAGATGCAGGTTGGAGAGTAGGAAGTAGATATAGGTTGGAGAGTAGGAAGTAGATATAGGTTGGAGAGTAGGAAGTAGATATAGGTTGGAGAGTAGGAAGTAGATTTAGGTTGGAGAGTAGGAAGTAGATGCATGTTGGAGAGTAGGAAGTAGATATAGGTTGGAGAGTAGGAAGTAGATGCAGGTTGGAGAGTAGGAAGTAGATGCAGGTTGGAGAGTAGGAAGTAGATGTTGGAGAGTAGGAAGTAGATATAGGTTGGAGAGTAGGAAGTAGATGCAGGTTGGAGAGTAGGAAGTAGATGCATGTTGGAGAATCCATGCACCACATGTCGTCAGCTGTACTTTATGTTGGTTGCATCGTCTGTTCCTTAAACCCGAGGCCACCGGTGGACCCGATCCCTCATCCTTTTAAGATGAACCTTTCAGTAATGTTTTTAAAAGCTATGAAATAAAATCCACCATTTCTAAAATACCAGTTTGTTATAAGTGGGCAGCCATTAATACCTGTTGTGTTCTTCAGTCTTGTGCTCGTCTCTGTGTCTCGGTGCATCTTGAAATGAGACGCAGCTGCACGCTCGCCTTCAGAGGCAGATCTGCTGCTCTCCTTTCTGTGGGGATTTGGTAAATTTTTTTAATTGTCCCGAATCTGCAAAAACAGACAGATTTGTTATTGTTTTGGTGACCATGTATCTGAAACGTAAAATATATTTTGTGTATGTTGGGATTGAATTTGTTGATGAGAAGTTTCAGGATGTTTTGTGCTCATATTGATTGAATGCTATTCCTGTGGAGGTCTGGCAGCAGTGATGTCTTTTTTCTGTCTTCCTTTACTTCAATCTCTGTGAAATGGAGCTCAAATGTGATCTTGCGTTGGCTGCAAAGCCACGGATGGAGACTGCTTCAGACACGAAGCGTTTAATCATTGCCTCCATTTCCTCCTGTCTTCTGGGAGTCCTTTTTTAAATGAAAGTGGGCTGGGGGTAAAGATTGCCAGCGGAGGTAAGCGGTGACGTGCAGAGGGGACAGAAAGTGCATCAAAGTCCCTGAGACCTCGGTGATTATTTGCAGGGGAATAATTCTTCAAGTGGTCAAGAGAGCCAATTACAGCCGGTGAGCAGGAAGATAACGACAATCAAGCACCTTGAGAGGGACATTTCTTATTTTACATCAACAGTACGGGGGGAACAAACTGCGGTGGACATTTCTTCCGCTATTAACTTTGTCTATATATTTTTTTACATAGATTCCGATCCAAATATTATACCATAGTCTGTCTTTGAAATAAAGGTGGGCAATTCTCTGAGACAGGTCTTTGCTTGTACTTTAAGACGAGCAAGACGTGTTCACCAAAAATACCTGATATAAGTAAAGAATATCCGGATAACGCAGTAAAGCGCACAGCGTTAAAAGAGCCATAAACATAGAGCTCGACGTACCCAGCGGACTCTCCTGGCGCCGGTTCAAAATCCATTCTACGGATGTGCTGCGCTCATAGTAATTCAGAGGGCCAGCATTATTGAGACTGGCGATGGGACTTTAGCCTCCCACCAGTTTGCCAACGCAGCTCCGGGTCCAACAGCCTCAGCACCAGCAGCCAGAGGCCGTCTGCAGGGCAGAGCGTCAAAGGAGGAGGATTTCTCAATCGGCTGTCGTAAAATGTAGATCAAGACGAGAACGGCTTCATCTATTATGCTGCATGAGCAAGTTTTTGTTTTGGCTCTACAAAGTCAACAAACACTGAGGCCCGGAGATGTTTAGTTAATAAGCTCGGGCACGAATGGGATTTTAAAGACATTTTGGAGTTTTAGACGTGTCAATCCTTTTAATGTCTCATTATATTCTCCCCCCCCCCCCCCCCCCCGCTTCTGGGTAGTGTGGTTCCAGTTCTTTGTTGTTCTCCCCGTGTCCGTTGGTCTGTTCCTGCCGCTCAGGAGGAGAGGAAGCCGGTTGCTGCAGCCGAGTGTGTCCTTCCTCTTGAATCTAGCTAATGGCATTAAAACCGAGGGCGAAAAAAAAAATACACATCCTCTCAGGTGTGTGTGTGTGTGTGTGTGTGTGTGTGTGTGTGTGTGTGTGTGTGTGTGTGTGTGTGTGTGTGTGTGTGTGTGTGTGTGTGTGTGTGTGTGTGTGTGTGTGTGTGTGATCAAAGACACAGCTCTGTCTGCCGCTGACCCTCCCTGATGCTCTGCAGAGGTGCCCAGAGCTTGCTGACTCACTCAGACAAATGGGCCACTTTGATGTGAATGTGTGTGTCGCTGTGTATCAGCGATGCATTGTCAACTGGGCTGAACCCACCGCTCCGATACGAGGCACACGGGTCACGAGTCACCAGGGAAGTTCCCAGCCTGCAGAAAAGCTCTGTGTGCAGCTAAGACTGATTAGGTTTATGTGTGTATAAAACAGTTTACAGCTATCGGGTTTGCAAAGTTCATAGCTGTGAGTCATTTAGGGTGGGAATGGAGCTCCATGTGACCCAAAGGTAAATGGGTTTTATAGCACCGACCAATCAGAGGCTGTTCCTGTCCACGTTGTCGTCAGTGGGAGGGGACATGTGTGGGTTTCAAGTGTTGTAATTGGCCTTCCGAGTGGCCTGACGGAGAGCCGGCGATCTCCAGTGTGTTTCCCTCCGATGTTTACAGAAGCACAGGGCCTCTCTGATACCGTTTAAATGGCCGCGTCTGCTGTTATTACAGTATTGTTTGTCACAGCACACAGGGTACCAGCGACGCCTTGGCTCAGGGCCTCGTTCTCCAGCCGAGACGATGGGCGCTTTTCATCACGCTCCGACAGACTCGTAGACCCAGTGACCCACGCGGGGATCGCCGTGGCGTTCGCCTCTCCCTTCGGTACCAAGGAGGCCGATCGAGGCTCTGCATCACTGATGGGAATGAGTCGGCAGCTTGTTCTTTTTGTTGTTGGTATATACACTAAGTAAGATCAGGGTTCGTACGGTCATGGAAAACCTGGAAAAGTCATGGAATTTCAAAATGGTCATTTCCAGGCCTGGAAAAGTCATGGAAAAAACGTAAATCATAAAAGTTTTGGAAAAGTAATAGAAACGTGTTATAATCACATGTTTATTTACACCGATTTTGAAATAATGTTTTTTAAAGAAAGACGCTCAAAATATAAGCCGGCATACACTCTCAATACGCAACATTTTCTAAAATGTTCTAGTATATACCGAGTTTTCAATTTGGTCATGGACATTTGGTTAAGTCATGGAAAAGTCATGGAAAAGTCATGGAAATCCATTGGTCAAAATGTGTAAGAACCCTGCAAGATGTGTATTCATGTTGAGGCCTCGCGTCATTCATGCCCTCACTTTGCATGTTGAGAAAAACACGCGTACAAAACTATTTGAGGACAGGCTGCCGGTTACATATCAAAGAAAAGGTTGAGATATTGTAAACCAGAGCTAAACTAACAGTGTGGTAAAAAGGAATTGGTCGTGACACACATGGGATTTCACAAGAGCTTTTAATATCTGATGCAAAACATATCGTCATAAAGGAGAATAAACAACATGGCAAAGTCTATTACCATCGTTGTATTCTCTCACTTCCTATTCAAGATATTCCTGTGGCTAGCACTCCAAATGACTTTTATTTACTATTGGTAGCATTTTTGTTGAGCGGGAGGGACAATAACTGGCAGCCAATGTGTACTAAGAGCCATGAAGCGGTTTTATTGTTAAACCTCGAGGACGCAGCATAATGTCTGTTCTCCAATACATTGGTAAATGTCTCATTTAAAAGACTCAGATTGGACTGCGTGTGAAAATGTTTGAATTCCTACTGATTAGCCACATTTCCACTTTTACTGCTGTTGACTTATGGTGCGATAACTCGGCCAATCGGTTGTAAAACTGGAGCGCCGCTCTGTCACACAGGCGCGGTATGTTGAACTGGCATAAAGACGCCAGTGTGCTCGCTGCTCGCTGCTCGCTGTCGGCGTTAGAGAAGCCGTCAAACATCACCGCTTCACATCAACCTCGTGTTACCTACGGCCACGCCGACCGAGGCTGCTGGAGTCGTCTCCTCCATGCTTAAAGGAAAACCTCAGAGTTTAGCTCGTGCACTTGTTTGCTGTCACCCCCCTAATGCTATAGTTGGTACATGGTGTAACTTTAGTCCTTCAATGAGTAACGAGAGGTTTACCAGGGAGAAAATACAACATCCTTTCTTTTACTTGAGCTTATTTGGTCTTCTTTGTGGTCGCATAGAGGTGAGCACACAACTGACTCTGCATAGTGTTTATACATCGGCATAAAGACCTGTCGCCTTCTAGTCCGCTTGTCTGTTTTTGTTTTGTTTTTTTGTCAGCCGTTTTTGTCTCCATGTTCATCTCGCTGACTCATAATTGTAACTGCCAGTCTCTGCTCTTAAGCTGGATGGCCAGAGTTCATTGAAGCTCTTGACCTCAGAGCCTCGTTGGCTGTGGCTGACCGACACGGCTTTACCGTGTGGATTATTTGAGTATACTGTCCTTCAAATACGGGCTCAACTTTGAGCCTCGATGCCCTTTTTAAGGTGTGTGCTGACTTCCTCTATTTGCATTTCCTCCGTGGCAGGTAATAAACGCCGAGGCCTGCAGTGGGTAATAGACGTGACCATAGCGTACCCCAAAGCCAGACCCATGGACATCCAGACCTGGATCTTCGGCTACAGACCTCCGACAGTCACACACGTACACTACAGGTAAGAAGAACACGTCGATCCTCGCATCCACCGGCCGACGTGCAAAGGAGCTGCATCACATGAAGATGCACCTCATCGTGTCGTTGGATAAGTGCAACGAAGGTCTCAACGTTTTCTGTCGTTGCATTTTCAGTATTGAATATTAGCATTGACCCGTCAGGTCACTATTGCTCACATACTCTGGACAGTTGCCGTTTGCTCCTGGCCTCCTCCTGGTGGACCTCGTGTTTGTGTCTTCACAACAGACCCCACTAAAATATACATTTCATCGTAGGAGGAATCTATAGGAGCAGAAAGTCTCAGCTCGGGTCTATAATGGAGGTTATGGTCACTTTGGTCAGGAGCACTGACTTTGAGACTTGGTGTGATGCCAAGAATATCCCTCCTCTAATGGAGCGAATGCATCTGCCTCCATACTGTCCTGCCGTCGCTGTTCTCCAGGTCGCCCTCTGTTGCTAATCCAGACCACTCCAGGATATGATAACGATGGGCCAGGATTAGACTTTCTGGAGGCTCCGCTCGGGATGTACGTGGCCCTCTGTGCGTCGTCTAGACGGGGCAGATCAGAAGTGATGTAACCCAACTCAAGCAGCAGTCATCCAGTCGCGGTCATCTGACCGTTGTCCTGAACGGCCTGCTGACTAGAGTGTGTGCGTTTGCGTGTGTGTACCTCCGTGTTCAGGGTATAAACGGGTAACGTTAAAGATGACTTATGAACCGTGGCTTCCTCGCTCCTCTCTTCAGGCTTCTCTTCACACGTGGGCTAAAGCTAAACACTCATTACGTCTAATTAGAAGAGCAGAGGATGCACTAGTCCCACCCCACTTTTTGAGACTCTCAAATCGTCCGCTGATGCGATCGGCGGACAGGGCGGCCCCTGACGAGCTGACGGCGCCGCTGTTCCTGTGACGAGCGATGTGATGCACTTTGCTGACGCAGACGGGAGGGCCACCCAACATGACAGGAATAACTCAAACAATTAGTTTAAAAAGTTAGACATCTTCTATTGAGCTGTCTTCTACTAAAAAACAAACGACCTAAGATCCCCCCCTCAGGGTGTGTGAGTCGTTGCTGTTCTCTGATAACCTTCCAGCCCCTGGTGTTTGGTCAGAACAGAGAAACCTCGGACCTCGCACGCAGCAGGACGACGACCAGCGGAGTGTCGGCTGTCGGCTCCCATTGGTGATTCAGCATGTTGGGTCTGCAGCTGGCATGCTGTGTGATTTAGAGCTCCCTGATTGGATGTTCAGCTTTGCAAATCAGTGACTTAACCCAGTCAGTGAGGTGTCTCCTTTTATTGGTTTGCATATGCCTCCAAGCAGAGGAAGACTGTTGCGCGACAATATCGGGACACTGGTCGGCTAGCTTTGTGTTTAGTTTCATCTTTGTGGGGCGTTTGCTCTTTTTGTTTTGGGGGCTCTTGATACAGACCACTGACTAGTTATGTCCTGTGAGCTGACCGTTAGCTCTAGAGATCCCTCCTGCACCTCCACTTCAAACACGCAGCTGAGAATTTAGCAATATTCTAGAAGAATCCACGTCAAGCGTTTTTCATTAATACTTCCCCCCCGCTGCCTCCACACCTCGCCCCACCCTCCCTCTCGCGCGGTGTCTCCTGCCCTCTCGCCATATAATCTCAGTCTCCCAGATTGCAGCATCATAAACCCTCTATGAATGGCAGACGGGAGAGCTGGGTGGGAGTATAGAGGCAGAGCGAGGGCCGCGGTGGGCGTTGAATAAGTTGAAATACTTTTCTTCTAAATGCACCAGCTCCTCTCTTTCTTTCTTTTTGTGCTGCTGTGTGCGTTTCTGAAAGCTGCTGTTTGAAAATATCTGAAAGGTGACATGATTTATTGTGTCTGAGTCTGCCTGGTCATCACGAGGAAGCTTTCTTCTCACTGCACACCTGGGTTTCTCTCCGAGACGAGGCGCCTGCACAGAAGGTGGGTGTGTGTGTGTGTGTGTGTGTGTGTGTGTGTGTGTGTGTGTGTGTGTGTGTGTGTGTGTGTGTGTGTGTGTGTGTGTGTGTGTGTGTGTGTGTGTGTGTGTGTGTGTGTGTGTGTGTGTGTGTGTGTGTGTGTGTGTGTGTGTGTGTGTGTGTGTGTGTGTGTGTGTGTGTGTGTGTGTGTGTGTGTGTGTGTGTGTGTGTGTGTGTGTGTGTGTGTGTGTGTGTGTGTGTGTGTGTGTGTGTGTGTGTGTGTCCTCTATTGGTTAGGGTATTCAGAGGACATCGGTTGCCATAGAAACGCATTACAGGAGTCGTCCCCCACCATTATTTACTTTATTCAATAGATGGGGAGACGGGGGATCTGCAGGTCTTAAAATACAGAGACATTACTTCACCGAAAAAGCAAATCCCTTAGAAGCTGAATTGAATTTGGTTTATTACACAGAGCCATCTTTGGAAACCGTTTGTAGGGCAGCCTTTTCAAAAAATACTTGGCAGGTGATGGGATGAATCATCTTTTCAATCAAGCTTCTGCATATGCAGGTTGAGAGAAACACAAAAACATATTTTTCATCAAGGAAGTTTTTTTGTTTTGTAACTTTGGTGTTTTAAAGGATTTGCTCTGATTTGCCAGAGAGAGGACATGAGCATCGTAGAGCAGCGGGTTGGTCTTTGAGAGGAGCGTCCTACCTCTTTACTCTGAAGCTGTCGTCCAGCACGCTCCCTCGTAAAGATCAGGCTGTGCTGACAGCAGTGACTCTCGCTGATGTCAGCACAGAGTCGCCCGGTTCATATCTACCTGTGACGGAGGTTTTGTGACCTCTGGACCCGTAAGAGGTCGACGCGCCCGTGTAGAGCTGTTCACCTCAACGCACTTTCACCTGGTCACAGCGACTAGGGGAAAGGCCACGTAGGGCGCCACGGCGATGCGTACGGGGTCTAGAACACCTGATGGCAACAGGACACTAGTGCAGTGTAACATCACGTGTGAGCTGAGGCTGCCATCAGCTGTTTGAACTGTAGAGCGTCATGAAGGCGCCTTCATCAGTCACCAACGATGATGAGCAGCAATGCAACAGCTCATTAAAAGAAGATTTACTGATGCAATTTGTAATTGGGTCTGTGATTTGTTCATGGCCAAACTATTTCCTGGAACATAGACGGCCTTAAGCAAACAAGGGAGGAGATTAAAGACTAAATAGAGCGATTAATAAGCGGACTCCAACTGTCCCTCAACTTTTCTCTCGTTGTTTGCGCGATACCAAACTTTTATTTACTTTGGGAAAGGGAAATTATACAAGGACAGCAGCGTTGTAATTAAAACCTTGTAAATTCTTTAGCATCATTCATTTAACATTTGTTTTCGTGCATTGCTCTAGTTGGTAAGACCACAAGAGGATGGAGAGAAAGAACTCACAGGCAGCCGTTTGTGATTTTGAGCTTCATGGCTCCGATGTGAGCGCTGTTCTCCAGAAAGAGCCGGGAGGCCGGATGAGAGGCTCCTCCGCTCCCCGAGCAACGCTGGCTGTTCGTTTTCAATATTCACCTTCTGCAACGCGTTGCCGGGAGCAGGCCTCCCAGGGCGCCTCCTTTTGCTTCTCAGGTGTTCACAGCAAGAGAGATTTAGGAAACCCTGGTTCACTGCGAGACCCCCATGTCATCCTGTGGGAACGTTTAGAATCGTCATGGGATGAAAACAAGGTAGTACCTTTTTAATATGACTTTACATGAGTAATCCAGGATGACAACTTGATGAAAATGGATTATATCGTTTCATTTATGGAACTAAAGCAGAACTCAAACAGCTTAACTTTGCCCCCACCCCTCACACACACACACACACACACACACACACACACACACACGGGGTACAAGTCAGATTAATGGTTATTTACAGAAGGGACTGCATCTCCCTCCTGCAGCTGTCCGTGTGTCCAACACGGTGTCCGGTTAACAAGCCGGCCACTGCCAAGTGGGTTATGGAGGAAATGAGAGCGCTGCCATGGCCGCCGGCCAGCACGCCGCCACCAACACCGCCACTACTACCACCGCCCGACCTTTGCTCGCTCCAGCTTCTCAAATTGTGAGGATTTAATGACGGGGTCTTGTCGTCCTAATCTGTAACGACCGATATGACTGGAGCCAGACGGCACTATTGATAGCCGCCCGAACGCAGCCAGTCGTTGAGTTCTGGACAAATGAGTCCTGTGAACTTCAATCTTCGGTTAGATTTTTGCCGTAAGGGCCGAAAGACATTTACTCTTCAAACGAACCCGGTTCCTAAAACAATGAGCATTTTTATTTGCTCTGGAACGGAATCAGCAGCTCCTCCGTTAACTTCAACGTGACGCCAAAAGATACAGATTTATACTCGATTGTCCCAAGCCGTCTTGTGTTTTCCTTAACGGGATTACGTGCTTCATGTTTACGTTGAAGAGTTCAGTAGAAGGACGACTGGAGCTGCTGTGACATCCCCAGGCTCCCATGTGTTACATCTATAATGAATTCATGTATTTACTTATATTTAATGACAATGCCTTCCCCAATCCCAGCTGTGAAGTAATATACTCCAAATGCACGTACAGCCCAAAACAACAACAACAACAACAACAACAACGGAACAGAACAGAACACAATCAGCGCTGTTGTTGATCTGGTGGTAGTTTACTTGAGTTCTACTTTGCGTCCACATATTATCATGTCGCTTTTATTTTGAAGGGGCACTGTCTTTCATGTTCAGCCTCTTTCTGAATGTGACGTCTCCTTTCTGGTTCTCTGAGGGTCCATCGGTGCTCGTGGTCGGTTCCTACGGCCCACCGGGAACATCAAAGGCGATATCCACCGACTCGGTGGGAGAAACCTCGAGGAACGTCTTGCTGTACACCGCTCAGCCAATCAGGAGGCCACAGCAGCCAGGCTCCAGTTTTGGGAAGCCAGATCCACTCGGAGGGGATGGTGGTGTGAAAGTGGATTTATCTTCAAGCGGTCAGCTTTGTGGATGTTCGTCTTTAACGAGGGGGCCATGCCTCTAGGGACGTACAGGTTGCTCTACTCAAAGAGGATCGTGTTCAAACTTTCCACAGAGCAACACCCGCACCATGAACTGAGGATAATAAGTAGAGGGGTCTTCAGAGGGCCACTTAAAATACTGTAACCTAGCGGAGGTCTGCTGAGTGGTCAGCGCCGGCCCGTCTGACCCGTGGCACCGGGACGCCACGCCTCTTCCTGGGTCGGTCGTACAGGCCGCCTCAGGACTCGGACCACGTCGTGCTGCTCTGTCCTCGCCGCTTACACCAGTCATACTCAGATAGGAGCTCGGCGAGAAAAAGAGCTTTATGGAAACCTTTAATCAGACTGGCTCACGTCCAGGAAAATATTTTCTAGAAGGGTTATGTTTTTTACAAAATGTGTTTAACTTGTGTCGACATGTGTCATGTGCACAGCCCTATGTGTTTTCATTGCGTTTATCATTTTATTTAGTAAGTAATATTATGTTAATAGTTTTGAGTCCAGAATTCCAGAGATTAAAATCTGTTGGGCATTTTTGCTTAAACAATAGCGTGATGATCAATTAATCATTCATAAGCTTAGTTTCAGTTCACTTTCTGCCTCATTTCAGAAGAATGCCTCATTCTGAGCACAGATACCTCATTCATGACCCTTTTTAAAATACTCACTCCTGATTATAATCTATTTTTGTAATAATGGTAATTTATTTGTATGTATGGTGGCTCATGTATTGATACGTTAAGACGTCGTCCTGAAAGGAATGCTGTTACCGTTTAATTAGACTGCATTTAAAATGTATAAATTGATCAATACTGTAACGCGTATTACAACCGTCTTACAGAATGTCGCCCCTAAGCACAGACACACTTTAATGGTTAAGATTAGTATCCACATGCTGAGTGGAGAGGAGGCGCTGGCCTCGGGTTGAGGCTCCACCCCCACAGGAAGGTGACCGGTGTGGGAGTGCAGCCCACTAGGGACCCCTTCTGGCTGGAGGCGGGACTTCATCACACCTGATTAATGGCTCCTAAAGGGACTCTTCATCATCTTCACAATGTGAACCAGTGCATCATCAGTCATTGTGTTTCAGCCGACTTGAGAGGTTTCATTTGAGAAATAATGGAGCTCAACTATTCAATGTCAGCCAGGCTAAAGAATAGAGATGAAACCTTTTTACTTTTATTTTATTGATTTGAAGGAAAAAATGGTTTCCACTTCACTAATTTAAGGATTTGCTTGTTTCTGTCATCCTCTGATGGTAAAGTGAATATTTGAGGGGTTTTGGGCTATTTCTAAGTTTGAGAAGGAACAAATGGGAGGTGCAAACTAGTAAGCTAAGAGGAGCCCATCCCATGACCCTGCAGCGCCCCGTGCTGCATTCAGTGTGTTGGTCATGTGGTCTGTGACCAGGACGTCTGAGGCCGTTTCTAGTTTCTTCAATTGCACCGTTCATTAAGCAATCAATCATGTCACTGTTAAATCACCATGGATACAGAGCAAACAAAACATTATCGGCCCACTTTTATTTATTTATGCGTTTACAAAATATAATTTCTCATAGTGGATACAAACGATGTGTAAAAACATAATTTGTTTTAGATAAGTAAATCTTTAAACTAAATACACTTGATTGGTAAAAATGTTGATTTTAAACTTTTCAATTCTAGAAACATTCTGTAATCTTAATCCATCGGTTTAAAAAAAAAAAGTTTCTCTTTTCCCCGGGCAAAACCGACGAGCCACGAGACATGCTGGACTCCAGTAAACACACAGGCTGCTGCACTGGAGTCCAGTTTGAACCCGACACCCTGAGTTTGGACCGCAGCCTTCCCGGCGGATCGATGCTTGTGCCGGTCGAGGCTTCAGTCTCTCTCGTGTGTTTCCCTTCAGGATGTACCCCATCAGAGAAGTCCCCGTGGAGGCGGAGGCCCTGACTGACTGGCTGTACCAGAGGTTCGTGGAGAAGGAGGAGTTGCTGACCCACTTCTACAACACAGGTCAGTCAAACATGTCACTTTGCTGAAGTTCAACTGAAATCTGAGGTCTCCTCAATTTGCTGAAAAGACGAATACATTCAATAAAACAGCAGCTATGGTGCATTTCTAGTGTTCTACTTTCCAATACTTGGTATTGTATACACTCATTATCTCGGCTTCAACCCTGTTGAGTGGGCGTTGCCCATGCCAACAGTTGACTGACCTTTGAGGGACACTATTGCTAGGAGACATAATGACTGTTTACATGCACAATGTCTTTATTCATCCATTACGGCCCGAGTGGCTGCAGGGCAACGTGTTGCTGAGCAGGCATGTGGAGAGCGGAGCACAAGATGAACAATTAAAGATGTGACTCGGCATGCATGATCAGGAAATGGTGTTTCTCCAGGAAACCCCGATTATGGAAAGCAGGTTTCTTGTCACGCGGTGATCAATATATCTGATTATCGAGAAAGCAACGTGTTTTACGACGGGCCCCTCCGTGCAAAGGGAAGTTCTACTGAAGCTAGCGGCGGCCGTCTCTCACGACTCATGACGAGACGGTCCCGCAACGATCATGCCCCGCCCACATCGTATTGATACGAGCTTAGAGAAATGAGGGAACTTTCACTCTCACAACAAGTACACAAGTTAAGACGAACACCAAAGACTTTAATTGCAATATTTCGGGGGGGGGATGTTGACAGTTCTGACGCGTCTGTTCTCCTCGCCTCCTCCTCAGGATCCTTCCCCTCCCAAGACGGGCAGAAGGAGGCGGCGTCCCGGAAGATGACCCTGGACCCCATGTGGCTGTGCATCATCCAGTCGTTTGCGTTCGCCTCCGGCTACGTGTGGTACAGCGTCCTCCAGTACCTCTACCGCTGTCTATTCTGAGTGCGCCGCTGAGCCGAGAGTCTTTATTGGACCGCTGGAGAAGCCTCAGGATCCGTTGGCGTGCGGCCCGGCGTCACACCTGCCCCCTGCGATGGATGAATGTACATTTACAAGTGGAGAGACTTAACAGGAATAGAGAAACAAACATATGAAGAACACCAACACACCGAATGCTAACACCAACACAATAGGAACCTGGTCACAGGCCCCGCTACGTTGCACACGGCCCTAACACCACACACCCACTCCAACGGCCGAGCAGAAGAACCTCTCGCACTCGTCAAGACCCACATTTTGATGTTTACACGTCCTCATCCACGTAGACGCTCCCAGGTACATCACTTTGTATTCGCAGTGAGCGACATGAGGCTCAGGACTCCTCCGGGCGGCGCTCTGGACCGGGCTCTCTCCGTTCCTCTCCGAGGCTTTCGCCGTCGTAGTTTTACAGAGTGTAAAGTTTGTATGGACGCGTGCGTGTGAGTGAATATTTGTGACTAGAAGCATAACGTCTGCCCTTACTCTTCCCGGCGAGAGCCGATGAAGCCCACCGGACCTCTTTCAGCTGCTACTAGCCGGCCGGCCACACCTTCCAGAGCGAGCCGTGTGCACCACGAGGCTCCGCTGCACTAAGGATCCATACTGCCCCGACGGCGCCCTCGCCCAGGAAATACTCCTGCGCGGTAGCGGTCGATGTTTTCATCTCTTTTGTTTTCGTCCCCTAACCTGCATATCTCCACAACAAACGGCCATTGTATTTGTGGTTGACGTCTTTTTGTTGACTCTGCTCCCCGTTGAGGCAGTATTCTGAGCTCACTGAAGGAGGAGGATCCTGTTTACACTGGCAGCCCCGCCGAGAGCCCAGAGGAGCGGCGGCTATGACGCGGCTCTCCATTCACGGATTGTTTCTTTGACGGCCGTTGAAGGGAGGAAGAGGAGACGATGCTGAGGTGCTTATTTAGAAAAAGAGAAAACAAGGAAGGGGATGTGCTCTGCTCTTCAACCTCCACACACACCAACATGTGCACACACAGCCACGTGCAGCTACACACCGCCGGGGGAACATCTGTCGTAAAGGATCATCTCAGCAAGCCAGACTGAGAAGGCAGAAACTCTCCCCCCCCCCCTACCCCCCCCCCCCCCCCCCCCCCCCATTGGACTACATTTTACAAATATTTAAGCCATATGCTTTGTGTCGTCAGGAGGGGAAAAGAAATGTGGGGGGAAATCTGATTTTTATAAAAAGCAACCCTAATGTTCAGCATTCTAAAATGGAGATTTTGGCTTACAGAACTATAGGTGTCATTACTGTACATTTACAGCATAACCTGCCTAAGTGAGTGTGTGTGTGTGTGTGTGTGGTTGTCCTACCCCCCCCCCTTTTTGATATTTATGATTCGTGTCGTGTCGCTCTGTGATATCGGAGTGTGGCGGCAATTTCACCTCGAGTGGTCAAATTTGATTTCATTTTAAAGTACATGAAACTGTGGTCCTCATGTCTGTTTAAATATTGTACATAACAAAGCTGAGGAAGAGTTTTCATTGTTGGAAATGACGACGGCGTTTCTCCCTTTTTGTTCTGCGATAACTTCAGAGAATTTTAGTTTGAAAAGAATCTATGTTTTTAAAGAAGAAGAAGAAGAAGAAGAACGCGATGAGTTCCCCTTCATTTGTCAGTGTTGACCTTGTTTTGTTTGTATTTGTTTGTTTTCGTTGAGTTCCTGACAGGAAGTTGTTGTGCGCTTCGAGGCGTTGGAGCGTCTGGACGCCCGGTTCCAAACGTGTACCACGGTACACGTTCAACTGGATCTAGAGGAGCGCCGTGGACATCAAGCCTTACCTGACGTCCCGGGGGACCGCGATCCCAAATAAGGCCGTCTCCTCACACTTCCTCTCGGCAAGCGGGCGTTTAAAGGACGGCGTGTGGGTGACGAGCCGGCGAGGAAGAGGAGGCTCTTCACTTAACGAGGGGGACTCTGGCAGGGCCCCGCGGTGACGCAGCTGCTCCCTCAGATACACTTGTGTAGTGGTTGTGAGGTCCATGAGATGTAATTTGCTTAGCCTGCTTAAATTAGGGAAATTATAGAGGAGCAGCCATCGTTATCGTCGTAAACGAATGCATAAAATGTGCATTTGCGTAGTTCACAGCCCCCCGCGCGCCACTGTTGGTAGAAACTGTGTGAAATGGAGAGAGAAAGGGCTCCGACTGGGAGGGGAAGCACTTGTTGAACGGGCTGTCGATGCGACTCGTCCAGCGGCCCCGGCAGAGTCCCTCCACCGCCAGAGCGACTGGAAATAAAGCTTCATTTCTCCTTTTACCCACCTTTTCACTTCTTTTTTTCGAACATTTATTTTCTCAACCATGTTTCCAAAGAAGGCAGGGAAATGATGTTTTCCTAGATGTGGTTTTAGGAAATAAACACAATAGTGATTTAAAGAAATTATACTAGAGCTGTCTGTAATTTTCCATTTTGTACTTCTCCTTTAATTCCTAGCTACACAGCCATTTTACAACACAAACGACTTGTGCTGGAATAAAACATCATAAAGAAGCCCAACAGTATTCTGCTTTTCTTGAACTAGTTTAGATACTTGCATAGTGTATTCCTTTGGGTTTCGGGTCCTCTAGTCAAACGTGTTCAGGTATTAATGCATTGGACATTTGAAGGGAAGCGTAAAGGATTATTTCAACTTTTTAAAAATTATACATACTCGCTATCTTGCTGATAATTAGACGATGAAATTAATTCTATGTCTTTAGATATGTAGCTGCAGCCAGTTAGCTGAGCTCAGCATAAAGACTGTGAGCCTTTAAGAACCACTTCCATGTGATCAGGGACGGGTCACATTGAACAATGAGAAAGAGCTAAAGGAGCTTAGATAATGTTTTTGTTTTATTGAACTGATTGGAAGTTAAAGGGAAAAATATAAAAAGGCTATATTTTATACTACTTTTTACAATAAGTTTTAAGTATCTACTATTTCTTGTATTTGTGACTTGATCTGATCATTTTTAATTAAGAGGTTTATGTCCCAGCCAAGAGAAAGCGCTAAACATAATCTCTAGAAAAATCACAACTTGCTTTAATACTTTTTTATGCATCATGTTAATTGACCTCGGAGGTGTATGTAACTTGGATATTTATTTTTACTACAGAGCCAAGCTGTTTCTCCCTGATTCCTGGCTCATGTTTAATCAAGCGGGCTTCGTAATTAACAAACAGGAAGTCGTATCGTTATCATCTAAAGTGAAACAATAAGCATGCTTCCCTCTGATCCCCTATTCTTTCATTCTTTTCACACTAAGTCGTGATCCTGAGGGTCTTCTAGACATTAAAACTAATGAGAGCGTCTTTTGTAGCTGACTTTAAATCCCAGTCTTGTCCCAGGTGTTCTCTTCTGTCTGCACATGTGAACGTCAACGTTCCCATTGTCTCGGCCCTCTTCCCGGCTGAGAATGGTCTCCAGTGTTCGCTCCGCGCTGAGCTCCTCGTTTATCTGGTGTCAGTCACCGGAGATGAAAGTCGTCCCTTTATGTCAGAGAGTCCGGCTGGTTGTGACCTCTCCTGACCGGCAGACTGCTGCGTCGACCACGGAGGGGTGGTGGTGTTTCCTGTCTGGAACAACCCGACTGTACATGTGTGTAGTACTGTATGGAGAACTATATCGAGGTTGGCTAGAGGGAAGTCAGATATTCAGGAAGATAGTAATACCTCAAGGTCAAAGTACTCCGGCCTGCATTCAAAATCACAGTATTCTAAAGTATCACAAGTGAAAGTACTTGCTAATAATGTTATATACAGTATATTACAGAGTGTGTTATCAGCTGTGCAATAATATGAGACATGTTTTTTTCTTCCACTGAATAATCCATGATGTTTTGTTATAATCAGTTGTGATTGATACCACGCTGTCTGTATAATAGATATGAAGATGAGCAGGCCGCCAGTTAGCTTAGCTTACGTTAGCTTAGCACAAAGACTGGAAACTGAGGCAAACTGCTAGCCTTACACGAAGGGTTCGTACGGTCATGGAAAACGTAGAAAAGTCCTGGAATTTTCAGGCCTGGAAAAGTCATGGAAAAAACTTAAATCATACATGTTTGGGAAAAGTCATGTTCATTTATGCAGAGTTTGAAATAATTAATGTGTTTTTTAAAGAAAGACGCTCAAAATATAAGCTGGCATATGCTCTCAATACGCAACATTTTCTAAACTTTTAATGTTTATACCGAGATTTCAGTTTGGTCATGGAAATTTGGTCTAAAGTCATGGAAAAGTCATGGAAATCCATTGGTCAGAATGTGTAAGAAACCTGACACTGTCCAAATATGTGTCTCATAGTTTTCCTCATTAAGACGGACTATATGGTCTGACTGGGACCAGTGCTCCGGCAACTAGTAAAGACCTCAGGACAAGAAATGGTTTCATAACCACCATCAGGGTGAGCCATAATATCGAAGAGCGTACGCACTGTACTCAGGTAAATGGGTTTAGTGGCAACCCCCGGCTGACATGAGTTCCCATCAGCACCAACAGGTTGAGAGATGTGGAGGCTCTCCCGGAAAGCCACAGCTCCCAGCAGCCAATGGGGCTGAGGTTGAAAACAGCAGCATGTGAGCTGGAAAAGGGGATTAAATATGCAAAACTCTTCAACCACCAAAGGGCCAACAGTCAGGAGCCACGCTGAGGAGTGTCGCCCTGCACGGAGACGCCGGCTCCTCAGGCCGGCTCCTCCCAAGGTCACCCAGGTCACACAGGCACTGTTTTCTCCAGAGGAACCTGCGTGTCGTCTGGAGTGGTGTTCCCGATCGGACACCTGCGATGTCCTCTCTCCCGGCTGCTGCTCCCCGAGCTCTTTAATGTCACACTTTGATGCCCGCTGCCTCCTGAATGCTGCGGCCGTGTCCCCGGAGTCGGCGAGCACTGAAACATCCAGCTGTGAAGAGGAGGGCCGGTCTGAATGTCACAGCGGAGTCCCCTGCCCCCTCCGGCTGTCACTGGAGAGCATGATGGCGGCCGGCCGGACCCTCAGAGTTGCTACGATCACATGATCCTCATCTCAAAACCCCTCGAAATATTTCCCTTTTGCTCCTGGTGGTGTTAAACTAGTTAGATGACTTCAGTTGTCTGTCTGCAGCCCGATACAATGGAGGTCAAGTGAATTTAATTTGAAGATGTCTCCCCAGCATCATCATCTCTCTGTATTAACCTCTGCACATCAAAAGGAAACTATGCTTTTGTTGTGGTAGTTGTTGTTCCTGCACTTTGTTTGGCACAAATGAAACATCCACATTATACGTGTTCATGTGTGAGCTTTAGGGGCGCAGATATGGATTTAGTTAATACATTTTATTTATTTAGTTAACCAGACAGGAGTGGTATTAATCTTCTCATCTAACTCTTGCCAAAAAATGCAAAAGTGACTAACTATTCCTTTAACATTCCCGTTTAGCCGAATTATTAGCATATCATTCTGGTTTCTGAAGATCCAAAGAAAAGAAAGCAGCCAGTGGAAACCCTCCGTTATCTTGTCTTGAGAAGGCTCTTTGTGGGGGAACCACTCAAAAAGAAAGTCAAATGGAAACCTACATAAAGCTGCACGGTGCCCCCGGCAAAGGTCATGAGGTCATCCTGTGATGTAGCTGTGGGTCACGCTTTCTCGACTCCCGGCCTTTAACGGGAGCAGCTGATGTTGGAGCCTCAGGCACCTGACTGCCTCTGTTGTTTTTAGCTGTAGGTCTTCTGCTCTCCCTCCCCCCTCCCCCTCCCCCTCCTCCTGGCTGAAGACCAAACTCCTCCAGCTCTTTGGGAGTGACCTTTGCAGAGGCAGACTGACGGACCGGCTCCGGCGCTCTCGCTCCCGTGGTGTGAGTTTTGTCCGTGTGTGGGGAGCAGAGAGGATCCCTTGAACACAACTGTCACTGAGGCTTCCCCACTGAGGGAGACGTTACCGACAGATGACGTGTAGCAGGGATCACATGTCAAAATTGAACTCATGAGAAAATAATCCTTTATCTGTATAATGGAGGAATTCCGAAGTTTAATAAAAAATCATCATGATGTTTCTCGAGCTAATAACCAGGTCTAACCTATTTGATCTGTGTGTGTTTCAACGAGATGATATTTACGTCAATGCAACTTAGACATAATATTGCTCTGACGTAAAGGCCAATATCACGACGTGAGCTCCGTGCAGAGGAGACGAAGGTTGTTCTTTGTAAAATTGTAAATTGATATCTAGGTGTTCACTCAACTTACATTTTAGGGGGAAAATACATATTTGAATATCTAAAAAGGGCTCTTTGAATATATTAAATGTTATATTTATGAATTAAATCTGTCTGTAACTTTTACAATCAATAGTTTGGTTTGTAAAATGTCAGATATACTTGTGAAAAGTGCCCTTCTCTCACGGTAACATCTCAAAATAGCTTATTTTCTCTGCCTTACAACCCCAAAACGATCAATTTAAAAGAAACATTCAATGGAGAGAAGCTGAAGCCAACATATCTTTGGAATTCTTGGCAAGGAATCGATCATGAAAACATTTGAAGATTAATTGTTAGTCAATCGACTAAATGATGCTGACACTGAGACTCATTAGCCTCCCCCGTGTCTCTCATGTGCAGCCAGAGAAACTCTGACGACAAACGGCCTGCAACCTTTTACTGTAATCAGGAATATTGGGGATTACATGAAAACAAAACCCTGAAGATCACATCAGGCATTATCATAGACTTTTTGATTGCAATAAAAATCATGTTTACTCCTCTTATTCACAAATGTATTCATCACGCAAGGACAGTTAGCCTGATCATTTTCGTTGAAATGCTTTTAGAGCATACACATAATATTCTCAAATGTGACTTGGTCTTTGGATATTTTTAGTGAGCTATTTTTACCTTTGCTTGATTAATTTTTTGGACAGCTACTTTTACTCTGCCTTGAGAAAACGGAAGTCCCAGGGCTCGGAGATAATGTCCCCAGTTAATAGAGCTCACTCTGCCAGTATGCAGCACACCTGGGTACATGGTGGATGAAGCTTCACATCTTTCATCTTTAATTGAATTGTATTGTTTAAGTACTGAATGGAGAAGTGTTAGGCACAGTCCAACAAATGGAAGCCTTATTATAAAATACAAAAGGGGAACACAGCCGGTTAATGAAACAATCAGAATTCCATTTGACAGGTCTACCATACAATGTTATCAAAAGGTATGTGACTATACTGCCTATATATACAGTATCTAAACACAGATAATGACATTGTTTATGGTGTCCTATATAGACAAGCCATTTGTATATGGGGCAGTGGTCAAAAAGGAATTAACCTCAACAAGTGTTTATTAGTTGTCCAAATACGACCACATGTTGCATTCAAGTGAGACCGTGACAAATCTATTGAACATCAATGAGAAATGTACCGTCATCCATCTTAATAAATAATTGAATGCACCTAATGATCTTGACATTATTTCCTGGAAACATGGCTATAACGTGACCGTGTTTTCAACGCCAACCCGTGGCGACGTGAGCGTGCACCATCTACCCGCTCTACTCTCGCGGGTTCCAGGCGCTTAGCAACCACCTAAATTGTATCCCCACCTTGTCCAATCAGAAATCCGCTTGAGAAGAGAGCTGACCAATCACGATTGAGGATTCGGGCACCAATTTAAACCTAGAGCAAACGCTTCCTGTTTTGGTTGCTTCCAAACACACTCGTGTTCGACCACAGAAACCAAACATTTGGTTTATTTCAGACTCTTCAACGGGAATAAAAGCAACCACGGCGGAAACGTAAAGTTAGAGACTAATTCTGAAGTCGATGGTATAGCTTTATGTTCAACTGCAACTATGTTAAACGTAACGTTAGCTTAAGTCCGGTAACTTTCAACGTTAGATTCGGGTTTTAAAAAGTAAGATGCCCTCCCGTGTCGAGGACTACGAGGTGGTGCTCACTATAGGCTCGGGCTCCTATGGAAGGTGCCAAAAAATAAGACGGAAACATGATGGCAAAGTGAGTAACGTTCCCACGCTTTGTTTGCACATGACGCTAGCTAACCACTGCCCACCTGTAACGTTAGCTACGTCACGTTTAACGTTACCTGTCGTTTGCTATCGGTACGCGGTTAAAAGTTAACGTTAACTAACGTTAATTGACTACAAACTGCCGTATGTGATACTATTAATAGCGTGATCTGTGTAATATATATTTAACCTGTGTGTTTGAGCACAACCTGAAACAAAAACGGCCGAGCAACTACCTCCGTTGAGTAACTAACTGGAAGATGAATTAAAATAGTGTTTAGGCACTCAAATTCTGTATTTTAAGGGTAATATGTCCTGAAAAGGCAATATAAATAGATGGCAGGTAATGTTACGTTGTTCTAGTTACCGAAACCAACAAATATCCGCACAAACGTTAAAAGCCAGGAGAAAAGTTCAGTCCTGGTGTCGGTAGACAAAACACAGGTGTACATAGTTAAGTAAATTAATTACAATTTCATGTCGGCTTCTTTCCATTCAGGTGCTCTAGTAATTGCTGACTCCTTGATTTACTGCCAACATTTACAGCTAAACGGATTAGTCTTGTGGGCTTTGGGGTTAAAGGTACTTCTGTGTCTGACAAGTAAAACATAGCCATGGTATAGGTTTAAAGCAAGACTATGTAGCTTTTGAAACAAGAATAAACACAATCCCTGTAACGGTGGTGAAATCATGATGTACTTGTTTCACACTACATTTTTATCTTAAATGTTATGTTCTCTTTTAATAATTAAACCTTTTTTGCCCCTAGATCCTCGTGTGGAAGGAGCTGGACTATGGCACCATGGCGGAGAGTGAAAAGCAGATGTTGGTGTCGGAGGTGAACCTCCTGAGGGAGCTCAAGCACCCAAACATAGTTCGGTACTACGATCGCATCATAGACCGGACTAATGCAACGTTATACATCGTTATGGAGCACTGTGAAGGTGGGGACCTGTCCAGTCTCATCACCCGCTGTATCAAGGAAAGGTGACTATGATCTGTTGTCTTGAATTGCACAAGTACTGCAGGTTGTGTGTTGTCTTATGTTTTCTTTCCTTATACATCTATGCTTCCTAAAAATATACGCAGACTTAAGATCATGTGTTCTTGCCATGGCAGGCGTTATTTGGATGAGCACTTTGTCCTGCGCGTCACGGCACAGCTCATGTTGGCCCTTAAGGAGTGCCACAGACGCAGTGATGGCAGAGCAACGGTTCTTCATCGAGACCTGAAACCAGCCAACATCTTCCTCGACATCAAACAGAATGTGAAGCTCGGGGATTTTGGCCTCGCAAGAATCCTGAATCATGACACCAGTTTTGCAAAGACATTTGTCGGGACACCTTACTACATGTCTCCAGTGAGTTGTTTAATCCTGCCGTGTCTGCATTTTCACTTGCAAACTAGCTTTTTGGTCATATTTTACCTCATCCCTTGTCCTTATTGATGGAAGTCTCATTTGTCACCATCTTTGAACAATTCTTTTCTTTCAGGAACAAATAGATCGTATGTCATACAACGAAAAATCTGATATTTGGTCACTGGGATGTTTGCTGTATGAACTTTGTGCTTTATCGTAAGTAGAACATATTTAAATCGCCTCCTAAGGGGATTTCCCCACTATGTGGTTTGTTAACTGAATCTGACGTGTTCCCTGAATTCTTCCTGTTTAGCCCTCCGTTTACTGCTCACAACCAAAAAGAGCTGGCAGAGAAGATCAGAGAGGGCAAGTTCAGGAGGATCCCTTTCCGATACTCTGAGGAACTGAACACCTTACTCTGCAAAATGCTCAACCTGAAGGTTGGAAATTAATTATTTTTCTCAGAATCTGTACTTGTTCTTCCAGTGAAACGGATTGTGTTTTCAAGCAGGTAGGGTTCAGGTTTGTTTCTTTGTTGTCAGGACTATTTGAGGCCCTCTGTGGAGTCTATTCTGCAGAGCAGCCTGTTGGCTCCTGCGGTTGCTGAGGAGGAGAGGAGGGCACAGGTGCGGCTCCGGAGAAGGTCGGCAGACTCTGACTGTCCCCTTAACAGGCCGGCTGCACCGCTGCCCGCCGCTGCTACAGAGCTCAAACTCCGAGAACAAGCACTGCGAGACCGAGAAAAGGCACTGAAGGAACGTGAGGAGAGGCTGGAGAGTAAGACTTTTTAAAATTCTACTCTGTGTCACACATTTGTGTGACATTATGGCTCCTGCTCAGCTGTAGCTGGGATTGTCACAACATTGAAAAACATTCTTTTGTAAAAAATATTTTAATAATATCGTTCTGGTGCAAATTTATGTTTTTTGAAGTTGTGTGTATTTAACATTAAAACTCGAGGCCTAAGATGCATTTTCTGCAAGTAAACTTGTAACTGGAACAAGTGTTTGTAGCTTGTGACAAGTTTTTGCATCCAAATGTTGTAAAATGTTTATGTGCAAATACAGAAAGGTTACTGTCACACGGCAAGTAGGGGAAATTTGAGAAATAAAGGCTTATATTTTGTCCCTCGGCGCAGAGAGAGAGCAGGAGCTTTGTGGACGTGAACGACTATCAAATGAGAGGCTTGCCAGGTAAAATGTTTCTTTAATGGCTAGAAATCAAACGATTATTACTTTTGTCATGTATCCTATTTTAATCATTCTAAACTGTCAATCTTACCAACTGATTGACCTAAACTCTTTATCCCAATCTGCTGTTACAGGGCAGAGAACTTGATGAATAATTACCATCGACAGCAGCAGAGGGAACTGGCACTCTGCTATGCCAAAGACATAGGTATGGGAATTAGGAGGCCTCTGGACTTACTGAACCGAGACAAGAACTGACCAATGTGTATGAGTTCATGCTTCTCTTTTTAAATGTGGATATTTTTAATTATTTTAATGTATCACTTTTTAAATCATGTAAAGTGTGTTTTGTATATCAATAAAGAATTATTACACACCTGACGATCTGAAATATCGAGCATGTTGGATTGTTATATGGGCCACCTGATATAGAGTTGATCCTTGTTAATCGGTGCCTCCTTACTGTTTGATCCTAGATGTGGAGAACCTGTCCCCCGGCAAGAAGAAGGTCCACTTTGCTGGTGAGAGCAAAGAGAACCAGCGGCCTGACAGCCGTCAGAGTGTGGCATCCCAGGAGCTGATTTTGAGGAGGTTGCAAGCGGCTAATCTACGAGCTCAAACACTGAATGAAGTGGAGAAGACCTGCCAGTTCAAGAGCAGGCAGATACTGGGCATCCGCTGATCATACATCTCTCTGTCTGACTTGTGACTGATCTGTAGAAGCAAGTAGCCATAAAAACTGGATCTAATTTAAGTTTTATTTATAATAATATGTTAGCTGTGATGGTAGTGAAGACAAATAATTCAATCCTGTGTATGTTATTGCATGGTTTATAGTGTCTGTTTTTGTATAACATTGATGCAGATGTGTTCCTTTATGATAGACAGAACTGATTGTTTTCCACTTAAATATAATAGAAAATATAAAAATGAGTAGACAAGTCTGCTGAACCTTTGAGAATGAACTCTGCTGAAAGTATGATTGTGAAACTTTTGTGTCTTGCATATTTTGATTTAATGTAGCTATACACTTATTTATTGTTTGTCCTTAATGACATCTTCTGCAAAAAATTCTCAGTATGTATAGTAAAATGTACTATTTATACAGTCAAATGAAACCTACCAATGTACTTTATAAAAGTTTGCCAAAAGAAATGTTCTAAACTTAATCTTTTTCAATTTTGACTACAATTTTCTACAAATGTATGTTTTATACAAACAACCCCCACAAGTGGTCATCAGTTACTCAGTTGAGCTTTAGCCAATGATTATAGGCCAAAGGGAATACAATACGCCTTCACACCTGAAAGTCGGTTGCTCTTGATTAATAGCAGATTAAAGGGCATCATTATAGTGAGCTTTTGTCCAAGAACAGGACACCAAGATATGGTTGATTGAATAAAAAGATTTTTGATAGTTTAAACATTAAAAGATAGGTTTAGTTTGTTCCATATATATTTTGTTTTGACAAAGACATAACCACTTTTGGTTTAACATTGCAAACTAGTGAATATATTTCTGTATTCACACTGTATTCACTGTATTCATTCATAGTTGTAGGAGAACACAACTATCGCATTGTCACTAATACAAAATTATAATTTCATCAATAAAAAAAGATTCAGGCTGTATATATAATGAGCAAAAACAAAATTAAATCATTGACCAAAGCATTATTTAACAGACAATTATACAAATGAGAACTTTGTTTTTTTGATTGCCTCATGTTTATTGATGATAATCACTCTACGGTAATCAATTTAAATGATGAATATGTCAAAGGACAAGCGCTAACCCACTTAAAACATGCAGAATGTAATCTTAATCAGCTTTATTAAACGAGGTGCCGCTTTTTAGATTCATATACATCGCGAGATTACAGGCACATAGAGCGTGCTTAGCAACCGCTGTTGTCTGGTTCGTTTACTCCGCCTACTTCGGAGAGTCGCACGATCTGACCAATCAGATTCAAGCTTGTGTCATGTCTACCAATAAGAATCGTCCGGGGAGTGGCATTATCCTGCCGTGTTCCGTGTGGAAAGTTTACCGGTTCGGGTGCAAAGTTTCAGCCGTCTGCAAACCTGAGCTCGTCGGCAAACGTATCTGGAATACGCTGGTGTCGACCTCCGTATATGTATACGGGAACTCGAGTAATTTCCCGGATTAATTTGACCATTGGTTGTCTTCAGCTCGAGCCGAGTGATGCTTCCGTCGCTGGGTAACAGCAGTGTGTAAAGACGCTGTTAGCATCGACCGTATTGTCTCCGGGCGCCAGCTAGCTTAACACCAGTCGTTAGCACGGAGCGGGGTTATAACCGAGAGATAGCTAACGTTAGCGGATGCTCCAGTGAGCTCGTTACAAGACAAAGTAAAACGTTATTTAACGTTAACTCGAAACTTTACTCGACAAAGGACTGAGAAGAAGAAACAATGGATTGCGAGCCTAATCGTTTGCGGCTGCTCTGCATGCTCTCATTGACTTTTATTTTTTTTATCGTGGAGGTGGTGGTCAGTCGGATCACTTCATCCCTGTCGATGCTGTCGGACTCCTTTCACATGTTGTCGGACGTCATCGCGCTGATCGTGGCTCTGGTCGCGGTGCGGTTTGCCGAGAAAACCCACGCGACCAACAAAAACACCTTCGGGTGGATCCGGGCGGAGGTGATGGGGGCGCTCGTCAACGCCGTCTTCCTCACGGCGCTGTGCTTCACCATCGTGCTGGAGGCGGTGGAGCGGTTCACCGAGCCCCAGGAGATCGACAGCCCGTTGGTGGTCGCCGTAGTCGGTGCCGCAGGGCTGCTGGTCAACCTGCTCGGACTCTGCCTGTTCCGCGGCCACGCCGGCCACGGGCACTCCCACGGAGGTCACTCTCACGGGAGTAAAAACAAGAGGGGCAAAACCGGCAAGTCCCAGAAGGCTGGCAACGGATCTTCAGGAGAGGAAACCAACAACCTGGTGGGGAACCACAACAGCCCGGGTGATGTGAGGCTGAGGAATGGTAAGTACCGGTAGCCATTGTGCGTGATAGTGTCGAGTCGTATCTCCCCATGTAGAATAATGCAATGTGACGTTAAGTGCGCTGTGCTTGTCCGTATGCAGTGCCCCCACATCGGAACATGTGCCTTACTTCTCCATTGTTGGCCGTCCTGGTTGCATAACAGTCCATATCTTCACTGTCTCAATGACTAATCCTCATAGTTCAGCTGGGGAGCACGCATTTAGACAATTGCGTTTGTTATCATGCATCTATCAGTGGGTTATTCTATCCGTGGAAACGTGGCCACCCTTTAGTGACGGCCTCCTATTCAGGCTGTGAAACAATGACCACTATCGGATGGCTTCTAGTTGGAGAGACGCACAAGCTGCTGTTCGTCTCCCAGCTACAGCCTGATGGGTCATCCTCTCATCGAGCAACATTCCTAAAGCCCTCGTGCTTGAATCTTAATGTTCGCAATTTCTGAGACAAAGTAATCCTTGGATTCATACACTAGTTAAAAACTGAGCATACACGCAGCCGACCAACCCCCAAAAGTTCGCCCGTGTCCCCGGGAGGGTTGAGCCGGCCATGAACCCGTTTCTCCCCCCACGCGTTCAGGCCCCGTTTCAAAACGTGGAGGCTGTAACCACCCCCCACCCCACACCCCACCCCTCGCACTTACTGGGTCATACATCAGTGTAATGTGGAGTCGACAGCCCCAGCCGCCCCATTAGCTGCTGATGAATGACCCGGTGCAGTCCTGGGATTGGAGGGGAGCGGCCATTGCTCAGGTGCCTTCCCCTCCCGGTGGACGCCTCTGCGCGGCCCACCGGGACTAATTGAATTTGCTTGACCTGAATAACTGTGGTGTTTCGTAGCGTTTAGGATCCTAAATGCTTGGCGTTTCCTTTCCTATAATTCAGCAGGGCTGTTGTAGCGCTGACCGGTTATAGTCATGACTCGGTCATTGTCTACCGAGGTCAAAGCTGGAGCGTTGTTGGCCAGACAACAGATCACCTCAATGGACTGCGTGTCTTGATGAATGACCGTAGTCATTGTCCTCTGGACTTTCTGATGCAGCAGCTCCAACTCGTTTCACCTGATGACATCAGAGGCCACGTTCTGGCCTTTGTTTCACGTTTCAAATGGGCTCGGGCTTTGACCCCGAATGATGTAACTCGGCAATTAAGCAACTGGCGGCCTCTGACCGGTGCATCGCATGTCTGGGATTTCCTGTGAGCGTTATTTATTAACCTGGAATTTCTCAAAGAAATATTTCTATTTTGAATAGTTCCACTTTTGTCTCTTCATCTATTTTGCATGCTGTAGTGGTGTACCAGTGTTCACGTTCTGGGAACCTAACCTTTTGTTTGTATCTTCAGAGATCAGCTGTAAAGACGACACCGAAGTGCAGATCAATGGAAACCCCCACTACGAGGACATGGACCACGACACCGCGGGGCAGCTCAACATGCGCGGCGTCTTCCTGCACGTGTTGGGCGACGCCCTGGGCTCCGTCATCGTGGTGGTCAACTCCTTGATCTTCACCTTTGTGTGGCAGCCCTGCGTAGAAGGCGACGCCTGCGTGAACCGCTGCATCAGCAGCCACAGCACCGACCACCAGCACGTCAACCACACGCTGGTGGACCTGCTGGACGGCCCCAGCATGTCCGCCATGAAGTTTGCGGGCCCCTGCTGGGTCCTCTACCTGGACCCCACGCTCTGCATCATCATGGTGTGCATCCTGCTGTACACCACCTACCCGCTGCTCAAGGAGTCCGCCCTCATCCTGCTGCAGACCGTGCCCAAGCAGATCAACATGCACCGGCTCAACGAGCGCCTGCTCTGCCTGGACGGCGTGCTGGCCATCCACGAGCTGCACATCTGGCAGCTGGCCGGCAGCCGCATCATCGCCACGGCGCACATCAAGTGCCACGACCCCACGTCGTACATGGAGGTGGCGAAGCGCATAAAGGACTTCTTCCACGACGAGGGCATCCACGCCACCACCATCCAGCCCGAGTTCGTCACGTTCAACTCCGAGTCCCGGGACTCTCTCTGCGAGCTCTCCTGTCGGACTCAGTGCGCCCCCAAGCTGTGCTGCGGCTCCGCCGACAAGCCCGCCGCGGGCGCCGACAGGAGCGCCGTCGACGACGGCCGGGCGGTCGCCGCTTCGGCCCTGGAGGTGATCCTCGAGACCCCGGAGCAGGCTGCAGAGGCGCCGGCGCTCCCTCGATCGGGGGCCGAGGCCGTCACCAGAGAGGTGGAGTCGTCTCTGTGAGGTGGAGGTGGAGGTGGAGGTGGAGGGGGTGGAGAGGAACGAGGGAAACGCTGGAAAACCACCGCACTGGACTGACGTCGAGGTCACGGGCGCCGCTGTCGCTTCGACCCGCGGCCCGATCGAGAAATCATTTTCCATCGCTTTTGTTCCGTCATTACCCCGTTATGGCTGAAACCCCCCCCCCCACACACACACACACACAAACACACACTCACACACACACAAACGCACACTCACACACTCACACACACACAAACGCACACTCACTAAAACCCTGTACACTTGTATTTGAGTCGTTCTTGTCCCCGTTCCTATCTCTGTACTCTCTCCATTCCCTCTCTCTCTCTCTCTCTCTCTCTCTCTCTCTCTCTCTCTCTCTCGCTCTCTCTCGTGGCGTTGGTGCATGTCGGGGTTCACATACCGCGTTTCCTCCAGGACTGGAGTGAGACTTGCATGATTGTTCCTCTTTGTGATGCGTCATCTGGTCCGACGGCGTTTACGTGCCAAAGCTCCTCGCCGCGAGGCGTCCTCTCCTCTGAAGGGCGGCGTGCGGGTCGGAGCGCACGCCACTCGGTTCTGTCGTTTAGTCCGTAGGCCGGTTGGCACACGTCTTTTTTGAGCAGAGCTTTTTTCGTACCCTCTGGCCCCAAATGGAAGAGTATTGTTTAATAATTTAAGTTATTAGAAAGGATATATTTCTCTCTGTAAATGCTGTTTGGATGATAGCAACACTTTTGCGATGTTTCCGTCTCAAACGTTTTCACAGACCATCTATGCTGTAGGCAGTTTTTTCAAATGTGACATTTTCTAATGGTTTTTTTTTTTTTTTTTTTTTTGTTCCTCGCGGTGCTTCTCTGGCCGTGACTCGGTTCGACTGACAGTCCTTAGCTGGACACGGTCGCCGTGCCTTTTTTAACTACAAAGACCTGCTGCCGGTAGAGCACCAAGTATTATTGGGCCGGTGTGTTGTGGAGGAACCGGCAAACGCTGAACGGGAACGCTTCCTGTGGTCGTTGTTCTTCTCCGTTTGCATGACCGCACTGAGACCTAGTGTTCGACTTTCAGGAGCACCAGTTGCTGCTTACCAGTACCTGCTGGTATCGGTACCAGTACCTGCTGGTATCCGCCAACATGACTCGTAACCAAGAGAACGACTCGTTCTTTAGCTCCTGCTTGGGACTGCGGAGCAGGCGGTTTCCTTTCTCTCCGAGTGGAGTCCATACGGTGGCCTTTTTGCAATTGGTGAATTTCCCCTCATCACCACATATTTCATTTATTGGTGGTCCATTGATGTTGTTAAGATTGCCACTCCTAAGTAAATGTGTATGCAATATAGACATGTATTATGACTCATTCTTTCATGTTTGGTCACTTTTATTCTGTTTTTAAGACTTGAGCTCTGTGTGCAAATTGAAAACAAGTGTTTTTTTTAATTTTAGATATGACATGTCAATTGATGTGTTTTTGATATACTATATATATATATATATCTACAGTACCTGTCCGATGTGTCATTGTGAAATAAATCAGAAAAACTGTCTGTTTGGTACAGTTGAAGACCCCATCTGTGTCCGTTGCCTTATTTTTTAATTTTATTTCTAAAGACTAATCAAAAAATAAAACCACTATAAAGACGACGACCATGGAGACGGCAACGACCACAAAGAGATGACAAATGTCGTGAAACTTATCGCTTCAAGTCTGTATTGTATGGGGGGGGGGGGGGGGGGGGTATGTGAATGTACACATGTATCAGTGCATCATTTATTTTATCTTCTATATTTTTTCTGTCTTTTCGAATGAAAATCGTCCTCTGGTCTACTACAGTGGGCATGCTGTAAAATAACTAAAAATAATTTTCAAGATGTTTTAAAAGATGATTCTTTAACTCTAAATAGGTAGGCAGTCACAACAAATAAGAAGTTGGAAGACACTATTTCCCCTCAGTTCCCAGGAGGATCTATAGATGAGTTGCTATAGTTTCATGTTATGATACTTTACATTTATTTAGTGTTCATTTATTCCACTGAGTTAATACTGTGCGGTGCGTTATTAACAAAAAGCCGTGGTGCCTTATACGTATGTTGAGTACAATTTAGAAATCAATCCCTAAAAGTGTAACTGGTGCAACTTCATTTTATTTTAATGTCTTGAATTACCTTTCACTGATCCAAACTTTAACTCTGTGGTTGACTTTTGCCGAGTTAATCCACTTAAACCAAAAAAAGGAGATTCAAGAGACGATTCAGGTTTAAAGGAGCCGGGGTTGTGCACAGGACGGCATCATTGTATCAACTCAAATAGGCTAAACTCCAGTTTCTTTTAAAAGGCTTCTTCACAATAATTAAGCAAAGGTTTGCAACAATTTGATTAGCATTGACACAGGTTAAAAATAGTTGTCCTTTTTACTTACTTTTTAATCTTACTTATTTCACTGAACAATGCATCGTAGTTTAGAAGAAGAATATTCAACTAAACTTAACACAATAACTACTGATAAATGTATAATATTCACTTGAAATGTGGTGGAGTTTAAATTTAGTGTCTCAAAACTATACTAACACTGTGCTACTTAAGGAAATGTATGTTTTTTAATGTATGTTAAAGCAAGTTGATTGAGGTAAAGAATATAATGACAGTAACAGACCATAGATCAGGTATTAATAACAACTGATATCAACAGTGTAAATCTAAACCCCTTGAACAAACTGATTCATCTCCAAGGCCAACAGGAAGCGTGTGGCTCATGTCTTCTGTCCAGCTACCGAACCGCAGACCGTCAAACAGTAATAATGGTCACAAGTAAGTCAGAACAGTGAGTTGTGAAGTGTTACGCTGTAATTACACTCAGTCCATAATCGCAGCGTCCCGAAGGCGCGGCTGCTGGCTGAATGTGTGGCGGAGCTTCAGCGGCCGCTGAATGTGGATGTGTGGCCGGCCCGACGGGGCTTATGTAAGAGGCCCGGGGGCATTCCAGAGGCAACAAGCAAGGGGCTCTACCCAGCATTCCTCACTCTGCTGGGCCGCGCTCCCCGCGCTGCATGTCCCTTTTCATGTGGACGGAAAGCGTTTCTATTGTTGTGCTCTCTGGTGAAGTCAGGTGTTCTTCGCCCCCCAGACGGTAGAGTCTGCATCCACTGCTGACCACAGTCTGGATCGTTGACCCCTGCTTCCTCAAACATGAAGCCAATCGGGTTATGTTTTTTATTAACATCATGATTAAGTGACTATTCAACTTATCTGGCTAAATGCAAAATAGTTGAATGGCTTTTTAATTCTCCTCAAAAAAAAAAGCGTCTTAAGCATTTTCAAAGTTGTTCATTGTGAAACGTCTATTTCTGCCAAATGGCGGACATTCCCAAGCACTAAGATCTCTTCCTTTAGAGACTCTTTAGAGCTGATCCAATAAGCATCCGAGCTGATGTACTCGTCTGACCCTACTGTGTGTGTGTGTGTGTGTGTGTGTGTGTGTGTGTGTGTGTGTGTGTGTGTGTGTGTGGACGGTCACACAAGGCCATCTGTCTCTCTGGCTTTGTCCCTGTGTATTTTCTAGCAGAGTGAGCAGGACATGAGGCTGAGTTTAAGGGGCGTGTGGGGGAGGGGCGGGGGAACACTGGATGTGATGGTGAGAAGTCACTCTGCCGCTAAACGGATTCACCTTTACCAACACGGCGTACACACACACACAACCCCCGAAGAGGCGTCCTGATGAAGCTTAACTGCTGCATGTTCTCTCTCTTGTGTTAGAGATTTATCAGAAAAATACCCATCCGCTTGTCCTTGAGGGAGATTCAACCTGATAATTAGTGAGCTCTAGAAGTTTCTGGTGGACACAATTTGTTCCCTTTGGACAGCGCTAGCTGTTTCCCCCTGTTTCAAGTCTGTATGCTAAGCTAAGCTACAGGGCTGCTCTAGCTTCATACTCACCGTAAAAATCAGTCGTATCAATCTTCTCTCATTCTTATTTTTTAGGAAAGAAAAGTGTTGCTTCATGGGCTGAAATTCATACCGCTTCTTAAATAACATAAACCATACATTTTTAAAATGGTACCATTGAAGAAATGGAATCGGGCTGTTTACCTTGGCTTAGTAAGACGTTGATGTTTTGGAGATACGCTACACGTTTTCCACAATGCAGTGATGTTGTGTCACTTTAGACTCTATATGAATTTGCCCCATTGTTTGTGCCCTAAAGGTTGTTTATAAAATGGAAATCAGTGAACTTTGCGTACATAGCCAGGCTGGACCCACGTACTTGTGCTGCGTGTAAGTGCATGTGAGGTCATTTAAGTGCATTTTAGTCCATGTGAAGGCATGTGAGTGCATGTTAGCGTGCCTCACTAGTGAGCTCACAGTCGCTGCTCTCACACGCTGTATAGCGGCTGATAACGCGCCCGGCCCCGGCTCCCCCTCAGGTCAATGTGGCTACGCTGTTAGCTCTGTGAGCTGCTAGCTGCTGGCTCAGCCGCTGCCATGTTGCCACATGGAGGCAAAAGATATGCTCAGAATATCCAATTCAGCATATTTAATAAATGCCATTAACACTGGACTGTTGTGCATACAGTGTAAATGGATACAATGCATGCACTATATGAGGTCATATATGGGGATTGCTCTTGGGCCGGGTCACAGTTTCTCCTCCATCTCATTCAGACAGAAGAGGAATCTTGCTGAGAGTGGAGGTCCGTGTTGTAGCTGCAGTCTGTGAGCCCGGAGCTTTGAGAGCCCACCGTGTCTCATTGTCACGTTTATAGACAACCCCGTTTCACTGCTGCGGGAGCTCAATTCACTCCAGGGCTGGACAATAATTATCGAAAAAAGTTGTCTCCAAAGGGCCTGATAAACTTCTGTTTTTTACTAAATCACCTAAAACAACAACAGCTTCAGCAACTCTTGCTAACATGTGTTTTTGTTTGGATTTCACTCGTTCTGCTTGATCAGAATCCCATGTGACAGTGAGTTGTGTGGCTGGTCGGTCTCATGTCTGCTTTAATGGAACAAATACAGAAATAGTGAACTGAAGCACTGACATGTGGCCCAAAACAAACTAATGTTGACCATTTAACCAGTTAATATGGACTGAAGGCTGTTGAGAGCCCAGTGGTTTCATTGGCCGGTGTCAGCTTGTTTCGCTTCCTTTTTCTGCACCTTCTCAAAGGCACTTTTTTTTCTCCTTCATTTATTGTCGGACATTTTAAAACTCTGTAGTAACCGGACTGAACCGACACCGTGCTGTTTATTCTTTTGTATTTATTTCATTACGTTTTGGTTTTGGCAATGTGAATAGTGTGGCTCCATTGATTATAATGTTGGGCTCCCTGAACTGAAACATCTCAACTATTAAATGGATTGATTATTTTGTAGAGACGTTCCTGAGGATGAATCCTGACTTCGGTGATCCCCTGGTTTTCCATCAAGCACCACCATGAAGTGGAAATGTAAGGCTGTGAGTGAAATGGATGGATGATTGCCTTTGCCATTTGGTACACATATTCACGTCCCCCTCATGAATTATGAATTATAATGATATTAGTAATCCGCTAACATAATTCAAATGCACTACATGAATGTTCCATCGTTTCCGTTGGGTAATGTTTCCTTGTGTAGTAAACAGACTTCTACATTTGGTTGTGCGACCCTGTGTTGCATAATGGCAATACATTATCCTTAAATAATAGATTACTAGATAAATACCTGCGACAACAACATCATTACCATCAGCTTCAGCTGTACTTTGCATTTTGCACTTAACTCTTGTCTGAGTTTATTAGAGGGAGATCCAAAACATCTGTCTCATAGAGTGAGAGAAAACGAGAGTGACCGGGTCAGTGGTTAGCAGGTCTGTCTTTCAGGGGGTTGACGGTTCAATCCCCGCCCTAGTCGATGTATCCTTAAGCAAGATATTTAACCCTTTGTACCCACAAAAAACGTGTCTATCTCTGAGAGAGATTAAGAGAACCAGCTCTCTGGTTGTGATAATCAGCCTTAAATTCTTTATGAAGATAGACACACTGCAATATCATAACTTTAAAGCTCACTAATTAACCATTAAAAAAATATATTTTTGTTTAGTCCGTACAAAACCAAAGAGTAAAAACAGCAATTGTGTGTCTCCACTGAAGGCTATGTGCGAAACTTTGAATTATTAATTAGTGAGCTTTATAGTGGTGGTATGCATATTTTGTTCCTCGAGGGAAGAGGTCATGACCTCAGTAAACCCAGAAACCTGGCTACAACTCTTTGACTGATAGCACCAATACTTTACGATCCCATGCCATGTTAAATGTAAATAATTAATAGAAAAAGAAGTTAAGGATGTAAGATGAATCATAAAGGTTTTAGTTTCCTCTCTGTATGATAAAAACCAAGTAACAAATCCAGAGTGCTTTGTAAGGGCAGTGTTGGAGGGGAAATATGTTTGGGTTAATGTTTCACTGATTGGCCATACTGTACCGCCACTCACTAAGCGCTCAGACTTTGATCGTGGAGTGAGTGGGTTGAACCAGCAATAATCAATTCATCCCAGTGACAGAAAGAGTGCGAACAACTCCAGCAAGAGAGGAGATCAACACAAGACATGCCCCCCCCCCCCCCCTCTAAGATTATGTAATCTACATACAGTGAAGATGAATCACATCTTTTAACAGCCGCTATCAGTTACTTGAGCACTCAAAAGTACAATTTCATAAAGAATGGATTGTGACCGCCGATAGCGGCGTGAATTGTCCCTTCGGTAAGCCCCGCCCCCGCTGCTACTCCTTCGAACATGGAGCCCACACTGTGACTAACTCTCTTCTTAAACAATACAACATTTTTGGACAAACAAAAAGGTGACAGAAAGAAGCAGAAAGGGTCTTAATGTGCGTTTCCAGGATGTCGAACTGATTCAGCAGTGAAAACAGGTAAACAAAATACAGATAGAAGCAAAATCAGACAGATCACGGTCTAAAAGTGATCTACTCCATCAAGACGTCGGTATGCATCCAGTATACCGTCAGTAACGGGCGTAGCATGGAAGTGTTGATGTGCCATACGCTGCTAACAGGTTTAAAGGGTTCAGACGGTTGGCACCTTGCTAACGATAGCTAGCTAACGCATGCTCAACACACACCCTGCAGACTGCTGTTTAGGACCCGTGTGAAACCAATCATCTGGACTTATTTCAGGTTGTGCTAATCAGGCCTAATCAGTGGTTACTCTGATGTGATGCATTTTGTTGCACACAATGCAGTCGACTCTGTTACACAATGTGTTCGCAGCTCTTTCTCACTCTTGATGTCCTCCTCCTCCAGCTCACAGATCTCGATGGTTCACATTTATCTTTGGAAACAAACAAAGGCTGCTGTTGCACATAGCTCATCCCTTCCCACACCAAAACACACACATACACACACACACACACACACACACACACACACACACACACACACACACACACACACACACACACACACACACACTATGATAAGGATGTGTGTGATAGTTAAAACAAGGAATTATGTGAGAGCAGCAGATTCACTGCTCACCGCGCATTACTGACTTATTTGCCTTTGATTTACTTCCACCCCCCACACACACACACACACAGATAGACAGACACATGTGTGAATAGATATCGCTCACACAGTCATGTATCTCTGTCTTCTGCCGGTCTCGTCCCTCCATCTCCGTGGCAGCTGATATAGCAGAGAGACGATGAACCTGGTTCCCCACATCTGAGGCAGATTAGGCCTCTTTCCGGCACATGTTCCATGAGCCACTCCCCCTCACACCTCCACAGCTGATACTAACTACACCCAGCCACCACATACCCCCACCGCCCGACTTAGGCCGGGTATCCATCCGGGGCTCCATTCGGCCTAACCTACTCCCCCTCCCCCCATGAGAGCGGGAGAGGAAGTCGTCAACAAAGTTCCCCACAGAGAGCTTGCTTTACCTCCTCAAACACCAACGGGCACCGCTCCGTCAACTGGACTGGATCAGAGGCACCTTGCCGGGTCAGGTCAGTCAAGAGGCTGGTCAGCTCTGCAAAGTTGGGGATGAACCGTCTGTAATAACCCGCCAGCCCCAGAAATGACCACACCCCTTTTTTGTCTTGGGCCGCGTGCAGGCTAAGATGGTGGTCTTGTCTATCTGCAGGCGCACCAGCCCAACGCCCAAGTGGTACCCCAGATACCGTACCTCCCGCCGTCCAACTGCACATTTCCCCGGGTTGGCCGTAAGCCCCGCCTGCCTCAGAGACTCCAGCACCGCACCCACCCGCTGCACATGCTCCGCCCAGGTGGTGCCGTGTACGATGACATCATCCAAGTAGGCGGCAGCCTATGCAGCGTGTGGACGCAGCACTCGGTCCGTGAGGCGTTGGAAAGTGTCTGGGACCCCAAACAACCCAAAGGGAAGTGCGGTGAAGGACTTCTCACTGACTGCATCACGGACTTCATCAACTTCTGTGTTGAGAGCACCGTACCCACCAGGACTGTACGGTGCTTCTCAGACGGCAAACCCTGCGTCTCTCCGGAGATAACAGCCCTCTTCAGGGAGAATAAGAGGGTCTTTGGATCTGGTAATAAGGAGGATTTCAGGACTGTGCAGAGGGAGCTGAGGATGAAGATCAGGGAGGGGAAAGATGTCTACAGGACCAAGATGGAGGACCAGCTGCATCAGCGGGGTCTGGAAGGGCCTCAAGGCGATATCTGGGTTCAAGGGGCCCAACTAACAGCCTGTGGGGGACCAAAAGTGGGTAAATGAGCTGAACTTATTCTTCAACAGATTTGTTCAGCCACTTCCCCCTCCCCCACTCAGTCCACTCAGACCCAGCTGCTGCTGCAACCCCCATCAGCTGCACCTCTTGTGGATCTCCCCCCCCCCTTCCACAACACTCGGCTCTCCTTCACACCTCTCATACTCAGCATTCTACGACCAGCAACCCATCCCACTCCAACACGTCACAGCACCCCCTACCCCTCAGCGTGTCCCTTATCCAGGTGAGGAAGGAACCTAGGAGGATGAAGGTGAGGAGGGCCACGGGTCCAGACGGCATCAGCTCACGTCTACTCGAATCCTGCGCAGACCAGCTGATAGTGGAGCCCATCTTTAACTTGACCTTGAGGTTGGGGAAAGTATCACAGCTATGGTAAACCTCATGTGTGGTACCAGTACCAAAGACTCTGCGGCTCAAAGACCTCTACAGTTTCAGGCCGGTGACATTAACATCCCACCCGATGAAGACCCTCGAGAGATGAGCTCGTTCCTGGTGAGGTCATCCCTGGATCCACTTCAGTTCGCCTACCAACCTGGCATCAGGGTGGATGACGCCTTCCTGTGACAGCGATGCCTCTCTCACCTGGAAAAGGCTGGAAGGACTGTGGGAGTCATCTTATCGACTTCTCCAGTGCCTTCAACATCATCCAGCCTTTGCTTCTGAGGGGCAAACTGGAGCAGACCGGGGTGGCCCACCACCTCGCTGCATGGATCCTGGACTACCTCACCAATCGTCCACAGTATGTGAGGATCAGGGGGGGGGGGGGGGGGGTGAGTCAGACCGGGTCTCCTGCAGAGACAGGGACCTCCACAGGGGCTCCACAAGGAACCGTTCTGGCCCCATTCCTCTTCACCATCTACACCTCGGACTTCAAGCACAACTCTGACAACGTCTACCTGCAAAAGACTCTGCAATCGTCGGCCTCACCTCTAAAATTCAATAAAACATTGAGACACACTTATTTTTGTCTTGTGCGATAACATATTTCTGCCAAGTGTTGCCAGAGCAGGGCTCTAATGGCAACAGTTACTTTAATGACACTTTAATGACACTAATCGACAGGCAGATCAGCTACAGGCCATACAAAAAAACCTTGAAAAAGAACATGCAGGGGAGGAAGAAGAAGAAGACAAGTACAAAGACCCTTTTTCTTGAACTCTGAATATCAGAGTTATTATTTTGTGAGGAGTTCATGCACAAGGGCTATAAGGTGGATGTTTCGTTAGAGGTTGCAACATGCAACCTCACCGCCAGACAGACACAGCATTTTTTGGAAGCAGAATTTCTGGCATGTCTATTTATTAATTTGTAGGTAAAGTCTTATGTTGTTTTTATGTTCAACGAGAGTTTCTCCTATTTTTTGACCTGTTCAGTTTTATTTTCATTAGGATAGATGACATATTTACAAATACTGTGAACTCTGTTTTCTTGACTTTCTCTGCGTCTGGTTTGTTCCATCTTCTGTTCACACCCATGAAAACTGTAGCTTTATTGATTCAGCAAATATATGTGCTTTAATGTGTCACTAATGTTGGCTTAGTATTGAATTATTAACCATAACATTAATTACATAAAAGTTCAACATCTCTTTTCATTGAAAGCAGAATAAAACAAATCCTAACTCAAGCGTCACAGAACTTCAGCAATTCTTTTTCCAAATAAAGTGACCTGGGCAGTCCTGGGGAACATGGCACTTCTGATTATTCAATTCAAATGAGTTTCTATCGCTCAAATTAAGAAATTACAAATGTGCCTCAGAGGGCTTTATAATCTGTACACATACAACATCCTCTGACTTTTGACCCTCACATTAAAAACAATAATGTGGAGAAAAAATTAAGAAACCTTCGGAAGAGCAATAGGAGAATCCCATCATTAGGGTGGACACAAGTACAATAGATGTCATATGTACAGAATAAACAACATAACAGTTACAGCACATTCAATGAATATGACAGAAATGATTGTTATGATGAGTAGTAGGCATGATGAAAAAGTTACAACTACCACAAATACCAGTAGCAGGGGATATAGTAGAATAATAATGATAGAAGAAGTAAGGGAATTGCCAACGCTAATACTAATAACCAATAACTAATAATAATAATAATAATAATAATAATATTAATAGTCCATCCAGAGATAACTACGCTCCACGTAAACGTGGTTGGAGTTGTCTGACAACTACTGGCACTCCTGAGCACGGTCACACTTAAGAGGTGTGCATGTTCAGGTTTACCTAATAACACATATTCCAGTGTTTAGCTAGGACTTAACAGGGCCGCCTCCTCAAATAGAGTCTCATAATGTTGATATAACAGTATGACATGGAAAAATATATATTTTTATTTATTTAAAAAAGGCAAGTACATTACACATATTATGGTATATAAGTGTAATATATTACGAAGTGAAACGTAGTAGCAAAACAATATTCAATATAGTACAGCAATATCTTATTGCATATTGTAGTAATCTACAAAAAGACACTCATTATCTATCCATCTCGGCAGCTGCCTCCGCCTGGTCCCGCTGCATCGCTGCGATCAAACCTAGCATCTGCCCCAACGATGATCGGCTGCTCCGGCATATTTGGGTGTAGCTCCTCTCCTTCCATGTGCTTTTTATTTCAGCCCCCTGTTGGGCACCAGTGTAACCAGACTTGTTAGTCTGGCTGGGTTCCCCCCCAGCACCAAGGAATGAAGACACCCAGTGTAACATTTGGCCAGATACTTTATTTGTAGCTCTGCTCTGCCGGTCTCGTCCCTCCATCTCCGTGGCAGCTGATATAGCAGAGAGACGATCAACCTGATTCCCCACATCTGAGGACAATCAGGCTTCCTCCCGGCACCTGTTCCTTGAGCCTCCACACCGCCACAGAAACCTGTTGACGTACGTGATCCTCCGACTTCTCCTCTTGCACCACCAGCAGAGGGATGTTTCTAGAGAGAAGTTCCCATGTGCTTACATTGAAAACAATAGAGGCGTCAGCTGCAGCCGGTCTCTGTGTGAAACCGCCTTTAGTCTTGTTCCAAGAAGGCTTTTCAGTCTCTACACATGACATCCTCTGTCCCGGGAAACCCCATAAACAAACTTTAAACATATAAATATTTGACTGATAACAGTCAGGTGGTTGGGGCTTAAAGTTCGTTCATTTTCGTGCACAAAACATGGTATTTAAAAACAATCTTGAGCAAGGTTTAAAAAAACATGTATTTCATCAGGATATTGGATGCTTGGATGCCGTGCTTTTCACAAGGTCATGAGGCAACTGTTCAGCAAACATTGACTGCAGCTGAGATTGCAGTGTGATCAAATACTTTCAATACAGACACGATCAATAAGCCGATCGTTCCTGTAGCTCAAACAGCCCGGCGAGTTTAACGAGCTGATATCCTGTCCCACGGTCAGGACAGGAATTAAATCAAATTTGAAAAAGCCGTTGGGTTTGTCAAGTCTGTCCTGCAGGTGGTGGTCAGTTCTGTTCCTTTGCTCATCAATCTTTGGCTAAGGGTGTTCTGGTACCAAGTACACGTATGAAGTGCCTTCTGCGCCGACATGGTGTTTGTTAAGGTCAATCCATGACTTGCACAGAAATACAACAACAAAGCCACATTTAAGTTCAGGCAGGTTGTTTAAGTCCCCTAGCAGAACTACAGAGACCTCGGTTGGAGCCTCTTACAGGACGCCACCAGTGACTTTCTGTCGAACAGAGGGAGAAACTCCCATCACCCCTCTCGAGGAGTTTGGGTCCAGAACCAGTGCTATGCCTGGAGTCCAACTTAATTTAGTTGCACCAGCTACAGTTCCTTCCCCGCCATAAAGGTGGCGTTCCACATCCATGGACTCAATCTGCCAGAGGTTAGCACACCTAGATCCAGGCGTTTGCCCGGTGCCTGCCTCTATGCACCTGACCCTAATGCCGATCACTGCAAGTGGTTGGCCCGCAGGACGACGACCCCATGTTGATTTCTTGAGGCTGCGCCCGGTTAACCTCATGCATCAAACCCCGGCCACTAGACAGTTGCTGGTGAGCCTCGCTCACAGGTCTGGCTCCAGAAGGAAGCCCCGGTTTCCCTTTTCCTGAGGATTCTCGCCGATCCAGTCAAGTCTGTGAATCGCTGGTGTTCTCGCTTCTCCCCTGTGGCCTCTTTGCCTTGGTAGACCCACCCAGGAGCTATTGCCCCCCAACAACACAGCTCCCAGGGCCACTGGGCCACACCACCCACTCCACCATGTTACGGTGGTGATTCATTGAATTCCAGTTTGCAAAGAGGAATTTATTCATTAATTTCCTTACATTTGCGGCCATCTGGGCTGCAACAGGCAGAGGATCGGGCCCAAGAGATCTGTGTCCAACTCAGAAGCTGACTGAAGGCTGGCATACTGATCCGCACCGCAGGGGAAACTATAGATATGCTTTCTTTAGAAAAGCACTTCATTGCTTCTGTGGTTTGCCTCAAGCATAACAAAACACTTCCACATTGTACCTGCAGGCGCTTCTCTTCAGTATGTGTCTGAAGTGTTTCATATTGCAAGGTTTTATTGAAGGTGCATGCGTTCAGGAAGTAGCGATTATAGGACTGGAAAAACGGGACTTTGATTATTCTAAATGAGTTGGGTGAGAGTTCGTAAGTGGATGTTTTGATATAGTTTTGCTGTCGTTGAACGTGGCCCGTGAGGCACTTCATCCAGACTTTTCAGCCGTTTTTTGATTCGCTATTCACGTGGAAGTAAATCACACATGGTGAGTATTTGCTAAACAAATTATGATTTTGTGATTAAAATATTCTTTTATTTCACACACATGAGATGTTAATCTTCTTATCTAACTTTTCGCCAGAAAGGGAAAAAAATGCCACGCTCATGTCATATCGGAGGTTCTCACTTCATCAGCCTGAAAAACCAACATGGATGTCTCATGTCAGTAACGGCATTTCAACCACACAATTAACTTGCAAGTCTTAAACGTAGCATTCTTCTACCGTTCCACATGTCGTAAGCATTATTCTAAAATCTTAAACTTTTCGTTTAAATTTGCAATTATACACAGGGACACCTCATGGGTCATAAATGGATAGTATTACATGGGATCAATTACGTAGGACCTGTAAAATGGTGACCCTTCTGGCCATTGCGAGGTGTCACTGATCTTAATTCTTTTTTATGCCGGCTCATCCAACATCCGTAGGAGCCACGAGAGTGTTCAGCTCCCAGTACAGAGTCACTGACCTTAGTACTCAGTCCACAGAGGCTTTTCTAGTGCAACGGGACGCTGGACAAAGGCCAATGAAAAAGTGGATGTCAGCAAATCCGAGTTGTTCTTTTTTTCACTGCACTCATGTGATCTGCCCTGAACTTCCCTCCCTCCAGTCACAGCAGAAAGCAGCGAGGCGATTTCAGACGCAGTCAGAAGTTACAGGACATGTCTGTCATTTCATGGCTTTGAGATTACATAATGAACTTTGAGCATGGGGGAATTCTTAGTGACTGTTCACTGAGAAAGATAAGGAAGAAGCTCATGAAATAAGAATAAATGATTTCAAGCTAGTAAGACCAGAGTTAATGTACTGAACAGGCAGTGACATGTGACTATGCAGCTTTAGATTGGTGTACTAAGCCATTCACACCCTGAGGTGTTTCATTTTATCCTAATCCTTCTGTTTGAATGTCTTCCCCTCTGTTTCTAGGAACTCCCTCCTTATCTTGTAATTCTTACTAACTGATGACATTATTTGGAGGAATAATCAGTTCAGCAAGTACTATTTATAGCGGTCGGAGTAAAAATAAATACCTCTCAAGTGTACCTAAGTGCACTACGTAAATGTAAATGTACTTATTAATGTTGTAGTGACTTTTTAAAATTTAAAGACACTATTCAACATTTTGGAAAGTACATTTATTTACATCTTCTCATCTAACCTTTGACAAGAAAAGAGAACTAAGAGTCAAAATGTGTCTTCTTTATACTGAGTCTAACATATTCTGGAATCAGTCTTTAATGTAGTTTTTCTAGATGTTTGATAATGATCTTGACATTTAGATCAATAAGAAGTGCAATGTCACACAAATATGTGAGTTCACCGATTATCACATAAATACACAGATGGACACAATCCTATTGATCTCGAGAAGCGAGATCTCAACAACAGGGAATATCTTCCATGTCTTTTTGGAATGGACCTTGAATGTGTTTATGTTGAGAGCTCGGCTCATCATGTGATTGTTGCTCACTTCAGTGTGGAGTGCACAAAGAGTGGGGCGGCCCAATGTTATGCAAAGAGTCTGTTTCTGTTCACTTATCTCACTAACTTTCTCTGCCTGATGTTCCTGTGAAGCCCCTCCCCCTCCCCATCTCTGTTGTTATAGCTCCGTACAGGAATGTGTTCATGTTTGGAGATGGATATTTATTCAGGAGGTGTGGTGACATCTTTGTTTGATCAAACTTATTATGTTTTTCATCTCAAGAATGTGAAGTAGCCGATGAGTTCTCAAAAAAGTTTATTTTCTTCTTTCTTCTCCACAATACTGTACAACACCACCAGGGAGGATTAGCTTCCCACCAAACTGAGATATTACAGCCGAGATAAAGAAATAATGAGGCTCCCAACTTCTATGAAGCCTCTGCAGCTGAAGTGGTGAGAAGCTCCCCTCTAGTGGCGGTGTGTGTGCAGACAAGCTGCTCTAAACGTCAACATGTCAGAGGGGTTTCCCATCCAAAATAGATGGCATCCAAAAATAGATTTCAGGTGTCATCTATTAATTATTTACGAAAGATACTTAACAAGGGGAAGTTATTTATATCTCACCCGTCAAACACAGTTGAAACTTAAAGTGCTTTACATAAGGTAAAGCAAATCATTAGAATAACATGTAAGATCATGATAACGTAATTAATTAAAATAGAATACAATTAGTAAGTAAATAATCTATTATTACAATATTATTAACATAATATGCATATAAAGTACAGCACTGCAGTGATAAGTTGCAACACATATATATAAAAGGAATTAAAAGTGCAGAAGATAGATTAATACATTTATTTAATTTTACCTGGAAGTGAAGGGACATCCTGTTCTAGTTTCAAAATAAAAGCTGTGTCAGTTGCATTTTATAACCACCAGATAGTGACTAAGAGCAGTATTTGTTATCTTTAAATTGGTTTATGTTAAGGGAATGAGTTGGACCAGAATTTCTTTACAGAATTGTATTCACACACCAGGCTTGATTTAAAAAAAAACATCTGCATTTCATAGCATGCTGGAGATTGTTGGTCCCATCAGTGTTGTGTGTTGTTCAGGCTCTTCTTGTGTTTTTTCTTTGAGTCACACTGACTCACTGTCTACATGACATCAGTTGATCCCTCTCGGCAATAAAGAGGCGTACATATGAGGATCAGCATCTGTGTCTTTATTACAGTAAAAGAAAAGAACATTGGATGCAGTTTCAACATGAAATTTGATAACCAAAATAATAGATTCACTGACAAAGAACATTTTACTTTAACCACTTCACTTTCAGTTTCCCTATTTATCGGATTACAAGTGTTTGACCCACCAGGAAGGAGGAAGATATCTATTAAATGACATATCTGATATCCGGTGAGCAATAACATCAGAGCAAAGTGTGATTCCAATTATCGCAAAGACGCAAAGAGCCTCATGTCCGATCCTAATGTCATTCATCTATCAACCAATGAAAGACACAACAACACCTGGTGTCACCCGGTGCATCCATTTGAATAGCACCGGGCGCTTTTCAGGCACAGGTGTCTCTCCAGCTCCCCCCCCCCCACACACACACACACACACTCATCAGAGCCCGGTGACAGTGAGGTAAACATGGAATGGGTGGAGGGAATCACTCTAGGGGATTATCCCTGTCATCTGTGTGGATTACAGGGAGAGCTTCCCATCTGTCACCTTCAAGATGAGCTCAGAACACTGTCTTCACCTGACGGAGGCCTTTGTTTTGAAAACCTTTTTAGGTTAGATTCATGACCCTGTGGCCCCGAACAGGACCGCGTCGTTGTCTGGATTGAGCTCCTCGTCTTCGTTAGCTTCTCACCTCTCATGTACTTGTATGTTTGTAAACTGAATAAGATGAGGAAAGTCAGGGATGTATTTCAGGGTAAACCCACCAAAACTCAACCTGGACTCCAATATTACTGTAAGTCAGTATTATGCATCCAGCTCGACTGATCAATACCTCTTTCTGATTAGGTACATGTTTGAAATGGTTAATAAAGTCTAATATCTTCACGCTAAATGAGGCTCGGCAGACATTCCCCCTTGAGTTAAAAAGATCAAACTTTAAACCTATAATGTCACAAAAAAGTGCAGAAGATAAGTTGATAAAATAATTTAGGACATTATAGGTTACTAGGTTACTTCATATAGCTGCTGTATGTCTATCATTTATAACAAAGACTCTTCATGTGGAAATGTATTTATTTGTTTTCTTACTTGACTATTGTTGTCCTTACTTGTGTCATTATTACTACCGTGTGTTATGTTAACAAACACATGTGCGCTAGTATATTTTATTAGTGTAATGACTTGCTTTGAGATGGATATATTATTGAACACAATTGTCTTAAAATAATTTTTGTTTTAAATTCAAGAGCTCTAAGGACCAGTTGACGCTATTTATAAATCACAATGTTCTTCTGTTCACACGGTTGGATGTTGCTGTTTCTGCACTGACTTCAAAGAGTTCAGATTCCACCCCATATTCTATTTAGCAACACTAAGGAGGAGGAGGAGGAGGAGGAGGAGGAGGAGGAGGAGGAGGAGGAGGAGGAGGAGGAGGAGGAGGAGGAGGAGGAGGAGGAGGAGGATGGTGGTGGAGGAGGATGGTGATGGTGGTGTGACTGGGAAGTCAAGGTTACTGTAAATATATGCAGAAGGAAACCAGGTTTCTGCTCCCACCTACACTCAGAGGAAGCCAACACGCCTCGGTATATCCACCTACACAACGGCTGCACATTCACCTCTCTGCTTCTCTGTCATCTGCATCACACACACACACACACGCACACACACACACACACACACACACACACACAGATTTCTTCTTCCAATTAGCCGTTGTAGCCTGTTCTGGGCCGCTGGGACTCGTCCTCTGTGTGTTTACACCGGCTGACCTCTCGCTGCGAGCGCACGCTGCACTAACCCTAAATTGCATCCTTTTGATTTATCTCCCTCTTTCCATCTCGCCGCTCACCCCGCTGTGTGTGTACTCTTTCTCCGCCTCCTCGTCGCTCTCCAGCTCCCTTTCAGCTGATGGAGCTTATTGTGGACAAATAGGCTTAGGAGCGTCACTATAGCAACTGCGGAATCGTAAAAAGCTTCATAAGCACTTCATCAGAGGCCGTGATCCATTGGCGGCTCCATTTGGAGAGGGTGCCCCCCACCTCCTGCAACAAGTACAGGCAGGACAGAGAGGCTCATGGGAGGAGGAGGAGGAGGAGGAGGAGGAGGAGGAGAGAGAGGAGGAGAGAGAGAGAGAGAGAGAGATAATGTGGGACTGAGAGCGGACGGGAGAATCCATTTCTCCTCTCTTTCTCTGCTCTCGCCGGTCGCGTCTATCCAGCATCCGTCGACCCTTCGGATGTCTGGCGACCTTTTATATTCTGCTTTTCATCAATTCTGTTTCTCGTGGAGTCTAAGAAAACTTTCAAAAGACAAAGAGGTAAGACAACTGTTCATTTTCAATTCTGCTTTAGAGTAAAAACTGGAACACATTGGACCAAAAAAAGATGGTTCAACACATTAGAATCAGTCAAAGGTCGCATGGGTACATGTCGTGTAACTGAAGCCTGAGGATGTGAAGAGGGAGAGAAAGTTCAAGCCAGTTGGAGAATGTATTTTCTCTTTTGTGACCAGTTTTCTATAATTTCCAGGAAATAAGTCATATTTGAACAGGTTACAGGTTACTGTTACAGGTTCCTCGCCCTGGCTTGATAATATAGGTAATATTTTGTGTGTTTTTTTTGTTGCTGCTCATTTATTTCTCATGGAAAACACAAACTGGTCTACACACGTGTTTGAAGGACTTGTGTACATGTGAGTGAGTCAATTTTGAAGGGCCAGTCAGTGAAGCTGTTGTGTCCAGAGGTTAGAGCAGCTACAGGCTTCTACTCATCCAACGTTTTAATCTAAACTGCAGAACCAAAAACAGAAAAAAAACTTTGAGGAGTCAAAGGAAGCTTTTACAGCTGCTGTAGTTTGGAGGACGAACAGATTAACTCAAGATTAGGAGAGCTACAAAACTAAATGGAGCGAGAGAAGAAGATAGTACAGAATGAAGAGATTAGACAATGTGCAAAGGTACAACACAAAGTGTACGCCTGCTGAGCTACACAGTTTACGCTTTGAAGCACTTTGAGGGGATCACTGCTGCAATTAATGATTATTTTCATTACCGATGATCTTTCCTATATGAATCAGTAATTTGACTTTAATAATGTTAGAAAAATGAAGAATGCTAATCACAGTATCAGAAAGGATCAATGCTTGATTCTTCAAGTTGCTGTTTTGTCTGATAACGAATATTCAGTGTATGGCTGCAGCTGAAGATTACTTTCATTATCAATTAATCTGATGGATATTCTTTTGATTAACTGATTAACCGCTTGTCATAGAAATCCCATTGCTACATAGAGCCCAGAGTGACATCTTAAAATGTCTTGTTTGGTTGGATAGCTCAAAACCAAAAATATTCAGTGTGCAACCTGAAATGACAAAGAAAAGCAGCAAAAAGCTACAACGAGAGAATATTTAACATTATTGAAAAATGGCGTTGTCGTCACGTCTTCCCGTTGAAACCTTTTACTCTGAATTAAATCTCTACATCTTCCTCAGACTCCTCTTCTGTTACGTAATCGCTTATTCAACCGAGTTACTCAATCCATGACGTGCTCATTATGACAGGAATTACCGAACGGTTTGTTTGGTTTCATCTTTCAAGCTCTGCAAAGTAAAGAGATCTCACTCACTGTACAGCATTTCCAAAATGTCTGACAAATTATTACATTTAATAAAAGCAGCAAATCTAATAAGCATAATAAAAAAAACTCCAGTTTGAATTCTACTTTTATTCTCCAGTCACCTTGGAACTAATTAGTCTGAGCCAATCTTTCAACAGCCCAGGAGTATTGTTGTTGTGATCTCAAACGCCTCCAGTGACCGTCTCCTCAGGGGCCGTGAAGGGGGACAGGGCCATGGCCTCCTGGTTCAGCTGGAACGAGCCGTACTACCGGAGCCCGCGGCGGGATCCGGCGGACGTGGTCACCGACACCCTGATGCTGGAGTTCAGCTGGCAGCTGAAGGAGGCCGAGAGGCAGCAGCGAGAGCGGGAGAACGAGTACCAGCGCCTGAAGACCGGAGTGGACTACAGCTGGCTGGCCAACCCGCCGCGCTGCTCCTACAGCATCAGCACCGCGGAGCGGCTCGGCCTGGAGGAGCTCTGCTGCAAGGTGCCGGCGCCGTGCTGCGGCCCGGTCGTACTCAAGTAAGGAGACGCGCTAACACAAGAGGACATTCAGGGTCTTGGCCTTGACGGTCCACTGTTGGGAATGTATTTTCGTTACTTATGGTCCACGTTGTAACAGGCTCGGGGTTTTCACAGGGAGGTCTTCTCCCCCAGAGAACCCACGACTCAGCAAACACCAATATTATTGCGCCTGCAGTGCGAGCCTCTGCTCTCCTCTCCATCGCTCCTCAGTCCCGACTGCTCCTCTATGGGGACGGAGGAGGCACCCACACACAGATTAGCCCCAGCTGGGCTGATTAACAATCAGAAAACAGCTGAGGCCAATTAAACATTTAAAGCTCCAAATTCAAAGCGGCCTCTTCGCATCGGGTCAGCTGGCCGACCTCTGCTGGCCCTCACGTGACGTGTAATTCTTTGGCGTCTTAAGCCGGAGCTCGTCGGAGCGTCTGCTCCCAGGAAGCTGCTGAGCCTCCGGTGTGTGTCTCACTATCGGACAGTTTTTGAGAAAGTTTGACTGCTGGTGTTAATGGGAGGAGCTAAACACACACACACACACACATTTCCTGCTGCAATTAATGTGTGTGTGTGTGTGTGTCTTTATCTCTTATTCTTATTATATATTTTGAATTCCATTAACGTCCATGAAGCAGGATGCACAAAATGATATTTTGGATAGATATATGAAGAAGGGGAAGAATGAGTTTTAATTGTGTGATGGTTATTTTATTTTATTCTTACTTTTTTCTTTCCCTTATACCACGCATAAAGTAAATATTATAATTGTATAAATGTATTTTCCTATCCAATAATTATTACAACATTTTTTTAAATTAAAATAGTTCCATGAGAAAGATAGCTTCTCTTCTTTTGTATGATGAAGCTACTGTAAAAGTATAACGTACATCTGTAAAACTGGCTCATATTTCCAATTATATATTTTAATACTCAATTATATATGCAAATTCACAGAAGTGCAGCTTTAAGAAATAGGACCAAAACATTTGACTGAGTCATAAACAACATGATGAATTAAATGTGTGAATAAATAGTCCAACAGAGACAGCAGAGACAGGTGTTCTAGAGCTGTTTTCAAGAATGACCTTTCATGCTTAATCAATAACTTTCATTCAGTCCTTATCGAGTGTAAATTGAGGGTCAAACAATGAATTTGAGGCTGACAGCAGCTCTCAGTCCTGCATTTTCAAGTTATCATCCTCAATTAAATCATGAATTGAGCCTTTTAATTGAATTTCTTTCCACTTTCATTTGAACACATTAAAACATTTAGCTCAATGCCAACAATGCCAGTTATAGTTCAACCTGAAAGGTTTCGGTAGATGAATATGATTCTGACCCTTAATGTCTCCTCAGAGCCAACATGTGTTTGTGTCAAAGTGGAGTAAAGTGGGACAATCATCAACTGGGAACACTTACTGGGAAGCAGACTCATAAATAGCCATCTATTTAAAGGTCTGCTCCTCTTGTTCAGGAGAGCAGTAATTGGGGTAATAGCCGGAGTGTGCAGGTCACTAATAATACATCAACCCTGTGATGCATTATATGCATTTCCTAATACTGTTTCATTATTTAATTGACATAGTTTTGTTTATCCATGTATGTTTCAGTTGTGTACTTCCTTGTCACCAGTCTTGCTCTTAGACGTCGTGTATGTGAGGCAGACAAACGATTACATTGGTTTTGTACTTCTGACCAAATAGTTTTCCTATTAAATGTCTATATGCTGTATATACATTATACTGTATAATTGAAATAGTTCACAGGACTTAATGTGTGAATTGGCACCAGTTGAGTTGCATTGTGGATAACGTAGGCACCGGGTTTTGACAAGAAAGAAGAAAGTCTGTAATTTTAGGAAGTCCATATATCTCTGCTTCCATGTTGTAAGTCCTCCCAACTGTAAACCTGCTCCGTGGTCCCTTACAGGTTCAGGGAGGTCCTGCAGGCCAACGAGCCCGAGGTGCAGGAGGTGTCCGACCTGTTTCGCGCCGTCCTCCTGGACACGTTGGACAACCTGAAGGAGGAGCAGGAGGCGCAGCGGCTCTCCCACCAGTGGAACAACAAACGTGCCGTGAGCATGTCCCTCATGAACTTCCGGTCCCGGATCAAGATCAACCCGTTTGGAAGCACGGTGGGCCTGACCTCCGCCGTGGCGGACGGGACCGGGCTGAGCGACCTCAAGACCGTGTCCGAGGACGTGGAGAAGGGGATGGAGCGGTCCCAGAGGGTGTGGAGCATGCCCGACTTCAGATACAAAGGAGCCGGCAGCAGCAAGGTGGTGTGAAGCGGGGCGTTCAGGGCACAGGAAAGCCACCGGGCGCCACACGAGGCCGTCCTCCTCTTCCCAGTTACCGATTTACCTTCACAGGCGTCTTCACCAGATCTTCTGTAACTTGACACTTTTTGTCACTGAAACGGTTCAAATGTTGCGTAAGAGTATCGCAGAGTTCTTACACATTTTGACCGATGGATTTCCATGACTTTAAACCAAATTTCCATGACCAAATTGAAATCTCGGTAAAAACATGAACAATTTAGAGCATGTTGTGTATTGAGAGCGTACGGCGGCTTATATTTTGAGCGTTTTTCTTTAAAAAACATTAATTATTTCAAACTCGGCCTGAATGAACACGTGATTATAACACATTTCCATGAATTTTCCAAAACTTTTATGATTTAAGTTTTTTCCATGACTTTTCCAGGCCTGGAAATGACCATTTTAATATTCCATGACTTTTCCAGGTTTTCCATGACTGTACGAACCCTGGTATCACCTCTGGTAGTGATGCATCTTATTTTTGTAGACGTTGGTATCGAAGCCTTAAGGGCCGTCTCCCGTTGGCCTTGGGTATTCACGTCATTTTAAATATTGATTATTGATATATAAATATTGCAGGAGTGCACACCATATGTAGGTCTGGATGCAGAGCGGATCGGTCTTTTATGACAGTACGTATGTATACATAACCACAGATATATAAATTGTATTGACAAGTTATTGTAAATAGTCGTGGTTCATGCTCCCTTTCTACATCCTGCGGTTTTCTCCAAACACAAAGACTCTGAACATTTCATCATTCAAGGTCGACAAACTGAAACCTTCTTTGAGGGCGTAATAAAATAAAATAAAGACGCGTAGAAATGATCAATAAAGTTACCAGACCTTTGTAAGTAAAGAAGAATCTTCCCGGCAGTTGATTGTGGTTTCTTTTCCGTTTGTCCCGCATCACAACTCTACAGGTTTCTCCATGAGCTTTCAAGTGGATTGATTTATTTCAATTTAACAAAATGACTGATGTTGAAACAATATTTATGAATCTGGGGGAATGAATGTTCAAAATAAGACAGTTACCATCAAAGTTGATTCCCATATAATTTGAAACAAAATGTACACATTTTAATATCAGTACACACTGATAACACTCTGGCTCTCACATTTACTGTGGAAACATCATGGTTAGTTATCTACAAAAACAGGAGAATTATGGTCAATCTTACATGTAGAAGGGTCAACGGAGCCCGCAGGTAAACAATATTCTGAACTTTAAAGGAGAATCAATTCTACACATGAAAGTGTGTTTACGGGGTTGAGGAGTACTGCTGCGCATGCGAGAGTACAAGTGGTGTGAGGTCTTTTGTGTCTTCAGGAGGAGTTGCGTGAAGTCTAATAGAACGACTCGAGTGATGTCACTCGAGTCAAAGTGGGTCCGGCTGGTTAGAAAGATGTTCACCAGATCTCTGCGGCGTGTCAAGTTTCCTTGGCGACTGGTTTTGAAGAAGAAAGCATATAAAATAAAATAGATGGAAGAAGAATATTTCTCTGGTCCGCTGCGAGTCCGACAATGTCATAGGAATAAAAAGCTCAAAAGGCGGAGTACGCTTTTGAAGGGGTGACCGTACGTTCAAACCACAAACAAAGTTCAGAAGCTGATCGCTGGCCGTCACCGGCCTTCCTCTAATGTAGTTAATTACAATTTTTGTACGGCACTGCTCATCATAAACATTCTCAGATCACAAAAGCTATCGGGCCCAGCTGAAGCATCCGGGCCCTGGACATCGCCGCGGTGACAGCCAGCGGTCTGAACACAGCCGCTTCCCTCCGTCAGACGTGGTGCTGCGTGTGTGTCGATGCAAGTTGTATTCACCATCTCTCTCTCAGAAAACTCTTCATTGTTGTTCTCCTGGAAAGCCAAATTGTTGTTTCCTGAGTTCTGCCGACGTGTCGGAGCACCATTACCGTCTTCCACAGGGGCGTCACACGGTAGAGTTCAGGAACTCGAGAAGTTGCGCTCGATTTTTATCGCGCTGTAAAGAAAAAAAAGAAGAAGCAAATAACAATCCATCCTCACACACGGCTGCCTCCATGATAGCAACAATGTTGAGATTACCTGCTTGTCTTTCTTGGACTTCTTTAATTTCATCTTTATCTTCTTCCCTGAAATCATGCTGTACTTGCCCTTTTTCTTGTCATTCAAGTACTGAAAGAAAACAAATGTAAGTTCACAGGGTTTGTTTTGAACAAATTGACAAAAATACAAAGCCGTTGATTACAAATGTAACTCGGTAAGTGCATATCATACTAGCACATGTGAGGACCGACAAACACTTCCAGAGATGTTCTATAACGGTCAACATCCACAACCATTGGAATCCCATTAAATTGCTTTGAGATAAAGAAAGATAACCACGTGTGGTTTGATGCATTTTGGAGCCTTTTTGGGTTTAACGTATCAGGTTGGACTTAATTTAAGAACTCAGGGGAATTTAATAAAACAAATGGTGACAACGTAATGTAGAAACCATCTAGAATAATGTGTAGAATGTATTTTTTTAATACATTATTTCATTGTCTACTGGGACCTTGATGGTAGTTTACCTTGGAGATTTGTACAGGTCCCGTGTTTTCCTCGACTCCTTTTGCTTTCTTGTCTTTTTTACATTTGTGCCGTTTTTCTTTCTTTCCTTTTTGCTGCCGGTCACAAAACACTTAGTTTTACATTATGTTCCCATTATTAAACCATTCAGTCACTTGCACTGAAACTTGCTGTTAATTACGAATTCATGAGATGAAAATTATCATAATTACTTTTTTCTGTGGTTTCTCCTTTTTCCGTTTCTTAGACTGCTTTCTGGATTTACTGTCAGAGTCTACAAACAAAACACATCGAGTCAATTTATTAATATTTATACCGTTACGATAACACAGTCACAAAATATGTGGATGAACAAAGCACAACATTCATTAAAAAAACATCTGACATTAATACAATTCAACAATGATAAAACTATAACAAAGATTTTCCTGCCAAAAATGTTCAGCCGATTGCAGACTTTACAGACACACTTACCGCTACTGCTCGAGCTACTCCCGCTGTTGCTCGACGAGTTGGATGAGCCCGAGGAAGAAGAGGAGGATGCCGATGACGATGAAGACGACCTAGAAGAGGATGACGAGGAAGACCTACTTCGACTGCGTTTCCGCTTCGTTTTTTCTCGACCTGAATAAACAGAAGACAGATAAAAGATCAAACTTCTGTTTTTGTATTTGCACAGAAAATGACATTAACAACGAGACACAAGAACACGTTAACTGACGGTCTACTCATCTGTCGTTACTAAGAACTGCAAATGTAGAAGATGAACTACACTGTGACCTGATGCTATTCTCCTTTTGTGCCACGATACTAGTACACACACTAGTACAGCGTTGTAACCAGGTTAGAGGGGCATCCAGAAGACGAGACTAAACAGGACAATCAGAAGATGTCTAATAAAGCAGTTCTAGAGTAACAAGCACACCACAATGCCCTCGAGCCCGCAGTGGGAGTCTCAGGAGCTGTGACTGGAGGAGTCTGAGCTCCGTGTGTCGGGAGTCTTGCCTGTGCTCCGCGATCTCTTCCTCTCGTCTGTCCTGGAGCTGGAGCTAGACACCCTCGACTCCGCTTTCGTTGACTAAAAACAAAGACATATATTACTCCACATGTACTAGAGTAAGTCTCCGTCCTGGAAGTGACGCGAGGCGGTTGAGTTATTGAAATGTGATCTTCGCTCCGTGGAAGAAGTCGCTAACATTAGCTAACGTGATAAAGTTACACATGGCAACATCTACGTATCCGTTCAAAACAGGGACACCATTGCAAATAATCGTTTATTTGTTGAGACACATATCTGATAACATACTCAGAAATGATTGACGCTTACCTTAAATGTGGTTTCACTTGTGATTAACAAGGCTACGTCTACTAAGCTAAAGCTAAAATGCGCTTTACGCTATTAGCGTTGACTGATCTAATGCTGGTGAAAGAAGTGCTGTACTCACCATGGCGACCGCAGAGCACCGTTAATGTATCATATATGTACACTAACACGTTAACAGCTGAAAGAACAGTAATATATATACATATATATGCATTCGCGATTATCTTTCGCAAATTAGCATTAGCCAGCACTCTTGGGAGACATTTTGTATCCCATGATGCACCGCGGAGCGTAGGTTCACAACAACGGAGCGAAGACTGACGACAGCGAGGAAGAGGAGGAGGAAGAGAAAGAGGAACTGGTCACGGTGCTGCTGTGTACTTTGAGTTAAGGCTGTAACTTCAGATCTCACGTGAGCTGAAAGGAAAGCAGTCTAATACTGTAGCGTTGCAATAACTGGAGATCCTGGCAAACTCAGCACTTTACTTTGCTCAACACTTTACTTTGTTTCCCCCTGTATATTTAGTATTAGTATTTTTTTTTTATTTTGTAGTATTTATTTTTGTGTTTTATAATTATTTTTATTAATGCTCTGATGTATGGAGGACTAAAAATGACTTAAGTATAAATAAATAAATAAATGAATAAATATAGGAATAAATAAATAAATGCTTAAATAAATGTATAAATAAATGTATAAATGCTTAAATAAATGTATAAATAAATACATAAATGTATAAATAAATGCTTAAATAGAAGAATGAATGAATATAAGTTATAAATCAACAGGGCGTCATTAAATAAATATATTTCTACATTTCTGTATTCCTTCATTTATTTATTTCTCTATTTATGTGTCCACACGTATTTCTTCATTTATTTATGTGTGACATTTACGTGTCCGTATATTCAAATGAGCTGGGGTTGTCCGAACCTCTGTCTAAAGCCTGATTGGTCGAGTCGGGGAGCAAGACAGAAACAATCGATCCCTAGCACTTGGATCTGTAGACCAACAGCGTTTATTATTGGTCACCCTACATATCATATCAATGATATCATATCATATCATCATATCAAAACTACATATAACCACTGAAATACTTCTGGTGTTCAGGATAATGGATTTATTTGGAGTATTGTGACCAAGATGTCGAACATTTTACAGTTAAAAGTTAAACTTGCATATTTTTCTTTTACAAACACATGTTTCTCCATACAAATGATTTTAATCCGCTTTCTGACGTGTTGGTTAATGCATCGAGCTCTAGTACTAGTTGGTGCTCAACGTAAAGTAGACACATTTGGACCAATACCGATGTTGTCCTGCTGGTGGTGCTCGAGGTGACGTCAGGGGATCATCGGAGGGGCAAGACGACTGAACCACTTTTCATGTTCATTGATGTGATGGTTAATGAGATATTTCACTCAAAAACCACACGTTGCACAATTAAGTCAAAGTGAAAAGTTACAGGCAAATGTAAAGAAGTTATTCAACTGATATCTGCAAATAAATGCAAGGTTACTACCACAGGAATCGCTGGTATTGTACAAAACCATATTTATTATGACACTATTAGTATATTATACAAACATGAGCACATCCTCACTGTATAAAAATACAAAATCTTGATGTGTTCCCGACATAATACATAATTTGACAAACCAAAATATTGATTAACTCGACTATGTGTGTGGTCAGTTCCATCTCGCCCTGCAGTTCTATGTTTAATGTAAAATACAAACAATCTGTCATTCATCAATCAGACACCATGTAGCTTAAAGAGATATAAGTAAGCGAATGCTGCGCTTCAATCCTGTGATGTACACGGGAGGTTTGTTGCAAGCTGCACAGTTCAAAACTAAACTAACTAAAATCCCCAAAAAGAATCCAACAGTAACTCAGCTATAGAGACAATGGATATAATGGTACAATGAAAATGGTATTAAAAAGTGTATTATTTGTCACATTTTCATCTTATAGAACTGCCAGTTCCTGTTGAATTCCTTTAGGCATCTGAAAAATATACAGTACCAGTTGCTGTTTAAAAAAAATACATTGCAGGACTTCAATAAAACTGACCTTGTCAATTCATGTATAAGCTAAACTATATGTACATGTAAGAATACATAGGATATAAATTGAAAACCCCAAGAATAGCTTTAGCTTGCCCAGTGACAGACAATCTAATGCTAAATGCATTCCTCTTTGCTTTAAAGAAATGGTTAAGTTGCCGTTGGATGGATAGAAAATGATCAGTGGGAGCAACGCAGAGCTTCATTAGCTGTCAACATGTCATGTGAATCCGAGTGCATGTCAGAGCCTCGCTGCTGGTCTTCACAGTCGGACTCTGACTCCCTGCAGGAGGATGAGCTCCAGTGAGGGGACGTGAAGCAGAAGATCAAAGCAGAGTATACTCCTCTTGGACCCAAGCCTCAGCCGACATACACATATGAGGTGTCTGGAAATATCAAAGAATGTACAAAGAAAACTATTCTAATATCTAAAAACATGGTTTAATGCTTCATTGTATTATATAAAAATGACATAAAGGAGAAGCTTGTGGGATGTAGTTGTGTATCAGCAGTGAATCTATGGAGTGACCTACTGGGCTTTCAAAATGATTGATTACGATTTTTAGTGTAAAAAATCCCTAAAGGTCCTTTTTTCAAATTCTTAAAAAAGTAGTTTTTTAATGTAAATTATATGAATAAAATCTAACAATAAAACTAAAATACTTGTGTGTTTTGGAGACTTGTGTAAAACCTTCACTGCTCACATTTCACATTTAAACTGTACGAAGAAATTCACTGCAGTAGATCTCACTAAACAGTTTCAAAGTGTGCGTGTGTTGGTTAGTACAACAAATCATCTATTTAAACAAACAAAAAATCACTTTAAATGTATTGACAGATCGGTGATGAGTGGACATGGTGGAGCAGGTTAATAGTCCTTTCCTTTAATAGTTTCCATGCTGAATGGATGGTGAGCAGATATTTAAACCTCTGCTTTGTTCTTCGAGTGATCGGCGTGAGTCAAGCTCTCCTCGTGCTCCTCCTCCTCCTCAGGAACCTGGAAAACATCCAAATGATTGGTCCGTAGCAATGAAAGAGACTTCATAAAACATGGGTGAACGTCATGTGGACATCGAACAGCTATTGGCTCGTGTGTCAGCAGGAGAGAAACACGCGTTACCCTGGAGCTGCCATGTCCACAGGATGAACTCTAATCTATGAATATCATCTTGAATCACCTTGTACCATCCTTACCTCACATATAATAATAATAATAAATAAATAAATAATGCAGGCTACTGCTTCTACTACTTGTGATGCTTGGCAGTCAAGAACTAGAGGTGATACAAATGAGAAGTGGGGTGTCTTACCTCCCAGTATATAGAGTCATCATAGCAGTTCTGATCTGGAGGCTGGCCCCAGAACGGCAACTTCATTATTAAACCTTGAAGAAGAAAAGGCATTGTTTGATTGCTCTGACTTTTAATGAAATCCCAGGAGGACACAAGCACACACACTTTGTGCTTATGAATGTAACTGTTGTGTCACGTTGATGGCCTCAAGTTTCATCTCCACCCACCTGTAACAGCCCCTCCAACCAAGGCGAACCCGAGGGATGAAGCCAAGGCAGCAGCTTGCATGGCAGCATCACCTCTGAGGGGGAGGAGGAAGAGGAGGAGGAGGAGGAGGAGGAGGAAGGACGTGAATGAAGAATGTAAGCGCTGACATTTAACTGAAGCATACAATTACTTCAAGGCTACAATATATGTGTGTGCGTGTGAGTGTGTTAGGGCTGTGTAATTATTCTATATGATAATTTACTGTCTTTCCTTGTCATCGTATTGGGATGAGATCATATATTTAGATATCGTGATGCACAATTACATTCTCTGAATTGAAAATAACAAGCCTGTGATAACTCAAGTGTCTCCTACGGTCTGATCATTTCATCTCAAGTTCTTGTTTCAATGAGAATATACTTGATTGTCAAATATGTAGAAACATTTTGGAGTTTCCAGAGAACATACTATATATTGCCATAAAGATATGAAATGACCTATAGTTTCTTGGAACTAGAAGCTTAGCTCCAGTATATACACACACATACATATATATATATATATATATATATATATATATATATATATATATATATATATATATATATTCACATGTATATGTGAGATTTGCAGCCCTTACCCGTCTTTCTTTCCCAGAGCCACGGCCACAATACCAGCCAGTCCACCGAGGATGCCAGGCATGCCGTGCAGATTGTGGACGCCGCAGGTATCCTGGATGCCCAGTTTGGACGACAGGATCGGCTGCAGAGGAGAAAAGATGTCACCAAATGATTGTCTTTTTTGGACCTGACATAAGACAGCTGACATACATTTTTGGGCCAGGATTAGTTCACCCAATATTCTATTGTTTTATTGTTGGTAAATAATTATGGAAACACATTTCCCATCACAGCTTCCCAGAGCCAGAGGCGATGCATTCAAAAAGTTTGTTTTGTCGGACAAAAAGTCCCAAACTCTGAGATATTCAATTAACTATCATAGAAGAGTAGAACACCAGAAACATCCACACTTGAGAAACTGAAATCAATATTTTGTTAAAAAATGTACTGAAACAATTACTCCATTATGTTTATAGGGGGAAAAGATTAATTGATCGACTAATCAAATATGTCATACACCTAAAATCAGCCTTTTTTATGTTGCACCTTGGCTTGACTTTCAACTTACGGAGAGGAACTTGAAGCCCAGGGTGGAGACGACGCCGGCCACTAATCCAATCAGCATGGCCCCAAAGGGCCCGATGTTCATGTCGGCACACGTTCCCACAGCAACGCCACCGGCCAAGGTGGCATTCTGAATGTGGACCTGTCGTGAATAAATATATGTAATTAAGTATATGATGTTTTACTGTTCAACAAGTGTTATTAGATGTGAGTGGAAGGTTCTCTGACCATGTCCAGTTTTCCTCGGTGCTCCACCAGACTGGAGATGGCGTAGGCAGAGAGAACGCAGGCCGCCAGGGAGAAGTAGGTGTTGATCACGGCTGTGAGCTGAGGTAAGCCCGGGTCGGCTATGGCCGAGTTAAAACTGGGCCAGAACATCCACAGGAAGACGGTTCCTGAAGAAGAGGGTGAAGAAAAAAACCCGCATTTGTATCACTTAGTCTTAAAAATCTCATTCCTTTCAAATCACACTGCAACATACTTATAGATTTAAGGATTTATGCCATTTCCTGAAAAGGAAGGATAACATCGCTGCACACGCTGCATATTTTGTGTCCACTAGGTGATATTGCACTTCAGTGGCTCTTAAATAGCTCTTATTGTGATACTTTTGTAGTTTGACTATGTTGAGGAAATGTTACTCTCTGTATTCTTGTTGTTCTTAGTTTGTACTCTAGGTTGAATGCACTTATTGTAAGTCGCTTTGGATAAAAGCGTCTGCTAAATGCCATGTAATGTAATGTAATGTAACATAACTCGTACATGTTCGGGAGGCCAGTGAAGAACCAGCGAGGGACGATTTGAACCTAACTGTCTCTTACCGATCATGGCGAACAGGTCGGAGTGGTAAACAGAGCCGTCGTTATCATGTCCGTTTTTCAAACCCGGTCGGTAAAGTACTCGAGCCACTGCCAGGCCAAAGTAGGCTCCGAAAGCATGGATGATCATGGAGGCACCGACGTCATTAGCCTGGGAAAGACAAGGTGATGCACTTCATTCAAATTCAGGACACACAATGAATTTCCCGGGTCGTACTGCAGGGATCGACAGCGTACTTTGCTCGTCTAGTTCATCAACGCATGCGCGTGTCATTGTTTGCTTACTGCGAGGACATTGGCCACCAGATGTTCATTGATGGAGAAGATGGTGATCTCCAGTATGGTCATGATGAGGAGCTGCACAGGGCTGGTCTTACCCAGAACCGCTCCGAAGGAGATCAGGACTGTGGCTGTGCTGAAGTCGGCGTTGATTATTCTGCAGGATAGTGAGGAACACACGTCTTTAGGAGAACATCATTACAGGATGATGAGGAGAAGAGTGTCTCCAAACCAGCACCGTTCAACATCCAGCATTTACTGAAGCTAATTATGTTCGTTACTCAGCAGGTCGTGGGTTTATTGAGAAGCTCCTTAGCTGCTGATGTATGTATCACTGTATAATTGTTCATTAGTTGCTGAAAATCAACAGGTGTAGAGAAAAAAATTCCTACTTTAGGATGTTGACTTTGATCTTGCCATCTTCCAGGTGCCAGAGACCCTGCATGAGAAGGCCCCACTGCAGGCCGAAGGCCGCCAGGAGTAAGTTGACGCCAACGCTGCTGAACCCATATCTCTTCAGGAACGTCATCAGGAACCCGAAGCCGATGAAGATCATGACGTGGACATCCTGGAACACTGGAGACATGAGAAGGGAGGTCACCTCTGCTGCTTCGTTGTGAGAGGGCCACTTGAGATAAATGCTGACATGGAATCTAACTACATGACACACTTTGATGTTTCCTTCATGTTTTTTTTCCCCCGTCTTTAATTATAAATTTGACTTTGCCTGACATGGTGGTATTATTTTGACTTTGTAGATGATTTACTGAGCAGTTGCTGCACTTCGCTTGAGTCTCGTCCCTCCACAGGGGCTGTGGGTCAGCCGTGACCTGTCAGCTGCAAAAGCAATTCAATCACACTATGAATGGGATTCTGGGTTAATGCTTCTGCTGTTTCGGTCTCTATTAAGTGCATATAACCCTAATACATTTCACTTAAGGTTGAGCACACACTTATCTATTGCTCTGTGTTAACAGTCGGACAAAGACAACCGGGTTTGGAGTCTATTTCATCCTCAGTTCCTGGTGTTTTCTATATTTTCAGCAATAAGAACACAAGACAAGGGTCTATAAGAGGAGGTTATACGTTGTACGGCAGAACTACGTAGAACTAGGCCAGCGTCGTCATCCTGACAGGAAGTGGGACTCCTGTTTCCTAAAAGCCTTTACTCTTGATAGATTGAGCCCTGCATGTGGTAAATACATCACGGTGAAGGTGTGAAGGCTGAGAAACAATGTGCTGCATTCTCTATTGTCTAGACCGGCCTCTAGGGTTCGTCGGATCTCACAAAACCATTCCTTTAAATAAAAATAAACATGCAATTGGTATATGCATTACACATTATTTTAATATGAGTACATATCATTTGTGTTTGTTTATTAGAAAAACCTCTAACACTGGCATCATTTAAATATTTGTATCTACTGAATATATTGTACAGTCATGCAGCCACTTTAGAATGATAGTATGAGGGAGATTAAATTCATCCAGATCTATTTTCAAAAGCAATATTTACATGTAAGCTCATTTTAATATGTGTTTAATAAAGTGAAAACACCTATATCTACTTTAGTTAGGCTAAATCCAAAGACGCTACAGAGTACAAACGGTGTTGTGTTTCACTTGGTTTCTATAATAAAGAAAACAGATGTTATGCTGCAGGCTGATTTAATCATTAACCAATCAGATACAAACACAACTGCCCCAATCTCACTGAGTGCTCCATTTTCAAAATATATATTTAGTGGTTTTAGGGGGGAGCAAAACAACATTTAAAGGGATTAATGTGTTACCACTTCCCCTATTTTAATGTGAAAAGGTACCCTATTTAAAAACAACAAAACAACACGTGGCAAAGTTTTAACTTTGAGTATCTTATCATAGGTCTGTATTCAGGGATGATTAAAGTCATTATAGTCAACAACAAAGCTGGAGAGATGTTAGTAAAGAATATACAGGACTGTTTTATACACAAATAGGTGTAAAGATAATTATCATAAGCATACATAAAATAATAATAATACAAAAAATAATCTATGAAGTGTTCCTTAAGTTGTAAGTAATGTATGTGTATTGTGTGTAATGGTATATTGAGTCTGTATAATTTACCAAGAAAATAATAATCATGAAATGTGTGTTAATGATCCTCTTCAAAAGGTCCTGATGAACTCCTAGCGCTGCGTAACATGTGCTCAGCGCTGATATCGTCACAGGCCAATTGAGGGGTAAATATTGGTTTGGCTCACATCCACAGAGCCGAAAAAACCTTCAACTTGGACTCCGACCCGCCTCCCAAACTCAGTCGGGTGACAGACTTGTTTTCTTGTAGTATTTTGCATTTATATTCTTCCAGTGGACAGTCGGCTGAAGATGGGGAGGATGTAAAGCTGGAAAGCAGCCACCGGGTCTGGCACCACGCCCAGATGTTCGGTGACACCCGGTCGTCCCCTGAAGGACTGGGCGAGCCCGGAGGAGAACCAGAGAATCCCCTCAGGACCGACTGCCAAGCAGACGCTAGAGGACGGATGCAACCGGTGCTCAAACATCAATTAGGATTTCATTTTTTTAAATGCTGGAGCTGTTGTCTTTAATGATTTCATTCTTCAAATCCACTACTTTTTTAGATAAAATGATTTGCCAAGAGTCTTAATTATAAATCCATGCAGTATTTTGTCTGTTAACATGTTTTTATGATTGATTTGAGCCGCCTGTGCTTTAACTCACTCCAGAGTGGTCCACCTGGCTCTGCTTATGCGTCTTCCTTTGATCCGGGAGCTACAGATGTCTGGCATGCCGATCTCTTTGCACACAACCACAAGTCTTCACGCTATCTAATTACATTATAAATGGTCATGGCTCATTCAACACAATTTGAATTCTTGATCATTTTTGATGGTTACCTCCCTTAGATGTTGGCATGTGAATAATTTTAGGAATGTTTAACATGGCAGCATCAACATTTTGGGGGGGAAACCGTATTACAGACAAAGCAGAGGATTAATGTGTGTTATGAAGACCGTCACTCAGTGTGATCCAAAAGTAAAGAGGAACCCACAATAGTGATACAAATTGCGAATGACTATAATGCCCGGCATGTTGTAGTAGCCTATCCTACTTAAAGTAGAAGATATAATGAGCTGATGGTCAATAAGCTAATCTCTTTGGAGCACACCTGCCCCACCCAATCATGAGCAGACATGCAACAGCTGTGACATCTTAATGCAGATAAGTTTTCAAGATGCAACTGTAGAAGCCGCTCTCTGCTCAATGAGTACCTTAGTTTAATCAAACACACAGTATTCAGTATTCTTCCCCCATATCTATCATCTGCTATTACTCTCTGTTATCGGTGTGTTTGGCACATTGATTGAAATCACATGTGACCTCCACTCTATGAGACCTGGCACTTTCCCAGTAGGATCCTCTTTGAGTCTCCAGCTGCATGTGTATGAATAGACTTTGTGAGAGATGGGAATGTGACCCTGTGACTCCTTATTGCAATCAGCAGACCTGTTCTGGAAACAGCCTCCAAATTCTTCTATTTCTGTTTGAAAATAATTGGAACATTATACCCTTAAAACAGCATTAACATTCTTCCACTGAAGGAAAGATAGCCCCTTTTCAGTTTGATCAACTCTTCAAAGAAGCTTAGAAATATGGGAGATTCATAGATTGATTGATTTAAAAAAACAAGTTTGAGCATATTCCCAAATACACACTATTGTGTCATATTCTACGGAAAATCTGCACAATGACCTTTTTTTCCTCTGTTAATATCATAGCTTCAATGAAGGCAATGTGTAAGAACCATCTGACAATAAATATGATTACCCCCCCCCCCCCCCCCCCACACGTAAACTTACTGGGGTAGAGTTCCATGGGATTTGCCGGTTCAGGATGAGTCGCATTGGAGTGTGCGTCGTGGCCGTGCCCGTGACCTTTCCCATCATCATAGACCACAAACACGGCAAACAGGATAATGGTGATAATCTCCAAAGCCAAGGCTATGATGGGGAACTTCATCCTCATGTTGGTGGCGTACGCAGGCATCCTGAGACCAGCGTGTCTCTCAGCCTCCCTTTCTGGGGTTTTTTTATGAGTAGTGCTGTGTGAAGGGAGAGAAGAAACTGGTGTCCGGTTTTAAACTGATGCCGATTTTGGTGGTGACCAATGACAGGGCAGAATACCGGGGCCTGGGTGGGGAACACCCCCCTCATGGACTTTGCTCATGGGGATGGGTTTCCTCTCTGGGCGTCAGTGGACAAAGCAAAACACAAACGTAAAAACAGTCGGCCAATGAGCGGACATGAGACCGTTACTTAATGAGTGCCCCCATAACTCATTCTTCACTGTCAAAGGGTTGTTTTTTTGATTTAACTTAAATGTAAGGATGGGTGCATTTCTTTCATGTCTTACATTAGAAGAAGAAAACTCTGATATATTTTATATTTAGAGCTGTTGTTTGCTCAAGACAATATTCTGTACCTTTCCTACAATTTCAGTTTGTGAGATTCCTCTTTTGTCTCCTGATCACTGTTCCTCTTTTTTACAAGACTTTATTCCGTTGACATGAACCCCTTTTTAACGCACCTGCTTTTGGATACACAACTTAGCTAAAAGTAGTAATGCAACAATGTGTAACATTAAAAGTAATACCTGTTTTTTAAGTTTCTTATACAGATAAAAGTACAGAAGTAGCAGCTGAGTAAAAGTACTTTTATGGGGTATGGATTGATTATAACTAATGCATTCATGTTTGATAAGTGCTTTGGAAATAATGCTTCGGAAATAATTGTTTTGTATGTGGAATTCTGATTAGCATATCCAATTGTAATTTATATGCAGAGAAACACATTCAGAAAACAATTAATAAGACTAAATAGACATTTTATTGTCATTGCACACAGTCAGAATAAAACAATGCAGTTTAGCATGTAATCAAAAGCTAGAAATAGTGGATATAGATATATTTTAGGAAAGACTAATTTACAGACTGAATAATAAACCAGTTGTAATAAACGAAACAATAACAAAGTATATATAATTGTACAGTATAGATTTGGGTATTTCAGTAATATAGCTGATGTAGTATGTACAGTATGCACAGAGACATACAATATGAATATATATATATATATATATATATATATATATATATATATATATATATATATATATATATAGTATGAACAGCAGAAGTATTTAAGTTCTGCAATACAAATAGCTGTAGAATAATATGTACAGTGACCAGACAAATATCTCCTTCAAAAGCCAATTAATACATATCATGAAAACTGCAACTGTCAAATAAATGTTCGATGGAAAAAAATATTGCTTTGAAATCCAAAGCATTCAAGTAAAAGTATTTTCAAATAGTACATCCTTTCTGGATCCCGGTGAGGCTGCTGTGGCCCCTGCTGCTCGTTGCATCACGTTGTGTTGCGCCCGTGACCCCGACACGCGGCGTGAGCCTCTGTGATCACGTTGCATCGCAGTTCAAGCCCTTCACATACAGAACGTGCCTGTGCTTCCTTTCCCACGTGGAAACCATCCAGGCAATCTCCTCTGATTGGCTTGTAGGTCCTGATTCAGCCATTGTGGTGACAATCCGAGGCCTCTCAACAAATGACCTCAGGCCAGAGGTCCTTCACTTGGATCCAGGAGCTTTATGAATGAGGAGAGTTGTTAATCACTGCCAGCAACACATCTCTGTTTGTCTTGGAGCCGAGCTCAGGGAATGTTTTCCCAGACCCTTTTGGGAAATTACTTCCAAATGTTGAGAGATATTAAAAACTTTGCAGCACTCCCGGAACTAATCCACTCGTGCTGAGCATGCGCTTCACAGCGTCTAGTTGTAATATTTGGCAGACGATGGAGGCTTTTTCATCGGGCGGGGCCTCACTTTTTTGTATATATATATTTTTTTGCAAACAAGCTAACCGGAAAACTTGCAGAGCACGAGATTTGTGGTCCAACTGCTACAGTTATTCATTCATGACGATCACAGATACTTCCTCATGAGCTTTCTCTTATTTTCAGTCTATTCATTACAAAACACCCAGTGGTCATTTGACATCTCACTTTTAACAAATAGATTATTGTTGCCTTCAGAGTAGCTCTAGTCCTGGGAAATGTTTGTATAATGTTATAATGTATAATGAAACTCTTATCTGCAATTATTGAACCAATTATCATGTCTGTAGTTTCGCGATCAACTTCTCTCCACTCTGCTGTAATCTGTCAGAGTTTTGACCGAGAGCCTGAGAACTGTTTGTATAGTCAAGACTGGTCAATGAGAGTAAACGCTCTGAGGCTCACATATCCCAGAGGTACCAGAGCCCGAAGGTTGTTGCTTTACGTTTTACGGCCTCTCGAAGAAGCACGATTGAGTGTCTTGATTAGACATTGAGGCTGACAGTGGTAACATCGCCGAGTATACAGGGATCTCTGCAGGATGGATGACATGTTTACATTTATTTATTTATTTTAGTAAATAAGATGAGAAGGCTCATGCGCGGACCTTAACTATGCCGTTACAAGCAGGAGACGATAGGCTATATTCACACTACGTCTTTGTGCATATGAAGACATCTGTTTTGTTTCATCACATTGTGGACAGCACACATCTCATGGAATCTGATCTTTTCCATTCTGATTTGGGTCACGTTCACAGCATCCTAAATCAGATGCAGGTCAGATTGTGTGCAGGGCGACATCAGTCTGTATCGTCACATCGGAAATCATGCGACCTTTACAACCTCTGAACAAAAGTAGCTGCCATTGCTCCACTAAGAGCCATAATTAAAAGTTTCTTATGGATGTACTTGCTTTTCACTGCACATCATCTTATCAACGAAACATGAAGACTGACTTCAGTGTTCTCCACGTGGGACAGCGCGCCGTGAGGTGATGTCTTTGTTGTCTTGTGTACATGTGGGTCCGCTCAGCACCGTGACCAGCTCACACAGGAATCTGTTATTCTAGCTCCTCTCGTCAGGCTGCCACCTGTTTGCATGAAATCAAATTATGGCTCCTTGTTTGCTTTGTTGCTCCTTCAGTCTTGAATGGAATATTTAGGCAATTTCCACAAACAATCCCTATCATCACTACTGGTGTTGGCTGGTTTAGGTTCACAGAATCTGAGAACATTGAAACGTTGAACATTAAAGACAAAACCAGCGAAGCTAAAGAGCTCATTTGTTTATCAGCACAAATGAGTTTGAATCTGGCCTCCCTGTGAACCTTGAGGAACATTCCAGGAAAACCAATTAAGCGATTTATCTCTGCTCACTCACAAGTGAGCAGAGATAAATCGCTTAATGGTTTAACTCTGCGCCATAATGCATAAAGCGTAGAAAATAAACATAGTCTGAGATCCCCGTGCAACATACATGACGACACAGAGCTCTCTGATGTCTGGCTGCTTTGAAACCACACGGACCGAGTATTTGATACTTCCGTCACAGATGGAGTCTCAGTGGAGTGGCGGACGACTTGGTGAGCGTGAGGGATCAAAGAGCGAAGGAGCGGGATGAATGAAGCCAACTTTAGTTTGCTTTAGTTTTCAACGTCAGGCCATTCCCGAGCAAGCTTTAGTCTGCCGCAGTTAAAGGTCAAACTCAGGTTCATATGCTGTTAATCATAGCATTTTGATAACAACATTTTGGAAAACCTTTAGTTTATCTGAGCTGCTAGAGCAGATCTTGTAGATGTATTTGACATTCATGATGAAAAAGTTCCGCTTATTTCTTGAAAAGTTGCATGTCATCTTTTAATTTATCAAATAACTTTACTCTCAGTATTTCTGCTCTTATCTCATGTGGGGGGCACCACTTTGCAGCAGATATTTGTGCATGGACATTCCTCTGTGTGTTGTTTGCTCAGCTCGTTCACATGCAGAGGTCAAGTCCACATGCATCGTTAATATTGTGTGCCCCTCCTCAAAATATTCACTGTTTAACACCTCTAATGAGGACCAGTATATCTTCACAAGGAGTCCTCCTTTTGAACAAGATCACACAGACCTCTGCAGGCCTGTGGAGCGACTCAGGAGATCAACATCACATTCCTCGGGAGGATTCCTCCATGAGGAGATATGTAAGTGGTTGATTGGAAACAGGCCCGGTAGTGTGACAGACAAAACACAGGTCTTTTCTTCTCATTAATCTCAACTGTCTTTCGTTTGGTGGGATAAAATCTCAAACAGGTTTTCTACATACATGTGCATGAGCACAAGCAGTATTTTATACAATCCCGACTGATTTATGAGGCCTAATAAATAAATGCATTGGAGTTGCTCGAGTGAGGTTGACCTTGCGTCAAAGTAAAGCCGTGGAGATGCTTTCACGTCTTCCATAAAGCCAGTGCATCCACTGGGAGAACTTTGTTATCGCTGTTTCTGGTTTCAATCTGTGGCAGATTCATAGCAGCGCTGGAGGTTTGCTCTGGCTCTGCCTCTGGAGCTCACGATGCCAGAAGATGAAAGTTAAAACTGCTGCATGTTTGACTAAGATATGTTGTATCTGTGATAGTAACCGGTGTCTATTGAGCCGTAGCTGTGAGTTTACAGTGATACTGGAGAGAAAACTAACTAAATGTCCACTGAAGGTCAAGCATTTTATTTCATATATTTTTTCATGATAAGAAAACTGAGCTGATATAACCTCCTGGATTATATAGCCACGCACACATCACCATAACTCCAGCAGGTAAATAGTAATCCCTATTCATATTTTATGAATGTGCACCATATTTGCGCACATGATGTATCATTATATGGTGAACAAATCAATCCTCAAACTGCTTTCAAACACCCAAATTAACTGGATGAGAATAAACAGGATCATAATAGCCTGATAACCGCATGTTATGAAGAACAGAGGACTTCATAACAAGGACTTCTCTACAGAAGAACGGAAGGCGTGAGCTACACATTATAATACAGTTTTGGACACATTGGGTGTCCCTATATGTGACATAGTTGAAAATACTGACGGCACGTCCCCACAGAGGTCAGGGCCAGCTTGGATCATAGAGCAGATAAAGTTTAGTGTTGTGCTCAAGGACACTGTGACAGGTGTGAACGTGTCGCCGCTCACTGGGATTCAACAGACACGTGTGTTAAGGCAGTTATGCAACTGTGTCTGTCCCCTCTGTATTGAGCCTCAGCCAAGTACTACACCTGAGGAACGAGCCTGCAATCTCTTTGAAAATAAACACGTATTTGGGCATTAGACACTAACGGGATTGTATTTCTATGTGCGGTACTGTGACAAATGGAGCCGGGGTCAGTATGCCTACGGGGGTCAAAGAGGCAATCCACATTAGACGCTCTGCGGGGGACTGCTGTTGAAGCTAAAGATGAAAGAGGAGAGGGGGTGAGTCTTCAGAAGAAACCATAGAAGACCAGACTAAAAGGCCCAGGCTGAAGAGGTGCAGTAGAGACGGCATTGCATGTCTGTCCCTCATACAAACCCTCACATTTTAGATTTATTTGGAAAATTATTTCTAAAACTATTATATTTTCACTTGCTTACAAAGATAACTATTATTATAGACAATATGTGTTGTGTTGTAATATTTAATTTCCCTTATCCCAGTAACATTGTCACATTGTAAAGACCAAAACGACAAGCATGGCTCTCGGGGAAGTCATAACTTCGCTTACATCACACAGATGGAAATCTTTTCAGCAAATTTCATGTCAATCTGCAAATTTGATTATGAGACATTAGTGTAAATGCGGCATCTTTGGAAAAAATAAAATAAATGCAAATAAGTGATTCTGTCAAGAATAAAGTCTTCAGTATTTCAACCCTACCCTTACATTTCTGATATTTGGATATATGATAGAGGAAATTGTGGTTCAAAGATACATTTTAAGTGGATAATGAAGCTTGACTATCCCACATCATTTTGTGAGACTGTGGAGGGGAGAAAAGGGGAGAAAAGTTGGATGCATCAGGTGCACTTTGAGAACAAAACTAAAGGGCCAGATTTATGAAGAACTGTGTACTCTCATAAACTATGTTGTGCACTAGTAAACAATGGTATCATAAATACATGGATTGTTGTATAAAATGCATGGTGGTGAGACAACAAAAAAAATCAAAAAGTTTGCCGATGTCGGCGCAGACCCCTGTTGATAAGGGTGACCTCATGGAACCTGCAGTCAGCCACCTTCACATTAATACAAAAAAAAGTTGATGTGCAACCCGAACAGCTGTGTCAAACTCATCCATTGCTAATTTTGTGGATGTATCTAGAAAGCTAGCTAGCATATAGGAAGATGACGTCCCTATTCGTAATCCTGCCTATGACGCTCCGGTTGGCCGACACAGTCTGGAATCCTCCTCCTGGGACCACGACTACTTTCAATAGTCATCTGGTCTGTAGATTTTGAGAACTCTTGCTCTGATCACAATATCACAAGATTCATTGAGGCCTCCACATTTAATTCCCAACACCCCTTGATGCATCATGTGGGTGTGAACTGGAATGGAAAGGATGATAGTGCATAGACACTCCTCCTCTCCCCCCCCCTGATATGACCCCACCTGTCATGTCTCGGTCGGTTATGTTAAGTTTGATGTTTTAGTCCTGTTTTCCATATCCGCTTTTATTTTGTAGTAACTGTCCTCTCGTTTCAGAAACGTTATTTCCTGCCCCGGTGTTTCCTCGTTGGTGTGATTGTCTGCTCCACCCCTGATGGTGTCCACCTGTTCCCCTTTTCCTCATGTATTTTAAGCCGGTGTCTACCTGTGTCTTGTGTCAGATCGTCTTGTCTCGAGTCTCGTCCTGATCCTTCTAGTCAAAGTAAGCGTTGTTCATGTTAGTCTTTTGTCCTGGTTTGCAGTTCCAGCATAGTTTTTTATTTTCTTTGTACTTTGATCAAGTCTTTTTTTCCAGCATAGCTGTGATTTTCTGTCTCTTAAACCCCATCTTAGTTTCCTGCTCAGCAGCATCTTTATGTTGTACTTTGTTTCTTTGGTATTGTTGGGGACTTCCTATGTTAAAATAAACCCTTTTGATTGCCCTGAATTTTGGAGTCGTGCTCTCGGGTCCTGTTATTGAGTCGTGTCACCACCCCTTATTTCCTGTGGCTGAGGGGAACAGTTGCACACCCTGATAAGCCGGCTCGAAGGGAAGCCTGTGCACGCCGGCAATCAGCATGTTAGACGCTAGCAATCAAGAACAATTACAAGCTCTCATCTTGTTTATGTTGTGGCCCTTTTGTGCTATGTGAAGGGCAACTGTGGAGGATCCTGTATCGTTTCACGTCACACGGTTAAGGAAGCACACATCTGATAGAATTTCTTCAGATGACATGAAAATAAACTAATTTCAACAAGTAGAGGCCAAATAGAGAATAATGTGAGGTTTTATAAATACCGCTCTGTCATTCAAACGTTGACTCTCACGCCTGCACCTGTGCACCTGAAAGGCGGTGCAAACAGCAGATGCTAGATAGGCAGCCATGTTTGAAAAAGGCTGAGAGATCTGGAATGGTCAACAGCTGGTTGGACGACTTAGCGCCGTACCTATCGAGTTACTGCGGCATTTGAAAAGGGCTTCAGGCAAAGCAGAGTGCCGACAGAGCAGCGTGAGTACAGTACGAGCGCCGTGGGGCCACATCTGCAGTATGTGATACGGAGAACTTCCTTTAGATATGCAGTAACTGACCCTCTGATGCTCTATCATGCGTTTTAAAGAGGTGTGGTGGTTCCTGGAGGGTTAGATACTTAAATCAGTTAAACGTTCAGCAGTATGTGGGACACATTGTGGGCCTTTACAAAAGATTTAAAGAGAATAGTCATTGTCTGGTAATTAGACTAATGTAACAGTTTGATGGCATTCGCTGGCTTCCTGTGTGGATTTGGCTACACGTAGTCCTTATATGTCTACAAGTACATGTCTACCCATGCTTACTGTTTACAGATACACTATGCGGCCTATTAGAGGGGGGAGGGGTTAGTTTGGTAACTTTGCAGTGCCATGGGACTTCTTCCATTTGCTTGCACACAGAGATAAATCTTTGCTTTACTTTCTAGTTTCCTCAATTATAAAGATAGCACCAGCAAGTTGTGGTCCCAGGCCACCGCAAGTATGAAATATATAATAACACTCATTAACATTTTTTCTGCTAGAGAAAGTGTCAAGAAATACGTCAAAAGAACTACAGTGTCACTCTGAATCTTCCTTTTTCATTTTTAAATGTTGAGCTAATAGAACAGTGCAGAGAGCAGAGCATGAGCAGCACCTCTGTTATTGTTGTTGTTGTTGTTTTTCTCTGTTTGAATCCTCCCAGCCTTGAAAGCTGTCATATTCCTGTTGGATCAAAGCCTTCGGTCGACCGCGCGTCGGCTTCCTCAGCCGTGCATCCTGATGCCAGGCGGCTGCATTTTAAACACATCCTCCCCACAGTGATGTTGTAATTGCTTTATCTAGCGCAGGCTTCTTCAAATGACGCCTAATTGAGGGTCTTCACCGCACCCTTTCCTCATGTGGCAATCAACCTGCTACGTTATCACGGCATCTTAATAAAAGCTAACATGATTGGACCACAACCCAGGACTTCCCATAGAAATAGGAAAACTAGGGAGGAGGGATGCAGTAGAAAAGCAACCGAAAAAAAGAAAAGAAAATCCTGATCTAAACAATGTAGAGTGGACTTTCAATACACAGGATGTAGAGAGATTGGTAGTTTGAGGCTTGTGAAGTAGAAGAGGGATGGAAAAAGAGAGAATTACTTGTCACGCAAACGACAGAGTAGACCACACAGCAGGGAGGAGCTTTGTGTATATATATACATATATATATATATATATATATATATATATATATATATATATATATATATGTATATATATGATTAATGACTACAGTATTTAAAACATTTACACTGTAAAGTGCTTGGCATCCAGTCGAAACACAGAACAGTCGTGCAAGTTTCATCTGTGTAATGAAATCCCTCGTGAAAATATTGATTTAAAGCAATTAAGCATTATCAAAGAATTTCCAGGCATGAAACAGAATATACGTTTAATTTGTCTTTTGTATGATGATCCAGATGTTTTAAATACTTCCCCACATGTTAGTTATTATAGGAGGCATGTTAATTGCATGAGAGCTAGACAGATGTACATTAAAGGGTTCATGCACTGTTCATGGGAAACCACGTTTGTTCTCTCTTGAAGCTTTTCTCCTGAGTTTAAAACCTCAAGCCAGATCCGTGATAGAAGCACCATTAATCTGATTGTGTGTGGGCGTTATGTGATAATATTTGCAATTTTCTTGGAAGTTATGTGTTTGTATATGTGCGTGTGCATTTAATGTTGGTTGAAGTTTACAGTTCAGGTCACAGTGAGGATTATCCAAACGTACGCACTGCTAGTGTTGTGGCACTAAAGTGACGTTAACATCAACTTGTACCAGAAAAGCATTATTTAGGTCTTTGTGAGGAAATGAGGATTTAATGTCCAGATAATTCCTCATGTCACCTTCACCATTCAGCTATTGACACTAACACTAACACAAATGACATTATTACATATAAACAGGGCGTCGACAAATGTTTAGTGCAAAACGGAGCTGAGCTCAACATTACTCAAATTGACGGTTTAATAGTGTTATTCTATTTTTTTTTCTTTTTTCTGAGAAATTCAATAGCTGGCCTCCCGTTTTATTATGTAACTGACAGAACATTTACATTTTCAGTTTAACTTGTGTTGTCCTTTAAGTCACCGGGAATTCAGAAATACTTCAAGCTTTTGATTAAAATGTGTTTATTTGTGCTAGTTTAGCATGAATAAATGTTAACATATACTATATATTTTTGCGTGTTTAAATTGTTGCAATCAGTTGATGTAATTTTTTTCAAATATAAAAGCTTAATACACACTTTTCTTTGCTTTAATGCTATACTTTTCCCCACTAACTTTATTGCGCCTAGCAGAATGAATCAGATGCTGAAATCAAATGGAAACTGAATGAAGAATCAACTTTTAATCCGGAATTGCTTTGAATTGAGAATCAATTTTAATCATGAAATACTGAAAAATTGCTAGTTTAATAAGTAAACTTTATCATATAGGCACTCAAAGTGTTTGTAACGGTTGAAAGACTTGAAACCAAATTTAGTGAATCACTAGTTTGAAACTAGCGGGTTCAGTTACTAAGACTTTATTAAGGATGTTACACACAAATAGTGCTGCAACCCAATCCTGAACTTTAACCTTTGAACTTTCTTCTCACGTGTCACATAACTCCTGTACCATGAATGCATTGGGTGCCACAGAAATAATGAAGTGGCTGATTGACCCCTGCATGACCAAGCCATTCCTGAGTGAAGCTTATGGATTTGGTCCCTGCATCTGTCTGACACGGCTAATTGCAAACAGACTTATCAGGATGGGAACAGGGAGCGTTCTCCCTGTCTTCTGTTTAAATGTCAGGCCCAGCAAACGTCTGTGGCAGATTACTGTGGGAGCAGCGATAAGCAGATGCAAAGACCCGTGGGTCTTATTTATTATTAAGGCAAAGAGTAACCAGAGCACTGCAGTGAGAACGGCCCTCTGGAGAAAACAACACTCTCATGCAATATGTGTCAGGGCATTGCACCTCCTTCTTGGGATAACACACCAGATTGGATCGGAGGGATCGGGGAGTTGTTCATGATCCGATGTGAGGTCCCGGGACAGGGATGCCGTACGTGTGCAGATCGTAAAGCCCTCTGTGGAAAATGTGTCATTTGTGATTCTGGGCTATACAAAATAAACTGAATTGAATTGAATTGAATACACAGTTCATGCATTTTCCCCAGATTTCAACGGTCAAGAGTTTACAGGTGAAATAATACATGTGAAAGTTGACAGTGAAGTTGGAAAAGGCACATGAGTCAAACTTTGAAAAGACCAGAAGGTGGCTCTGAGTATATACGAGGAAACATTGAGTTACTGAGCAAAACTATGACTCAGTGTGGTAGAAACGTTGAAGTTGCAGTATTCAGAAATGCCCTGAATCCTCCCATTGAGGGGTTTAATAATGTACCATGGCAAAGATCCATATATTGTGAGACACAAATGTGAATATGCACCCTCTGTTGGAATGGTATCAGTAATATTATTCTCAAAATTCCTTTATCATAAGAATGATGCGCATCACACTTCACTATTCACAGGCTTCTGGAGGAGGAGGAGGGGGGGGGGGCAGTCCGTGGGAGTTAAGCTAAAATATAGTAAAATAGCAGTTTACTATAAACTTAATAACTTAAGTGCAACATTCTCTCCTTTTCAGTTTGGGTTTCATGACGAGGTGAAATTAAAGGCTGACAGGCTTCAAAAACATACTAAATATTGCGGTCGCTAAAGACGCCTTTCGGTCAGGTGACTTCTGACGACGTCGGCCGCCGCTCTTGTGACACACAGAGGTTTACTGCCAGGATCTTTCATTCCATAACTTGTATGTCTACCTTGCACCACTACCGATTAGCGTATGCCTCCTCGTGCCCTGTAGGACGAGTGCAGCATCAATCCATCTCGTATGCTCCCTGACCCAACAGCCGTGTCTGTGGCGTTACCCCGTGTCTGTTGTCCTGAACGGAAACCGATCGGATGTTTGTTCAATAATTCCTTGATACATTCTCCCCTGATTTTATTTTCTTCACAGTTGTGATTGTGTGTGAAGGATGTTTTGCCATACATTGTGTTTCGGATATGCCGACGCCCACTTTAACCATTTCCTCCACTGCTGCTTTGGGACCCCACTCCCAGTGTTTGTTCAATGTACATTTGTGGACCATTGAGTGAGAGCAGCTAGCAACATGTCTGTGGCGAGGAGGGGAAGAACAACACCCGTTTGCTAATGGCTGACACGATCCAGGCCTGTTTTATGTTGCTGGGTGTGCTGGGATATCTCAGTCTTTGGCCACTGGTTGAACTTGAAGCCATCACACCAGCCCATGAAACAATGACCAGACCAACAGGCACTAGAGGAAGCCGTGGGCACACAGCAGCCCCATACTGTGCACCCAGGTCAGAGGTCGTAAACCTCTCAGAATAATATTGGGAAGTATGCGGTTTCTATGGAACCAGATACCACATAGGGGTTAGCACTGAAGTGTTTGCCATGGCGACGATCCCCCTCCCTTCGGGGCTCGATGAAGGTGATCGACTGTGAGGGCTTTGGGATGTGGCAGAGGTCCGTTTTCAGAAGGCTTTGTTTTGGCGGGGATCCTGTCATGTTCCTGTATTTGTAAAGAAAGCTGCTGATGGGCATGTTAGCGCGTTTCAAAGCACTCAACGAAAAGGAAGGAAGCAACACGCTACTCTCATTGAGGGAGCTCTGCATGTTTCTGCAGCACAGGTAACACAATGCCATGTGGCATTGGACCGTCTAGGAGAAAGGTCCGAGAGGGCAACGTTTGGGTCAGTCGGGCGTTCATGAAATGAGTTAGAGTAGCCTTAGTAGTAGGCGATCTTGTTAGCGACTTATATACAGAAGTATCCGTGTCAGGTGGGTATAAAGTAGATTTAACACGGTTCACACACCTTATAAAAATGAAAGAGAGCTGACTGTGTGGAATGGGTAGCTAGGATATAATGTTGTTTTCCAACCCCATCACCAAGAAGGAACTTTAACATTGGGCAATTCGGTAAATCTTTGGATTACATCCAATAATAATGCAGTTTAAGTGCCTCAGATAAAAGGATACATACATGATGCTGGTAGTAACATCAGGCCAAAGAACTGGACTTGAAAAATCAAATATAAGTATTTTATGCCAACGTGACCCTGAACTTTAGACTAAGCCAAAGGGTTCTTTAAATAAATAAATGCTCATATTTGATATTGCATTAGAGATTTAATGCATTTATTTTCCCTTTTTAGTATGATTGTTTAGTGCAGATTAGATCAGTGTGAGTTGGCTATATTTTAAGGAATGTTTCTTTGTAACGGTGTTACGATCTAGTCGGACTTTGTGTAACTTATTTATTTATTGCCAACATTTCTGATTCGGGTTCAGGTGTTGGTCAAAATGCTCCCTTAAACTCAACTCTCATGAGCTGTGGAGTATTTAATCTCGGTCGTGGAGTCAGTTTCAGTCATTTCAGTTTTCTGCACTGATCCCTGAGATCTTTGGTCAGATTCAAATGGAGTGAGCGCCTTTTTCATCATCCTGTTTGTGATGCGTTGAGATAGCAGCCCAGACTAAATGAACCGTCTTCAGCCAGGAGACTGATGGAGCTGATCCCCCTGTCTCTGCCTGCTTGTATTTTTGTTTTCCGCCAGATTATTTCCGTTTTTTTCTCTTCTCTCTCTTTCCTCCCATATTCTTTTTTCCCTGTTTTATCTCCTTCTTTTCTTACACTATTGAAATAAATAGCGAGGGACATGTATCCTCTGCACATGATGACATGTTCTGCTGCTCGAGATGCAGAGAGATGTCCAACAGAGCTAAAGTAAATGTTGTTAGCATATCTGATTTGGACCTGAATGAGACGCAGCACAACCGCTGCAGCAGAAACTTAGAGGATTACATCAAATGTACAACAATGCATGTGCAAAGTCAATATTAACCCATATTACACAAACTACTGTTCAGGAAGTCAAACTGACGCCAAAGTCATAAACATGTCCTGGCCCTGGGACCAACTGTTGAGGCTTGCTGCTGGAGTTGATAAGCCCCACAGGATGGCAGAACCCGGCTTATCGAGTCCGGCCGAGCCAGAAGACCTCCGCTATCGCTCGATGCACTGGCAGAGAAAAAACTCATCCCTTTATCTCCCCTCCGCTGGGGGAATAGCGCTCCATCCAGCTCCGCTGTCAGCTCACATCAGGTGGTGCTCTCCTCGGCCTTCTTGGTGGACCTCATGGAGATCGCTGTGCCGGAGCAGGAACAACAAGCTCAGACTTTTGCATGCTGTGACATGAAGAGGCTGTTTTGGCATGCAGACAAGATTATAGACCTTTAGCCCAAGTGTTTATTTTCAATGGAATAAATGTGCTATCACATGAAAGAGAGCAATGTTCGACACAATAGCTGTGCGTGTGACGATGTGGCAATAGGAAATGTCCTGTTGAAGTGAGAGCGTATAATTTAGGGAAACACACTCCCCCGTGAGTGCAGGGTGGAAACCCAGAACAAAAACATCCACTTGGACTCAAGGATTAGCTGATCAAAATGTGGAGGTCAAAGGTCACTTGGAACTCACTAAATATATTTTTGGTTATAACTCAAGAATTGATATACTTCTTATTAGAATTTCACTTACATTTCTAACAGGATAAAATTATGAAGAGATCACGTATTCGATGGGAAGGGGTGTAAACTGTAACTTGACTGGTGGGCAGAGGAGGTTTTTTGGTATTAAAGGGGACATATTGTGAAAATTCCACTTTGTTAAGGCTTCTATACGTTAATTTGGGTATCTGGCATGTCTCCCAACAAAAAAATGCTGGGAAAAAAACAACTCACACGGATTGTTGTGGTTCCTCTTTCAGAAACGATATGCTTGAGTGCGTTGATTGGGATCACCACCAATGTCTACGTAGATTTTGGCATTGTAACCCCCCCACCACCACTCGACCCACCCAGTTTAAAGACGGTTTGTGACCTGGCGCCATAAGTTAGGGCAGTGGTTCCCAAAGTGGGGGTCGCTACCCCTAGGGGGGGCGCGGTGGTACTACAGGGGGGTCGCGGCTTCATCACCAACCCACACACACAGACGCACACATACACCGGTAAAACAATATAAAATAACCAACGTGACATGCACTGTGTTCCAACCACGCCACCAGAGCGGCTCATGTCACAGACCGACTGTGGCAGAACCAGCGAGAGCGAGAGCGCGCGCGAGCGAGAGAGAGCGAACGAGCGAGGGAGAGAGAGAGTGAGGGAGCGCGAACGAGAGAGAGACACACAGCGACACAGAGCGAGAAAGATACGGAGCGACAGAGAAAGATAAAGATAAGAGAAGGAAGTATGTACAAAGATGGACAGATTTGTGACTGGTCTAAATGAACTGAGAGTAGCTATCTCCAACCAGCAACCCCGCTTTGACAAAATCTGTAAAGCAAAGCAAGCCCACACCAGTCACTGATTGATATGAATAGGAATATACATAGGAATATGATCTATGTAATATGAATAAAATGTACCATGTAGACCTGCACACCTTGTTCATAATTGTATTATTTTATTGTTTGAGAAAACCTGCTGTTCAATGTGAGGAAATACAGTATATGTTGTTTGCACTTTGTTTGAAATTAAGTTAATTGTATTTACAAATTATTTTATATATTTTTTATTTTATACATATTTTATTATTGCTATTTTTTTCTTTCAGTGGACCAATGGCTGAGCAGCTTTTAGTGGACCAATGGCTGAGCAGCTTTCAGTGGACCAATGGCTGAGCAGCTTTCAATGAACCAATGGCTGAGCAGCTTTCAGTGGACCAATGGCTGAGCAGCTTTCATTGCACCAATGGCTGAGCAGCTTTCAATGAACCAATGGCTGAGCAGCTTTAAATGGACCAATGGCTGAGCAGCTTTCAGTGGACCAATGGCTGAGCAGCTTTTTTTTTTTTTTTTTTTTTGTATTCTATTAGTGTTCAAAATCTCACATACACATATTTAAATTTTTCAGATTCTTTGTACATAGAGAAGTACAGGCCAAAAAAAGAGAAGAAAAAAAGAAGAAAAAAACACATATGCAAATAAAGAAACAATACCATAGTAATAAAACTAATAATAATAATAAATAAAGTAGGGAGAAATCATTTTCCATAGAGTAAAGAAATAGAGTCAGGCCATTTATCTGTGACATAGTTGCACCACTTTTGCCAGTGTTTAAGAAAAGTTTCAATGTTCCTATATCATCAAAGGGGGTCTTGACAGAAAAAGTTTGGGAACCACTGAGTTAGGGTGACCAGACGTCCGGTTTTCCCCGGACATGTCCTGTTTTTGAGACCCAATTTGGCAACAAAGAGTACCTTGCCCACTCAAAACAGGTCAATCTGTGGGGAGGTGTTTTTGACAGGGTAAAAAGGGTGCCGTTTGAAATGATTCTTGTATTATTTTGACCAAAATATGTTACAAACATTACATTAAGACCCCAAGGAGCCATATCAACTTGTGGAGAAATTGGCATAATATGTCCCCTTTAATACCGGAGGCAAAATACACACCTAGTCCGAAAGAGTTTGGTTCTTAGCAAGTTTGAAAATGCATTATTGATATGAGCTGTATTTAACATTCAGAACATCTATACAGCAACACACAACTAATATCTGATATAGTGCAGATAGTTTACCCGAGTACAGAATTAAGTCCGTATTCCTCGGTTGTTATCCAAGCTTCTCCTTGCCAGCTGTGCATGCTTTTAGTGCATGTTAATGAAACACTTATGTTAATATTAATGTTTTGTGGGTCTCCCCAGTGTCTCTTGATTGCTCATTGGCTTCACCTGCCATCAGCCTGTCTCCCTGATTGCTCATGCCCTACACCTGTGGTTGTCCCCCCTTTGTATTCTCCCATTCTTTCCCTTGTCCCCTGCGTGATTGTTGTCTTTGTTAGTGTCATTAACGTCTGTCCAAGTTGAGTCCTGTCATTGTTACCTGTTGTAAATTCCCAGTGTGTTTAGTCTCTAGTGTTACGTTGTTTTCAACCAGAGTTTCTATGTTCAACTTTTTCTCAGAGTTTTGTTCCACTTTACTGGAGTCCTGCCTGGGTCCTCTGCGCCTGAGCTTTCTCCCCACCCCCATGACAGTTAGGGCATGGAAGCATGCACCAAGTGTTGGTTCAAGGCCACACAGGAGTGTCAACAGCTATAGAATTAAAGTAACAAAAGTGATCTGCGTTTCATAGTGCTTTATGTATTATAGTATTCGTATCACTAATGCATTACTGTTTGAGCAGGATTTATGTTCTTCTGGTTAAGAAGAGATTTTAACTACTTCATAAAGTGTTTGGCTGTTAAATCTACAACAATAAAATGTTATCAACACATTTGGGTCAGTATAGTTGAATCCTACATTTTATATTCTGCAATCTAAATGTTTCAACCTTTTTAAAAACAAAAACCGTTGTTGCACTACAATTATTAAAAACACTCAAATGTTAGGGCCCCATTTCAGACTAAGATTAATTACCAGCTAAATACGCAACCAACACGACCTAATAACGAATGAAAAGTCCATTATAGGATGTTTAGTTTAAATTGGAAATAATGTGAGTGATTGAACTTTGTTAGATTCCACCATTTGGAACTGATTACATACAGTTGGTCTCCGCACGGCCATTCATCATCATGTTCGCCTACATTTAACTGTATTGCTGAACTCTGGAAGCAGAGTTACAAAACTAATTGTATGTGTATAAAAACTGTGTTGTACTATCCTTCTGTGTCAAACCTCCAAACCATCTGCGATGAAGAGCTCTGTCCATTCAATTGAATTATTACAAGTGTATGCCTAATAAATGCTTAAAGACGTTTCACATCACATGTCTTTTCTCTAAAGGAGATCGATACGGTCACGTTCCATTACAGGGAACAATGTATTTCAAGGTCAGGTGTCCGTCTTATCCAACAGGAAGTTACCTTTTCAGCATCCTGTGACATTCATGCCTCCAGGGTTCCACAGGAAACACTCCCAAAAGGTACCTGACTGTTATCAGAGCATCCTGATGAAATTAAAGAGTATTCTCATTGGTCTTAGAACGTTAATCAGTTATCTATTTTAAAGGTTTAAAGACAAATTAAGTCTAGAGTCAAACGGCTTACAGCTTGAATATACACAATTTAGGAACAAACTATTATTAATGGTTGTTGTTAGCCATAGCAAGCAGGTGTGGTCGCCTTTGTTTCTTGGCTTAACTGGAGGAAATCTATGTGAAATGACTTTTCCTCTGCACTTCTGCCAAATGTGTTCTCCTTCCTCTTTGTGAGTTTACATCTCACATTCAGTCAAAGGGCAGCGGCCTCTGCAGACGGTGTTTATCCAGAAAAGTGCCATGCCAAAGTAAATTTCCTTTCTCATCTCTGATTTAATACTTCACGCTATTCATCCTGTTCAGTAATCAGTGGAGGGCCACAAGATTCAAAGATAAACGTCTTTTATTGGCACTGACTGATGAGAGAGCCTACGGACATGTATTATAGATGTGTGTAAATATATATAGGTGCTAGAATCTGAGATTTACAATTGCAGGTGGCAGAACATGTAGAAGACGCTTGATTGTTTTTGCAGCCCCACGTCACTGTCAGTAAAGTACAGTTATTGATTAGAGGTTGGGTTTAGAGGCTGGGTGTGACTATGGGTCAGTGGGTAGCAGGCCCGTCTTTCAATCACAGGGTTGGAGGTTCGATCCTGGTCGATGTGTCCTTGAGCAAGACACTTAACCCTGAATTGCTCCCTGTAGCTGCGTCTACAGTGTACGAATGTAACAGGATTGTAAGTTGCTTTGGATAAAAGCGTCAGCTAAATGTAATGTAATGTAGAGGTTGGCTGCAGGAAACAGAGAGAACAAATCCCCTAAGGGCTCACTTTTCCGATTCGAGTACTCCAGACCTGGCCTCCTTCCCAATGGCCCTGACTCCTTTTTTGTGCCTCCTGCCTCAAAGCTCTGGCCTCTTTCGCGATGCCTCCTGCCTGGTGGGCCGGCCTCCTGCCATGGCCCTGCTGGTGAAGATAATGTATTTATTATTATAGAATGTATTATTTATAATGAATAATAATAATACAAATTAATTAATACAATTGTTGGCTACTTCAATTCATATGGCACAACCTTATATGGCACAACATTATATAGCACAGATTTGACAATATTGTGACATTGCAGACCTTTGCTTGAGGAAATTCTCCCAAACTGGACCTCGCTAAATTATAATTGAATACTCCTGCTTGATATGATATGTTTTACTTGTATTTTTATAGAATTGTCTCATATGATGTTCAAAATAAACTCTGATCATCGGCACAAGACCCTCCCATAATATATTTTCCTCGATTTGATTTGACCCAGCTACTGCAGGAAATCGCATCATAAACTGTCACATGAAACTAGTCCCTACATCCTGACATTCACAATGCAAAGACTTAATATTTCTGCCATTTAATACCGTAGATGCAGTAGCCCATGAACTATAAGTGATGTAATTTGTATGGACGTCAGTGTCAAGTTTAACGTCATATGACGGTCTAAAATTATGTTTCTGATTATTTCAAGCTCTGATAAGGATAAAATTCTTGAAAGACATCATTCAAACTTACTAAGTAACGCAGCTGCTCTCACTTATCTCGTTCAACAGTGTGGCTGAATATTGTGTGAAGTAAAGTTTTTACAACGGGAGGCAGGCACGTGCACAGATAGAGCCCTAGTGGTGCTCAAGCACCAGCCCCTTTGCCCTGGATGAGAAAAGTGCCCTTTTGCTGGAGCCCACTTTTCTTTTTCATTCATCAGTATAAGTTACTCTCTCTCTGTCATCAAGTCTCCCCAAATGTGTTTTAATATCCAACGGGGCATTTATTTGAGTTCTTGTGAGAATTTCTCCCAGACATGCTCCGCGATACTAACGGGTTTGGGGTTATGGTTAGGGTTAGGGTTGGGGTTAGGGCTGGGGTTAGGGTTAGGGCTAGGGTTGGGGTTAGGGTTGGGGTTATGGTTAGGGTTAGGATTAGGGTTAGGGTTAGGGTTAGGGTTTGGGTTAGGGTTAGGGCTGGGGTTAGGGCTGGGGTTAGGTTAGGTTTAGGGTTGGGGTTGGGGTTAGGGTTGTTAGGGGTTAGGGTTGGGGTTAGGCTGGGGTTAGGTTAGGGTTAGTGGGTTGGGGTTAGGGCTGGGGTTAGGTTAGGGTTAGGTTAGGGTTAGGGTTAGGGGTTAGGGCTGGGGTTAGGGTTAGGTTAGGTTGGGGTTAGGGTTAGGGCTGGGTTAGGGTTAGGGTTAGGGTTGGGGTTAGGTTGGGGTTAGGGTTAGTAGGGGTTAGGTTAGGGTTAGGGTTGGGTTAGGTTGGCTGGGGTTAGGGTTAGGGTTAGGGTTGGGGTTAGGTTAGGTTGGAGTTAGGGTTAGGGCTGGGGTTAGGGTTGGGGTTAGGGTTGGGGTTAGGGTTAGGGTTGGGGTTAGGGCTGGGTTTAGGGTTAGGGTTTGGGTTAGGGTTAGGGCTGGGGTTAGCGTTAGGGCTGGGGTTAGGGTTGGGGTTATGGTTAGGGTTAGGGTTGGGGTTAGGGCTGGGGTTAGGGTTAGGGTTAGGGTTGGGGTTAGGGATGGGGTTAGGTTGGGAAGACGCGGGGCTCTCCGTGGAGAGCCAAGAGGGGCACTGGCACTAGGGGGACTCAAGGTTTGTTAAAAACGGGAGGGGAGACAGGGCCGGTCCCAGTCCGCCGGCAGCAGAAGGGGAGGAGGAGACCAGGGGACATCTAACATTTCTCATTTAGCCCAAGCCGGTCTATAGTCCCCAGTCTGTGGATCCACCTCCTTTCCGCCGCCTGGCGCTGGGTCCTGGTCCACTGCCTGTTGCCCTCCAGGCCCAGGCTCTGGAGGCTGTGTGGGCCGTGAAGTTTAAAATGCACATAGAGGACGCTGGTGCCCTTCCCACTGGTGATCATATAGAGGTGCTGTCTGACACGCAGTGGCAGCTGGTTGCCCGTCTCCCCCACATATAGTTTGCGGCAGGTCCTGCACTGGACAGCATAGATGACGTTGCTGGCTGTCGGTAGCAGGACCTGAGCCACGTTAAAATCAATTTTAGATTGGGGGTTAAAAATATGAGGAAGACAAATAAAACCGATCCCTGATACCCGAAGCGCTTCCTTCCCGGTCTCCTTTTTGTTTAAATCTGTGTGGACCAGGATGTCTTTAAGGTTCTTGTTTCTCCTGAAGGCGGAGATCACCCGGCTGGCCCCCAGGGCGGCGCAGTGCTCCCTTGCCCCGCTGAAGTTTTGTTTGATTTTCTTAAAATAAATAAAATCATGGATGGCCTCGGAGAAGGTTAAGACCAACGGGACAAGGGAGTGGGCCGGTGGTTGGGCGGTGTAGTTGCCGTCCCTGAAGGCCCCGGCGACCTCCGCCTTAATTGTTCTTAGGAAGCGCCTTGAGTATCCCCTGAACCTCAACGCGCCAAACAAGGTGCTGGTTGCCTCCTCCACATGGAGTGGGAGGGTGCAGATTCGGTGGAACCGGATCAGCTGGGACTTGATGAGGCCTCTGTAGGTGTGTTTAGGGTGATAGCTGGATTTATGGAGGAGGGCATGTCGGTCTGTGTTTTTGAAATTAACCTTGGTGGCCAAGGTTTTACTGGGGTCGCTGGATTCTTGGAAGAAGACCCTAGAATCAAGGAACTCAACAGTAAGTGTTTGGAGGTTGTGTTTGATTTTGATGTGGGTGTGGTGTGTGTTGAGGGTGTTGAGAAAGGTATGGAAGTGGTCCACCGGGTGGTCCCAGAGGCCGAAGATGTCGTCCAGGTACCGGCAATAAATTAGTGGTCTGTGCGTCAGTTTGAGGAAAGCCGTTCTCTCCCAATGGGCCAGATAGATATCTGCATAGGCAGGAGAATACTTCCGGCCCATGGCAGACCCGCAGAGCTGGAGATAGTGTTTATTATTGAAAGTGGAGTCATTCCGAGTCAGGGTGATGTGGAGTAGCTGGATAATTTCAGAGTTGGGTCTGGTCGGGTCTGGAAATTGGCGGAAAATATCTTGAATGGCAATGAGGCCGAGGGTGGTTTCAATGTTAGTGTAAAGGGATTCGATGTCGATGGTGAAGAGGAGACTATGTGAGGGTATGTGAGCATAAGATCGGTCAGGTACGCAAAGGTGCGCAGGAACACAAGCGGCAGTACGCATTGTGGATTATTTTGTGCATGCGTACCTGCGTACCAGTTATGTGCACCCCTGCTTATGGTGTCGGTTTTGTTGACAAACTGGTAGGTGTCTTTGAGGTAGCTGGGGTGGAACTTGGAGAGGGGTTTAATGAAATGGTCTATGTATTCTGTGATGTGATAGGACTCTGAATCGCAATCGCTGACTATCGGTCGGCCCACCAGAACCACAAAGGGGACCGTCCACGTCTCAGGCTCATTTCACACTTGTTAATGGCTCATTCCACACTCATTATCGGTTAATTCCACACACGTTAGTGGCTCATTCCATACTCATTAGTGGCTCATTCCATACTCGTTAGTGGCTCATTCCATACTCGTTAGTGGCTCATTCCATACTCGTTAGTGGCTCATTCCATACTCGCTAGTGGCTCATTCCATACTCGTTAGTGGCTCATTCCATACTCGCTAGTGGCTCATTCCATACTCGTTAGTGGCTCGTTCCATACTCGTTATCAGCTCATTCCACACACGTTAGTGGCTCATTCCATACTCGTTAGTGGCTCATTCCATACTCGTTAGTGGCTTATTCCATACTCGTTAGTGGCTCGTTCCATACTTGCTAGTGGCTCATTCCATACTCGTTAGTGGCTCATTCCATACTCGTTAGTGGCTCATTCCATACTCGCTAGTGGCTCATTCCATACTCGTTAGTGGCTTATTCCATACTCGTTAGTGGCTCATTCCATACTCATCAGTGGCTCATTCCATACTCATTAGTGGCTCATTCCAGGCTCATCCCAGGTTCATTCCATACTCGTTAGTGGCTCATTCCAGGTTCATCCCAGGTTTATTCCATACTCATTAGTGGCTCATTCCATACTCATAAGTGGCTCATTCCATACTCATTAGTGGCTCATTCCATACTCGTTAGTGGCTCATTCCATACTCGTTAGTGGCTCATTCCATACTCATTCGTAGCTCTGTCAAAATGAGGCTTAGGATGTTCCTCCGTTTACTTTTGCAACCACCAACCACAGAGCCATCAGTAAGACCTTGGCTGTTCTCTCTCCTCAGTGGTTCTGATCAGGGAGTCCGGCGTGGGGAAGAGCAACCTGCTGTCCCGCTTCAACCACGACAGCCGCACCACCATCGGGGTGGAGTTCAGCACACGCACCACGCAGCTCAGCGGCTTCACCATCAAGGCCCAGATCCCTAACACCAACCCTAGCCCTAACTGCAACCCTAACCCCAACCCTAACCCCAGCCCTAACCCTAACCCCAACCCTAACCCTAACCCTAACCCTAACCCTAACCCTAACCCTAACCCTAACCCTAACCCTAACCCCAACCCTAACCCTAACCCCAGCCCTAACCCTAACCCTAACCCCAACCCTAACCCCAGCCCTAACCCTAACCCCAAACCCGTTAGTATCGCGGAGCATGTCTGGGAGAAATTCTCACAAGAACTCAAATAAATGCCCCGTTGGATATTAAAACACATTTGGGGAGACTTGATGACAGAGAGAGAGTAACTTATACTGATGAATGAAAAAGAAAAGTGGGCTCCAGCAAAAGGGCACTTTTCTCATCCAGGGCAAAGGGGCTGGTGCTTGAGCACCACTAGGGCTCTATCTGTGCACGTGCCTGCCTCCCGTTGTAAAAACTTTACTTCACACAATATTCAGCCACACTGTTGAACGAGATAAGTGAGAGCAGCTGCGTTACTTAGTAAGTTTGAATGATGTCTTTCAAGAATTTTATCCTTATCAGAGCTTGAAATAATCAGAAACATAATTTTAGACCGTCATATGACGTTAAACTTGACACTGACGTCCATACAAATTACATCACTTATAGTTCATGGGCTACTGCATCTACGGTATTAAATGGCAGAAATATTAAGTCTTTGCATTGTGAATGTCAGGATGTAGGGACTAGTTTCATGTGACAGTTTATGATGCGATTTCCTGCAGTAGCTGGGTCAAATCAAATCGAGGAAAATATATTATGGGAGGGTCTTGTGCCGATGATCAGAGTTTATTTTGAACATCATATGAGACAATTCTATAAAAATACAAGTAAAACATATCATATCAAGCAGGAGTATTCAATTATAATTTAGCGAGGTCCAGTTTGGGAGAATTTCCTCAAGCAAAGGTCTGCAATGTCACAATATTGTCAAATCTGTGCTATATAATGTTGTGCCATATAAGGTTGTGCCATATGAATTGAAGTAGCCAACAATTGTATTAATTAATTTGTATTATTATTATTCATTATAAATAATACATTCTATAATAATAAATACATTATCTTCATCAGCAGGGCCATGGCAGGAGGCCGGCCCACCAGGCAGGAGGCATCACGAAAGAGGCCAGAGCTTTGAGGCAGGAGGCACAAAAAAGGAGTCAGGGCCATTGGGAAGGAGTCCAGGTCTGGATTACTAGAATAGGAAAAGTGAGCCCTTAGGGGTTTTGTTCATTCATATATATATATATAGTGTTGGGGTTAGGGTTAGGCTTAGGGTTGGGGTTAGGGTTAGGGTTAACTCTCAACCCTTTTTTGGGGTTGGAGCACCTGCCCCCCTATCTGTGCACGTGCCTGACGAGAGGTGTTATAAAATAAACGTATTCTTTATGGAGTGGCGAGGGCTGTAGTTCATGCAGGTGTTTGGAGAGGATCTGCCGTCAGAACATGGAGAACACGACTGGTTCACCAGAACATCGACAAGTGCTGTGGTGTGCTTGTCTGGAACATGATTTGATCTTTTACTAATATGCTGCACGAGGGAGCATGTGTAATATCAAATTAAACACTAATATGCTGGATCAAGTGATACTTCATGCTCAGAATAATGATCAGAGGCATATTATGCTGTTGAGATTATTTAATCATTTAAATGTATTATTAGGATTTTACCCGTTTCATCATGTTGCTAGCAGTACGCTGTACACTTCCTCTCAGTTTGTCTGTGCACACGCTCCCTTGTGTTCATACTGTGGATACAAAGGATGTTTAAACACAATTTAATTGAAAAAACAAGATTTCCTGAAGTGTGAATGTGTATGACTATCCTTCAACTACTGCTAACATAAAGAACTATACTCGGCATCATTCTCTTACAAATGATGCCGAGGTGCTGAAGAGACTTGAAAAGAAAGAAAGCGTAAACGCATCCTGGAGTCCAGGACTTCCTCCTCTGAAAGCCACAGGGGTCAGTTATATGTCCACAAGGCCACACAGACATGTGACAAATAAACACACACTCATGGGAATTGTTTTGTATTTTGTTTGGTTTCTTGCAGCCTGCATGTTGTATTGTTCATTTGTTTTGTTTTACAGCTCGGATCAGGAGAAACATCATGTTATCCCTCTATGTACTTGACGGCATTGTGTACACATTGGTGACCACAAACCAGAATATGTTGTGTGCTGATGGCTTAATTTCAAGTCCACATTAAAAAACAAAACGCTTTGTGACATGATTGTAAGATTATCTGTGGATAGCGAAGCGCTTCCCTACGCTGTGACTAGAGTGTGTGTGGATGAAGCACTGCATTGACTACGCAGTGTGTGCAGGAAGGCCTGCGTAGAGCCAGTAGAGTGGCCAGTCAAGGAATAGCACAAATAATAGGGGAAAGAATGAAGAATAATAAAAGAGCGGTATGTTGTAGTTGTGTTGCCTCTTTGTGCTGCGCGTCTGTGGACAACTTGGTTAGCTAGTGAGCCTTTGTGTCAGAGGAACCTTCTGGATGCTACTTCGGATTAACACTTATGGTCGTACTGTTATGTGTCTGGACATTGTGGACATTTCAGTTCTGCGTGTTCCTCAAGCGTTTCTGCTTCTCTGTGCATGAACGGGCCCTCCTGAGAACTTGCTGTTCAATCTGGTGCTTCATATGCAGCGACAGCTCTCTGGCCTTCTTTCCTCCTCAGCTCTCACTCTTCGATGCTTCTCCACATGTTGGAGTGGCTATGGATTGATTGGCGGGATGGGAGATGCACTAAGACCGGTGAGGAATCTGTGAACATGAAATCTACGTATTTGCATTAAAAAGTGAAGTGTTCCTGGTGGGAACACTGTTTTTATGGAGCAGGTGTGATGACCCCTCCCGTCCACTAGGGGTCTGGGTCCTGTTTGCTTTGTGTTTTGTCTTTCATGCTGTTCATCAGCTGATAATCCACACCTGAGCCTGGTGGCTGCTATACAGACACAGCACCTGAAGACAGAGCTGCCTTGTCTGGCTGCTCTCCTGTGGGCGACACTGCAGCTTCTTTGTTTTAAATTAGTTGTGTTCTTTAAATAAATGTCATTATCACTGTTAACTTGTCTGGTCTCCCATCCATGTTGCAGCTTTTGCACCAGGTTGTGACAATATATATTCTTAAATAGACTGATTTATATGCTATAATTGTATATTTAACAAATATATGAATACATGTTGTTGTGGCAAGATTTTACCTAAACAGATGTTAAAGTCTTTATAAGCTAAAATGACATATCAAAAATCTAAATTGATCTCTCAAGTATTCTTGTAAGAGGATTCTGTGTAATTGCACGCTACAGATTGAATATCACACAGTGTGATGAAAACGGTTTAAAGGGGTTATTGGCATATTCTGCTTTGACATTTACAAACAAAGGAGTACTTATCAGTGTTGTCACAAGACGTATAGATGCATACATGCATCCTGCCAAGAGGGCGTCGTCAAGGTCCATACAGCCATAACATGTGTTGTCCTCTATTCATCAGCAGGAGACGATGAAGCGCATGCTACTCAGACTGCTGCTGCATAAACCACAAGCCTCACAATGCAGTCCTTGATAGTTTTACTCAATAACAAACGTATTTACCAGTTGACCTCTATAAGATACTCAATAATTAACAAATTCTATTGCATACAGAAATCTATATTTAATGTCCACACACCCCAACCAGTTGCAACAGCTTATATGCATCGTAATAATACTGATTATGAATAAACACTTTTACTTTAACATTTTAAATCCAGGGCTTTTACCTTTCATAGTATGTTTCCATAGTGTTTGTACTTTTATAATATATCTGAATTCCTCTTCCCACACTGATAAAATATGGCAAAAATATATCGTAATCCCTATTATTCATTAATTTCATAATTGTTTGCCGTTCTTTCAATGTTATGAAAAGTTCCAAGAACCAAAAATAATTAGAACATTTATTACTAGAAATAAAATACAGCAGAAAAACAAGGACAACTAAGCTGAACAAAGGTAAAACTTAACTATATGGTAAAAAATAGATGCCTATATAAGTGCACACATAAAAAGCTACAATGAACAACCACAAACATTGTTTCTATTCAAGTCAAACTTTCTGTAAATTGTAAACGGCCATTAATATTGCAAACAAAGCTAAAATATACATGCAACGATTAATGTATACATACTGTATACACATGAAGTAGATGGATGTGTCTGTCCTGAGAGGGATTTCTTTTCATGCTATTCCTGAGCTGTCTTTCATTTCCCGCTCAATAAAGGTTTTATTATCTGATCTGTATAAAGAGGTTACAGATATTGAGGTTATACAGATTGTAAGGTTCCTAGAGGCAGATGTTTGATATTGGGCTATATACATCTAATTGACCCGACTTGATATATGTACATTGTATGTGATTTTAATTGTGGGGTCCAGGAGAAACCCTAATATAAATCTGAAATAATTCAAAGAACATGTTATTCCAAAAAAACATTTCATATTCCTTTTATTGTTTTGCATTTTTGTTATTTTAAACTGTGTTTTTGTAAAGCTCCCGCCAATATGACTAATATCATCACTACCACAGTATAATAAGAATAAAAACAGTGCGTTGTTCTGCTCCCCTCCTGCGATGAACACTTGTAGGTACAACCTCCACTGAGCATGCGCAGAGCCGTCGGGAGACTGGAGATGTTGCCAGACACCCTCACAGGTTGAGCTTCATCCTCCTCCACAACGACGGGTCTTCTTCATTTCACGGTGCCCGTTTCTACCTCCGCTGCCGCGGCCGCGGTGCAGCAACGAGCCGCACGGAGGGAGCAGAAGCCATACGATGAAGAAACGTTACGTGGACGCGAGCAGGCTACGGAAAATGAAAAAAATGAAGATAACGGAGAGACTGTCCGAAAGGTAGCTACCATTAGCGCTGCGAGCCGCGTCGCCTGGCGGAGGCAGCTTTTGTTGTGGTGCCTCGTCTTTGTGTAAATTTCCGCCGTCGTCATCGTGCCCACCTGTCCGCCGCGCGCCGCGCGTCCCTTCGGCTGGAGTCTCGCGAGCCGCTCCGGGGCTGTGGTCCGCTTCACGGGGGCTGAGCGGCGCGAGGAGGTGTTGTGCGACCCTCCCCCCGATATTGTTTCCCTGAGAGGCGGAAAGCAGCCGCGGCGCAAGTTGCGTCGGCCTGCTCCGCCTGTGGCTTCGCGCTGTCTCCTGCGTCCCAAAATAGGCGAAAGGCTTCGCGCAATGGGCGTGTTGTTGTGTTGTTATCCGCTGTATTTCACCCTTTGGGGCGAAATGAAAAGCAGCAACTTTTGCACATAAAATAAATATATAAATAAACTGAATTTGAAAACGTCTAGACAAGAGTCCAGATGAGAGGAGACTCAAGAGAAAGAAGCCACTTGTTTTAATGTCATTGTTACACACCAGAAATTCACTCAATAAAAACAGATGAGACGAGGCTATTATTTATTATAATACAAACACTACCTTCTTTATTTGTATGGATCCTGCTCCTTTCATTGTGGTATACCTTCTGTATTTGATACATAAATACATTAAAAACGAATGAAAATATTAGAACGTGTTTTCAAACTTGATTTATAATTTAAGGCTCTATAGTCCTTCATCTATACTCCTTACTCTTACAGATCAACTTGTATATTATTGTAGATATTACAATATTGGTCGTTATAGTTAAAATAGCAGTGGGATTAAATAGCATTGTCCTTAGTAACGTAAAGCACATGAACTTGTATAAAGAACTGAAGACCTCGTCTTCCTCTTTTCTCCCTCATTCTTTTAAATAAATTATAGCGATTTATTGTTGCATATTTAGTATTTACTCGGTAGGTATTATATCGAAATCACTAAGATTAAAAGAGCACATTTAAAACTTCCATGTGCAATAGGATGGTGTGGTGCTGCCTCTCTCCTCCAGATGAAACATTGCCATGGTTACCAAACAAAGAAGGGGTGATGTGATTCCACGGGTGAGCAGAACAAAGGAGGAAACCACAGCTCCTGCTTGGCTCTTGTGGTTGCCTCGTGAAATGAAAGAGGGAACAGTCATTGTTCTGCCGTGGCTCTACTTAAAGGCACGGACTGCAATTCTAAGATGCAGCTGCTCAATTATAGGTTCAGCAACATGCATCCGATTTGTCTCTTACTGGCGTCTGTTTGTGTGTTTAATGTGTTGACTTAGAAGGCTTTATTGGCTAGAATCAGAACTGATAACACTAATGTATTCCCCCCCCCAATGCTGAGGCTTTATGTAAAATAACGTCATCCGTCTATTTGCAGTGCGTACACCTTCCTGAAGTTTATGATGATGTGGACGTTGGTGCTGCTGGCAGATTTCTTGCTTGAATTCAGACTGGAGTACCTGTGGCCATGCTGGCTCTTCTTTGGCAGTGTGTACACCACTTTCCACTGCCACGGGCTGGTGAGAACCCCGACTGAGGGATCCAATATAGTGTGCAAAGTCAGTCATTATGCCACGGAATGAATCCGGTGCATTTAACTGAAATGAATGTGTGTTTGTTTTGCAGGTTATTTGTGTTGTTTTTGTCTGTGCTGCCTTCACTCTGGACATCTTTTGTTTAATTTTTGTGCCTTTGCACTGGCTGTTCTTTGTGGCCAGCACCTATGTGTTATTCAATTACATATGGCATACAGGTGAGTGTGACTGGTTAGCTTTATTCAGTTTATAACACGTATATGACAAAATATGACCACACTCTATGACTGTCATAAACAATTAAGCCTTGTTTGTAATAAATATTTTATTTTATTTGATATTCTTTTATTAGTCCCACAGTTGGGAAATTTCAAAATTCACAGCAGTGGTGCACATCAGAGCATTAATAGAAAATAAATATGAACCACAAAACACAATAACACTACTAAATACTAAGACTAAAATACTAAATATACAGAGGAAAAAAAATAAAAATGGATCGTTTCATATTTTCCTGCAGAGAAAGGCATCTGCATCTCGACGGTGTCCCTGTGGATTCTGCTTGTGTACACAGAGGCTTCCCTTCGACTCAAAGACCTTAAAACCTCTCATGCCAACCTGTCTCATTTCTTTGCTGCACACTGGTATGTTCACTCAACATTAATCTTTCAGCTCTGAAGGGATTTTTTTTTTACATGAAATTAATTGAGTTGTGACTCTAAAAAATTAATCATTATTAAACTCCCTGTGATATTATGACTTTTTCTAGATATTTGTGAACCATTTAATAGAGGAGTAAATTAACTTTTATGCAACTAGCTAATGAACTATCAGGTAACAAAAGAAAGATAGTTATCTTTAAATAAATACATCTATAATTGGCCCAATCATTACTAATATAAATCTGTTTGCCAAGATGTGTTTTAATCATTTGAACGTGGCTCACATATTGTCACTGTGTCTTCCCCTTTGACCTTCAGCATCGGGTATCCTGTCGTGTATTTGGGGTTTGATGCCACCTGCTACTTCACCAACATCTTCAAGCTGCGCATACAGAAAGCTGTTCAGAGTGAGAACGACTTCCACATGCACCTCCTGCAGCATTCGCTGCCTCCGGGCCTGCAGGTCTACCCCAAGACCGCCACCGAGGGCAGCGGCAGTAAGTCATCTACCACATCTGTCAGGAACACTTGTGTCTTACTTATGAGAGCAGAGGTCCGCACACTTTGGTTTGTGTGATCACTAAAATAAACAACTCGGTCCTCAAGGGGTCCACTCGGTCCTCAAGGGGTCCACTCGGTCCTCAAGGGGTCCACTCGGTCCTCAACAGGAACGACCTGCCAGAAACCGGGTTGTGTTTCTGTGTATTCTCTGATTTCTCAGAAATGCCTTCAAATCTGGCACAAAGGTCCACTTTCACTCAAGGTTGAACTGATTGGTGTTTAAAAGTCACAAGTCAACATGTGTTTTGCCAATGCTTCAGTAATTGATAATGATGACAATTTCAGACAAATGTCTGATAGGATCAGATGATGAAGTGATGACATTTGGAAAGACATTGTGGGCGGAGTCGGTAATACTAGTTTATACATCGTATATACCGGAGGTATTTTAAAGGTCCGTTCGAGATGCAGTACACATGACTCAACCCTGTTTGGGGGAATCCTCATCAAAACGCAACACTTTCTAATATCCCGACAGCGCAGCTGAGATCATATTTGATGGATCCTTTTGTTTCCTGCCTGTACCTGCAGGCTCAAAATGGAAGGTGAAGCCCGAGTCGACTCAGTATCAATGTCAGAACGACGGCACGGCCGTGGCCCACGATGAGGTGCACACTGTGGACTGCCTCCAGATCCGCAGTGAGGAAAGACCGACCGAGAAGGGGTCACAGGAGGTGAGGTCAGCTGAATCAAACCGGCGGCCGGTATCAACCAAACCCGCCGAGTCCAGAGATGTGCTCCACTGTGGAGCAGGAGGACAAGAATCCCCCGCAGCCCCCGAAAATCTACCTCAAGACGAGCAAGGCGGCAAAGCCACGCGGGCGGCCAAAGGCTCCTCTCCAAAAGCCCGCAGGAGCAGCACAAACACCCCTTCACCGCCTGCAGGAAGGACCGAGAAGAAGCAGAGAACCAGCTCAAAAACGTTCTGCCTCAACCAAGATGCGGCCGAGAAGAACGCCGCCGCAGCGCAGCATCACCACGCCGAGCAGATGACCAAGTAGGCCCCCGCCGGCGTTCACTGTGAAACTTACAATAACTCACTGTACATATTCACATTCATACTTACACTGTTGATCTGCACTGCTCACATACACACACTTTGCATTTTGCACACTATCTAGATATATATATTTTATTTAATTTTACAGTGCTGTATTACATATATGTTGTGTATATATACATATATATTTTATTTTATTTTGTATTTTATATTTCACTTTGCACACTTATGCAGTCACTTTCTTTCTTTCTTATACTTGTATTTTATTGTGTTTAGTTTTATCGGTGCTGCTACTGTTGTCGACAAATTTCCCCTTGGGGATTAATAAAGTATATTTCTATTCTATTCTATTCTAAAATGGGCATTATAAGAAGATTCAATCTGAGCTGGACGATCTCTTTCTGTCGTTGTTGTCGTGCTTCAGGCTGGAGCAGGAGCTGAGGAGGCTGAAGGGCGAGCTGCAGGTGAGCAGGCAGAGCGAGCAGGAGCTGCGAAGCCACATCTGCAACTTGACTAACAGCGAGAGGAGCCTGAGGCCGGAGGTCTCCCTGCTCAGACAGTCAAATATGCTTCTCCAGAGCAAGTGAGTCATCCGCCACGTCCACGGCGTAGAGCGTGTGTTTGGCGCCCTCTGTGGGCAGCTGAGCGCAACTACATCGGCCTATAAATAACAAAGGAAGACGGATGCGTGTTTGCAGAATAGCTGCCAGAGCTGTGGTCCTCTGTGTGAACGCAGATCAATGTGGGCCGATGTTTGAATCTTAAAACGGATCAATGGATCTCTTTTTGAGATTAAATTACATTTCATGTTGATGGATTGAGGTTCATCATTTCCATTTTACCAATACACAATCAATCGGACCCAGTGAATCATTGTGATGAGCATTAATGTAATCATGCTATTTATTGCTTTGCAATTGGTGTATTTCTTCAACACATTGTCCCCCATCCTGAGGCTTAAATGTTGTGTGAGAGGAGGACGTTGTGCCCCACTGTGGTCAACGCCACCAGTTCTAATAAGACATGCTCCAGATCTTAAAGCGCGGGGCTGCTTGTGATTCAGCTGTGACGTTAATCTCAAGCCAGTCTGTGTGGATGCGGCCCCATTTCTGGCATTATGTAAAGTGAGATTATTGCTTTTCTTTCAGGATTCTGTGTCTGACTAAAACCAAGCAACGGGACAAACAGAGCAGTGCGATGCTGGAGAAGAAGACCAGAGCGGAGACGGAGGCCAGACTCTCCGTGGAGAAACAGTTGGCTGAGCTTCAGGCTCAGAAACTGGAGGAAGCAGCCATCGCAGCACGCAGCCTCACAAACAGGTAGAGCGCCGCTGTCAGACCATTAACGTGTCTCGCTACATCTTGCTGTATTTGAGTACAATTAAATATGTACGGCCAAACATTTGAGGAAATACTTTGAGTTATTCGTAGTTGCTTTCTTGCCAAGAGGAAGATGTACAGTATGTTCTCAGCTTGACGGTGGAGCCAACAGCTGACGAGCTTTGTGCTAAGCTAAGCTAATTGTAACTACGGCCTTATACTAAACATGTAGATATGACAGTGGCATCAACAGGGACACTTTGAAAATGTAATCTGATATAATTACGAGAACTAATAGGATTTCTCCCGTTTATCTGTAACCAACCAATTTTTGGATCCTAATTACATAACACTATTTAGTTACTCTTGGCAAAAAAGCGTATTTTCCAAAATGTTGCACTATACCTTTTAATGGACACATTACATTTCATTTGAATGTGTGTAATATAATAGTTGTTTTGTAAACAATGATGATGAAATGTTCTGTTTATTTCTATACAAACTGGAAACTTCATTTCCAGTAAAACCGTCTCCTACTGCTCAAAACTGTTATTTCTTCCATCTCCAACACCAGGCAGGAACACTGTGAAACCCAAATGTTAAGGAAGAGAGTTAAAGATCTAGAGACAGAGTACAAACAACTACAGCTGGAGTGTCAAGTGAAAGAGAGTCGCGTGCTAGATCTAGAGAATGATGTTGAGGTATCTTTTTACTCTATTTGGGAATGAGTTTACATGTCTGTGGTCCAGTACTTGGTCGTCCTCAGTTTGGTCGTGTAGTTGTTTGTCTGTAATTGTGTTTGTAAAATCTATTAGAAAACCAAATTGTTCATGGAGATCATTTAGTGTTTTTTTAAAATCTGTTTTATTTTGGCCTGCAGTCAACATATTGCACTTTGTCATCGTACCAGTATGCAGTGATATTGAATGGTTGTTTTGTTGTCGTTACATCAGGTGTGTCAACTGTTGTTTGGTAATTGATTTAGTTTGCACTCTCCGTGAAGCATGCTGAAGCAAAAGCCCGGTCGTTCGTAACAACATGGATGTAATATATAATCAAATGCAGCGTTGGCTGGCCAATCGTGGAAATGAAGTCCTCTCTCCGTGGCGCCTTGGTTTCCTAAGTCAGTGAGCCGCGACCACGCTGACCACACACAACAAGAAGACTTAGGAAACCAACGCGTGTGATCCCTCCGGTGGTCGCGGCCCACGGTGGAGCGGTGCGTTGACACTCCCCCTGTTCTTACTGCCGGTGTGTGTGTTTTTTTCAGGCTCTGGGAAAGTACCGCTGTGTGGAGAAAGAGACCGACATGCTGCTGTCCACGCTGTCGGCCATGCAGGAGAAGGCTCAACATCTGGAGTACAACCTGAGCGCCGAGACTCGCATCAAACTGGACCTGTTCTCGGCTCTGGGCGACGCCCGCCGGCAGCTGGAGATCGCCCAAGGTTCACGACCCTCTTTGGTCACGTGTTTGGTTTCCTTGTGCCACGGCATTGCAGACGTACGCACGAGCGTGTGTGTGTGTGTGCGTGTGTGTGTGTGTGTGGCTGTGGCTGTGTCTGTGGCTGTGTGTGTGTGGCTGTGGCTGTGGCTGTGTGTGTGTGGCTGTGTGTGGCTGTGTGTGGCTGTGAGTGGCTGTGTGTGGCTGTGTGTGTGTGGCTGTGGCTGTGGCTGTGTGTGTGTGGCTGTGTGTGGCTGTGTGTGGCTGTGAGTGGCTGTGTGTGGCTGTGTGTGTGTGTGTGTGTGGCTGTGTGTGGCTGTGTGTGGCTGTGGCTGTGTCTGTGGCTGTGTGTGTGTGGCTGTGGCTGTGGCTGTGTGTGTGTGGCTGTGTGTGGCTGTGTGTGGCTGTGAGTGGCTGTGTGTGGCTGTGTGGCTGTGTGTGTGTGTGTGTGTGTGTGGCTGTGTGTGGCTGTGTGTGGCTGTGTGTGGCTGTGTGTGGCTGTGAGTGGCTGTGTGTGTGTGTGTGTGTGGCTGTGTGGCTGTGGCTGTGCGCTCATGGACTCCCCTGTGTGTGTGTGTGTGTGTATGTGTGTGTGTGTGTGGCTGTGGGCTCATGGACTCCCCTTTGTGTGTGTGTGTGTGTGTGTGTGTGTGTGTGTGTGTGTGTGTGTGTGGCCGTGCGCTCATAGACTCCCCATTTTGCTTGTCCGGCAGATAAAGTGATGAGGCAGGACCGGGAGATCAGGGAGATGAAGCAGAAGATCGCGGAGGTGATGGCCGTCAGCCCCGCCGTGTCCTACATGGCTCCTCGGCCTCCGGTGCCTCAGTACCTCACCAAGCTGCTCAGCTCCGAGCGCTACATGCTGAATCCACGAGCGCTGATGTACCAGTGTCTGAAGAAGTGAAGGAGGCCGCCGGACCCCCGGATCATAAGACTTTAGGGAAAGGGGCTCGTGGATTTGTATTACGGAGCGAAATGACACCGTGAAGTCGCCTCCTTTCCGCCATGAACCTGAACGCACCACAACACGAGTCCAATGCCTTTCGCTGCACTGATGGTGCTAACTTTACATCGGGTGGAAGTGTTTCACTCCAAAATGTGAAATCTGATATGCAGAGCTGCTGTAGGCACATGTTTTATGTCAAGAAACAGCATGAACCATCAAGTTGGGATGCAACAGAGAAAAGCACAACATGTATTCACATTCAGACCCTGAAGGTTTTAATCTAAACGATGAGTTCAGATGTACAAGTGGATGAATCGTGCTGCCCTGCAGACTAACCCCCCGTCTAACTCTGTACAATATATTTTCTTGGCATGACAGTAGAACGTCACACGTTGTTTATGTTGTTGTCAAAGGTATTGTACTTACCAAGTTTCCAAACTTTAGGGACTACAATAGCCTTTAGTTTAATTCTACTGAATGATTTTGTTCTGGAGGAATATTGACACAAATATTTTAACATGGGATCATTTTTTTAATCTACTTTATCCCTTTGAGTCAAATGATCTTTAGTAATAATTAGAATAATAAGAGGTCTGTAAGCTAATTTCTGGCATGATAAAAAAAAGAAAGATCCTCCAAGTCTCTAAATAATGAAAAGTATCTCAGAACGAGGGCAATTAAATATAACTTTATTTAAAAAGAAAATACAATTTCTTAAAGTGTTCTACATGCTTACATCATGTTCATGCTTGTTAAACTTGTGTCAATTACACCAACATGTTTGAAAGTAATGGTTAAACAAAAAAAACTGTGTAGAATAGTTTATTATTATTTAGTTTATTACTGGTGCCCTTCCCTACACAATGATCTTATTTTAAACATCTGATATTGTGCAGCTCTCGTTATGACTTACAGGATCGTTTTTTCAGGCCAGGTTGGATCTTTATTCTCTCTTACAGCCAGGAGTGGTTTTCCATAAATGAGCCTTGGACTTCGTCATAAATTCAGAATGATGTTGTCATCGTACAGCGACAAGTCAAAATATCTTTTGTGAAAAATCGCCCTTAAATGATTCCGATAGTTTCTGTTCATGCAGTGACAGATTTAGGTGAAACTGGTTCAGCATCCACGAACGCACCGTTCAAAACTATTCAATCCCCATATGAATAGAGAAATGAAAATACTGAATCAACCCCAGTTGTGCTTATGACCTCCTTTTTAATTTCAGGGATAATATAGTCCTTTATTTGATCAAATACAAACATAAGGTTGAGACAATATTCCATTTACAAAGATAAAACAATAAGACATCAATATAAATATCACCCAACAACATCAAAGAAAATGCTAAATAAGGAAAGTATGCCTGTGCCTGTAAATAATGGATTACGATTATTTGAATTGTGCTGAAATTAATATCAAATTAACGGTTTAAAATGTGTTCAGAGTTGCAGAGGTGGAGGTGAGGCGGGTCGTTGTCGTGTGAGGTTTCCTGGCAGCGAACAACGTGCCGCGTAACGGTCGGAGTGGGAAGAAGCGGTAAAACAGAAGCTCACACTTTGACCCACAGCGGCGAGCATCTGGAAAAGAGAGCGAGCGGCACGGAGATGAACCGAGGGGTTCGTCTGCCAGAGTGAGACTTCATATTTGAGTTCAAGCGGATTTGTGGATAACAAAGAATGGTGTTGACCAAACATGGTTCATGAATTTAATTATTGTGCCTAAATGCATTACTTTCAAACTGGGAGGTAAAACACAGATTTAATGTGAAAGAGTAATGTGTTTGAATTGAAGTGCTATGTACTGTTTTTGTAGATTGTTTTCTTTGTTTTTACCCACATTGTACAGAATTGAAAAGACCCACGCAGCTGAAAAACACTCATGAACTGGATGTCGCCATTTTGGTAGCTTTTTATTTAGAGCGTGTTTCTAGGGTGTTTTATATCAAAAATATTTTTTAGTCTTGCTGTACCTTTTATTATACTGCTGTAATTTTGTACAGCAATGTGTTTGTCGGCATGAAATGTGTTTTATTCAACCGTATTTCGAGCACACATTGTGACTTTAAGTATGTACATGGACTTACTTGTACAAGGGCTACAGTTTCTTAACATTTTGAACAAATTAAATGAAATGAAATTGAACAGTGACGCTCGGAGGGGAGGGGTCACGCTCCTGATACACCAGGATGTTTTTTTGTATAAATAATTTAAACAATTGAATTGTCTCAATTGGTTTCTGTGTGTACATTATTTATTTTTTTAGAATATAAGTTTGAACTTCAAATACCAATTTAATTTTTTCGGCATTCACGTTTCTATACATCTGGTGGAAATGTATAACGCTAGAACTCCTCGAGCAAAGGTCCGATCCACCCCAAATTTGGCACACATGGTTTGGGTAAGTAGTTGCGCAATGTAGCCTAACCTGGTCAAAACATTTTTTTAAAGGGGTAATTTTGATTTAAACCCCCCAGAACCTCGGTCTCTTTTCCAAGGGACACTTGTACCCTGGACTGGTCCCTATCAACCAACCTTCAGGCTGGTTAGGAGACTATGTCCTATGTCCTATGTCCTATTACCTTAAGACACTGATGACTAAATGAACCAGTGTGTGAAGGAATAAACTTAAGGATGTTATTGCCTTCCCTGAACGCCTGAATTAAGATCAATGAACAGGTGATCCAAACAGAGCGGTGCAGATAAAAGGTGTAGAAATGTGTCACCTCGCCTAATTTGCTCAAAGCACACCATTTAAAATAGTGCTTAAGCGCTTCTACAGGACTGCACACCGCAGGATAATTTTTTAATAACAGGACGTCTTACGGCCTATCCTATTGATGACACTTTAGGCATTTATGGACATGACCGAATTCATAATATTGCTCTTCGCTCTTTCTTGGTCTTCACATTCCTTGAGCATGAAAATTGACACTAAACCAAAAGCTGAAGTGTAAATATTTATTTCAGGAAGTGAAAAAGAAACAGAGCACTGAGTCCAGCCTACAGTGTACACGACGGTTAAGCATGCCAGGCAGTTCCACACTCGGATCTCCAGAGCGGTCACAGCAAAGAGTTGTTCCCTCCATCACCGGCATCGTTACTGATGCCACTTCCAAAGTGTCGCCGCGGAGATGCCAGAGGCCCCAGGACATGTCCGACAGGATAGAAAAGTGTACAGCAGTGCAAACAGAGTTCCCGATATGGCAGGAGCAATATTTCAGCTCTGGTGTCACGCAGAATACTTCAGAAAACAAATGAGTCGGAGTCACACAATCTAAATGTCGACAGGCCAGAGCCGACAAACCCTCCCCTGCATGATTATTACGCAACTCTTTCACCATTGCCGTTAAGATGAGAAAGATTGACTCGAGAAGTAAGCTTGTTGCAGGCATCAGTTTTCTATTTAGACACAGAAAAGCAGACATGCATTTACTCACCCTCCTGAAAACAGACAAAACCATCGCCACATCAATCCAACCGACCCCCGCTGTGTGAAACGTCCCCGAAAGACCACATTCAATTATTCTCGTCCGACTCGGTCTCGTGATGACGCCCTCCATTCGTAGCAAAAGTGATTTAAAAAGAAAGAAAGCAAATAAAAAGCATACATTCAAACAACCAATGGCCTTAGTGCTGGAAGTGAATCACAGACATAAAGAAAAATACACAAATAAATAGTTATACTTTAGCTACAGCTCTTCAAGTTGTGTTGCGGCTGCATATGTCACGACTACTTTGTATAATTACAGAATGGGGACGTGACGTTGCACCTGTTGCATTACTAGCTCGATGCATTCCAGAGGGAGGAAGATGCCCCAGGCGCTGCTGAGGAGAACGTTTAAAGGACCACACAAGACCGCACGACACTGTAATACATACACTTCAGTATGCCAGGACAACCATTATTTTTAAACAGACAACTATTCAACAGTCTTAAGTAAAAATGTTTAAAATACAGTTTTAACACCGACTTAAGAAAAATAATCCTGTCTTCCAGTCTAATGCAGCTTACCTCTTTCCTCACTACTAAAGAAATAAGTGCCAAAATAGTGAACTCATTTGTATTTTTCTTTAAGTTGCAACTAGGATTTCTTCTTTTAAAAGAGAAGCAGATGGCTGTGTTGGGTGGGAGAAAAAAAAAAAAAAAGAAAAAAAAAAAAGGTTGAAAGCGACGGCCACTCAGTGGCAGCTTTCCCCACCAGGAGAGACGACGGGCTGCAGGGTCAGCGGCCATCGGCTTCCTCCTCCTCCTCACAAAGCAAAAAGATAGTCCCGTTGTGGAGGACGAGGAGGGTGGACCGAAGGCCGAGCGAGTCCTCCGCTACGAGGAAACGGTCACCGGGTTCAGAGAACCGTTCCGGCTGTAGAACTTTGAAAAGGCCTCTTCGAGAACGGACGCGAGTCGTGGTTGATCGCCCTGAAACGTGGAGACGGAGAGGTCAAGCATATCGGAGAGATTGTGGTTCTGTTGCTACTCTTTGTCGTGTTCATGTCAGCGGGCAGGTGATGAAGATGATGAAGAACTCCACTTACCTCACTGATGAATCCCAGCTGAACAAGCTCCCCAGACAGCTCCTGCACGTTCTCATCTGAACAACGATAATACGAGGCAGTCAGAACATGACTGGCAAATGGGAAGGCACCTAAACCTTTGTTTTATTTGGGGTCATGTGGAACCGGCACTGGTCTGCTCGGGTCTGACCCCTCACAGTCCTGGTCTGTCTCCATGCACTCTCTTTGTGTCATGACTTGTGGTCAAAACTACATAAACGACACCATCAGCACACATGAACACAAAAGCAATCCACAAACTCAGCGGTCACCTGTGGTTTTTCATTTTTTATGTCTCTCTCTCTCTCTCTCTAGCATCATCGCTCACATGTGACCCACCACATAAAGGCTGGTGCTCATGACAGAGTGAGAGTATGGGGGGGAAGAGTGAATGAATGTGTGCACTCAGCAAAGATACTCACTGGGTAATAGATCACAGCTTAAGTGCCTGTTCAACTTATCCTCAAGTTTCAACAACAAGGTCAGCTGAAATGAGAAGACGTGAATTAATTTAGAAAAGTCTTAAAAACGGAAACGACATTCATGTATAAAATAGTTATTAAAAGTAGAAACAGTTCATCACAGGGAGAATTGAAGCTTACATGGTGCTTGCTTCCCTCAACAGGCTCAATATTGCACTGCATCTGAAGGACCTGTGAAAGAATATATGTAATATACACATTATAATATATATATATATATATATATATATATATATATATATATATATATATATATATATATATATATATATGACACACTGATGTGCAGAAGATGAACAGAAATTGATAAGGTGGAACACAGATGAAGAACTAAATGCAAATCTCAAAAACCCAACTGGTTAAATATTTTAACACAATGTTCTTTTCGTCATTATCCTGACACAATGCACACCGTTACCTTTATCATCACTCCAAAACAGTATTTTCTTAGTACGAGTTGATCAAAAATAATAATCAACAAAGTATTTAATTATCAAAATAGTCGATAGTTGCAACTCTAGCAAATATTTGTTGTAATAGAACGAACCGAATTGGACTTGATGACGATTGGTTATCATAGAAGTCACATCTCTGTGCATGTCCGTTCTTACCTTCCTGGTCTCGAGTTCGGCAGGTTCGGGGGTCGGGGTTTTCACGGAGGGGGGGACTATGGGCGACTTCACCGCCTCCTGCTGAGGTTGGTGTGGACTCGGTACGCCGAACGCCGTGAGAGGATAGATCCCGTTCCTGTTGCGTCAACGGGAAAGGAACGCCGCGCGGTCAAGATGGTTGAAGAGATTCCATGATGTGCAGTCCATACACGTACATTTATGAAGTCCTTATGATGCCCTACTTCAAGCGGTGCATTCATTAAAATGCAATAATACAATCACAGTGTCGTTACACTTGAGGGGGAGCATCTCTCGTTTCATTTCCTCACATCATCGTACTTGTAGATCGAGCCATCCAAGTCAAAATCTTACCGGACATCTTCCAGGAACTTGTCCAGCTCAAGTGCAGGAAACTGGGAGAGCCTGAAGCAGAAGAATAAACATTACTTGTGCTGAATATTCAATCAAACAGGAATAAATTAGTAAATCTTCATTCATTTAAAAAAAAAAAAAAAGAGCTGGGGAACATTTTAATTTCTCTCCCCTGGAACCGGTCAGTTCAGGTGTTGCATCATAGAATTGTAAAAATGTAATGACCAGAAAAGAACAATATTTAAATATCTAAATTAAATACTTAATAGTAATATTCTATTGGTTTAGGCCTGATGTGTAGAGAGGAAACCAAAAGGAACACTTTGTTCCACAGGTTTTTCCTCCAGTTATCTCTGGAAGTTAGTCAGCATTATGAGGTTTCACTCGGACTCACTTCATCTGAACTCCGTCCTTCACCTCAACGATCACCAGGGTAGGGTCCATGTTCTTCGTCATCTCTTCTAAAGCATTTTCTGGAATCATGTCTACAGGCAGGCAGAGAAGAGGGCAATCAGACACGAGCATTCACCCAGGAGGGTTATTATTCCCTTTCCAGGCAGCCCCGTGACCCCGCCCCTTCCCACAGAGAGAGACGGCGGGTATTACGCCCTGGGAGGAGGCGGGGTCTACGTCTACAGTCTAGAGATAATTAATGGGAAATAATGTATTCAACTTTGAATTTTACTGCGGATGTAAGGAACTCATTCTGTTTTGACGAGACCTGAAAGCTCTGCTGCCGTGTCGGTCAATCACTTTTACTGGGAGGAGCGCAAAAACATCTTCATGCAATGATTTTCATGCGATCCCGCAATTCTTCCATGGTATTGCAACATTAAGTGAATCCAGCTGCCGTGCAAGAGACGCCTCCTGCATCACTCTGGCCGTTGAGAACGCGTCTGACATAGAAAAGCTCTTCTAAGACTATATCTTAAATTATTTTTAAATATATGAATGACTATTTAAATTCTAAAAATCCTACCCATTCCTCGTTTGAATTAACTCCGGGGAGCTTGAAGTTATTTATAAAAAGGTAAACTATGAACATTTAAAAAAAGGAAGTTATAGTGATGAAACGTATGTGTGTGTGTGTGTGTGTGTGTTTTCACTAACGTTGGTGGCTGACGATGCAGTGCGCCGCCAGCAGCTTGAGTGAGGGCACCTCAAACAAGGCCTGGTGAAACAGAAGCTCCTTCGCCGTGGGCCGTTTGCTGGGATCCACCTCCAGACACTTCTGGATAAACTCCTAAGAAAACATGGGGTAAAAAACAAATAGAAATACTCAAGGTTATGCATTTTTCTTCCCAACAGCCGTACAGACTTCTAATGCTTGCTTCTCCCTCGCTCACTGACCCGCTGCAATGGGTCCTCTAGGGACTGGATGGCACTGTTTATGGCTTCTTGGGACACGTAAGACGAATCTCCGTTGCTCTGGATTTCCAAGACAGCCATCTGAGGACGGGATCGGACAAAGTAGGGCGTTTATTGAAAGTCTTTCATGTTCGTATTCACGCTTTTGTGAACAACGCATCGACACAAACGCCATCAGCACAATACCAATCAAGCACAGTTCCCATAAACAAAAGAACGAGTGATTATGTTGCGACGAACAACGTAACTTCTCACCTCTAAGGCGCACATTCCAAAGGAATAGATATCCACCGCGGTGGTAACGTTGGCAACAGCTGAAAGCAGAAATGAGATGATCAATATCCAGAAAGTCTGCTGCACATCACAAAAATATAAATCTGACAAAATTACAGGATCTTTTTTTAAGAGAGACACAACCTTTAACGAATAACAAGGTCTCACCTCCATATTCTGGAGCAAAGAAGTGAAGACTCTTTTGTTCTTCCCGGCAGGTTTTCACATGGTTATTGATGGTGTCGGGAGCGACTGAAATAGAACGGAGAAGCCTTCATATGAACGACACAAATTCAATAAAGACTAAGCAATAAAAACAACAACAGTGATGGCAACTGTATTATGGAAAACAACGATGTGCAGGGTTCTTACACATGTTAACCAATGGATTTCCATGACTTTAAACCAAATTTCCAAATCTCGGTTTATACATGAAAAAGTGAGAACATTTAGTATTTAAACAATGTGAATTCCAAAGCATAATGAAACAAATGAATAAGAGACAATATTTTATTTAAAGAATAAACATTTGCTTCCAGAGCTATGGCCAGCGAACTTTCCAGTTAAGATGCGTTCACTTGCAACGCGGGAAAAATAGCGCCGCCAATATGAAAGCGTACACCGGCTTATATTTTGAGTCTTTCTTTCTAAAACATATTCATTATGTCAAACTCGGCGTAAATTAACTAGTGAATATAACACACTTCCATGACTTTTGTGATTAAAGTTTTTTCCATGACTTTTCCAGGCCTGGAAATGACCATTTTAAAATTACATGACTTTTCCAGGTTTTCCATGACCGTACGAACCCTGAATGTGACAAAAGAGCCACACAACAGCGGCTTCACACCGATCGGACCGCCTGAGAACTCTCCCGCGTTAACCGATGTCTACCTGAGCCAATCTTGATGAGGCCGTTGTGCTGGATGAAGATGGTGTCACAGGTCAAGTTGCCATGAATGATGGGAGGTTCACACGAGTGCAGGTAGCTGGAGACCAGAGAACGAGGGTCAATAACACATGTGGCATTTAGTCAATTCTAAAATGTAGAAATCACTTTCAAGACAAATGTTCTTATCACATTGAATGGACTTATGTAACGTAGCAGATTAACAACAATTGCAGTAACACATTATAATATCTGGACTGAATTGTGCTAAAGTTATATACAACAATTTAGCAAAGTAGCTCAGTGAGAGCGTGTTGTTCTTACCTGAGGGCCGAGAGTATCTGCGTGCACCAGCGCTTCCAGGCCTGTCAGAAAATAAGTTTGCAGGAAATAAAAGCACATTAAAAAAAATGGGAAAAAATACAACAACCAAACAGGTTTCTTTTATCTACGTTAATGACTGTTCTGCTTTATTTCAAAATAACTTCATTCAAAATCTGTCTGAGTTGCATCAGAGCTTTCACACCTTTTCGTTCATGGTCTTGTGGTTTTTCTTCGTCTTTTTCAAAAACTGTTTGAGACTTCCAGAGGACATGTACTCGGTGATGAATATGACCTGCAGACACAATCCATGTAAACAGATCGACATGAACACCATCACACGAAACACGTCTTATATGATGTGATGAAACAGCTTCTAATGATCTCCCACCCTCGCTCGGTTCTCTTTGACGTCGGCCCAGTACTTGTGGAACTTCACGATGTTCAAGTGCTCCAGCTGGATCAGATTGTCAAAAACCGCTTTGACTTTTTCCTGCGGAAAGAACAAGATTCAATTCACGTGTAAATGCAAACATTATATAAACAATTCAACAGTAGCATATAACCGTCTTTCGTCCATGTTGTCAGATTTATCTTGGGTGTACCGTTTTATTACAATAAGGTTAAGTTAGCTCATTTGGTGAGAACACCATATTTAATATTAATGTCCTGTCCCATCCTGAGTTATGAAGGAGCAGTGGGCTGCAGTGAAGCAACTGGGGGTTCAGCGTCTTGCTCAAGGGCACTTCGACATGCAACTATGAGCGCGGGCAGCCAACCCATGAGCTACAACTGACCCCAAACAAGCCTTGCTCAAGGGCACTCAGTAGACATCTGACACAGCATTACTCTTTCATGATTTAAATTGAAGATAAAGCAACATACACGATCTGATGCTATGTGTGCACTACAGATTATTATGGAAAAATAGAAACAATTTAAAATACCAAATCATTTATGAAAACTGGAGCCTTAAATCTTACTTCTTCTGGTCTGTTTTCTCCTTAAAATTTCTAAAACTCCCTTACTTCCTGCAAACACTCTGGTAGAGTGTGCAGTTTGCTACGGGGCTGGCAGCAACACGTCTGACCACTCACAGAAGGAGCTTAAAGCCAAAAGGGGAGGACATTAAAACCAATAGGCCTCTACATTGTGATGGAGATCACCTTAACGAATGCTACCTAACCTAACACGCACAGATCAATCCTTAAAACATTTACTTTCTTGCAGGTATACATTATTGCCCTGTTGCTTACACAACCACTGCAGTAATCATGAAGATACACGTTTCATTCATCCTTCAGTGCACATAACTACGTCAACCCATCGTTGAACTTACCTCCTGTAGTTTGAAATTCTTCCTTTCAGAGAACATGACCTCGTTCCACACCACCTCCACTCCTTCCTCAGTGTCCATGGCCAAGTAAGCATTATCGATCCCCGGGACGTTTCGCTGATTCACCTTCAGAAAGAAAACAAAACAATGCATCAGGCTTTATGTATACAATCGTGCATGTAGCCGTGACCCCTCTGCAGACGTATCCTGTACCTCTTCTCTGCGTTTCTGCCAGCGTCCACACGGGCTTTCCTCCAAAATCTCTGACTCATCCTCACTCTCCTCTTCCTCATCCTCCGTGGCAGCAGTAGCTGCCGGCTGGGTCACCATCGACACGGGGGGAGACACCGATGACACCGCTTGACCCGCGGGTGCAGCAACAATGGACTCTGCCTTCACTTCCTGGGCAGTCTCTGAGGCCTGCTTGTTTTCTCCCTCGGACATCTTCTTGGTTCTCAGGCCCAACAGCCGGCTGCGAGATGCCACAACACAATATCAGCGCCATAGTTCACATGGGGGGGAAAGAGATGCATGACGTGCACATAACTACATATTAAAACTAGCTTGACAGCGATGGTGTGAACTTGGAGGGACAAGCTGGCCAACACAGTTGCAGAAGTTGAATAACCGTTGGATAAAGTTATAGCTTCATTGGCCGAGTACAGAAAACAAGACCACGACCACAATAGAATAGCACGTACGTTTCAGAGACGGGGGGAGTGCCGATGCCAGCTCCAGTGTAGCAGAAGACCAGTCCTAGCTCCGTGTTTTGTTAGCTTTGTGAGCTAAAGAAAACACCCGCTTCTCGGCGGAGTCGCAGCCAGCGTCGTGACGCCGCGAGCCCCTCGGACGAGCTGCGTTACGACTCCACGGAGCACGTGACGCCGCGCGTGGCCGTCGCTTTCTCCGCGTTATCGGCGCGAGTGTCGCTCGTGGTTTGTTTTGGGCAGCCGGCTAACTGTCCGCGCAGCCTTCCGCCGCTTCTCGAGACTCCAGCTAGCGGAGACTAGAAACGTCAAAACTACACGATATCTCCACAGCGCCGGTCCTACACGCGCTGTCCGGATAATGACGTCATCGCAGTTCACTGATGCTCGACGTGAGAAACAACTTAATTAATGGTGGCATTAACTTTAAGTCCTCGAAGCACAGCGGCTCAAAGGCTAGCTTGACATTTACCCAAATGTGATGGCGACAACTGCTCTGCGTGTGGTTGCCAGATACAGTTTGGCCCATCCCCCTTTGTAGTGCAACCGTGGTAAAACAACGGTGGTTGTTCGGCATTGAACATCATTTTATTTTATTAATAAAGTATCTATCTATCTGCAGGCTTTATGAACATTGTCAGTATTTTCACCAAAAAATAGATAGCATAAGTTTGTTTCGTAGTTATTATATTTTGACTTTATGTTTTATTTTTTCTTGATTTATTATACATTTCTTAGGACATTTGGAAGTACAACAAGGTATACTTTACTCTTGAGATGAGAGGAATCCGGGTGTCACACATGTATTATTTTATTTAACAAAATAATGTCACCACAAGGTAAACTTAGTAGCTTTTCTGGAGCTTTCCACCACCATCACATAATTGAAGATGTAACAAATAATAATTATGAGCCCAAGTTGTCTCAGTTTTTTTCTTTAATTTACCATTTACAAGGTCAACAATTGTATTTCCTCTTAACATACTTATTGTGGTTTAAATTGTATAAACCTGGCACATACCATTTAGTCAACACAGCTAATCTGGAGTAATTTAATATAATGAATGCAGGTTTTTAATGCAGGTTAAGCTGCTGTGTACATGGTAATTAATAGTATGTAAATGTACTTTAAGGATGCAGTGGTCAGTAGGGGCACAAAAGCATTTTTTGCCCGGGGCCTCAAACACGGCCTTGCTTGCACAATTGTAATATCCCTGGTAGTCAAGTCCAACATGTTCGATGGAGACTAAGCTTACAACTCATACTTTTTATTTAAGAAGTCATACATTCCCGTGAGAGTTACCTCAAACTAACTGCACAATTATGTAGAGATCCTTACATCCTGATTTATAGTGGATCAACAATGCAGGTTTCTGTCCAACCTGGCAACCCTGCGCTCAGCAGCTCCTCCTCCTATTTGATGCGGCCCTGGACTGACAGAGAATCTGACCAACCGAATCCTGACGTACGATGAAGGGTCAGTTTCAAGAGCCACAACAGACCATTGAAGGAATGAAGTGGCCGGGTGTTTGTTTTACCGCTAGGTGTCAATATAGCCGCTATTATAGACGGTGAACGGAGGTATGGAGTAACTGTAATTCAGTTAATCACGTGGTACGTGTGTTGAGCATTATAAAAAGATAGACCAAGCTGATGGTAAATATCAGACATGCTACTAATTGTAAGCAATAATTTAAGGTGTTATTCCCATTTAGTAGAGGACTTCACATCCAGTAATTATCAGTACAGTCTCCTCTCACGTGACCTTAAAGTAGGGTCCAACCCTTTCTCAGGATCATGGTCTCTCTTTAAAGGAGCCCCCTCCCCTCCCCTCCTCTGAAAAGGCCTATATTTAGGGCCACCCACTCAGCTGCAGGGACACAACAGTGACTGTGAGAGAGGATTTCAAGCAAATAAAGGAACTAAAAGTGAATCAGTATCAGGGCAGACTCAGGAAGCGTCTTTGGCCGTTTTGCAAGTCCATGCTCTTTTTCAAATAAGTAGCGTCTCTTTTTTGCAACTGGTAAACTGACTTTGAAATAGAAACAGTAAAAGCTGATAGGATGGGGGACAAGAAACGCAAAGTGCCTATTGTCGAAGAGACAAAGGTGAGAGTACTTTATGAAAATGAAGCATCATCCGGGCCTGATGACAAAGCCGATTACCCTTCTGCTGGCACTAACTCCATCTACTCAGCCATTCTCAGCAGGAACGAGGCTGTCAAGGATGCCAAACGTCTCAAGACTTTTTTGGAACTACGAGATAAATACGCAAAGAAGAAGGTGTTGTTTGAAGACCCCCTGTTCCCTGCAAACGACTCCTCGCTCTTCTACAGTCAAAAACCTTCCATGAAGTTCGAGTGGAAACGTCCCCCGGTGAGTTCCAGCCTTCAGTAATCTTCATATCCTTCAGGCCGATTACTCTAAATGCAAAAGGGACTCTAACTCAGAAGAACCCCTCATACTAATATCCTTGTGTAGCTCATCACTTCCTCACAACACATGGCTGGGGTGTCAAGTGTCTGCCTGCTGTGTGTGCATAGCTCTGGGTTATCACTTTCTCCAATCACAGACAGCTGAAGCTCTCCCTCTGGCAATGCTGGGGAACATAGTGGCTTCAGAATGATATATTTTTTCTGATCCACACTTGCAAGACGCTTTGTAAATCTTCCAACTCAGTGCCTTTTCACACTCAATGGTCCTGATTACGTCCTATTCTATAGCTACTTCTACATGTAAACTGTGACTCACAGTACATACCGACATCTCTAAACACGTACTTAAGGGCAGACATGACACATGAAACCTTTATCTGACACTCAGCACTTAAGTAGCTAAACTAACATATAAAATACTCTATGAATCTAAAGTTCTCCAAGTGTTATCAGCTAAATGTACATATACCCAAGTATTAAAAGAAAGAGTTATTTCCAAAACTACCTATTTCATCATGTTATATTATTATCATTATCATTATTATTATTATTATTATTATTATTATTATTATTATTATTATTATTATTATTATTATCATTTAATTCAGTTTATTTTATATAGCCCAACATCAGAAATTACAAATTTGCCTCAAAGGGCTTAACAATAATATATTTTGCTATTTCATATTATATACAATATTATTATTTTAGCATTGCTGAAACTACTGTTTTAGTAAAGTGGGAGGTTTAACTGTACTGTATATACTCTGTAGTTAAATACCTGAAACAGTGCATCATCTTTATACTCGGTATGTAACAACATCCAGTGTAACATGAATCTGCAGCTTGAAGAGTCATGATTAATGTCGCTTTTTCCACTTAGCTGTAATAAGTGAAACATGAAGTCAGCAGTGGAGCTCGCTCTAAATCCGGAACATGAGGCTTTTAAACCCAATTATGGCAAATGATGTAAAGAGGGGAACACATTAATTGCTGTGAATCCCCTGAATTAAAATCATTATCCACTTTTATAACCCCTAAAAAGTGTAATTTAGGATATTTCAGTTATTTAAAAATTGTAGTGTAGTTTTTTTATTTGATTGTTATAATATTTTGTTTATCCAAAGTAGTTTCAAAAGGTTTAACAGAACAAAGATTCCCAAAGCATTTTGTACGACTTGTTGTGTATAAGTGTTTTGTTTTATCCGTAAAAGCCTAAAGAGGTGAAAGTATCAAAAGTATAGCAGAAATATGTTTTGTATTTGTTTTAATGTTATCATCTTATGATGCCCTTAGATGTATCTTCTCTCTCTCTCTCTCTCTTCCCCTAGAGGGTTCCAAATCCTCAAATTGGAAACCCCCTTTATAGAAGACAATATCATGAAAAAAAACCATGAAATGAAGCTATGTGTACTCCTAAACAAAGTTCCACAGTGTTAGCGTAAATGTATGCATTAATACAGCTCCAAAGTCAATTATGGAGAAAAATAAACCATAAAATTCATTTAAAAGTTGAATTTAAGAAATTTAGTAAAATCGAGAAAATGACCCCAGACTCCAGAGGGTCAACTGAGTCTGATTATATTATTTAGATGGATGATGGTCATTTCCCACACAGACTCAGTCATCACTGCCATGACAGAGACACTGGTGATGACCTCAGGGCCTCTACACACAGCGCAGCATTATCACTTGTTCAGAGCACTAAAAGGTCGTGACATCCACGAGCTGCTGCTTCATAGTCATTTAGCCGGGGACATTTCTCCAACTCGCCTTCAGTTTCAAGGTTAAATCCTCATATGTAATTTAATCATGTGAGGTGTAGATTTCTAAATACAGATTTGTAATTGTTGTGGACTTGAAATGTTTACCAATATCAAAATGTAAAATGTATAATACCTTGTGTTAAAAAAGATAAATATGTGGTTTTACCTAAAAAATGTTTTAATAAGAACATCTAAAGATCTCATATTAGACAAAGGAACAAAAACTTTGGCTAAAAAAATCTAAAAACGATCTAAATCTGCCTAAATTTGTTCTTATCTCGAGTCCTCAATTTGTTGAAGAAATAATTAAACAAGATAATAACTCTGACCTGACATTCAAGCCATATTTGACAGATTTAGGTCGATATTGAAAAGTATTGATGTTTGATACCTTGTAAAAGCATAAATAATGTGTCTTATAGTCACGCTTATTTCCTCGTCTTTTGACCCTAGACACTAAAGGTTTAAGAGTTATCTAAAGTGGACTTCAACTGAAAATGGTTATGTTTCCTATATTTGAGACCAGATCAATACATTTAAAAAGTAGGCTTTTAAAGCACATGCATGCATCATTTAATCTTACATGATATTTCATAATAAGGATTTGAACTCTGCCATTGATATTACGCAACATGCTCAGGAATCTTTTTTTTCCTATGACAGGAAGTTTGTGAAAAGCCCCATTTCATCATAGATGGAGCCAGCAGGACAGACATCTGTCAAGGAGAATTGGGTAACACTTTGGTCTTACGCTGATTTGGTCTTTCCTCCTCGACTTCACTGACTCTCCAGGCGTCTCCATAGCAACACATAGAACACATATTTCCTTGCTAAAGCATGCGTGTCCATAATATAAAAATAAAAAAAGAGCATGAAAAAGTGTAGAAAGAAGCTGTTTTTGGTACTGGTTGGATATTCAACAACAACATTGAAGTTTAAGTCTTGTATAAACAAGCAGTTCATACAATAAAATGACATCAAAAGAAAAGAAATATACAGCCAAGCAAGTGGGGAACTAGAGCCAGACACCTGAGCGATGAAATGAGAATCGGTTATATTTTAGCCCCCAACTTATGTTGACAACTGACACCTGCAGCGACGGCTTTAGTCGGACGGCTGTTTTAAGGAGGCGATGTTTGGATCGAGTGTTTTCATGGCGCCTGAATCTGCTGTTGACAGGCGACTGCTGGCTGCTCGCTGCCATCGCCTGTTTAACGGTGAACGAGAAGCTGCTGTACCGAGTGATTCCCCCAGACCAGAGCTTCACCGACAACTACGCCGGCATCTTCCACTTCCAGGTCTGACGTGGATAACTGGCACGTTGAGCAAGAAGCTTGACCTTTCATGTGGTAGGGTCCGTGAACCCTACCACATGAAAGGGTAATTTCCATTTAGAAAACAGTACAGTTGAGTAGTTTAGATTAAAACAAACGGTAGGAAAATGACACAAAAAAAGCACAATGTTAAATTCATGTTTTAACATGTAGTATAAGATACTTTGATGCAAATTTATAATCTTTTAAAGGCAGTTTACAGTTTGATAAACACATGTGAAACGTGTTAGTTTACCACCACTTAGTTTGTCACACTAACACATGTATCTTTAAACCTTAAAACCTTAATGCATATCATATGGCCCAATTGTTTACCAACCTAATTAAATGAGTCCTTAACATTATAGAAATAGTTTTACATTTTGAGAAATACTCTTATCCTTTAGATGACGGATTAATCATGTGATACATATTGTATACATTAGTTTAATTTGTGCCTGGTCTCATCACTGACTTCCTGTTTTTAATCTGTTCCGTCTTCCTTTCCCTCAGTTCTGGCGTTACGGCGAGTGGGTCGACGTGGTCGTGGACGACCGCATCCCCACCTGCAACAACCGCCTCGTGTTCACCAGATCGTTCAGAAAGAACGAGTTCTGGAGCGCTCTTTTGGAAAAAGCGTATGCCAAGTGAGTCTTTAAACCCCCACGGCGTCACCTCCACGATGTTGATCAGAGTTCCTCTCATCCACTGAAAAAAGTTTGTCATTCAGTCTTCAGTCAGTTCTTTTTGTGTGGCTTAAAAGGTTGAAGCCTGAAGAAATGACACACAGGTGTTTTAAATGCAGATTTTTTATTTTTTTTATTGAGAAATAGATAATGACTCCACTGGCATCGCGGGGATTTAAAATATCTGTCGAACAAGAAGACTGAGAACCCACTGACATCTCACATCGCTGGTACACAACTTATTCACCTTATTTCAACCGATTTGGGGCTAAATGTTTTATCAAGGTGTCTATTCGTGGCACACCACTCCTCTGTCCTCGTGTTTTAAAGTTGGCTGCGGACACCGAGAAGCATCCAAACCATGGGGAGAACAGACATGTCAGCGCATTGACCAGCAGCTTTGACCTCTCTCTTAGGTTGCACGGGTCCTATGAGGCTCTTAAAGGGGGCAACACGCTGGAGGCCATGGAGGATTTCACCGGCGGAGTGACCGAGTTCTTTGAGTTGGCCGAGGCGCCCAGAGAGCTCTTCAACATCATGAGGAAGGCCCTGGAGAGAGGCTCGCTGATGGGCTGCTCCATCGATGTGAGTAAAAACATGAGAGGCACAAAGCGAGAAGACATTAAGAGACGTGCAGTAACACAACTGAGTGATAAACAGCTGATACGGCTCCTCTCTTAAGACATATCAGATTAGATTAAATATACTTTATTCCTCCCCTTGGGGAAATGTCTTTGTTGCAGCAGCAAACATGTTTACAATGTATAGAATACAATATAATACAATAACATAAAGTGCATTTTACATTCATGAATTTAAATAATAAAGGAAATAACAATTTAAAAAATGTACAACAATTATGAGAAGCTGAGTTGAAGTGTACTGTTATTATCCAAGTATCTTTAAATTGGTTGTAGGAAAACTGTGAAATGAAATAAATGAATTTAAACAATATTTGAGCAACACGTGTTGTCCAGTCTGTGTTATTTACCGACTGTTGTACCTGTCAGATCTTTTCAGCCACTGAACTGGAGACTCGGACTGACCAGGGCCTGATCAGGGGTCATGCCTACTCCATCATAGGCCTGGCGGAGGTGCAGTGAAATGTCCACTTACTGTAAATCTAAAAAAATATATTTGTGAGAGAAGGCCGGCGCGATGCTGACGGCCGGTCGTTGTTCTAGTGTGACGGCGTGGAGAAGGACACCCGGATTCAACTGATCCGCTTACGCAACCCCTGGGGCTTCGTCCTGTGGAAGGGACCATGGAGCGCAACGTAACTTTCATTTAACCTTTTATATTATTATAACATGTATAATATGACAAAAGAACGGCCCACTATTTCTTCACGTTGTGTATTCATATTATTTTGTCTTTCTAAAGTTCAGAGGAATGGTCGACCATTTCCACAGCAGACAAGGACAACTTAAAGAAACAGACTGTGGAGGCCAGCGAGTTCTGGTGAGTGAAACTGGCACAATCTTTGATTTTGGCTTCATCTAAAAATAAATATAGATGTTATACTTTCAGCGATTTTGTAGCTGCTTTTGCTTAAAACGTAGTAATCTATTGTGATGATGTACTTCATAGTACACTGGCACACAATTGTTGTTCTTAGTGGTGATTTGTTATAAAACTTGTTCATCGCCAAGCGAAAAGAAAACTTAAAAATAACTGTACATATGTGGAAATATATGAATATATTCATCTAGCTGAATTCACAGCAGAGCCCGAGTGCATATGAGGCGGACACACAACAACTCACTCTCAGACGCTTTTCATATCTTGCTCAGCGGAGACTGAAAAAAAAACAAAGTCGTCCCCATTTCTCACCAAATATAACTGCTGAGTACTTTCTCCTTCATGTTCCCATTACAGGATGTCTTTTGATGACTTCAAGAGGAACTTCACCAAGCTGGAGATGTGTAACTTGACCCCTGACACGCTGCAGGGGGATGAGCGGCTCAGCTGGACCGTGTCAGTCAACGAGGGTCGGTGGGTGAGAGGCAGCTCCGCCGGCGGCTGCAGGAACTCCCCACGTAGGCCTCGGCTTTCTGAGCATCAGCTCGTACCGGACCGACGCCGGTCCGATGCCTGACGTCCCTCGTGGCTCGGATTGACTTGTTTGTACTTCGCAGAAACATTCTGGACGAACCCTCAGTATCGGCTGCAGCTGTTCGAGGAGGACGACGACCCCGAGGTCGGGCAGGCGACCTGCACTGTTGTTGTGGCGCTGATGCAGAAAGGCCGGAGGATGCAGCGCCATCAAGGGGCCAAGTTCCTCACCATCGGATTTTCCATCTACGAGGTACTGATCACATGAACCCGAAATCCTGAACGAAGCTGATGTTCATTTGACTTCTTCTTTGTGTCCGCAGGTGCCGAAGGAGGTATGGCTATGTTGGAGAAGGACGTGGGTTTAATGGAGTCAGCGTTTTCACAGTATTCACCTGCATCTCCAGATAGTGTGTGTGTGTTTTATTTAGCAGGACGTGTGGTAGTACTGGAAGGAATAGTTCAGGCTATTGTGAAACATCGATAATGTCAATACTTTGTGTGCAAATTATTATTTACATTGTTCAATAATCTGTCAGTTATTTTCTGATTATTCAACTAATTGTTTCGTGAACGAAATGACAGAAAATACAAAAAAATGCAATTCACAATATCCCAAAGCCCAATCAAAATGCTTGTTTCAGCCGACAGGCGAACATTAAAAAAAACATTTCCACGGATACACATCCTCACATTCGCGCAAATATTTTTTTAAACTTTGTTTTCATTTAATGACTCAGCTTTTTAACTATTCTTATAGTCTTATAGTCCCAGAGGTTTGATTGAAGTAAGGGGAAACACATATATGAGACAAGTGAGACCATGAATTACTGCACTCCTAAATGTTCAAATGTGGTATCTGAACAGATTACACAAATAAGAAATAAATGTTAATAGGTGAATTTTAGAGATACTCGTATGATTGGACAGAGTCAAGCGAGCGGTTCCCCTCTGTTTCCAGTCCTTATGCTCAACGATGCATTCAGGGGCCGGCAGTATCTTCATATTTACCGAAAAGACATGAGAGTGGGCTTCTCAATATTCTTGTGTCCGTCTTGGCAAGAGAGTCCCAATTTTTCCGAGCTCATTCCTTTCTGACCATGTGATTTTAATCGTCCACAGATGTGTGGACAGAATCAACACCTGCAGAAGGACTTCTTCCTGTACACGGCCTCCAAAGCTAAATGCAAGAGCTACATTAACCTGCGGGAAGTGTCGGAGCGTATGCATCTGCCTCCAGGAGAGTACGTCATCATCCCCACGACCTTTGAACCGCATCAAGACGGAGAGTTCATTCTGAGGGTCTTCTCTGAGAAGAAGAGCACGTCTGAGTAAGGATCACTGGCCATAGTTGATGTTACTTTGGGGATTGTTGACAGCAACATGGCGAATAAAGTTTCTGTTTCTCCTCCCAGGGAAGCGGAGGACACCATCGGGTCTGACAAAACGCAGGTTTGCAACACTGGGATGGAAACATATTTTGATTATTCTGACTGATATTTCATTGAAACAGAGAAGTCGGTTCAACTGGTACATCCTCCAGGTCATTTGGACATGGTTTGCATGGTTTAAATGTACAGCTTTAGGTTGAAACACTTTTTTTATTAGACATTTTATTAGATAACATTTTAAATTGAACTGGAATTGAAGGTGTAACACACACTTTAGGACTAGAATAATTCATTTTCATCCAGTATTTCCCATATGTTTGTTGTCACAGGGGTAATTATCTTGTTTCTGGAGCACGGATAGCTGAAAGTGTCTGTGAAAAGGGATTTTTATTTGAGGCCATGATAGTGTTTTTAGTCGTAGCCATAACACTCCTCTGGAAGTAGATATCACTTTAACTCAAAACTACATGAGACATTATTACTAAAACAAAGTATCCTTGGCATTAAGCTTCACACTTCCTCTCAACGAGGCTGAATGTAATATAATATATGGACACATCCAAAAGAGTGCAGTGCAAAGACAAACTGCAACACAGGTTCACACTCATATCAGTTTGAATTTCATAATGTGGAAACCCCAATACCGTCACATACATATGTCATCACCATTGTTCTCTTTGTCTCCATTCATAATGTACTCATTGTGTTTCCAACAAGAGTAACTTTCAAACTTGATAAGTGTTTTCCTCCTTTTCATCTCATTTCATCCGTGTGTCCCTCCTCGTCTTATTGGCTATCAGCAAGACGAGAAAAAGAGAGCCAAGGTAACGCATGTTACTCTGCTTTCCCCACTGCGACGCTCTGTCACACATCAGCTGTTATCAATGTGCGTTGTCCTAGTTTGTCATCTTTACGTACACTACCGTTCAAAATGTTGGGGTCACCGAGAAAATGTTGTTTTCCATGAAAAATAATAGTAGAAAAATATAGTCAAGACATTGACAAGGTTAGAAATAATGATTTTCATTTGACATATTAATGTTGTTCTTCAAACATGTCGCTCAAAGGAAGGCCAGTTTTAGAGCTTCTCTCACCAGCATAACTGTTTTCAGCTGCGCTCACAGAAAAATGTGGAAAATGCAAAATAAAAAGTTATAATTTTTTTTTTAAAAAGGGGTTCAATCCCTACGTAGGGATTTCATTGAAAATAGTCATTTACCACATTAACTATGTATTTCTGATTAATTTAATGTCATTTTCATTGGAAAAAACTGTGCTTTTTCTTTTTCTTTTTTCTAAGTGACCCCAAACTTCTGAACGTCAGTGTAGATTATAACGGGTACAATAACTCTAAATGAACTCTCTTTTCTGTTTCTCTTTTATAACCCATCCCCCCCTCGGACTAACCACTGCCGTTACGCACATGCCAGCCGATTGTATTTGTGTCGGACAGAGCACGAGCCAACAAAGAAATCGAGCACGACGGCATTCAGGGGGAAAAGAAGAAGAAGCCGAAGGTAATTTATTCCTTGTAGGAGCGGAAGCCTCGGCGCCGCAGCCACGCAGCCAAAAGCTCACAGTGACCCGTCATGACTTCTGACCACTGTGAAATGTCATCGTGGTCAGGTCAAATAACTTCGCTGAGAATAAAACGTTTGAATTTTAAGGCCAACTGATCCCAAGTGGCTGAAGTGCACCTGTGTTCCTGCGAGGCCTCGGTGTACACAGGCGGAGGGGTTCATGTCTCTAATGAGCGGCTGTCATCTGGGACTATGAGCCAATGCATCAACCCTTAAGCGTGGAGTTATTCATACTGCACTGCAATTAAACCAAGCTGCAGAGACTCAACAGCTAGTCTTAGAAAAAAAGATAATTTACCAACCTCTCCAACCTTTTTTCCTGTGATAAAAATATAATTACATACATTTTGATGATGCTTCAACATGTTAGTAATTGAGTTTGTTACATCACATTAAGCTAAATGTTATCAACATTGTGGTAAAAGAAGACAGACTATTTTTTTTTTTGGGTACCAATAACTGCTTTTTTAACTTACGCCTCTCTTTCGTGTCTCTCAGCGAAAACTCCTCCAACCAGAGGAGGAGACCGAAGAGGAAAAACAGTTCAGAGCCATCTACCAACAGATCGCTGGTGAGGTGAGTACCAGAGAGAGGACGATGGCCCGGGACAGGTGGGACGCCTGATTGTGTACGCCGTGAGGCAACTTGTTCCTCCTCCATCAGGACATGCAGATCTGTGCCAACGAACTAAAGATGATCATGAGGAACGTACTCGCCAAACGTGAGTACCCCGGGAGGGTCGAGATCAGTTAGTTGGCGTCACGTGATTCATCACATTCAGTTGTTCTTTTCTCCAGATAATGAAATAAAGACGGAGGGTTTCAGCCTGGAGACGTGTCGCAGTATGATCGCATTGATGGACGTATCCTTCCAGCCGGCTGCCACGATGAGAGTGTGTGTGGAGATGGCCTGGGTGGTTGGTTTGAATCCCTCTAGAGGCGGCGACGTGGCTAGGGCTGTCCATCCCCAGCTGCTTAGTAGAGCAGCCCAGTAGAGCAAATAAAAGTATTCAGTATTTGAATGTCCTGTGGGACAGCGGTGCATTGAGGTACGCCTCGTGAATGCATGTAGTAAATTGTAATTGGAGTCAAATATACTCTCAACTCAACTTTATCTGTATAGAAACTTTCTTCCAATCACGGAGCCCCCACTGCTACTCGGAGATCTACACATATACGTGATGTTTTCCATGAGTGACGCTCTCTCAGACTGACGGGACGGGGAAGCTCAACCTGCAGGAGTTCAAGCACCTGTGGAAAAAGATCAAGGAGTGGCAGGTAGGTCGTCGTGACAACCCTGGAGCTTCTGCTCCCGCTCAGCAGACGTCTGACCGCCCGTCTCCTCGTTCCCAGATGATCTTCAGACGATACGATAAAGACAAATCCGGCTCCATCAGCAGTTTTGAGATGAGGAACGCTGTGAACGACGCAGGTGGGCAGCAGGAAATAAATACCTGCATGAGATTCACATCACAGGAAGTTTCTCAGTGTACTGTGTATTCACGGTTTTAGATGCAAGGCAGAAGTTTGAATTGATTAGTTATTGTATAATAAAACCATGTATGGGTTGAATTCTGTTTCGTTCTAACTTTAGTCAGAATTGACGGTTCACTTTTCAGCTTCTTCTTGTAACTTCTTGATCTGCACACATTTCATTTACACTACACACACACATTTTGCATTTTGCACACTATCTAGATATATTTATATATATATATATATATAATTTTATTTTACAGTGCTGTATTTACATATATGTTGTGTATATATACATATATATTTTATTTTGTATTTTATATTTCACTTTGCACACTTTACTTTATGCAGTCACTTTCTTTCTTTCTTATACTTGTATTTTATTGTGTTTAGTTTTATCGGTGCTGCTACTGTTGTCAACAAATTTCCCCTTGGGGATTAATAAAGTATATTTCTATTCTTCTTCTATTCTAACGTGAACACATCTGTATCTTCCCTATGAAGGGTTACACCTCAACAAACAGCTGTATGACATCATCGCCATGCGCTATGCTGACGAACGCCTGGACATCGACTTCGACAGTTACATCTGCTGCTTCGTGAGGCTGGAGGGCATGTTCAGTGAGTACTGCTGGTGGATTACCTCATCCCTCCACCTGCTCATCACACAATCCCTGCTCACGCAAATTGAATGTTTTTGCACTTTTTCTTAATCCTTGCGGGGTCAACCTGAACTAGTAAGACTCACTAATCCAGCTGGTTTGTTTTGTCCGTTGCAGGAGCTTTTAATGCCTTCGACAAAGATGGAGATGGAATAATCAAGCTCAACGTCCTGGAGGTAAATATCCATGTTCAGGATATTCTGTAGTTTGCTATTTACAAGCTGCTTCATATTGTCTTTATGTGGAGAGTCACTATAAAGACATGCTGGAGGGCATCAATGTTTATTCTGGATCATTGTTGTTTTATTCTGCTCTGTAGCACTTTGAGATTGCTCAAATATGAAGTGCAATATAAATGCAATGTATTATTATTATTATTATTATTATTCCAGATATTTTAGGAGTATAGAAGTAGTAGTTTGTTTAAACACGTTATGAATTCAGAACTATATAAGTCTTCACACTTGCTAAGAGTCAGAGGAACCCCCAAAATAGAACACCAGTTGCCTCTCAGGAAATATCATACAATATTTGGTAATGTCCTGTTTTGCACTCAAGTACCGCTATGTTGTATCCAGGGTTCTTACACATTTAGACCAATGGGTGAGTATTATACTGCGTAGTATATGTATGCCGGCTTATATTTTGAGAGTCTTTTTCTAAAACACATTAATTATATCAAACTCGGCGTAAATGAACACATGATTATAACACATTTCCATGACTTATCCAAAACTTTTATGATTTAAGTTTTTTCCATGACTTTTCCAGGCCTGGAAATGACCATTTAAAAATGCCATGACTTTTCCAGGTTTTCCATGACCGTACGAACCCTGTGTATTGCATCATACCGACAAGTGTTTTTAACATGTTGTCCACTTAATCTTCATATATAGAAGAATCTTATCTTATCTTATTGTAAGTCTCTTTGCATAAATGCGTCTGCTAAATGACATGTATTGTAATGACATGTAATGTAATGAATTGTAATGTAATGTAACGTATGCTCCTGTCCCTCTCCAGTGGCTTCAGCTGACGATGTATTCCTAAGTCGTCTTCTTGACCGCGGCGGCGCTTCATGACTCGACTCTCCTGCACAGCCTCGTTATGCATTTTTGCACAGATTTTTAAGCTTTTATGTAAATCAACTTGATGTCAAGACTCAAACTGATTTAAACTTCATTCAAGCGAGAAGGCGAGGAGCACCGACCTCCGTTTCTTCAGTTCCTATGTTGAGACGAATATGAAGCGAAGCTCGAAGTATTACAGTTACGAGATGTTTGAATATGAGAACCGAGTGAAGACGCATTGTTTGACAGATCGAGAGAGACAACTGAACGTATTGTATGTTTTAGAATACAGCAGAGATGAATCCAATTATATTTGTATTGCTGTACACATACAGTAGGTATTAAACACAAACAAATACACACTGTACACTAACATACAAAAAGGTTTCTCACTACTACTTTTCAAAGAAGTAGCGTTTTGAAGGTGATATGGGAAATACGTACATACAATTTAAAGATGCTAAACATATGTTCTTGTCAAACCTCTCAGTCAACACAAGGAATACATTTGAAAGATTGAACGATGGTAATAAAGAAACATTGTCGTAACACTGATGTTGGGGAACAACACAAAATCAAATCATCCATGTTAAAAGTCGGCAGGTAGAGACGCACTTTATGTTATTTATCCAGAAGGATCTTTGCTAAATATTAGCCAACGGATTTTAAACCCTGGCGTTACTTCCCAAACTGCACTCTGTAACCAACACAGCGAGTCACGCCTGTTTCTCTCCTCAGCGAGCCGTCGGCCACGTCCCACACTGAAGTGACCTCAGGACAAACTCTGAATCTTTAGAAAGGGATTTAATTAAAACAAATCATTCTGAATAATCCTCGGCGCTCTGACCCGTCTTAAAATGACGCCAATATGATCCTCTTATCTGAGTTTGTGGAAATAAAAGACCTGTCAGTCACTTGCACATCGTCTTTCCTTTACAGTCTCACTACAGTGTGTGGGGAGTTCTACCGAAGGTGAAAACACAAGTGTGAAGAACGTTTTGTGGTTTAAGTGCTGCACAACACGTGATATATTTTGTTATTTGCGCTGTAAAGGAGTTATTAGCTCCACATGTACTCATGACATCTCTGAACAATATACATTAATTTAAAGATGCTTAACAAAACCACACCAACCATTTTGAAAACAAAATATACTATTGAATTACTCAGCTCATTAAATCAGGATGAAGGTCTTAGGTGTTGAAGAATTTAGCTGAAAGTAATTTATGTTCACAACAGGACTGAGACGTCTCGGTTTGGTGCTTCAACAGGGACCAAGGTCCCGTGGTCCGTCGTGTCCCACTCTCAGAGGTCACAGCACACACAAGACCACCACATGCACTGTGCTCCTCAGAAAGCGAGAACATAACAGGAAAACGTCATCTCCAATTGGAAATGAATGGTAAATAAAAACAGAATTAAGAAAATATCAACAGATCTCAATCTGCTGCATAACTTCACCGCAGCTGCCGTCAAGGCTTCACTTTACTGTCTTTCTCCACGTGGCTCAGCATGTGTTCCGGCAGCTTCTGCGGGAGAAATACAAACACTCAGAAACCGTCTCCCCCTGTTTAATGCTGAGAGCTACATGTATTATTATTATTATTATATTGACAATATTCAATAAAACAGCTGGGATGAAAAGTGGAAGTTGTTTGAGCTGCCCACATGTGTTCTCGGTGTGAGATCACATTGGGATGACAGACTCGTTGCTAATGAGCCGACTGGACATCTTCCCTTTGGTAAAACCAGCGGGCGTCGGTTCCTCACCTGCAGAACAGACTGGTTTGTGTCAAAAAAGGCGCCGCAGCCTCTCCAGCGACACCGGGCCGTGTTCATGTTCAGGTTTGTGTGATCTCCGACGAGGTGCTGCAGAAGATGCTCCGTCGTGCCGAAGATCAGAGAGCAGTTCTGCCACTGAGCAGAGGGCGAAGGTCACGAGTACAGACGTTACCACACCGGTCAACCAGAAGACGGTACAAATCACGCAAGAACATTGGAAACTTTGGATGTGACCTCAAATATAAAGATTTTCCTTCAAGCTTCACTCGCTGTAAAATAATACCGGTCGTTACCCAGCAGCGGTAGTTCTTCATCAAGTTGAGCTTCACCGCTTGAACGCTGCCGTCATAACAGCCCGTATAGATCTGTTGGGACAAAGAACCAGAAGATGCACAGTTCAACGATATCCATCCATCTTACTTCAAAATAAACCTCGGTTGTAGATTTAAAATGATGTCTGGACCAGACTTCGTCCACGTACCACACTCTTATGCACGGCCATGCACATCACCATGTCATCGTGACCCCCGTACACCTGCAGACGGTCATGAGACTGGAGGGACACAAACACAAAGTCTACATTAATAATGTAGATGATTCACTTGATGCCAAGACCTTTTTATAAACTGAAACAAACTCTCCTATATTCTGCAAAAGGAAACTATGAGAAGTCTAATTATTAGTAGTAAATAAATATATTCTACAATGAAGAAATATGAACTGAATAACAGATTTCCATGCGAATATTGGCTTCTTGTGATTTGAGTTCTTTAGTTGAGAAGTTAACTTCCTATTTTTATAATGTTTTTAATAAAAAGGCACTGGCAATTTATTCAGAAATCGGTGTCAAATGGACCGACACATGAATCCTGTACCTGTAGCTCATAAACTCGGACCAGTTTGTCCAGAGAGGCGGTCACCATCACTTTCCCCAGGATGACTATCGATGTGACCGCGTGACCGTGACCCTTGTAGATACGGACCAACTCACCCGTCTGCAAATAAAGATAAACAGAAATAACAGACAGTGCGCGTATGAGGATGGAAAACTCCCAGACAGATGCAATATTTCAAGATTATGAATTCCAATAATCTCACCCTTCTAAATGTTATGTTGTTCAACTCAGTAACTACATTAGTGCTGAACTTTAGAGATACAACACGTTCAGATTAATAGATTTGTGATGTCAAAACAAACTGTCTGTACCCGACATTGGATAGAAATAAAACTCCTTTTTAATCTTTAACACTTACGTGGATGTTGTGGGCGTGAACCGATGTGTCACTGGAGCCACTAAAGACCAGGTCATTCACCACCTGAACACAACAAAGGAAATATTATTCATCAGGACACCTGATTATTATATATTTTAGTAATAATATTTTTGATGGTCTATGTTTTTAACTACAATTAAGAGAAGAAACCTTTTGAAGCAAACATCTGTTAAAATACAACAATATATTACAACATTATAAGGAATGAAGTAACAGGATTGTAAGTCGCTTTGGATAAAAGCGTCAGCTAAATGACATGTATTATTGTATAAGTATTTACAGCTTCAGGAAGATGTAAATGTTTAGTCACTTAAGATGTTTATTAAGAATCATCTGCAAATGTCAGCATCTGAATTTCCAATTAGTTAGTGTCCTTATCTTTAAAAGTTCAACAGTAGTCAACGTTTCCAGAAGTGGCTTCACCTCCTCACCTTCATACAGAGGACGGTCTTGGTGTGGCCCTGCAGCGAGCGCAGCAGCAGGCTGCTCTTGGCGTCCCGGACGCTGATGGTGCTGTCGTAGGAGCCGACCAGCAGCACGCGGCGGGCGCCCTCCTGGGCCGTTCCCAGGCAGCTCACACCGCGCGGGCTGTGGCAGTCAAACTCATCCAAGTGCTTCAGATTCTAAAGGGAGGGATGAGAATGGGCCATCACTCAGGATATAGAGCTCACGCTTCTACTGATGTTCTTTTGAAGAGCTGTCAGGACATTACTCTGATAGAAGAAGAAAGAAGAGCTATGCTCAAAAGCAGCGGCTACATTTATAGATACGGAAATGATTGTCGCCTGGCCATTCAAATACTCGGTTACAGGTCAACACGTGGAAAACACAATATTTGACTCAAGTAAACTCAGTGTTGATGATCGTTTTACTCACAGCATCTAGTGTTTTAATGTCAAAGCATCATAAATACAAACCACTCCTGGGGTCCGAATCATGAGTCCCTCACCTTCAAGTCATAGCTCACCACTGACCCGTTGGCCAGTCCCGCATACAGGATCTTCCACGCAATGTGCAAACACAACACTCGGTCTGTCAGAGTGATCTGCTCCAGACACTTTGAGGTCTAGAGATGAGGAGAAAAATCAAATCACTCAGATCAAAGGAAATGACTAGAATTACAGCCTCACAGTTGTTGTATGACGCCCACCAATCAGGTTGCAGATTACATCCATGTCTGGACAAAAGGTCATTACTTTAGTATCTTATCCTATTCAACATTGGTGTGAAATTGTCAAAATTATCATTAGATTCTTCAGTTATAACCCAAAGCGTGTTTTAGACGGTCCCAGCCACCTTTGACCTTTTGACTCTAATCAGTTCTTCTTTGAGCTGGACATGTGTACCGAACGAGAAGACACTCCCAGCAGCTGTTGCTGAGATATTGCATTCAAGGATGTGTAGCATGGCCCTTTACCTTTATGCTGTAGCAGCGGATGGTCTGGTCACTGGAGCCGGTGTAGAGGCGGGACGGCATGTCTGGGACCGACGACACCAGCAGACAGTTGACTTTGTTTGTGTGACCTTCAAACACGGCTTGGCACTCCTTGTTCTGGAGACACACGGACAAGTTGTCTTATCTCACAGATTATAATTTAATGAATCTATTATCTATGCAGCTTGGTACGTCCAATAAAATAAAAAATAAAAAAACAATTAAAGACAAATGTGAACACCAGTCTTACATGATTTTTAAGTGACATTATAAGTAGTATTTTCAGTATAGAAAGCAGACAATGAACACTCTGCATTGTAGAGAAGGATTCTCTTTGGGTTTGATCCTCTTTTCTTATCGGACGATGTCGTGGTCAGCGAGGACAGTTACATGTTGGTCAACGTACCATCAGATTGTAGGCCCGTGCCGTGTTGTCCCCTGAACACGTGTACAGGTGGCTTTCGTGAACTTGGAGGCCGTGAACGGGGCCCGTGTGATTCAGAAAAGATCCCACGGACATCTCCTCCTCCTCCGTCCCACATTCTAACAAAACGACAAACAATAAGTCAAGACAGTGACAACACCCCATCTTTGCATCTAAACATGTCCAGTGACTAGAACAAACAAGACTCACCGAGAGCAGCACTGGATTCTTGCACTGGCACACATTTCCTGAGTGGTCAAGAGAGAACGGTCAGTCACGTTTCACTCGAGTAAAGCGATGCCTGACAGGATCTACGCCAGAAGTATCTCACCTCTCGACATCACTCGTTGTCTGTGTGCTTAAAGAATGTAACTCCATGCTGACGGACGCTTGAGGAGGCTCTTGTTGGACTTCCGGATTTTTTTGAGGAGGATCTTGTTGGACATTTGGCGCCTCCTCATTGTCCGACGCATCGATGTCAATGACCACCTTATCCCAGGGCTCCATCATTTCCACGGAGGCGTCGCTCTCGTTGCTTTCCTCTTCGTCGTCTTCTTCCTCTTCGTCGGTTGTTGTTGCAGATGCAATCTGTTCTTTTTGGGGGACTAAAGTGGAGACTGGCGTCTCCGCTGCTGGCTCTTTTTCACTCACTTCAGAGTCAGTCAGCGTTTCTCCTCTTACTGGTGTCACCGTCGGCTGCCAGGCAGACGATTCGGAAAAACTATTTGTACATGCTGATTCAGAGCGCTCTAGTTTGAGAGAGGCAACCGCAGCTGGAGGAGCAGCAAGCAGCAGTGACGGTTTCAAAGCCGGTACCTGAAGTGTATCGGAGTCAGTGGAGACTGTTTGGGCTAAAGGACTGGCCCGTCCCACTGGGGGTGGTTGGAAGAGGACTTGCTCGACTGGCATGATGGGCAGGGCGAGGGGGCTAATGGAGGCTGCTGGGTGTGGTTGCTGGCTGAAGATGGTGGGGAAGGGTAAGGGAGGAAGGGGCGAGTGTCTTGGATGTACAGGAGCAGGAGCTCCTGCTGATGAGGTGGTGGCTTTCTCTGCTTCTGTGTATCCTCCTGAAAAAGATTAAAAAAGAAAAAGGTGAACCACTTGTTGGATATGAAGCCCTTCCAAGCAGAGGGGAATCCTACTGTACCTTGCATCCCTTGCAGGATTTCAATGCGCTGGGCTCTCAGACGGTTGACCTCCTCAGTAAACTACAACACCGAAAGGAACCATTTAACGTAAACCCTCGACATTTAACCTTTTTGATTATTATTTGATTTTCTACTGCGTCTTCATCGGCGGTGGTACCTGCTGTCTCAATATTAGGAGTCTTTGCACTTCTGTGTAGGCAGCTTGCAGGGTGTTGCGAGCCTGGATCAGAGACTTGTCCAAGTCCTGCAACGAGTGACTCAGCTCATCCTCCCTCAGAGAAACAGCCAGCAGCTGGTCCATTTGGCCGTGGTCTGTTAGGAAGGGAAACGTCCGGAAACCAGGGACGGGGTTTTGATTACAAATGTAAACTAAAATGTTCAATGTTATTTAATTTAAAAGACTGGATGGTATATATTGATTACTACACCTATGCTGATGTATACTTTGTAAAAAAATATTAAAAAAACAAACGTAAACGTGGTTCAGGTTCAGCGCACAGGTGTTACCTTTTTACTTTATGTTGTTTACCAATGGCCTTGTGATGTGTGCATATTTACACTTTACTCTAAAATGATAATGCCTGAAATTGATAACAAATTGTTTGCTGCATTAGAATTCCACATTATAGAACTTAAAAATAAAACATTACCACTGTTTGACTTTGTGTTCATCCTTTTTCCACTCGACTGCTCATCGGAAATGCCATCACACTGAAAGAGCACACGATCATTATATTCCAACCAGGAAAAAGCAGCAGCTTAATGTTCCGGCTGTGCCCTTCCCTTCTCAACGCTGTATACTCACAGCGTTGCGTTTCCTCTTGGAGAAACGACCGTCGGTGCTCCAATCTCCATTCTCATACTCCAACTGGGGCTCCACCTTCACACAAACAGCCGTCTGACTGCTGCAGCTCTCCTGTGCTGCAGCAGGCTGCTCCAACGGCTCCTGAGTCACAGATTCCGGCGGTGCTTCTGTGCGAGGGTCGGTAGATGCCGTGTTCTGGGGCGTTGGAGGTAATATGGTCCGATGTGCACCTGGAGGACCGTCCAGGAACGACTCCCATTGAAAGCCTTCTGCCAGACTTGTGTTGAAGCTCGTCACTTCTGTTGAGCTTTGTTGGCTCGCCAACTCGATTCCAAAGCTGTTTCCACACAGATTTAAAACTATAACTTCAAAATTAACCGTAAAAGAGATACAGTGTAAAAGAAAAGAGGTTTACCTGGGCAAGCCGTTGGCTTTTTCATACTTCATCTTTTTCTTCTCCTTGCACGCCTCCTTCCTGCTCAATTTTTTCTTGGTCCTTATTAAGCTAAGCACTGTATTCACAGTTAGTTTAGGCTGAGCCTCTTTTGCTCCCTGAACTTTGTCTGATTTGTGGGCGATTCGAACCTTGCGGGCGATGTGGGACTCGGAGGATGTGGTCGGACTTTGGCCGAGAGAGGTCTCGCTGTCGAGCTCCTGAGACTCCCCCTCCCTGATGTGTGACGGGATATTTGAGTCACTTGAGCTCGTCTCACAATCTTGAGTCATTTCTTGAGTCAATTTCACCGTTCTTTTCTTTTGCTGAGCGGTAGCAATATTAGAGTGAGAAACGCCAGAATGGGATGCCGGTTCAGGGCCGTTAACCTGGGAGGATTCCCCGGATGCAGCTGCAGTAGAGGTGATGTTGCGCATCGCCTCCTTCTTGTTCTTCTTGACGGAGCCACCTGCCGGCTGCTTCTTCTCAGCTCCAGCTGGTCGCGTGGCGTTATGATCAGCCACCTGGGAACCTGCTTTACGGTTCTGCATTCGGGCTTCACGGTCAGCTCTACACGGCTCCCTCACACCCAGCGCTCTTCTGATTTGCCGTAGCATCGCGCTGACATCGACATCGCGTATCGGAGCTGCATTGTCGGCTCCGTCAGGTGAAGATATTTGAGCCACATTTTGTTGTACTGGCTGAGAAGGTCCCAGCCCCGCCTGGTCTTCACCAAAGATGATGGCTCCGTTATGAGGAAGGACATCACTGGTGAATTCTCCATCAAACTGCTTGACGTAATAGTTATTCTCTGTGTCTGTAGACCGTTTCTTTTTTTGGGACTTCTTAGTGGCACCTACTTGGGTTGCGGAAGGTCTGCGGACAAGTCCGTCTGTTTGGGAGCGCTCAATTTTGACAGCAAAGTTGTCATGATACCCCAGCTGCTGAGCTGATTGTGTGGACTGGTCTTGAAGAGAAGTTTGACCAGTGGGATCTTCTGAGAAGCAAACCAATATTTCGCTTTGATTAGCCGATTCTCTCTGCAGACGGGTCGCTTTGTTCTCTTTGTTTTGAACAACAGCATTGTTACTTAATTGTTGGCGAGTTTCCTGCATCCTCATGTTCACATGATTGTTTGTTTTCAGCTCCACTACTTTGGACACACCTGTGTTTTTCCACAAGGCTCCACGTCGCATTTCAGCCTGACCAGCGTCTTGCTTCCGTTTCTTTTTTTTCTTATTCACCGATTTCTTCCTGTAATGGAAAACAATTAGTTATTAAAAATATTACATTAGAGAGAATAAAATGCATATAAATAAGCGAGTAAAAAGTATTACTCCTCTTTTTTTAGTGTCCTGTTTTTCTCCTTGAGACTGAGCATGGTCTGTTTGCTCAGAGTCTTGTTCAGAGGGACAGGCTTGACATTTCTCTCGATCAAACGGTTCAAATTCACTTTGTGTTGAGCCGTCGAGACGTGCTGAGCATAGTCTTTTAAAGTCATCAAGGACGCATTACACGCCTGACACTTATGAAATGTGTCCCTGTCAATGAAAGAACAAAACATTTAAGAGTGCATGTGACGAATAGGTTATCTCACAAAGGCAGGACAATACTGGACAATATGGAATATTTAAAATATGTTGATACTAGTCCCTACACAACCCCTGAGTATCCTTTATTTATACCGTAGTAATAAAGAAGGTTTTTATACAAATTATACAAGTAGTAATGTTCAAAATTGTATTCTAAATAAAAGCTGTGCTCCAGATCAAATTTAAAGAATACCACAGAAGAATGCAACCTCGACATTAGCGCCATCCTTTTTTTCAGATCCTACTAATGCCTCAGACCAAAATATAAATGTCCCTCGTATAAAAAGATTGATAAAAAAACAAGTTCACATATTTATATGTCACTCACTTGTCCTGCACTGCCTCCAGCGCGTTGTGATGCAGCATCCCATGTTCATGGTGTTGGACTTGCTGTAATGAAGAGACATCTTGTCAAGCCATTGGAATCAATGTGGAACGACTGTAGGTTGGTAAACAACAACATCCTACTAGCCAACACTACTATGCATGTGTATGTGTAAAGCTAGAGCCACTTACCGCTTTGAAAGAAGACCTGCGACACAAAATACAGTAGACCATTCTGGGTCTCTCGACCGAGGGGTCGAGCGGCTGCTGCTGCTTCGTCTTCACATGGGCTTTACCCAACTTAGCATGCGGGGTTTGAACTTTCGACATTTCTACGCAGATGTAAAAAAGAAAAGAAAAGAAAGAACAGGCGATAAAAGCACATGTGCAAGGAAGCTTTGCGCGGGCGTTACGTTATCCGATATATAAACGCCAACGCGTCACATCACCTCATGATAACGACTGTTGGTGGTATTTTACATCGTATCGGCTTTAGGGAGACATGTTAGGAGGTTAACAGATGCAACGCTACAGTCATCGAGTCCAAACTTATAACATCAGTACAACGTGGTTGTTAAGTCAAAGTAGCCATCGTTCACCTTTGAGGGGGACTGACGTGAAACCGCTACCGCGCACGTTGAATTCGCACGAGCCGTTTAGAGGAATTATTAACGGATTATGCAGAAAAAAATATGAAGATTGAACTGTAAATATATCAGGATTATCAAACAATTTTCATTGGGCAAGACAGACCTACTGCAGCTCGGCCGCCATGTTTTTTCACGTAAATTGACGTAAGATTCACGTCAGCCAATCATTGGCTGAAGAAGACACCGGAAGTTCATCTCCAGCCTCCGTAGATCTACAAACGAGGAGAAGGAGAGACTTCCGGCGATGAGGCTGCTGTACAGCTCCGATGAGCCGCAGGGGCCAGTGTTCAGGGCGGAAGAGGAGTTGTTGCCCAACAAAAAGAGAGACGCAGTTTGTTGTTAGTGGGTTTTGTTATCGCCAAGTGGCTTGAACGATTTTCAAGTTACAAGATGTGCAACGGCTGTGTGCACAAAGAATACCCGGACCGGGTAGGTTGATTTACATGTTTCTGTTAGCTAGTTCTGACGTTTACCAGCATTTGATGGACGTTATAACTCGGCGTGTGTAATGGTAATAGATGCAATGTTTACCAAGCGCCTCAAGCGACACACTGCGCCAACATTTAGGACATTTAGGGCATCATCGAAAAAAGCCAAAGTAGTGACGTGCGATGCTCTTCCTGTGCATTCCTGCTCAGGGCAACACTTGTCTGGAGAGCGGCTCCTACCTGATGAACTACCTGGGCTGCGCCAAGTGCAACCACAGGGACTTCGTGCTGATCAGCAATAAAGCCACAGAAGACGAGGATGGAGAGGAGATCATCACATATGACCGTTCGTCCTTCTTCTTATGCTCCTGACACATGTTCACCGTCCAGGTTTCATTTGATGTCACATGTGCTGATTGTTGATGTCACGTGACATCTGGGGTTGTTCTGCAGGTGTTGTCCGGAGTACCCTAAATGTAATCTACGGTCACGTTATTTGGTTATTGACGTAATGCTGCAGCATGCAGAGGTGTTTAAAGACAATAGTGTGCTGCCATCGTTGTGGAAACGGCTTGGGTTAGACACCTGTTTTCCTGTTTCAACACGCAGGTTTCTCCATGTTTTCCCAGTTTAGTTTGGAGGAATTTGGCACCTGGAGGCGTCTGAATGGGTTTGGCTATACAGTGTATTTATTGTGAAGGAAAAAGTACCCACATCGTTTGTAATAATCCTAAACATTTGACTGTCCCTTTCTTCCTCCAGATGTTTGCAAAACGTGCGACCACGTTGTTGCCAGGCATGAATATACTTTCTCTGTCGTTGATGAATACCAGGTAATGTCTTTCCACAGGATTCATGGTTAATTGTTGCCCCTGTATTGCTGTTTCGTATATTTATAAAGTCTGTTTGTGTGTTGTCCAGGAGTACACTATGCTCTGCATGCTGTGTGGAAAGGCCGAGGACTCAATCAGTGTGTTGCCAGATGACCCCAGACAATGTGCACCGCTCTTCTAGATCTCTAACTTGCAGGTCATGATTTGCTTTTCAAATCAAGTGTGAACACCATGGACGTGTTGATGGCGTCAGGCATCTGTGTTCCAACAGTTAAAAAAAAAAAAATCCTTTCACGGATTATTTAAACCAGATTTTAAGTACATGGCTGTTTGTAAACTACTGTGCTGATATTAGTTGAGCAGGACATGCAACCTTTTATTATCTCCTATTACACAACACATATTCTGTATGTGAACTGAAAATGTACTGTAAATAAACATTTCTTTACAACAGTATTTTTATCAGCTCATGTGGTTCAAAGTTATTTATTTTTGCCAAATAACAAACAGTGTGGCTCATTGACACCAAACCGTCTGAAGAGAGATGGTCTTCATTGTTACATTGAAAATGCAGAAGGTAATGGTTTGATCGCCGCGTATCTGTATGTGTGTGTGTGTGTGTGTGTGCATGTTATTTGCATAAGTAAAAAAGTATTAAACCGAATCGCATGGAATTTGGTTATTATCCGGGGACCATTTGATTTTGGGATCGATCGGGTCAAAGTCATGAAAAGGTCAACATCTTTTTACTATAGCGCGGTCAATTTATATCCAATTGGCATGCAACTAATGCCAAAATGTTAATTCAATGCCCAATCTTGTGATATTCGAGGGTATGCGCTCTACCGAGTGCCCGTTCTAGTTCTGAATTTATTTGTGAAGGTGCTTGAGATAAAACCTCACTCCTAATACTGGAAATGGCAATGACAACAACAAATCACCAGAAAGCTATCATAGACGGCAAGCTAATGTGCTAATATTTCCACGACAGCTGGTCAAAGTTCCAGAACAGCTACTTACTGAAAGATTGTTTTTGTTAAAAAAAAGTTGCTTCAACAGAATCTGACAGGCGATTGTTCTCGGGGGAACACGCTGCAGTCCGAGGTGATGAGACTTAAGTTTGAGCAGAACAACAGTACACTATGATTAGCGGATTTTCAGTTGAGATTTAAATGTCTGTGGCTTTTCCCATTGATCTCATCACTGATGATCAGTGCTGCAAAACGTAGGATCATTTCTTCCGTGAGAACTAGTTCTAATAAAATGCATCTGGATCATCTAGACTTACTGGGGCACCGTTTCCATTACTGGGCCACAAAACAAATTCCATTCAATCGTATCAAGATAGTGACATAAATCTCAGACACAGACATCATTACACTCAAAGTTTGAAGTACTGAGAAGCGTTAGTTGCACTGACCCTTTATTCACAACGTAAACAGTCTATGGTGTAACCAGGAATAAATATTTTTTTGAGATCTGGCATTTATTGAATCTACTTATTTTAATATATATTTTGAACCGTGATAAAAATCAAACGCAACAATCAGACATGAAACACGTTCAACTTTTGTCCGTTTTCTTCCCTTTCCACTTACTTGATGTAAGAAATAAAATTGCACATCAATGCTGGTCTACATTATGATGTATTTCGATCAGAAGCAGTTCAATAAAAATACAATGTCTTAGCGGATTGTACAAATTAATAATAATAAAAAAGAATTAGCAATGATACCCATGCACTTTTACAATACTTAAGTATGAGTGCATGTACATGTACATTCTAATACGCGGATGCCTTTTGCATGACATATTTTCTAGCAAAGTAAAAACACATTACTACACTGTGATGTGTCAAATGAGCAATTCATTGTCACATACAATAATTCATCTACATCTTTTACAGGAGTGAGGTCAACATGGGGCACCACGCCCTGGTTCTGTTCATGAATGCCAATGTTTGTATACTGCTTGTGTTTTTTACTGTTAAGTGTTCTTAATGCGAGTACATGGTTTCTATTAGTGTTCCAATATTCTCCTCATGGTACATATCTACAGTAAGCATCCTTTTTACATCCGTCGAGTATTAAACATGATCTTTTTGGTCTCATATTAGGCCTTTATGGAGATTTAAGAGAGTAGTGAAATGAGAGGTAAAAGTTGGCAATCTTCAGGTTTTCTCAACCCTTTTTGTTTCAACTGCAGGTTTCAATCCACATTGTCAAGTATTCTGAGAGACATCCAACAAATGAATAAATAAATAAATACAATTTATACATTTTACATTACATACATTACATTCCCTTGAGTAAATACCGTATTTACACATGCTATCAGCGACTGGATGTGAAACAATCTCTCGCTACATCTGGATCAGTCACTCGAGTGCCAAATACAGTCATCGACTCACTTTGCCGGAGCCCTTCCCCTCGTGGATCAGACCGCTCCCCCTGGAGCTGTGGCCCCACTGACCCGGCCCTCCGGACCGGTCAAGCAGGTGAGCGTGCCGAGGAGGAGGGGAGCCGGAGAAGCTGGATGGAGAGCGGCTGCGACCCTGCACAGCCTCGACGTCCCGGAGCTCATGGCGGGAGGGGGAGGAGCTAAGTGAGCGCTGCAAGGAGGAGGAGCTTCGGGGGCGAGGAGGAGGGCTGAAGAGCATCCCGCTTCTGTCCTGCATCAGCTGCGTCAGACTGGCCAGAAAGTCTGCGTCACTTGTGCTACTGGCACGAACTCTTAACCGCCGTCTTCTGGAGAAAAGAACACGGGAAATTAAAATTAAGTTATAGTCCTTAAAATTCTACATAAAAAAAAGAAGCATCTCTTCAGCAATTGGCATTTTTTATATTTGCATTCTTGTTGTTTTCATTGTTAGTGGTTGAGACTTCTAGTCCTGCACTAGATTCCAATTGCATGATGGATTACAGGATACAAGGAAGCAACGTTATGTTGGTGAACACAGCTCGACTTCTAACACCGTTTATTAAAGAGCGTGCTAAGCTACTGCAAAGGCTAACGGAGCATTTCCTTCTGCTACTTATTCACATTGAAAGCATTCACTAAAACACAATACGCCTACAAGAATAGATAAGAGTAATAATCAGCATTTTCTGACAGCTGAATTTAAATCATTGACCAAAACCGTGTTTAAATTGTGTTTACTGAGTTCTTAAATCAAATAAGAAAGCGGGAAATATTTTCATAGACTTCTATACAATCTGACTTATTGTTGCGTCCAAGAGTCGCCCCCTGTTGGCTATCAGAGAGAATACACATTTAAGGCACTTCCTCATTGGCTTCACTTTTCAGAGCCTACGGTTGCTGCCTGATCAGAGCTGGAGTAGCTTCACATATTTACCACCAAGCAAAAAAGACAAATTAACTGGTAACGTGGATCATTTGATAACATCTCTGCAGCATCGTACCTGTTGTCCACACACGGGCGGATGGGGGGTTTCCCAGGTGGTGGTCGAGGTAGAAACCTGCTGGAGAGTAGCTCGGGTACAAAGGTGGCGCTCACAGGACGTGGGATCTTACTTTTACTACCTGATGAGGAGGAAAGAGAGAGAGGGTCTTCTCCTACACAGTCAGACCTGGAGCCTCGGTCTGAGAGCAGCCGGTCTCTCAGCAAAGCGCAAGGCAGGTTGTCACAGGACAGAGACGGAGAGGGGGAGTGGGTGGGGGAGCCGGGGACCGGACTGCTCCAGCGGTGACGCCTCTCCGTGTGGAGGTCCCTGCTTGGAGAGTCCAGGGGGTTGTTTGGGTCTCGTACTGGGATTCGACTCAATCTTGGGGAGGAGGGAGAGTCTCTTCTCCGGAGAAGAGCTGGAGGCGGAGAGGAGGAGACGGTGACGGTGCTCTCCAGGGCGCCTCCTGCTGTGTCAGCTGGAGGCTGCTGGTTCGGCTCCGAGGAGCGATCAGGCAGACCGGAGTCGCTCTCCGGGTCTCTGTCGTTCGTCAGGTGAGCGGTGTAGCCTTTGGCTGAGCTCGGCACTGGAGCCAGGTCCAACCGCCCTCCATCTTTTAGGATTTCCTCTGGGAGTTTTTCAGATTTATCAGATGGCGCCTCGAGTGGTATCGCACTGCTCCTCTCCTGCACGGGGGACTGCAGGGCACAGCTAGAGGACTGACAAGAGAGGAGTGATGGTTAGAGGGTGTGACCTGGAACACGGTTTCACACAAATATTTGAAAGGTTGTTCTTTTTACTGAAAACTTGGTAAAACAAATAAAACAACAAAAGATTTACAAGAGCACGTCTAAACATTCAAATAATATACCGCTATTTTATTTAATTTTACAGTGCTTTATTTATATTTACTTTTACATATATGTTGTGTATATGCTGTGTATATATACATATATATTTTATTTTATGTTATTTTGTATTTTATATTTCACTTTGCAAACTTTACTTATGTCACTTTCTTTCTTTCTTTCTTTTACTTATATTTTATTGTGTTTAGTTTTATCAGGCTGCTTCTGTTGTCACCAAATTTCCCCTTGGGGATTAATAAAGTATATTTCATTCATTCATTCATTCATTCATTCATTTTCATACACATGTTCTCAGTAGTTCTTAGTTGCAAAATTGATCAGAATCATGAAAAGTCGCCGTTGTGTTCCAGCTTTGTTCCAAGGTGGTTAACCGTAGTTGGCTGTTATACTTACATTGTAGATAACAACCTAAATGAGCTATTTTTGTAGCAGTTCAGTGAATGGCTCATAAAACATTTAACTGATCGAGACTACTGGAAGGATCTACTATACCAAGCTGCAACTCACAGCCTCTCCATAGTCCAATAACATCTTTACATAAGAGTGTGTATTTTAGACATTTCTTATTTATTGTCCACACAGCATGCGAGTTACATCTTATATACACTGTATATTTTACATTCTTTATAGTCTGTATTGCTTATATTAATTTGAGATTCCTGTGTTTTTAAATTGAGTGTCTCTGTATAGATTCCTGTGTTTTCTTAAGAACAACTTGATTAAGACCGTGTAAGATGGTCAAACGCTCCAGAAAAGCAGAGCTTGAGTTGCATTTGTTTTGTTAGCTGGGAAACAACTAATTGCATTATTTCACATTAGTACTTTAAATTCATGCAAAAACAAATGCTTGGCCCCCCCCCTACCTGGTCCATCTGGGGTCTTCCCATTTGTCCCAGCATCCCCGGCAGCCGCCTGTAGCCCAGTAGCCACGTGCCGGGCATGGACATCTGCGACAGGACCGGACTGCTCGGCACCGCTGTGGCCTGGCCTTCCTGCGGCTTGGAGGCCTGGTGCTCAGCCTCAGCGGGCGCGTGTGTCCCAGGCCTGTCCACACGCGGGGCCTCAGCCGATGGCTTGGTGGCTCCAGAACCGCTGCCTTGCTCCAGCTCCAGCATCACCCACTCCTGAGAGTCTCCCTCCTGGGGCACGGGACTGAGGTTCACGGCCACAAAGCCACTACTCGCGGCGCCCTCTTCTTGCTCCGGCGTGGCGGTGCCAGAGTGTTCCTCGTTGCAGAAAGGCTGCAGGCCGTGAACCCCCTCAGGGATGGATTTCTCCCCCACTTGAGAGAGGACCGGCCGCTTGCCCAAGCTGAAACAAGATATTCGAAGTGTTATGGTTACCAAATAAATATACGCTTGTTGAGCTGTTACAACTGTAGATGTTGTCATTTGATGTGTATGGAGTACTGACTAGGCCTCAAGGAAGCGTTCGATGGTGGGCTTGGGTTCCGGTGCAAGCCTCTTCTCAAACGCTAAGCTCTGACTGTGTCTCATCCTCCGGAGGAGAGGCGCCGCGCGCTCCAGGAACATCGTCTCTGATCGCACCCGTCGAGGAGAGCTCTGCATGGAGCCGGTGTTGGGGCTCTGGTTGCCCTGGTTCTGACTGTGTTCATCTTCACTCACCACCTGGGAAGAATGAATGAAAAAATGGCTCAAAAATGTAAATATTGCATTTGTATTCCCAGAAAGAATCTGCAACACGTCATCCATTTCTTGATATGGCGAGGCAGGCAGGCAGAAAGGGCTTTTACCTACAATCCCAGGAGCAGTAGATGTAGAAAAAGAGGTTGGCGTTATTACTACCATCATATCTCAAGGCAAAGTCAATGTCGTGTTGGGGAGAGTTTTGTGCATGACATGCACTGCAGTGCAGATAAGCGACGCATCTCAATGCACAGGAAGAAGTTACATAAGACTCCTATTTCAGCAGCAGGTAAGAACATTCTACTTAGTATTTACAGTAAACCACATTCCCCTGACCTTCCTGATCACAGGCTGGACATGTTTATGGTTGCGGTTGCGGTCCATCTCTTCCCATACATCTGCACCAGGGGTGGTGGGTGTGGGGATGGGGGGGCAGTTGTCAGCATCGCTGAGGCGCTCCCCTTGCAGGACATCCTCCGTGTTCTCCCTCTGCAGCTCGCCTGGCAACACTGAAGCATTGGCCATGCTGTGGAGGAGAAGGAAGGTCACCCTGCAGCTCGTTCCACAGCACAATTTACAGCAAACATTTTCAAAGGGATCTCCGACTGTGCAGATTTGAAGTCTAAAAAATGCTGCAGCTATATATTTTTTTGACCACGTATCCAACAGAGTGGGAAGGAAGTTTCAGAAGAAAGTCAAACTATAATAGTATGGGTGACTATGGGTCAGTGGGTAGCAGGCCCGTCTTTCAATCACGGGGTTGGAGGTTCGATCCCCGCCCTAGTTGATGTGTCCTTGAGCAAGACACTTAACCCTGAATTGCTCCCTGTAGCTGCGTCTACAGTTTATGAATGTAACAGGATTGTAAGTCTCTTTGGATAAAAGCGTCAGCTAAATGACATGTATTGTATTATTATTGTATTATAACAAGAAGAACTGATAGAATAAATGGCTATATTTCAACAGAGCTTTCTTCAAATACCCCAAGTAGGCCGGCGTGAGGCGAGTGAGCTGCTGAGCAGTGGTTGTTGCGGCAGTGGTGGTCAGCATATCCTCCGAATCACATTTCTCCCAGTCATACGGTTCATTCTCCAGCACGCTGTTGCTCTTCATAGCATTTTCAAATATTGACATCAGGAGCTGTCAGAGAAAGCACAGGCGTCAGCATTCGACAGACAAACAGGGTGTGCAAAGTTTGCCAAACGAAGGATGGCCCACCTGATAGTCTGGCTTGGTGAAGTAGTCCAAGGTCAAGATGTGATCCAGGAAAGCAGTAAACTCTGAGGGAAGGTGCTTCAGCATGAGTCGGTGGTCATATGTCTCTTTCAGATTTCCTACTTGTTCCTGGGAGCAGAGAGGGATGAAATAAGATGTGTGATGGAGCCACATTGTGTGAATTACAAACCTACACGGTCTCATACATAGAGTCACGTACTTTGTCTTTGATTTTCCTCCAGGGCAGCTGACCGACCATGAATTCAACCAGCATGTAGAAGAGGGACCACAAGTCGTCATGACGACCCATTTCCTACAAATTAGCATACACAAATGTGATACCTTTCAAGGGGTAAATAAATGGGCATAGCGTGCATATGTTTGGTGCACGCTCACCTTATTCTTATGAGCATTGATTGAAGCGTAGCGCACAGTTCCTCTAAAGCCTGCCACAGGACGAGGCTGAAAGAGAAGATATAATTTAATGAAAGATATTATGGAAAACTACAAATAATACAATGTTCAACAGTACAGTAAGTGAACTACAGCATATCTAATTATTATTTCTTTTCAGAACTTTTTTCTGGTGAACATGCGATACCAAACCTCTCAGGGGATGCCAGAGAAAGCTTTTCTCCGACAATAAGTAATTTGTGGAACCTTTTGTTAAAAAAGCAAAAACATTTCTTCAAGGACATTTAGACAGAATACTTACTGGACGGACTTCCTGGCTAGAGTTGGTGAACTGACGGGCCAAGCCGAAATCAAGCATATAGCAGCATCTGCAGGTACTGGCTAGTCTTCCCATCGCAAAATTAGACTGTAATTGTGACAACACAGAAAAAGACAAGCACGTTTCAGTTAAACTGAGCGCCAAACCAAACATGATTTACACACCACCAAGAGATTCAGCTCAACTTACAGGTTTAATGTCTCTGTGCAGGAAGCCCACAGAGTGGATGCTTTCGATGGCCTCTAAAATCTGCTTGCCAAGTCTCAAAGTTGTGGAAACGGAAAAGATGCCTCGGGCCATGGTTCTACGCAAATCTGCCAGATTCCTCCCCTGAAGACAGTATCGATGTTCAGCATGTCACATGTATGACGCAATGAGTGGGCTACGACAGCGCACTAAATACTTGACCAACATTGAGCGGTAAAATCCTACCTGGAGTTCCATCACCACATAGTTGAAGCGATCATTACGGCCACAACCCACAAAGCGACAGACGTGGTCTTTGCCTGTTAAAGAAATATGAATCGTTTCAACTCAACTGCATAGCTGTCCATGTTTACGTCCCGTCAGCTGATATCACTTATTGCAGTGCAACCGGAAATAAACTGGGACACACCTTTCTATCGATATCAGGCCATCATCTACTAACACAACCGACCACATGTGTGGTGATCTTTCGTGTTACCACCTTAGCTCATGAATTATTGGGGAAACTGTGCTACTTAGCAATTCTCCAGGAAAGGTCTGTAACTCTTCTCACTGACGAGGTGATAGCGTCACTCACCCTGGAGCTTCTTCAGCACAGCCACCTCCATCTTCAGCACCTGTTTGGGTTGTTGAGCAGACTCCACCTTTAAAGCGACAGTGGCCTGGCTCAACTGATCCAAAACCTCGTAGATCTCTCCAAACCCGCCTCCACCGATCTTCCTCGTCTGAAAAGAAGTGGGGGAAGTCATCGTCAACCCAAAGCGAGGTGATGGAGAAATCATTTCTCTTCATTGGGCCGTCTGTTTTTTTATAAACATGATTTTGTGATTTCTCTTACCACTTTCCATCTGTCTCTGACCACGTCTGCCACTGACAGGATGTCTGTGTGCTCTCCAGCCCCACTCATCCTGAGTGCTCTCAGCTACAGCCTGCACCTGGCATCAGTGACGCAAGCCCCTCACTGAAAACAAGGGAACACATATTTAAAATGCAGGTCCATTTTTCTCTTTGATCAAAAATACAAAAAAAACCTCTGCAGTGTGCATGCTTCCTCCTGGGCGTGCACAGAGGCAGAGATGCTGAAGCAACACCTGTGCCGTGGTGTGGCAGAAACACGAGCAGAATGGGATTTAAACGGCCACCGAGGAGCGAACCTCAAACCTCACGTCGGAAACGACCACGCGAGCCTCTCACGAATCCTAGGCAGTGACCATAAGGCAGGCAGTTCGCGTCGTTTGACTCGGACACGACACAAGCGGCATTCCCTGGTCACACACGGCCCCCCGTCGACCTTTAGGAGGCTAATAACATGCAATGCGGCGGCGGCGGTCCAGTAAACACGCTAGCTAGCATCCCGGAGGCAGCCGAGCCTCTCGACCTCGTACCTCGCTGCGCGGCGCCATGGCGATCCGAGTTAAAATGCGAACAGTCCCCTCGCTCCCAATCTGTTGTCGATTGGCAAGGTCATTCCAAGTAGTTGTTTATTTTAAGAAATGAGACGATAATGGTGATGGACCATAGCTGACGTTAGCTCGAGTTAGCCAGCTAGCCCGCTAACGGAGGAGGAGGAGTGATGCCCGATGCTCTGCCTCGCAGCGGCGCGGGTGACGTCACAGCTCTAGTCTCCTGATTGAGCCGCAAACTCCATTAAAAAAAAAACTAAAAAAACTCCTGCAACCCCCGAGATACTGAGAGCGAGCTGGAGGACCACTACATGCAACACGAAGCACAGACCATGTGGTCCGAGCCGCTCACGGGACAGAAGAAGGAGCGCCGCATCGCTCAGACCGAGCAGGTGTGATCATCGTTATATAATATAGCATATATCATAAAAGTAGCAAGGGCGTTGCGGGGATTTCTGGTAATCCTGATCAATTATTGATAAGCCTTCACCCTCGTGTCTCAACATCACCACTGGCCAACTGTGGTGGAAGAAGTACTCAAAAAGAGACAATACTACAATACTCTGTTGGAGGTCAAAATCATGCATTAAATATTTAAAGACCTGCTCAGAATGTCCAATAGGTCAAGATAATGTGTATTATTTAGTTATTGATGCATCCATATGCACATCACTTTATAGTTGCAGCTGTTTAAGGTACATGTATGTCATACTATACTCAACTTGTGAACTCAATACAGTAGTGTATTTATAATAATACATCAGAATGTATTTAATCTGAATATGCAAATAATAATATAATAATAATATACATTTATTTGATACTTTTGTATCAAATAAATGTATATGAGTAAAACATCCGAATTGTGCTAGAGTAGAATAATAATAAAGCATAACATGAATAACAAAAATAATGCACCTCTAAACATTGGAATGAAGTGAATTCAAGATCTCTACAAAAGTTTGACAACAACTTGCAGTTTGTATTGAGGCCTTGTTCACATAATAGCACTGCGTGAAAATAATTGAATTAGCCTCAACTCTGTAGCAAACTGCAAAGTCATAATGTGCAGCACTGGTCAATCAAATAGGTGCACACACTCAATCCAGCTGAATGATCTTGTAATAGCTCCAGACCTGGATGCGCCGCTTCACGTGGAGATACACGCGTTCCCAGTGCCAGCTGGAGGTCGCAGTGTGACGAGGCAGCGATGCGATCCTGACGTGACACTTTCCTCCCGTCAGCGAAGCCTTGAAATTGTATCCAGAAAGAAAACAGGCACAAATCCGTCTGGCCACAGCTGCAGCTGTGCTTATGCAAAGACTTAAAATAGAATATAAATGTTTTGATGGATGATTTCCATTCCGGCCTTGTAAAAGAACATAGTTTTTTAATAATATATTTATATATATATATATATATATATATATATATATATATATATATATATATATATATTTATATATATATATATATAGTTTAACAATTTGCTGAGATGGCAGAATGTTAATACATGTATAATATAGTTTAAATATATATTTTAAATAATCCTCATAATGACACACATACACGATCGTGTTTAAAACCACAACAAACTGTTTCCGTGGGACGAAGTGAGACTCCGCTTTCCGGGGCAGCCGTGACAACAAAACAAACGTACACGGATACCGCGATGGGAGGGGCTATGCGATCGGATTGGATAACAGGATGTGAGTTGGGCTGTTTTGGGGTGAGGCGGTGCGTTCTGGGGTCCACAACTTTATGCATGTTTGCGCAGTTTCTCAGCACTTCTTCGATATCCCGGATAAACCCAAACACGCCGTTCTAACTCTCGAGGCTCGTCAGCAACGTGTTAAAACCAGCCAGAAACACAGCGGCGCGGGCCGCAGCTCGGCGCCGTCTCCACACCGCCCGCCCGTCTCATGTGCGGTCTTTACTCGCTGATGCGGGGAGAAAGTTGTGGACATTTTTTTCTCTTCTCTCCCGAAGCTGCACGGTTTTACGGATACAGTGTGCAGCATTGTCGCCAACGCGTTAACGAGCCTCGCCAGCGCGTCGTCATTCTGGATTATGTGCTCGTGGGATTGTAAACACGCCTGTGCGCCATATTGTGCGCTGTGAAACTCGAGGGAAAGTTGCCGAGTTATGACATTTGCTGCGCACAATCCCGTCATGGAGCTGCATGCAGTCGACTTTGATCGGAACCAAAGTGACTCCATGGAGCTGTCCATGGAGACTTCCGTGCACCATTGATAAGGTAGCCGATATAACCTCCACTGTGTTTAACTCCTGCTCACTGTATTGCATAACAGCGCTCAGACGCTTCCTTATTGCTGAGTTTTAACATAACATCACTGAGTATCGCTCGGGTGATTGCACGAGCCCCTTCGCTTCCTGTATTTCTTGTTATGGCAAATGGCAGCTACCCAGTAAGCGCCTCCTTGTTGCTTGTTGGCCGCGTTTCAAAACTTCTCTAGCTCCTCTCGTCCTGTCCGCATGCACTTGGACGTAAACGTCGACCTGTGGGTTTCGCTGCTCCGGCACGCTGACTGGTTTTCACTTTACGGACTAGGCGACTTGCTCGCTGTAGGCCTCGATTTCCTCTTTGCAACATACGAGTGAAAGGCGACTGAAAAAAATGTGAGTGCTTGTCGTCCGAGAAAAAGAAAGTGTCTAACCACTCCTTTCTCTCACAAGGTCCGGCACCATAAAGAGGATGAGAAGAAAGGACGGCAAACCTCAGATTTGATTCTGGAAAGAGGTTGCATGTTCCCCCACCCTGCACTTTCCTTTGGGATTTGTATTTCCTCCCAAATACCTCTGTATACACAATTGAACACATAATTCCTCAACCACAAGCTTTGAAAGCCCACTACAGAGGCAGCACCACTTTGCACGCTCAGAGCTCAAGATTGAGAGTTGTGACTCCAACATTACCTTTTTTTTACAAGACTATGAGTCTTCCATCACAAGTTAATACTGACAAGAGCGGCAAGCATCGGGCGGCGGCCATGAAAGAGCCTGTGCAGCATTCAGGGGAGGTTTATTATGGTATGGGACCTCCGGCTTTAGAGCCAAGCCACACTGACTCTGCTAGCAGCTCTGGTGTTTACAACCCAGAGAAAGGGCCTCAAAGTGTACCGCACTATCAACAGGATACTCCAGTAAAGTGGACGCACCAGGACTCTGCACAGGCCCCCGGCTGGTCTCAGGAAGCTCCTGTTCAAGCCTGGGGCCAGAACTTTGGCCCCTATATGAGTGGAGTGAATGTCAGGGGTCAAATGGCGTTCCACAAAGGAGTCAATGAGCCCGTAGCTCTGCCAATTGGTGGAGAAAATCAACTGCCAGGACCGGTTGAGGGTTACAGAGATGCCCCCCAGGCTCCAACTCAGGGGAGGGGGATCGAGTGGGAGCAGCACGCTGCGGCTGCAATGCACCAGGCTCAGCTGCAGGCGTATCAAAACGCTCACAAAGGCGTGGAGCTCCAGGGTCAGCCCCACGCACCGGCTCACCCTGTGCAGGGGTCCATGCTGCAGCCCTTCCAGACCACATTTCGGCCCGGCAAGCAACAGTTTTCATCAGGTTATTACTCTGTTTTTCCAGGCAACAAGGGAATGCCTGGTCTGGCGTACACCGAGCAGCCTAAAACTCAACAGCAGCTGCTAAACCAGATGCAGCAACAACAGCAGCAGCAGCAGCAACACATGCATCATCACCACCATCAGCAGCAGCATCAACAGCAACAGCAGTTGCAGCAGCAGCATCAACTTCAGTTGCAGCAGCGGCAACATTTGCAGCAGCAGCAGCAGCAGCAGCACCACATCCAGCACCATCAAATGCAGCAGCAACAACTGCAGCAAATGCAGCAACAGTTTCACCAGCAACAGATACAGGAGCGACAGCAACAAATGCAGCAAATGCAACAGCAGCAAGCGCAACAACAAAGTATGCCACAGCAAGAAGCAACGCAACCACAGATGCAACCAAAACAGCAACAGAACCAAAAACTTGGGACTTCTCAGCCTCCTGATCTCGGGCCACCTATCATCACTCCCAAGGAGGAGGTGCTGTCGGTGAAGCAGGAGCCAGGGGCTCAAACCTGTGACGTTTCCGGTCCGTGCACCGAGAAGCTTGCCACAAATCCCGAAGAGCCGTCGGATTCCCTGGCTGCCCCTCGGCGCTCGCGTCGCCTCTCCAGAGACAGCCAGTCCCCACTGGGACCCCCTTCGCTAAACATCTGGTCTCAGGCTCCCAAAGATCCTCCGCCATCCCAGAATGGAGTGGTGGGCACTCAGGCTGTGAAAGGAGGGGAAGTGACAACGGGAGGGGTCATCCGTCGGAGGAGGAGGGCGTCGAAGGAGATCAACTTGGAGACTTTGGCCCAGAAGGCATCAGAGATGGAGTCTCTACCTGCTAAAATGGTCAAGGTTAAAATCACTCTTCGCACCGTCATTAATTTTATATTTCTAGGGGATTTTTTTTTTTTTGCGGCATAATATAGCCATTATAATACTTGTTTTAGGCAGAGTGTAGTAGAGGAAGAAAGCCCAAACCAGATAATCTGAGTGTAAAAGCTAATCTGGCGAGGTTGGCGAGCAGCTGCACAAAGGGGAAGAAGCTTGTTTCTATGCAGAACTTCCCTATAGCGTCCAAAGTCATGTTCTTGGGCCGGTAACTTGATTCCCACAGCTGTTGATCCCCAGCTATAGCAGGTTGTTTAACAAGTGTGTCCAGTCAAACTTTACAAGACTGTCGTACTGGTGCAACCTGAAAAACGGCAATTATTGAAGATTCCTCCTTTCGGATTTGGAAGAATGCTCCTGTGTGAAAGATAATACTTTCCATGTGTTTTTTTTTTTTTTTGCAACAATCGGTGTCGCACGCACAGAGACCGGCTTCTTTATGTTCTGTTAAGCAGTTTCGTTAAACGGACACCAAACACATGAAGTAATTTAGCTCGGTGTTGTTGACACAGGGAAGTCTAGTTCTCTCCCCTCAGGGGTTCTACGGCTTGTGCTCGGGTTTTTGTGCAGAGTGCGCATGCTGAACGCTGGAGCATGTCTGCACACCTCCACATTCCTTAGCCTCCATCCCATCATTCAGCAGCGCTAGGGAGGGACTGGGCTGTCGAGCTACACTCCTATAATTCCCAACACACAACAAACTGGTTTAATATTGCCGTTCACAACCCAATCAGGACATTTGTGGGTTACGGGTATGAGATTCAAGCGTGTCTCCAGTACTTTTGTTCTGAATCGTTTTACTGACACTAATAGAATTTGGGATTGCTTAATTTTTTTCACCAGCATGACCAGTTAAACCGTGGAGGTATATTCACTGAATACTATGGAAATGCCACATTTATACATGTTCAAATATGTTAAAGTTGAATTTTGCTGTTTTTCACTGTCATTTTATATTGAAAATAATGGGGTTCCTAAAGATTTATAATTGTCTAGTTATTCATGTGTTGGCCTTTTTACACTTCTTTTATTCATGAACTAAGCTATTACTTATTATTTTAATATATATTTTTATTTATAATAAAAATAGTTCATGATTGCAGTCCTAATATCAAGTATTATATATAAAACACATTATATTCAGGAAGACAATTAATTATTTTGTAGATCAGTTGAAAATGAGACCATATCCCTCCTTTTTAAAAAAAAAAATAGAGAATTTTATATATATGAATTATTTTAATCTCTTCTCCTTATATGCTGCTTCTTTTCTGAATCTCTTCTCTTTTCCCCCTCTCCTTATCTCCCCTCGTCTTTGCTTCGCTGCCTCAGCAGGAGGACGGCTCTCTAGGCCGACCGGGCTCCATGGTGCCTCTGGTCATCCCCGTGTCGGTGCCAGTGCACAGGAGTCAAATGGCTCCTCTGGGGGGCTGGACTCAGGCTCTGCTGGGTCAGGGGGAGCGGCCTGCAGGAGCATCCGATCGCAAGCCTTCTGTCATCGTGGCTCGTCGGCGATCACTCAGAAACTCCATGACCGAGAGTTTTGGGCAGGTCAGTAATATCAGGAGCTGGCATTGGCATCGCTTTGTTTACTTATTACTATGTTGTTACAAAAGTACTCATAAATATTGTGTTTTCCAGAGATGTGTTAATAAAAAGAATAACAAATGTAAAGAAATCTTAGTGGACTAAAACCATTGTGAGGGGATAGCCCTGCTCTGATCATAGTGTACGCATGTTTGAGGAGTTTGATATCAACCTCGTGCCTTACGGTTCAATATGAACACAGACCGCAGACGGTTAGCTTAGCATAAATAGCGAGCAGTATAATGTATACAAAAGTCATGTTTCTCGCTGTTTATTCGGTCTCATGCCACTTTACACTTTACTGCATGTCTCTGGTAAGTTTCTCACATGACAAGTACGCTCAGAAGTTTGCCTTGAGCCCCGAAAACCTCCACGGCAACCAATCTGACATGTTTGTGGTTTCGAGGATTGTGTGACTCATTAACCCTCCAAAACCTTTTTTTCAAAAACTGGGTGTGTAGGCTCACAGTGAAGCCTCATTCAGCCAGCACACAATGTCTTACTATGTCATAGTTATTAAGTTGTGGCAATGTGTTGGGGACAGGCCCCATGTTCGTCCTTTTTTCAAAATATGACCAATGACAGCCCAGCAAGTGATGCTCTGGTCCAATCAGATGTGGAAAAACTCTATGCGCCTTCAAGTCCTGGTTTATTTGCCAACGGCAAACACACCATGAGCGGCTTCTTTGACAGAAATTCATCAGAAGAAGGGCATATTTATCCACAGGGCAAACAAACTCCAGTTGTCTTAATAAAGAAGCCAATGAACAATATGTGCAACCCAATCTGCTAACGCCGGGGCTCAGTTAAATAGGTCACCTTGCAGTTTGTCACCAGCAATTCGTCATCCAAGAGGTATGTCATATGTCTGTACGAAATCAAAAAAAAATACCATTATAACAGGTGTACAGAACTTAGTAACAGTTGCAGCACATGCACCTTGCATGTACGTCGTGCTCGGGAGAAGCGGAAAGGAAAATAAGTTTCTAAAGGTCTGATCAAACCCTCCTTCTGTTTTAGGATGGGGAAAACGATTCAGGGCTGGACGAGGATGGAAAATCCAAATTTAAGCGCCGACCTCGCCCAGAGCCACTCATCATCCCTCCGCACAGACCATCCACCTTCATCCCCCCATCCCTCTACTCCAGCATCACCTCCTACCAGAGCAACCTGCGCTCGCCCGTCCGCCTGCCGGACCCCCTCACCATGCCCCCGTACACACCGCCGCCCATCCTGTCTCCGGTGCGCGAGGGCTCGGGGCTCTACTTCTCCGCCTTCCTGACCAACATTGCTGTAAGCAACCAAATCCTGCCGCCACCCCCGCCTACGCCCAAATCTACGATGCGCAGCCTGTTGCGCTCCAGTAAGTCCCGGTGGTTTCTTTTCAAGTCTACTCGTGGCCTTCCCCGGTGACGTGTGAAAAGGAGATTTTATTTTTGTGTTTTCAGCAAGTTCAGAAATCACTCCTCCGGTTCTGCCCTTGATGACTGATGCCACGCCTGCGAGCCTTGAGCCGTAAGTACAGTCACCAGAACAGGTTTTCAAAATCGGTCCCAAACATCACAGATGTACTGGCATAACCAGAACTCTCTTTTATTTACTCTTTTTGTACGTGTGCAGACGTATCAACATCGGTCAGAAGTACCAGGCAGAAATTCCAGAGTTACAGGATCCTCCTTCCTCCCAGTTGGACCAGCACAAGGGGGACTTGGTGTGGCTCCCTATGGAGGACTCCCCCCTCAAACACGGTGACCGCCAGAGCATCCGTCTCGGACATCAGTCTCTGACAGCTACTCTTCTTTTCTTTGTGTTGGATTTTTTTTTTTTACCATCTTCTCATCCATGCTCATCCTTTCAAACCGTCATCGTTCTCTGTTGTAGTGGAGGACATGATGAGGATGGCCTGTTGCAGTGTGCTGCGGGGCGGAGGAACCAACCAGGAGCTGGTTCTACACTGTTTACATGAATGTGGAGGAGACTTCCTCGTGAGTTCCTTTGTTTCCACCGAAACGTCCAACGTGCTACTGTCGGAATAGTTTGATAGTGTTCAGGAATGCTGAGCATGTTCATGTTGTTCACTGATTATTGATGTTGATTTTAAGGAAACGCTGGCACGTTTGATGCTTCAGGACCCACTCTTCCCTAAAGGTCATCCCCTGGCCGGTTATCACTACTCAGGTGAGCATCGTCGGTAAAATAAAAGCCGTTTTATGGAAATCCGTTCGATAAATTCTCTGGCTGCCTTGATCTTTTCATCTTCCTCCTTCTGTCTCTTCATCTTCCTCCTTCTGCCTCATATTCTTAACCACTCTTTCCAATGTTTCCTCATTTTCTCTTGTAAGATCACATTCAATTTGCCCTGTCTGGTTCACTCACAGGCTCCGACTGCTGGACCGCAGAGGAGAAGTGCTATTTCAATAAGGGGATCTCGGCCTACAGGAAGGACTTCTTCATGGTGCAGAAACTGGTACGCTGGTCAATGTCACCCCTCAGCATCAACGATTATGAATCGATGTAAATCAATGATGTCATGGATAATTAGAAACGGACTACATCCTCTCTGGGAAAGGAAGCAACTCGAGTTATGTGACATGTGGTCCTTCCTTTCATAGAAACATGAACAATACCTCGGGCATGAGTCAGACAGACGCTCATTTAAAGCTTTTTCTTAGTCAAATTATGTTATAATGTGGGGATAAATAATTAATTATTGTTCATTTAATTAGTAAGATGCATCTCAGTAAAACTGGTCATTTAACTATATTAAACTCTGCATGTGTTTGTACTTTTTTATTTTTTCAAGGTGCAGACCAAGACTGTGGCTCAGTGTGTGGAGTTTTACTACACCTACAAGAAACAGGTGAAGATCGGCCGCAACGGGATTCTGACCTTCGGCCCTCCAGATTCTCCTCAGGAGAAGCACAGCGAGGCTGTGGTGGACGTTAAGGTAGACTCCCCCTGGCTTTAACGTGACCACCGCCACGTGTGGTCACGCATTACAGTGACCACCTGACGGATGTCGTGCTCATTTTGTGAATATCCTTTTTGAAGATAATAATCCTAATGATGTTTTTGTTTTTATCTGTTGTGAATCCTTGCAGAGTTCACAGCGGACAAAATATATTGTTCAAGGAGAGCCGGAAGACGATAAGAGGAATGTCTCTTACGAGAGCAGCCACCAGGCGAGGGTTGCTCAGTCGCTCCAGGCTCACGACTACGTCAGTGCTTTCCTCCACATTCCAGTATCCGTCTCGTAGTTCACCTCGAGACACATTTTCTATCAACGCGATTGTGTTTAATAAATAAAGTGCAACTCTAACATGACGTACTCTTGGTGCTCCAGGCAGGAACGATGCTGCTGACCAAAGAGCCGGACCCCGTGAGCATGGAGGCTCTCCACCCGTCGGCCCCACACAGACCTCCAGCTGAGCCCGCGGCAAAGAAGGGCAGAGCGCCGCCGAAGCCCCCGCCGGATCCCGACGCAATATTTCCGTGCAAGAAATGTGGCAGGTATATCAGAACCATCTGAGATGTGTCTTTGTTTCTTACTTGGACCGCGATACAATGTCTAGATTTCTTTAACTGAACGGTCCTCATTACATTATTACATTACATGTCATTTAGCAGACGCTTTTATCCAAAGCGACTTACAATAAGTGCATTTCAACCTAGAGTACAAACTAAGAACAACAAGAATACAGAAAGTAACATTTCCTCAACATAGTCAAACTACAAAAGTACCATAATAAGAGCCATTCAAGTGCTACTAAAGTGCAAATCTGTGTTTTAATCCAACACCTGCAGGTAACTGTAAATGATGGTTGCAGTCACAGTAGCCCATGTAGTTCACCCCATGTAGTTCACCCCATGTAGTACGCCCCATGTAGTACGCCCCATGTAGTTCACCCCATGTAGTTCACCCCATGTGGTACGCCCCATGTGGTACGCCCCATGTAGTTCACCCCATGTGGTTCACACCATCGGGTTTATCTTGTGGGTAAAAAAATTCTGAAACCCACATTTTTATTAATAGGATGAAATAGGACATTGTGATGTAATTAATCACCTGAAGAAATAAATAAAATAAGATATGATAAATATGCTGCCCTCTCTGTTTTGACGGGTACCAACATTGTGATAAAGTGCCCATCTAAAATTGCCTTTTTTTCAAAATTCACTGTACCTCACTGCAGTAACGTTTGTTGGTAGACACATGTTTTAATGGCATCGTTACAAACGGTTGCCATTGTGTGTAATGTTGCGTGTTCTTGCATTTCCCATAGGGTGTTTTACAAAGTCAAGAGTCGAAGTGCCCACATGAAGAGTCATGCGGAGCAGGAGAAGAAGGCGGCAGCGCTGCGTCAGAAGGAGGAGGAGGAGCAGGCAGCAGCTGAAGCTCGGGCCAGGAAGGTGGCGGCGGCGGCAGCTGCGGCGGCGGCTGCTAATCAGGGAGGGAATGATAACGGAGTGACGGAGGAGGCGGAGGTCAGCAGCCAGGAAGACTCATCTGAGGGAGAGGATGACAAGGATGAAGACTGGCACTGAGAGACAAAAGTCCGGAGAGGAGAGACGCCAATGAGAAGATGGAATGATGGAGGTGGAGTCAGAGAGGGAGGGATGAAGAAAAGATGTCCTGCCTCACCGAGAGCAGAAAAAAGACGAGAGACGTGCTTTTCACGTCTTCCTGTTAGTCGTCACACTCCCTGCTGACTCTGGGTGACGGGTAGCCAGTCACACTCCACATCTTCACACTTTTTGTATCTTTTAAATATTCAGAGGAAGTTTATTTTTTTGTAAATGCACTTATCCCGTATGCTTCTGCTTTTGCCAATATTGCCTTTTTATATCCATTATTTAATTGAATTTAATGTCTAAATATTATACATTTTCATGGCGTGGATTTAATGGTTATATGATATTTCATAAGATAATCAGAATGCCTGTTGAGCAACAAATCAAGATCAAAGCTATCTTACACTTCTCAGTAGCAGCCCTTTTAAATAAAGAGAGTAAGACCTAGTATTTATCTTTTTCTAGGGAAAATACTGTGGTGAGTTTTGCCGAATTTCCCCCAGCTTTTTAGGTTGGTTGCACACTTATTTTGTACAACTGAGGGACCTTTTGAAATGAATATGTACAAACAAATATATATGAGATGGCCATATATTTATGATACTGCATTTTTTGCAATGATTTTGGTAATATAAAAACTAATCATGTCAGCTGCAATAAGACTTGTGAATTGAAAAGTTTATTAAAATCTGCTACTGTTCAGAGAAATGTCTTTTTTTATGGATGCAATACTTTGTTAACCCAGCAGGTGGAGGCAGTGGTTCAGTATTTGGTTTAATATTTCCTTTGCGCACATGGTTGAGTTTAGATAAAAAAGTAATTTAATTGTTTTCGGTATAAATTAAGAAACTTGGCTGAAATTTTGTGAGGATTAATTTTTCATTTTAAACAGTATCTCTTTAAATTTTAAATATTGCTTAAAAGGCTGTCTTCACACCAACATCTAAATCTACTGAACAACGACCATAAAAAATAACTCCACATACTCAATATTCACAGGTGTGACCAGTATGCTAAAAACGGTTCCATAATCGTTTTCAGATGAAGGGTTGTGAAGCCAAACTCTTCTTCAGACGGGTGTGGAGACATAACTTAGACATTTAAAGAGTGTTCCTAGTCAAGGGACGTGCCTGTCGCCCTCAGGATATAAGATCATGAAGGACAAGATATCATGGAGGACAAGATGTCCCCGTCTCCCATTTCATCACTGACCTATGAAACGTTGTCAGCTCTCGATTACTTTTACACAGAAGCCAGCTGGAGAAGCCCGGGGGACACTGCTAGGCATTAAGAATATAAGATGGATGTAATTGAAGTTAGCTTCATGTTGCACTTTTTGCTTTCTTTACACTATATGCATCAAAACTATGCAGGTTAAGGGAAAGTTGGAATAACCGTTTGCTAACATTTAATAACCTGTAGTAACACCTGACTATACTACACTGGGACAATTACTGCTAATTGAGCCATGACTATCTTTCTGTCCTCTGCATATGTCTTCCGCACACTATATCATCAATAATATAATGAAATGATATGGTGTTCAATTCCTCATGGAAACTATGGAAGGATAATGATCCTTTGCCTCGTGAAATACTTCTCTTAAATTGTTAAATGTTGCTGTTGTGTTGTCCACATTAGAGATGGAGTGTTTGCACTGAACTGTAACCATCAGGATGGTGCATTCAATGTCTTCCAGGGTTCTCTTCAGCTCGCAGATTGAGACGGAGCATCGGAGGTTTACAGTGAGGATCAAATGTCCTTCCTGACCAGTGGCCTGCTCATAATGCCCCATTAGAAACCAAGCTACATGGGCACAGTCAAGTAGGACCGGGATGGAGGAGCAGATTAAGACAATGAGGCAGGCTGGTGTTGAGAGATGGAGAAAACTCTGGATCAATGCCACTAAGTGTTCTGAAGACAAACGATAAGATCAATGTTCTCCTCCGGCAGAGCCAAAGTTAAACGTGATCACAGAAGCAGAAATGTACATGAAGATTTATGCTCAGCCGGTCAACGATAACACTTTGATCATTTCTCCTGCCGTGACCCGAGAGGCGGCAGGTCAATGTCAGTGACCGGAGCCCCAGTAAACATCATGCACATAAACTAACGACTGCACACAGGTAAAACACATCTGAGGTTAGAAATAAGAAAAGCAATCACCCAAACTGTAGAAATAACCTTTTTAACATGGATTTATTTTTAACAGTAATTACATATGACTCCTTTGTTGCTTTTTAGTTTGTGGCACGTTCACACTAGAAAAGTGACAAGTCAATATATGAAAAGTTCTTCTGACAATCCGGTCTCCTAAAAATTACCTGAAAACATCCCAAATGTGCAACATCACATACCTTTCACAATTAACTTAAAGCAGATTACGGTAACGTTTACTTTTTTAAATGTAAAAAGTCGCACAATGTTGACACTGAACGTTTCTGCAAAAACGTTCAGTGTCAAAGTATTACGTTGTACAATATCTGCTGATATTCAGACTTTACAGTATGCTAAGGCACTCTGGAGAATAAAGCTTAAATAAAGCTTCTAAATACTAAATATATTTCTAATAAGTCATTTTTGCTTTGAGGTTTGATTGGCTGTGGATAATTCTTGCGTTATAACGATCACAAGTAGTGTACTATAGTACGTACAGTATGGAGTGTGGATTAGGGACATAGCATAGCGCTGGTCTTGATTGGCTGCTAATATTTAAAAAGTCCTACTGTAAATATTACATGTACTGCATTTAAAATATAAACCCCTCAGTCGGCTTGACGACCACATCATAGAAGCTGCTTCTCTTCAGCTGTCGGCATTCGGCTGCACGTCAAATCTCTCCGACGTTGCACACATTGAGCTGTCCTTGACACTGAACCAAAACCACTCCATGGAATGACAATAGCGGCCATATTAGTGACAAACCACTCAGCTCAGTTTCCATGTGCGGCCAATGGCCTTGAGTGATGCAATCTGCCAGGCTGACCTCTTGACCTGGGACTCCTCCGGCTTCGATTGGCTTTCCGTCCGTCATCTTTACCGACAGCTCTCCAGCCTTCCACAGGTTCTGTGCAGTGAAAGAGTCGATCGCTCTGCTGTAGGTCAGCTGCTCCTCCATCCTCACACTGGAGCTCACGTAATGGAATTAAACCCATCCATCAGAATTCCAGCACGAGTCAGCAGCATTACTCGCTCACGGTTATGCAAATGACTTCGACCAAGGTCCATCCATCTCTGGTGCAGGGAGGCCGGGATGCCTCTGAAAAACGAGGTTCTGCTGACTGACACTGGCATGTTTAGTGATATCTGTATTTCAGGGAACATATATATCTTGGCCCTAATCAATATCTCGAAGGGTTGCCTCGCTTTACCGTACAGCAAGAGGAATTTATGACCTTGTCCCGATGATAGGAAGCACGCTTCTTCTCTTTCTTGGCGAGAGTTAAATGAGAAGACCGATACCTCTCTCACAACAAGAGTGGTATCTATCTTGTTATCTAAAATATTTACTAACATGTCAAACTATTCCTTTAAATGAGTCCTTATGGGGTAATGCGATGTGAGGCCAGGGCTACTTGACATTTAGAGGTCCAGTGCAGTGCCTGATCAAAACATGCCGGGTAAGAACCTGTGAATGCTGAGCTTGTGTTGTTATAGCCGGCAGTTTTCTAGAGAATTCACCTTCTTGGCTTCTTGGAAATTTAAGGAGCCGAACGGCTGCAGATGTATTGTGATGTTGAGATTTGAAAATCTTGCTGTTTAGCGTTGGAGATTCAGATTTGGCTCGATTAAATTATTATTATTCATTAAATCATCCAGCATCATATTAGAATTGAAAGCTCCACCTTGAACAGACATTAAGTACATTTTATTTATTTATTAGTACATTTAAGTAATTGTACTACTAAGTAAACTATTAAGAATTCATTCTTTTCATTCAGAGCAAAGAGTATCGAGTAATCATTTCATTGATCGTACCATAATTCCCAGTTTGAGAAAGGGTGGATAGGAAAGCCGAACACCCCAGCTTGGGGTTACTCACGATCGGAAACCTGAGTGAAAAAGTCTCCAGCAGAAGTACCAACAGACATATACAGTGAGATTCCTTACCTTATGGTTATATATAACATTTATCATGCACCCACCAGGTGTGGAGGATGAGGGACGGAGAACGTAATCTGGTTTGAACACATTTAAACAGAAGGCTTTACATGACTGCAGCAACAATATCAGTCAGGCTGTGTTCACCCGCCCGTCCTCTTCCTCATCATAAAGCACATTTTAACAGAAGACTGTTCCCTTGTTAGGACTCTGCAGAATAAGCAACTTGGGTGGCCGCTTTCCTGGAATCAGAACTGATCCGGCAGGGAGAGACGCGGTTGGCTGGGGCCAAATGCGCTCACTCACTGTAAGTGCTCTCATTTCAGTCCTCATTTCCTGACTCCTGCCACTCTTCCCTTGAGAGAACAAGAACTTTTGGCCAAGTCAACGCTTTAACAAAGACAGCTTCTATATGAGGTCATTATTTGATGCTTGCGCTGCAATTAACTGCTCCTCTTTGCCAGACACGGCGAGAAGAACACCTCAGAAACACATTTGAAAGGAATCGTAAACTTGTTATACATTTTTAAAGGTACATCAATATTAATTACATGAGGGCGCCGCAGAAAGTGTCACATCGTTGCATGAAAGCATACTGTATGTCGTGTATGAAGGGTAAAAATAAACTCCATCTGAGGATTATCATTAAGCAACCAACATGCCAAAGAACATTCTATTCACAGTATATTTTTAAGCCCCGTCCTCATATAACTTGCATCTTTTTTATATCAATTTCATATTGCAAACGTTCCTTTTAACCTTAAAAGGTTATTAATCTAACAAACATAATTGTGCAAAAGCTGTTTGGAATAAATACACAAGTTAAAACAACTATCTTAGCTCCTTTAAAGATACTTGTTGAGAACTATCATGAATCATTCAAAACAAACCAGCGCTCCACTGAGCTCACAGCTGATATACATAAAGCACATCAGCATGTTTCTTTCTGCCCAAGGATGTTCCCTCAAACCGTTGAATCAGCAGTTTTCAGCTTGGCCAATGTCGTGTTTCATCCCGCTGTGATCCATCACCACATCTGATGGAAACTGAATGCGCCATCCATCATAAAGTCATCAACACGTAGCCTTCTGCTCTCGGAGGGGAGTCGACGTGGAGGCGTAGAGGTGCTCTGATTTATCTCTGAGAGTCAGTGAGTGTCTTCTCTGGCCGCACTACGTCTGCCTCACCTGCCCCCTCCCCCCTCCATCGGCCACCACCATCCCCGTGATTGAGCTGCCCTTGTGCATCCAGCGGTGATGGAGCTTCGGCCGACGTCAGCCACCAAAGCTTCCAAACTGGAAGATGGTTCCTGATTTGTTGAGATTAGGAATGCTCCAGCGTGATGGTGTGGACACCTGGGCTCACAGCCAGAGCTCCATTAGTGAACACGCTGTGCTGAGAGCTGCATTAGGGACCAGCTCCTCTGCGGGGCTGTCCTCAGGTCACCGTCCTTCATTAAAGGATAAGCACGGTTTATAACATTAGATCATACACTATTGAGTATTAATACAACAGCTTGTTTTGAGTTTTGCGTATTTTAGGAGGGGGATTTTCATACTTATGTTTTGAATTATAAAAAGAAAGTTTGCTTTTAAAATCTTCGGCATATCAATTCAGAGTATAGTTACCAGTAAAGCCCTTTAAGTGAATCTGTTGTTGTTTTTGTTTCTTCGTTGCTCGGTCGGTTGCTCTCATCTGAACCTCTTCAGCTCATTGTTGCCCAATTGGGCATTCAACAGAGTTTTTAAGGACACCCTTCCTGTTTATCTGAAGGTTTCCCGTTTCAGAACATATCTTGTGACTGGATGTGGGTCAATACATAAAACATGAGAACGATTCTTTCACGGAACAACATGATCATGGATCAGCCCTGCAGACTGAAGTTTTCTTACCTTAATTTGGGAAAAGAATCATCAGAATTGCCATTTATCACTACCTCAGTATTTCAAGGACAACAACAACAACTTATTGTGAATGTATCGAGTTCACAACTTTATAGCACAACATATTGTTGTTCTCTGTATTGGACTGAAATCAATAACACGCATACAAAATCAGAAATTGCAGTCATCATTCTTTAATACCGGAGAGTACTCACAGACCCACATTCTCCTCATAGCCCGGCCTAATTTCAAGATGTTTACACATTTGTATGCAGAAATAAAGACAACGCCACATACATCTACTCTTAAATACACTTTATTGTACATTCAACCAAGAGGAAAACTTTCTCGGGTGCCTGGAAATTATCTAAATCAGACTTATTGTCTCCTGAAAAGCAGTTATTTCAGTCTCAGTGCTCAGTGGCTATATTTCTGCAGTCACTGTGTTATTAGGCAAAGTAATTGCCCGGTGCAGGAATGCTCTCTCTGTTTACATACCCAGGTAAATACACGGTCACCGTCCATTACTCTTGCTCTTCTCTCCCGGCTCTTACTTAAATTGTACTAACAACTCCGATAACGTCCATATATGAGCTCCACCATAAACGATCATGTTCATTCCCCGCAGCCACGAGGATTTTGTGTTTGTAACGGTGTATTGATTTTAGAAACATGTTCTGTAATATGCTATTAACGTCATGAGGATGAAGTGAAGACGCTTCGACACAATCCTTACACCATTTTCAACTGAGCTATTTGCTGATTAAACACACAATAAAGTTTATGGACTGATAATAAACAACAGCAGGATGGTTGGAAGGAGAGAAAAACATTACAATACTGCAATACATGGAAGAGGTTTGTTTTCTTCCAGCAAATATATACAATGTTGGGGGAAACAGGATTATCTCTGCTTGTGTTTCTGCATTTCTGCAGAATGTGTTCTGCATTTTATAGACTTTACTTCAAATCTATATGAGGATTCAAAATATTGATGAAATGCAGAATCCCCCACAATAATGTATCCATCTCACCCTAAAATAATTCTTTGGATAACCAGACGGGATGGTTGTGCTTTATTTTAAATTGACATTTACATTGATTTTGCCAGTTGTCTTGTATACAAAGTTAAAATATCCAAACAAAATTAGAAACAAGTATTTTTGAAGATGCACACATATAAGCAGAGTCAACAGGAAGTCATGCTGGAAGAAATATGAATCACTAATAAATGATCCACCAGTTCATCTCAGGCTGATCAAAGCGATCACTGAAGCACCAAAAGGCTCCGCAATGCAGCGGAGGAGGAAGAAGAAGGACAAGAAGAAGAAGAGGAAGAACAAGAACAAGAACAAGAAGGAAAAAAGAAGAGGAGGAAGAAGAAGGACAAGAAGAAGAAGAAGAAGAAGAAGAAGAAGAAGAAGAAGAAGGAGAAGGAGAAGGAGAAGAAGGACAAAAGGGAGAAGAAGAAGGTTTTAAGGGTTCTGTGCACTTCCGTATAGTTAATGTGTGATAAGTGAATCATTTCTCCAGTGTCACATGTATCTCTCTCTCACAAAGGAAATCACTTCCACAGCATTTACATTTTTCTATCGTCATCAATTTATCACCGACATGTAACGAAACAGCTAAAGAGTGTTTTTCTGCTATATTACAGCTCTGGGTAGCAAGTAGAGAACATTTAATTACAATATCTGAGCACTCCTTCCACCACTGATCATAGATAGTTAGATATTCAGACTGCTCTTAATAAAAAGTCGTTATCGTTAATATGTCCGTCCTTTTAATTTTTTAAAGCAACTGGCCAAACCCTCTCCGGTCGTCCATCTGGAGGCTGCAGTGAAGAAAAATGCACAAGATCTCAATAAATCAGTTTGGAGAATGAAACATGTTGCATTGAAGTAAACTTCAGCACAAATAGAATTCAATAAAGGTTCAGATCCTCATAGATTTTTTATTATAGACATTTATTGATCTACTAAGGCTGAGTGGACACAATTCTGTCTACATGCAGTAACAAGCAGTTAATATCCGATGAATGCAAAATCTGCAATTTAGGTATAAAAAGAAGAAGCTGCAGTCGCATTCAGGCGTAGACATGATGACATTTGTGGATGCATGTAAGCATTTTTCTAAAAACTTTTGTATCTGCTGACTGTAGCTAGAATCCAGAACAGTGATTCTGAATAAGCTTTTTCACTTTTAAAATGAGTAGCATTCAAAACAGATTTAATCTGTTTCGCCATAAAACATTTGAGCAGCATTTTTTACAAGTTGGATGACCGTGTCCAGGAATGATGATACAAGTTATATCCAGTAATGTTTACACAAGTTCACAATCTTTCCAGTAAAATCTCTCTTCAACCTTTGTGGGAAGTGTGCGTAGCTCATGCAGCTGCATGCCAACTGAGGTCAGAATAATTATAGTGTGTCCATGTGAGGTGCTTTCCAGAAGATGTTTTTACTGTCTTTCACGGGCTATCCCTCTGATCTTTACCGCCCCCCCCCTCCTCTCTACTCATCCTGATTCATTAGCAGGACTCAAAGCCCTCCTGCCCTCTTTTACGGCCTCCATTAAATCCTTGCTTTCTCCATTGCAACTCTCCATGGAAAGCAAGGGTGTCAGCAAAGAGAGCCATGCTCTACATTTTCCACCCTATACCCACTTCCACATGTATTAATGTAAATTAAATGATGTAATGCTTGTGAGCCTGTGATTAACACTAGGAGAGGTACAGGATGTCTGACGTATATATAGCTTTCCTTGTACCTATATGAAGAGAGAAAACAACACTTTTTTTTATAAACACACACTGATTGCTGTAGCGGCTGGTGGACTTCTTTTTGTATAGGGCCATTCAATACTTTTTAGTAAATATCCCAGTATGATTTAATGAAAAAAAAGTATTCTACTTTGTAATATTATTTCAACACTGACATAATAAGGACACCTTATTCATACAATTCAGCACATTAATATATATATATATACCATATATATATACGTACACTATATATATGTACACTATAAATAAATGATTGCACTCCTGTCCAAACAAACACAAGCCTCTGCAAAGGTAAATGCCACAAGCCCCCGAGGAGCGGCAGCTGCTGTGAGTGCATGTTGAGGTGTGTTGCATGTTGAGGTGTGTTGCGATCCACAAATAAATACATATAAATCCACAAACAAAGAGACAAATCCACATAGAAATGCATTAATAAAATTAGGATTTTTCTTTTAAATTGATATAAATCTTAATTTTTTTAACGTGTGCTTTGGATTGTATTTGTGAATCTTTCTGCATGCATTTGTAAATTGAATATATTTGTGAATTGTTCCGTGTGCATTTGCAATTATTGAGACTGATCTGACCCCATAGGGACCAGCCAACGTCAGAGGCTAATAAGATGAATTTAAAAGGTGAATGGAGAAGGATTTAAAGCAGTGGAGGGGGGTTCCTGGTGATGCCTTCAAGGCCCATACCATGCAAGGACAACATCCCATAGCCTACTGTTGTTAAAATATACACCAATTAATAAAAAAGAAGAAAAAGAATGGTTGCCATAAGTATACATCAATCTTCAATTGATTTACCAAACAGAATTGTATGCAGCAAACATTTTGTATTATTTTGTAAATGTTGATATAAACATCTTTTTACTTGACCGTATCAATATTTTGACCAATCAATCACATCTCAAGGTCCATTTGCTACCTTTCAAGAGTAAAGGAAAACAGACACACACAGGTAGCCACGATGCGCAAAAGATGTTTAATAATTTACCAATATTTCGACATGGCAGTGATCCTCAGAGGGAGAAGGCGGAAGATGACTGCCATGTCAAAATGTTGATACATTTTTAAGTATCTTTTGCATTGTGGCTTCATGCGTGTGACTATTTTCCATAACACTTTATTTCCTTTTTAGGCTTACACAAGCACTATGAATTCATAACTGCTTTGCTTGCATGTCAACACATTTATCTTCATGACAACTAAACAGTTAAAAGCACACACCAGTAATACGCAGCTTATTCCATATAAAAGTCAATACATGTACAAAGGTTGACAAGTTTGACTGAATTAAAGCACATTTATGTGTGGCCCAACTCGACCTCTGTCAGAGTAATACACAATTATGGATATGAACACTCACAACGTCCATCCGGCCTCACTGCAATAAACCTGCATGAGGGAGAAACACGGGACTGAAATACAAACAGTGGCTTCTTTGTTTTATCTTACCCCGAGCTGAAACCACACAGCTGCTGTGATGTCCAAGTGAAAGTGATCTGCAGCACTCTGCTGCGAGCAGGAACCACATAATGAATGATTACAACTTTACAGATTGGCTTATATTAAGCTAATGTGAATATTAGTACAAGAGTTTACAAGTTGTTTCTTTTTAGAGTTGGATCAATATCTCACCAAATGTCGAAGTACAAGCTTCTATATTACACTATACTACCATGTCTTCGGATAACGGCCCATTTTAATAATCGACTTGCTGACAAAGTTTAAGTCCGGCAGCTGACTGAGCTGCACCGGCTATTCTTAAATCCATGAAAAGGTTTTAAGTAAAAACAACAACATAGAAGTTCAAGATTGGTAATTCACTAAATGCACCATTAAAAAAGCTATCTCGTGAACATTGGAAATCTGTTGCGAGGAAATCCAATAGAAAATCATGTCAAAAAGTGTTCACTGTAGCACCAACACAGTTAAAGGACAATTCATATTGTCAAACTGGGGCAGGAGGCCTACTTTGTTTTATTTAAATGTGCATACATGCAACATTTGTTTTAGTTTATAGTATTTGTATTGTGTAGAGTGAGTCGGAATTATCTCATCATGCTAGCCAAACCCAACGTTAATTTATCACGTGTGGTCAGCAATGGTTGTTTTTTTTTAAAGAAATTTCACTGACAACTTTACATCTTCCAAACATTTTAAACACTTTTCAAGATGAGGTTAGATGACATTTTGTTATGTAGAGTCCTTTTATTCTTCAATCTAAAAAGGTCCCAAGTTAGTTTGGCAGGGCCGCAAAATGAGATTGAACCAACAATGCCACCTGGGGAACTACACCCCAGGATGTATGAGTTTAAGCTTAAGATATGCTTTTTTAGAATTGCACACAGATTCAATACCAATATCAGACACTCTTTTCATAAAAATGAAGCAGCAGTTTTATTTAAAGAAATCAAGAAAATAATAAAAGACCAAAACAGCCCAACTATGCAAAGCAACCCAGAACACAGCAGGCGGGACAAGAAAAACAGAGACAGCAAAACAGCAGCAGGTGAACCTACAAAGGATGAACAGGGATTAAAAGGGTTCACCATGCTGCAAAATACAAATTAAGGTTGAGAATACTTCACACCTCATATATGGGGTATACCAACAAGTAGTCAGACGGCAGGACGACAAAGAAATGTCTAAACACTACTTATTCAGAGTAAAGAAACGTAGTTGTCATAATGGTTGGCATGCTAAGCGATCACATTCAATGCATAAGCGAAGCATGAAAAGCACCATGAGCCAGCACAGGGCCCACGCCCACAGGTGCATTTGATATGGTGGCACTGATTGGGGGGGAAGCCAGCCTGAGGGCTGCGTTCACAACCCAACACAAGCTTCTCTGAGGAGCAAGCTAACATTAGTTTGGTGTTAGCTCGATGATGTCTACACCTGGAAGTTCAGAAGTATAAAGCTAACTAAACTTTATGTTTTTATGTATTAGTTTTCCATTACTTAAAAGCAGAGTAGAAGGAATAGTCTATGTTGTTTGCAGATCCTTCTTGTTCTGCCTTAACAATTTAACACTCAGACTAAGTTTGAATTTTAGAGCTAGTGCGTTGCCTCCAGCACAATTCCACACAGCGTGAAACCCCCTTTGCCTTTTGCACATACATCACTGCACTGACCTTTTCCTCTGTGTAAGGTACAGGGACAAATGCCTTCATGGACTCTGAGGCTTTATATTCTATACATGGTCATACCCTAACCTGATTACAAATGTCAGATGTTTCACTAAAAGATTTATGCTTGCTCTTCATAAACTTGAACTAGCTGAACGAATATGGGTCAGTGTAAAGACTCTGGTGCTTCAGCTGTCCATCCTTCTCTGCAGTGACTTGTGTTTAACGTTGATGTCCATGAGACTGCAGCACTATCCCCTCTTGGAGCTGAGAGACATTAGTGTCTGTATTCTGCACACTTTGAATCAGTATCAAACTGGCAGTTGGTTACAAATATGCTGTATAAATATTTTCTAAACTGACAGGAATTCGATAGTTCAGTGACACCTTTTATCTTGGTGGTTTATTGCTCCACTGCATCCAATCAGCTTGGATTACGACTTTCCTTGACAAATCAGAAGCATTATGGCAAGCCCCTTCACCTCGGCCTAATGTATTAAAGGCTGTTGTTTCATTTAAAGAAAGTAAAAAGCCTTAAGGGTGAGTTTGAAATACAACTCACCTTGTCAGTTCTGCATCACTGACATTTGTGCTGCCACACTCACTGTGACCTTTTCAGGTAATTGTTTTTTTCTTGTTGCTTTACATGAGCAACACCCTAACTCCCTCGGTGTCTCCCGTCTTTATGCAATGTATATCTTGTTGCTTTTAAATAGTAACCTAACCAAATTGACTTTTTTTTGTTAATTGTGTTGAGTAAATTACATGTAGAGTGACTTCATTATACTATTGATCCCAGTCCCATTTAGAAAAAGTGTAGTCCTTACAAATAACAGCATAATTTGTTGATATCATGCCCAAAGAAACCAACAACTGCAATAAAAACAGTGACTTTTCAGGTAAAAATCTATTAACTCTCAATAGAACAACCCCAATCTGTGTATTTGTTTATGTAGGGAAGTGAATTTGAACAGATATTTCTTGTCAAGTTCAACTTTGTTGAACTTCGGCCTGAGGAATGTGGGCCATTGACCAATAGCAGGTCAATTTGACCATATAGGAGAATAAACTTCTTCACAAAAATCAAAACGTTGCAATCAGCGGAGACAGGAGTGGATGGTAAAACACATTTTAAATGAAATGTGTGAATTAGCTTCCTAACTGATTAAACTGGTACTTCTAAAAGCTTCTTTTTTATTCCATCAAAAATGTTTTTACATAAGCTTATGTTCTTAATGCATAATCTTAATATGAAAATGAACTATAAACTTTAGCTCTCAGAGAAATGTTGTTGAGTAAAATGATGTATGTGGAGTACAAGTATTAAATAACATATTTAAGGACAGATTTAAATGCAATTTCTAACTGTAACAACGACAGTTCTAGAATACCAGACTTTGTAGATGTCCGTGAAGAGACACCAGCTGCTGTGTGTAATTATGGGAAGTATAAGATGCACTCCTCGACATAAATTCAATAAGCAAATGCATTTCTGCTGACACCAAAGTGACATGACATTGAAATGCACTTCCTCAACATAACCCAGAGCCTGCATGTGGCGGGGTATCATGGTGAGAAAATCAAAACTATCATTATCAGGGACCGCGGGGCTGCATTGTCATATGGATTTTCAACAGCAGACTGAGATCCCAAACATTAATACAATTTACAGAAATGCCTGAAGAGTTTTTAAAATCAATTTCGGCTGAGATGGAATCAATTGATGATTTTCTTGTCTCGACTACACAAACTGCCCCCAATGCGTTAGCACATTTTGCAGCTTCCACGTTGTTAAATTAGTCTTCTATTCTCATGTTTACTTTTCAGATGTTTAAAGTATGCAGTATTCTTTACAGATAGACAATTAAATATGTTTTTTAGCATTACAACAATATTTTTCTTTTGTATAGAGATTTCGACAAATATATCCAGCTGTATTCAGCCTTATTATGTACTGTATTAGAGCAGTGCATCTTTACCTTTCATTATTATTTCAAATCAGTGTTTTTCTGAACCAATACTCTACGTTTGGCATTAAAATGAATGGTAGCTGACAAAAGAAAGTGTGGACTAAGCAACATGCTAATGTGATGCACACCTGATACAGGAAGCCCAGCAACGGAAACTCATTATCAACAAATAGTCAGAGAGTAACAGACTTATCTGTTATGGTTAAGCTGGAGATGTTCTTTAAACCAACCCCCTCAACTCAGGGGCCTATTTACTATTATTAGAACAGGTTTCTTTTGCTTATCTTTCATGACAAATCACTCAATAGATAAGTAACCATTTGAACTTTAAATGTGGCTCAGAGAGCAGATGCTTCTGGTCAACTTCTTGAACACTGTTGAGACCCCTGTAGCAAAAATACCTTTTACATCTCTCGCTCTGGGACAGCTGCTCATCCGACCGGAGATTATAACAGGAGACAGGAAATCAATGCTTTCAGGGACAGAAGAGGGATGAGGGACAGAAACGTTCCACTACAGTTCCAGTGCATTGTTGATGATTTATATCAATATTTTAGAGTAATTTTAGTGACAAACATATGACAATAAATAATGCAATAAACCGGAGCTGAAAACCTTTACTTGACGAGCGATTAGTTCAATGTATGCCGTATCACAAATGAGAGGCATGCTGCATTAGTTTTATTTCAGGTTCACTGGTTGTACCCTTCATCAGTCATCATCCATGCCAACACTTGAAATAACATTGACCTGGTATATCGGTGCTCTGAGAGAATTGTGTTTTCTTCTCTGTATCATCGATAATATTGCATAATACACATCTATACATTACTCTTTCAAAATGTATTACTTTCTGTTCATGCATAGGTCTATAATACCATTTTGAAACATCAAACAGTGTTGTTGTCATTCTAGGCTTTCGGCAAAATTCTCTGTCTGAACTTTCAGCGAGCAGACAAATCAATACAGGACATTACTTTGAGAAAACATTAACATTATGGCCTCCTACATGCATCATTGCAGTTTTCTCAAGCATAAAATGGGCTTTCAAACCTCCTCAATAATAATTCCCTTTAGATTTCCTGTTTTTAGCTGTGCTGTACATTTCACAAGCTCTTCCCACAACATTGCTCTGTCAAATTGCACGGGGCAGACAATGCAGAGAGGGGTGGGCGGGGGAGGAGGTCAGCGACGGAGCAACGCTCAGAGGCACAAGAGTGACTTGCAGTCATAAAGGGAGCACAACTGTGAAATGGCAGAACTTCATTTCGCTAACCCATTTCCCCAAGTGTCATTATCATACACCTCTAGATCCTGGAGACTAGAGGCATCTGTAGCGTCACCTGTGCTGCTCACACTGTTCCTGAAGGTGCCACCTCCAATTAAGGGATACACACTTCCTGTGAACAGGCCTCTGAAGTTATAGTGAGGGAGCTTTGGGTCTGGTCTTTCAGGCTTAGAGATACACTGTGCCTCCAAGGCTTTGTTTCTTTGATAGTACTTTGAAAACTTATTGAAAATGATGGTGATGGGCAGAGCCACCACTAAAAGCCCACAGACAATACACAAGGTGGCCACTATCTTCCCTGCCAGTGTCACCGGGCAGGTGTCACCATAACCGACTGTGGTCATGGTGATTGTGGCCCACCACCAGCCTGAAGGGATGGTCCCCAAATCTGTGTCAGGCTCCTCCTTCTCCGCAAAGTAGATGAGGGCAGAGAAGATGGAGATCCCCACAGAGAGGAAGAGAAGGAGCAGACCCACCTCTTGGTAGCTGTGGCGTACGGTGGCACCCAGCGCTCGCAGCCCGATGGAGTGGCGGGCCAGTTTGAGGATCCGGAGAATCCTCATGAGGCGCAGAACTTGCACCACCTTCCCCACATTTTCCAAGTCCTCATTCTCCTCTGCAGCCTCCTCGTCGGCCGTTTCCAGAGCTAAAGTGGCGTAAAATGGTAAAATGGAGGCAACATCGATGATGTTTAAGGTGTTTCCGAGGAACTTCCTGCAAGAGGGTGCAACAATCAGCCTGATGATGAACTCGGCGGAGAAGCCGGCAATGCAGATCTCTTCCAGGATGGCGAGAACAGGGTCCTCGATGGGTTTCTCATTGTCGTCCACCTGCTGAAACTCAGGCATGCTGTGGACACACATGGCAACTATAGAGGTCAGCACCAGGCTGAGCGAGGCCACGGCGATGATCTTTGAACCCCTTGAGTGACCTGGATCCTCCAGCCTGAGCCAAATGTAGCTTCTCACTTCCGCACACCAGGCACCTTTGAACTTGGCCAGGTCTTTATCGATAGCAGAGAGCTCCTCAAAGGAGGACTCAAAACTCGGCTGTTGCTGGTCGTCGCTCATCACGTCCCAGTCTCCGTCATCAATGTAATCCTTCCTCTCGTGGTACCAGTAGCTACAGCAGGGGCTTATGTGGAGCTCCTGGATTCCCCAGTACTCGATCTCCTGGCTGAAGGAGAAGACGCACACCTCCTCCATCATGTGGATGCGTCCTGTGTGGTAGAAGTTGAGCACGCAGAGGAAAACATGTGGATTCCTGTCGAAGTAGTACTCCTTCTCGGACGGGCTGTAGTCGTCACACAGTTCCAAGATCGTCGCCTCGCTTTGGCAGCACAGCAGACGGGCCAGGCGCGTGTGAGGGAAGCGGAGCAGCATGCTCGGATCTACTTTGTGTCGAACCCCTCCCACGTTGAGGTGCACCTGGTCCTCCTCATTCCCCCGCCGGTGGAGAATTTGCCCATACCCCATGATCCTGACAATACTTACAGACAGAAATGAAAAACGTCAATTCTATAGACTTCTTATCACACAAAAGCAGATACGGTCGAGATTGTAAGTGGTAGATTTTTGTGAAAGGACGTTGATCAAGACATATTTGACTGCACTGTTTGGAGAGTACATTAGTCCTGTGGAGGAAAAAAATCAATACAACACACACAGGAAATGGCTTGAGCTGGAGTGAGTGAAGAGGCGTGAGGGTATGTCACTTTTTCCGGGGCTCAAGTACAGGGTTATCACCAGGAGAGTCAAATTGCAAAGTGGACAAGACTAATTCAGAGGAAATGAGTTGAAACTTAAGCCACACATCATTTCAAGCCAAGGACTGTTTTCCTGTACATGTGGATTTCTAGTTGTTCCGTTTTAATATCTACTCTTCCACCAATCAGAGAATCATGCAACCCACTCTACATTAAACTTTGTATTCACCAAACCCTATTTACAAATAAACCTATTTACTTGTAATTTGACTAAAACTGACTGCAAAGCATAAAACTGAAACCTACCTGTAGTTGGAGCTTTTATTTCCATGAAAATAACTTTTATCCGATTGATTTAGTTTTCACATTCTCGCAAAGTGCAGCAGATGGCAGGCCGTTGGAGGGAGTGCGCTGCTGCAGCTTCACGAGCAGGACAAGAAGCGCTAGAGGCGGGAGAGCTGCACGGTGGCAGTTTGTTCCCTTTTATAGGGAACAGGGAGGGGCGAGAGAGGAGAGGAGGTGGGAGGGAGAGGGACTACACAGTTGTGGGAACACCCTTCTGAAAAACTACACAATCATTTGTTGTGGCTTTTTACTCAAAATATATACACTTATGGCTTGTTATCCCTGAAGGAAGCGGGAAGTCTGTTGTGATTGGCCTATTTAATTTATTATGAGATCATATAACTTTCTTTTAATAAAGCATTATAACCTGCAGTAATGTAATGCATGTTTAATGTTTAATGGATCTGCTTGTGTGAACATATTGCAACTAAAGGCAGCTGAATGCAGCTTGCCACCAGCTGGAGGGAGTAATGTAGTAAAATCATTCTGACATTTTAATTCTTTCTGTGAAAGCACTGCTTGCAGGCTAACTGCCAAAGCAGGCAGTGACACTGTATTTGGAAGCAAATAAGAAATACAACATACCTTTATAGTGGTAGTAGATTTGGAAAAGCTGATATTAGTTGTCATTAATCTCATAACTGTTTGACAATTTGTAATGTGGGAATTTTCTTTCCTCCATCTGTGTTATAGACTAGCTGAGGGCGTTGCTATCCACCATTTTAGTACCTCAATAAAAATAAATTCTGTATCTCCCTGATGTGCTGCCACTAGCATAAAACTAGTTCCTCAACACATCAAACTCTTGTAGGGTGTTGTGGACCATCTTTATTCTGCTCCTGAAATAAATGTTGTGATTTAAAATCTCTCTGCGTTATCAGATATATGTGTCTACAGACATTTTTAAATTACTTACATTATTCTTAAATCATAGCAAAATGTTGTTTCTTACTAGCTGCTGCTCGTTCGCCATCATATTGATCCATATATGTTAATCTGTCACATACTTGTCTGTGAGTTTTCAAAGCTGAGTGTACGGAATCGGTAAAATTAAGTGAATCGCCCTCTGAGACCCCGTTTACACCATGGGAAAACGCATTTGGACTTTCATTTACACAAAAACAGAGGTTTTACCACAGAAAACGATCATTTCTGAAAACTCCAGCCAAAGTGGAGATTTCTGAAAACTCAGTTTTTGTGTTTGCGTGTGAACTAGGTCAAACAGAGTTTTAGGTTGTCAAAAGTCACAGTATACGACTAAAGATGCTTCACGTCATGTGAGCGTCCTATGCGGACGTATGCGGACGCCGTATTTATGCGGGTTCATATCAACAGAAACTTTTTTGAAAACGACCTTGTGTGTACGTTATTTTTGAAAACGGAGGGGCAGAAATATTTGTTTCTGCAAATACCCGGCTATGTGTAAATGTGGCCTGAATTTGAATCTCTGTTGATAAACACTGAATAGTGAATTTATTCAGCAAAAACATTATCTCTGTCTAGATCGTCAATCAGACCTCAATCAGGCAGTAATAGGATTCACCTGTGTGTGGTTCTCGTTTGGCAGGAACCGCCCTAATCCTGCCCAGTATGTGATCTATTCGCACCCCCAACTTTAGTATAAAGTGCGAAAGCAGGAGCATCAGTCAGCAGTTCCCTTTCTTTTGAGCAATGGGTGTGTTAGCTGGAGCTGGGTTTGTAGTTTTTCTTTCTATCCATTGCTTTCACTCAAAGTTTTGAATTTTTCATGCTACTTTCAATAATGTTTCAATCTCTTTCAGGTTAATTCTCCTGATGGCAGTTTTACATATAGAGGCTCAAAAGAAACCCTCTATAAGTAAGTTTGTGTCCATCTTTTCAAAACCTTTTGAAGTGTACTATATGCAGCTTATTAATATATATATTCAATCCCAGAAATTGACTCAAAATGCCTGGGGAACTTCATGCGTGTGGATGTTGGCCCACTTGGAGGAAATCTTCTAGAAGTGTCCGTTATCTATAGTAAGATGACATTTTTGTTTTAAATATTATTTGTCTGCTGTTTTCCACTTTTAACTGTCCTTTTCCCTCCTCAGACAACTCTGCAATTCTCCTTACATCAAGTCTAGCTGCTCAGTGTGGCTTGAGTGTAAAGATAGACCAGCTGGGGAACGCCATGATTTTTGCATCTCTTCAAAACTGTTTTGCTCAAAATGTGGTAAAAAAAACTGGCGCTGTACTTTTTGTGGCGTAGCACTATCTCTCTCTCTGTCTCTGTCTCTCTGTCTCTCTGTCTCTCTGTCTGTCTGTCTGTCTGATCATTTAAAGTAATATCTATGTTTGTAGGACGATGTAGCTTTCACAACGACATTAAGTCTTCGACTGCATGGGAACCAGGTGGTTGACGAGCTGTACCAGGTGGCTGAAACCTGCCATTACCCTGACTGGGCCTCCAGGGAAATTGTCTGTGAACGCAACTATATGGAGGCAAGTGAATGCAGTGGACACTGGTTATGTGCCAGTCTAAATGATGCGTGGCTATGTCCTGTAGGTTTGCTAAGACTGCATTTTGAGAGATGATTAACACTTATGGAGTGGTCTCCTTTCTAGGTTTCAGTAAAAAGGTTGGCTCCAGGTGACTACACCCTGCCTAAACATCCCTTCTCTGGTGCTAAACAGTTGGGTGATCCTCGGCGAGCTGCGGCGGTATGACTAGCTTATGCACCCCTTTTTTATTTTAAGTTCTGCAAACTTTGCTTTCTGTCTTAAATATCTTGCTTTCACAGAAACAACCCATGGATGCAGGCTTCAGAATCAAAACGGTTGTGTTCTTCACACCTGAGGAGAAGATGATGACTGTGACGGAGGCCCGGAGACGAGGTTATGGAATCGCAAACACCAGGACACGGCTGGTTTTGCGAAGCCCAATAACTTCCCCTGAAACTTACACCCAGCATGTAAGTGGAATGCATTTTAAACCAGCTTTGTGTAATGACTTGCTTACACTAGCAGCCAGTGAACTATTGGCTTTGGAACAAATTATGTAATCTGACTTTAATTTGAGATGGTTGAACATGTTGCGCTACTATCTTAACACACGCGTCTATTGAAGTAACCACATGCGTAAGTATACATTGCTTGACTGTATGGTTAACAGGCATTTACACAATGTTCTGTAAACTACCTTTGCAGGTAGCCGGTGTGCCAATGACTGTGCTCACAACCTCAACAATATTTGAAAAGAAGTGGCTGGCGACTCAAATCCACGCAGGAGCTGCCTGCCCAATACTGAAGGGTAATTTTTGTAGAGCAGTAAATGCTAACCCTAACTACTGCTGAAGGCTTTAATGATCTGGGAATTTGGTGTTTGAGCAGTTTAAACATGGACAGCGGGTGTTTTCTTGAACTTTATTAATCACTTCATTGCGATGATGCAGATTTATTGACTGGAATGTGTAGAAAACTGGTACAATCCAAGAAATGGTATGGCTTGTAGAGCCTCAAATTGTGTTTTAGATCAATGTTTTATAGATCTGATGGGTAGTGTTTTGCAGTCTGGCTGTAGCTTCATATTTAACTGAGTGGTATCTTATCTAGCTCTCTAATGACTTTAGTCCAGAACTTCAAGTGTCCATATTTGTTGTCTACCGTCTAAGCTCTGTTTCCTTTTGTACAGGTAGTGTTTCTTTCACTCCCCACTCGCTCAGCTGGTTCCTGCCGAGGCACATTGACCCCCTCATTTTCTCTGGCCAGTTTAATCTGTTGGAGGTGCACATGGGTGTCGACGGCCAGAGGCTCGATGTTGCCGAGAGGGCCAACAGGCGTTACTCCATGTCCGTTACTGACATTTACATCATCATTGAAATCCCTGTTGGGGCTGTCGGTGGCCACTTTAAGGTCGGAGTCACTTCATGTTTTTATATATATATATATATATATATATATATATATATATATATATATATATATATATATATATATATATATATATATATATATATATATATATATATATATTATACCAATCGTGCCCCATGGGCTTAAAAGGATGTCTTGTGTTTTCTAGAGTCGTGTTGAGAATGGTCAGTATCTCACTTCTTATACGATTGAGCTGATGCTCGAGTTGCTCTGGATTGAGGATTCTTCTCACGAGGACACCAGATACAAAGTCCTCCTTCCCATCACCACGCCACTACTGTATCGACCTCCGCAAGTTATTGACAGTGAGTAATTTAACAATCACACGCGTACCAAGATGTACTACGAACCTCCCTAATTGCTCTTTATTTTTTCCCTACAGACACTGTTCCTGAGGAGCAGATATTTAAGATGACGCTTGGGCCTTTCTGCGCTGATGTGGCACTAATGAACATCACCTTCCCCTCTGAGGTTTTATCCATCGCGGACTGCAGTGCAAGAGGCCTTAAAGTTTTGGAGCACAAGTCCCCCAAAAGCTGCTCAAAGATGTTTAACCTTGAAGTGCCCTTCACGTACCTTGGTGTTGTTCAAATGGTGAGCGTTACTCGACTTGGGAAATTAAATGCGTTTTTCTTTGCTGGCTAATCTCTCTTTATACATGACTCAACAGAAAGAAATGGGGATTACAGTCTACTCTCTTCACCTGACCTTTGGCTTACTGGTTCTGCCAGAGTCTGCACCGTTTGCTCACACCACTCATCTGGAAGCACAGTTGGTTCACAAAGGTCTGTACTTATGAATATGATGGCTGCATTCAAAACACATAGCAAATTTCTAACTGTTTCCTTCTCCAGTTCCTCCCTCTGTCACTGGTGGCTGTGACTATCAAAACTTCTATGTCCTCGTGAAATACGGCACCCAAGGCTTCCACTTTCGGACGCTAGTGGGAAAGCAGATGTTGACATCGGGCCTGGCTCAGAAGTACAGCTTCATGGACAATGGAACACACTTCAGTTTCACAGTACCGTTTTCTGCCCACGATGCTGCGATTGAGGTACAGTATCCTTAACCAAATATTAGAGCTGCATCTTGATGTTTGGTGCAGAGTCTATTGTCTTTCAGTCTAGTGTGTAAACTTGGCTTTGTTTCTGCCTCTCAGGCTATAGAGGCGTCATCTATTAGGAGCAGACTCGATGTGACTCTGAGGAATCCGGACACTGACAAAAATATTCAAGAATTCTCTGTGTCTTGCAGTTTCTTGTCAACTCTGATTGGTTGGTTTGGGGAAATGGATATATGTTTAATGCCACACCAAGCATACTAACGTCTGGTCCTCTTTTCAGAGTGTTTCCCCAATGGAACGATGACCGCTCTGGCTATAAAACTGGAGTCGGTTCCCAGTCTGCAACTCGGTCACCTCACCCTCAGAGACCCAACCTGTCGGCCGTCATTCAGCGATGACCGCTATGCCCAGTTTATCTTTACTGGGAACTCCTGTGGCACGACCAGGAAGGTAGCTTACTGCTGAATGTTACCCTTGTTGCAGACTATTGAACCATTTGGTTAACTGCTTTGGTTTTTCTTCAGTTTCTGCCTAATATGATGGTGTATGAGAATGACATTTCTCTGCCTGACCTTGAAACCAAAAGAGACTCAAAGACCGAGCCAGAGTATGAGTAAGTATCTTGAGACTTAAATACTCATCGTGCTTAAATTAGTTGAAATGCATTGCTCATCAATTCCTTTACATTTTGACCGTGGACAGTTTTGTACACTTGTAATGTGAACTATTTCTGACTAACTCCTGTATTGTCTCTCTTCAGCCTGAAGGTTGCTTGTTATTTTGACATCAACACAAACCACGCTGTGGCCTTCAACAACAGACCTCGGAGGAGTAAACTACTTGCTGATGATACAATAGGCGTGCAGCAATTTGAAATGAGACTTGCTTTGGGTAAAGGAAGTTCTGAACACTCTTTTTGTGTATCCCAAACATAGACATTTTCCTCTTAGTTCTAAAGCTACAGGTAATGCAAAGACATGGCTCTGATTTTTCTCAGATGAAAGGTTTTCAAGACTAGTGGGGTCTAAAGCCAGGACGTATGTGTGATTAATTCACTTCTGATATGTTGACTCATTTCTAAACCCTCATCAGTTTAATGTCAACTACCTTAAGTTAACTTCACTCGTCTGTATTAGACAATTTAAGCGCTCAATGTTTGGTGTACAGATCATTATTCTTGTATGAATCCCTAATTTGGTTTATTTCTCTTTACTTAGACTCCTCCTACAGCACATTTCACAGTGTGGATGCCGATCCCATTGCAAAGTATCTACAAGAGCCGCTGTATTTTGAGGTGGAACTAATGAAGTCTAAAAACCCTGAGGTATCACTGGAGCTGGTGTCCTGCTGGGCAACGGAGGACGACAGGAAGTCTCTTCCCAAATGGGACCTCGTCATTAATGGGCAAGTTATTGTGGCATAACAAGATGCAAGTAAAATATGGGTGTTGTGCTTTTCCCTCAAATGGGTTCCAATTGTGTGTACTTGCTGAACTTGTGACATCGTTGCAAAGAACGAGCGAGAACTTAAACATGTATACTTTCATTTACTTGTCTTCAGCTGTGCAAACCCAAAAGACCCATACCAGGTGATCTTCCATCCTGTTTTGCCTGATGCCAGAGTTCACTATCCTTCTAACTTCAAGCGCTTTGAGATCCCAATGTTTGCCTTTGCCAAGGACAACTTGAGTAGCCAGGTAATTTGTACAACAAATCAATATCTTTAGAAAAAAGGGACTGATTTGAGAAAGTTCACGCTTTAAATTGGAATTGCATTAACATTAGTTTATATCTTGTAGGTCTTTGTCCACTGTGATGTTGTGGTATGTGATGCTAGAAGTGCAGTGGATAGAGCTTGTAATGTGCAGTGTTCAAACAAGGATGACGGGATGAAAGGCAAGACCTCTAACTCAATTCATTGTTGCACACATGCTCTAGTAAGGTTTCTCAAAGATGGATACACTAGTCCAATTGGGGAACAATGTTTAGCCAAGTGTGGTGGTTAATTATTTTTCTTTTCACAGGTAAACGTGCTATTTCCGAGGGTCACAACATCAAACGTGTCTCGTCGGGACCAATAATCATGAGCTAAATTTAAAATGTTCACACTTTTGTATGTTCCTGGCAATTGCTGATTGGTTCCCTCTGAGGGTTGGAAGACGTGTTCTAAACTAAATCACAAAATACTTTACCTGTCTTGGTAACTTCTCACTTGGGTGAAAGTCAGCCAAGCAACAGTGCACAATCTGCATGGTGTAGTTGGTAATTCTTACAATACACAACTAGCTGAGGCATTTTGAATGTCTCAAGCAGTTTTTTAAAGGAGCTTTTTTATAAACTGTTTAGACTCCACATTGTTAAACCAATGACTTAAAAATAGTTTCGTCGTTGACTCCTAACCTGCAAAATCCTGTAAAAAATTGGGCAGGAAACGCATGTGTTCCGTAGAATAAAGTCCACATTGCATATACTAAATTCTCCTGTGTCTTTTTAATTCAATCTGTTCATGTTAACTACTTTCAGTCTTGCACCAACATGCATGTATATACAAATAAATTGCTACTCATCTGTGCTATATAGCCAATGTTTTGACTTTCATTCTTAACGCATAGCTAAATGGTTTACTTGACTTACTACTGGTCCTTATATGTTAATCTCTTGCCTCTGTCACATACTCGCTCCGCCTCCACTTGGTGCTCGCGCAGTGCTCCTCGCGCCACTAAACGGCTGCACCTCCTTCTCCTATGACTGCAGCATCAGACAACAGGTCATGACGGTGTTTGTCCCCTGACATTGTTTTGTGATAAATCAACCACAACATTAGTGCTGCTAATAAAGGGGGAGGGGTGTGGCAGGGAAGAGCGGTTTCCTAAAAATCAAACAAACTAAAATCTGTAATGTTAAAGCTTTGCAGCTGTTTACTGATGTTTAGAGAATAGAGAGGAAAGGAGAATAGATGATTCTTATTTTGATCTATTTAACAGGCTAGTCTAGGATTTGCGTGGCCAGACTGAAAAATAAATCACAAGGCCTCTCTGGTTCAGAGGTCCGGGACATGTGGAGGCGGGCCATAGTTTGAGGACCACTGCTCTTGGCTGTTTATCAATATCAATACTAATTTTACTGCATTGGCACTCCAAGGTTATCTTTGAAGTGCATTAGTTTCATATGAATTAGTTACTGCATTCAGCCGTTTTAAATTTAGTCGTTAAGATTCGATTTTCAAAGTAACGGGCATTATATTGCTGTCATATTATATTTGGCCCTTTCTAATGTGTTTTCATAGCTAGTTGCAGCTGGACCTCTCAAGGTACGTTCACACCGGACGCGACAAAAAAATTCTCGTCGCGCCTGTCGTAGGATTCGCGCGACAAAAAGGTGTTCACACCGGACGAGACGCAGCGGGGGCGTGGCTTATTGCACCCGCTTCTTCAGCCATATGAATCTTTTCCTTAACCAGACTGAGATGTTGTCTTCACTTGTTGCCATGTGAGACGCCCTGCTGCTGCCCCTGCTTTCTCCTTCTCTCTGGACTCTGCGGTCCTGACTTCCACGGCCCTCCGCCCCATGTTCCCGCTAGTCTCCCGTGGAGTACTACACGGGTCGAGGAACAACAAGACCGCAGAGAGCTTCCACTTTTTAGTGGACCGAGCTGTTGTCTCACTACGCTACTCACTGCTCTCTCTCTCTCTTCTCTCTATGATTCGTGTCTCTGAGACTTTTCCTCCTCCGGCGGCAGATCTCCGCTGCCATGAAACACATATGCCGGCCCTTGGTTCATAGTGAAGAACACACAGCGAGAATAAAAACAAATGCACACATTGTAAACGTATCAGGTAGTCCCACGGCTTCTCCGACCTCCTTCCACGCTTCATCTTTATCGCTACGGTTTCGGTAAGTAAAGAGTCGTGTCATAAAGTTCGGGGTGCCCACGAACGGAGACAAGAATCTTTTCCTCCACTTTCTAAACCGGCCAGCAGAACGATGACGAGCAGAGCTTCTCAACGCTGATTGGCTGACTCACGCGTTTCTGCTGCTCGAGTTGGGAAATTTCAACTCGCGCGACAAGGAGCTGCGACAGATAGCTGCGACAGATCGCTCTGTTCGCCCCGCGACATTCGCTCTGTTCGTGCTGCTCTGTCGCGCCTGACGCGCTGCTCGCTGGAAAAAAAGCAGCGCCGCAGCTTTGCATTGACTTAACATGTAAACTTGTCGCGCGACAAAATGTTGTCGCGTCCGGTGTGAACGTACCTTCAGGCTGCCCTGATACGCTCAACCCTTCCAGAAAAAGTCAGAGGGAGCATCAAGATGCCAAATAGGTAAATTGATGTGCACAGTGTTTGTTGTGAACTTCCTTTGTGGATTGTCTCATTTACAGTCATGTCCTCACGGTATTTCATATTTAATTAATACCGTCTTGTCCTCTATCGTTTCATAGCTAATCTGGAGCAAGTCCTAACAGATGGGACTTACACTGGCATTCCATTCAGGCTTGCTGCTCTGATTTTGCTCTGGTAGGGACGCCAGGGCGTGCTTGAATGATTTACCGTAACCAGGATGTCGTCCAGGTAAACCATGCACTGCTGACGGGGAACTCCACCCAATACCTTGTCCATCAACCTTACGAATCTTGCAGCGGCATTACAAAATCCCAAACTGAGGTCCTTCTACTGCCACCGCCCCGGTCCGGTGCAGAAAGCAGTCATGGGCCAGACGTCCAGAGCGAGTGTCACCTGCTAATATCCACTGCGGAGGTCCAAGGAAGTGAACCAAGAGGACCCAGAAACCTGGTCCAGAGAGTCGCCTATCTTTTTCGGAATCACGACAACTGCTTCTGAGGCTGTCGGAAGGCTGGATGACATCCGCCTGCAGCATTCTCATCAGTAGACCTCTGACATTCATGAGTGCACAGAGGTGGAGTCGAACCGAATCCAGTCTGGGACTATGTAAGGTCTCCTCAGTTGCTGTTGACCCTCTGTTGACTAATGCCATGCAGGGCACTAATTCAACAGTTATAGGGACATAACACAAATTGGCCTTACCAGTGTGTCCCACTGCCAGCTGCACCTGGACACACAATTCAGTTGGGGAGATTACTCTGATGACCTGGGGCCGGTATTTCAAAACTTGTAATCCAGATCTGAATCATCCATATAACCAAATCACCCTATCCTCAGCCACGAATCAACCTGATCCATCTCAGTATTTCAAAACTTTGTGGGATTGGATCAGTGATCCTGATGATGGCAGATTGGGATTTCCAAATCCGGCCCCGCCCCCTGGATCACAGACAGGTAGCAGGAAGTGGAGCAAACATTTTACAGAAAAAAGGAGAAGCTGGTTAAGGAGCTAACAAGCTAGTAAATAGGCTAGCATCTGTACGTCGCGGTCCACATTTTAATGCATTTACTCGCGATGCATTGTGTGTAGATTTTTAAATGTGTTGTACATATCTCCGATGTGAGGTACAGGGATGTCTATGTATGCCGTTTGTAAAGCTCTCTGAGGCAAATTTGTAATTTGTGATAATGGGATATAGAAAATAAACTGAATTGAATTGTATTTTTAGGAAACAGTTGTTAACAAAAGGGATAAAACCTTCATATTTGTTCTCTTTACAGATGTTTTCGGAAAGAGAAGACAGACAGTTAACACAGAGCTGCTCCAAATGCCATAACCTTTTGACCTTTGGCTATGAACATTAAGTGTGTGCGCTGAATTGACGTTAATGAATACATTTGTCTGATTTTCAACGAATATGTTGTATTTTTTTTTAAGCTTTTGTTTTTCACTTTGGGAGAAGTTACACTTTGTCTGGTCAGACCTGTACATGTAATCTCCCTCAAATCCACCTCTGAGGTAATCCAGATTTTTATGATGAAACTGATCCAGATTTCCCACTAAATTTTTAAAATACTCAACAGCAGTGTTTAATCTGGATTGAAGGCAGGATTGGATTACCAAATCCGAATCTGAATCTCCATGATCAGATTTGCTATGAAATACCCGTTTTTGGGATGTGATCAGGATTTAATCCAATCCAGGAGGATTAATCCTGGTGGGTCATTTTGAAATACGAGCCCCTGGTCTTGCAGGAACAACATGGTACTAGTCTAACTAAACTCGCTCCCGTCCCCACAACAGGTCAAACCCGCCTCCCTTCTGTTCTACCAATCACAGGCAAGCACCTCCACCAGCATGCCCACAGCCTCCCCATGATTGGACAGAGAGTGGGGGGTGACGACCGACCCCTCCAAATACAAAGCCAAACTGTACAGGGTCACTACAGTTGTATGTGATTGTAACAGCAAGACCAGCACGTTGTGCATCCCAACAGGTTAATCCGGATGTGTTGACAATATTATATAAATCAAGTAATGAAGCTTGAGATATGGGGGTTGTGTTTGGGGGTCTGGTGGAAGATATCTCGTTTCACGTTGGATATCAACCAACTGTCAAATGCACAATGCCCCTCTAGGAATTGCACCATGAATTGTGACTTACCAGTGAAGAGGTGGAACAAGGCAGGTGAGGGTCCCAAAAGAAAAGAAGTACCCCGATCACCCGTGTACATAACAGTCACTCACAAAGCCACACGTGAGGGTCGGACCCGGGGGTAACCTAAACCACACAACACATGAAGAGAGACATCAACACCCGGAGGCACCTCTCCCACTACCTTGGTGTAGTAGCACCTACAGAAACAAAAGAGCACTATTTACTCCAGACTCTAGTTAACAAAAAGGAAAATCAAACAAAAAGAACAAGAAACAAAACAAACAAAATAATATCAAACAACCCGATAAAATCGTTCAAGCTAAAATTACAGTTTTTCTCGATTGATTTGGCTCAATTCTTGAAACAGAAATTACATTCTCAAAACAACTCGCACAAACCTCCAAACCACTGGGCACTTGTTCACAACAAATTTGAATTTCTCATTCCTTTAATCAAATTGCAATTGTAATAGAAACTCCTTGCAAATGACAAGTACAATTGTCTACAGCTTGCACACATTTCAAATGATTTAGCACATCTGTGCAAACGGTTAGGTACAATTGCCTTCAGTTAGCCCAATTACCAATTGAATACATCTTGCTGGTCTAAACTGACTGTCGCTTCTCAGTCAATTGGTTGTTCTCTGCAAAACATCTTGGCATTATTTCCTTGTTTACATCATCACCTGCACAACAGTTCACTCCTCTGTCAAAATCGTTGAGGCACATAATACCATGAAAAACATCATGGTATATACTGTAATATGGATCTCTTGGATCATCGGCTTCATTTTCAGGGGCAACTAGGACTTTACTAATTAAGGGGGAGTTTCTCATATCCGATCACCAATCACACAGTCATTTTAGTTAGCTGACAGCTGCTATCCAGGAGTATAAATGCTTCCATCAAATATATAGGGCTTGACAGACACTTGTTCCTTGGTGGACAGAGGATTGCGGCAAGGCAGTTAAAAGTAGGAACAAAGCATTCAGACTCGTCAGAAGAACCCACAACATGCAGCATTTGATTCAATACAAAAAAGCGCAAGCAGTGGTGAGAAGAACAATACGACAAGCTAAGAGAGAGAGTTGGAGACAATTTTGCAATAAAATAGGAAGAACTACTCCTGTGGGAGAGGTATGGGGAATGATAAAAAGGATGGGAGGAGATAGAAGGGAATGGGACTACCCAGTTTTGAAGTCTGGCCTGGTAACAGCGGTCTCCAATAAGGAAAAAGCAGAGTTAATGGTAGAGGCATTTGTGAAAATTCATAGTTCAGATAAGTTGTCGGAAGAAGAGAGAAGGAGAAGGGAGAGTAGAATTAATCAGCATGCAGGTGTGCTAGATAGGAGGGAAAGAACAAAAGATAAGATTGATGAACCTTTTACTCTGGCAGAGATGGTGAGAGCCATAAATGGATCACAACCAACATCGCCAGGGATGATCAGGTTTGTTACATCATGCTAAAGCATTTGGGAAGGGAGCCCTTCATAAGCTGCTGTGCCTTTATAACAGAGTATGGGAGGAAGGTAAGGTACCGGCGTATGGAAGGAGGCGGTAATAATCCCAATTAGAAAACCTGGCAAAGATCCTCTAAACCTACCAGTTACAGACCCATATCACTAACATCGAATATGTGTAAGGTAATGGAAAGGATGATTACGGAAAGATTTTCATATACGCTTGAAGAGAGGAATGCTGGCAAGCTTTCAGTGTGGCTTTAGGAAGGGTAGAAACACCATGGACTCAGTGATACGACTAGAGACTGATATTAGAAAGGCCCAGGCAAATAAAGAGGCAGTAATTGCAGTGTTCTTTGACATTGAAAAAGCCTATGACATGATGTGGAAGGAAGGTTTGCTCGTCAAGATGCACAAAATGGGAATTGGTGGGAGAGTCTTTAACTGGGTAAAGGATTTTCTGTTTGACAGAAAAATTCAAGTACGGATAGGGTCAGACGTATCACGTCAATACGTAGTCAATAATGGAACGCCGCAAGGCAGTGTGATTAGCCGCTACTCTTCATCATTATGATTAACGACATATTCACAAAGATACCAGTAGATATAGGTAGGTCTCTGTTTGCTGATGATGGGGCTTTATGGAAAAAGGAAGGAACATTGAACATGCAGTCAGAAAAGTGCAAAAAGCAATCGATGAGGTGGTGGAGTGGGGATATGATTGGGGGTTCAGATTCTCAGTGGACAAAACACAAACAGTTTTTTTCACCAGGAAAATAATTAAGGAGTCGATGAAGCTTACGATGTATGGGAAAGAATTAGAACGGGTGGGCACATTTAAATTTTTGGGGGTTGTTTTTGATTCACGGTTAACATGGGCAGATCACATTAGGAGAGTAGAGGACAAATGCAAAAAAGTAATAAATGTGATGAGATGTGTGAGTGGTAGGGAGTGGGGAGCTAGTTGTTCAGCTTTAAAAACCATCTATGTGGCCTTGATAAGATCAGCGTTAGATTACGGAAGCATAGCATATGGGTCAGCAACTAAATCTTTAATTGGTAGATTAGATGTGGTTCAGGCACAGGCATTACGAGTTTGTAGTGGAGCTTTTAAAACATCGCCAATCCCTGCCCTGCAGGTAGAAATGGGAGAAATGCCGCTGGAATTAAGAAGAAAGCAACTCATGGCAAACTACTGGGCTAATTTGCAGGGACACAAGGATACTCACCCTGCAAAAGGAGTGTTGCAGGCGGTCTGGGAGAATGGAAGGAGCCAGAAAAATAACTTTGGTCGGATAGGCAATGATATTGCAAGGAGTGTAGGGTGGATAGTCTGAGAATAAGCCCCTCTGTGGTTTACCGGTGGTGGAACCATGGACACTAGTGTGGCCTGAAATAGACTGGTATCTGTTAGAATTAAAAAGAGAAAAAAAAAAGTGGATTTGTTAGGTGCATTTGAATATAGAGTAATGCAGCTATACAGTGAATACACTATAATTTATCTGGACGGTGCTAAGAAACCTGAGACAGGAGTGACAGGATTTGGGGTGGCAATACCAGACAAAGGTATAGGGATCAACAGGAGAACATCCGATAAGCTAGGGGTTTACACAGTGGAGATGGTGGCAGTGCTAGTGGCGTTACGATGGGTCGAAAAGGCAAAACAGGGCAAGGTCTTAATATGCTCCGATGCAGCTTCAGTTTTAGCAAGCATCAGATCTTTTCAGTCAAGTAGTCGTCAAGACATTCTTTATGAGGTCCTTCAGTCAGCCACACGGGTAACCAACAAGGGGTGTCAGGTGAGATTCATGTGGGTGCCAGCACATATAGGGGTGAGTGGGAATGAGAGGGCAGACAGTTTAGCAAAGAGGGCTTTAAAGAAAGGGGACATAGAAATGACAATTGGCATAAGTAAGGCGGAGGTCAAAAGTATTGTCTGGGAAAACATCAACCAAATGTGGCAGAATAAGTGGGACAAAAAGGAAGAAAAGAGACATTTGTATCTGATTAAAAGAGTGTGAAGGAAACCAGGGTGGGAAGTTGGAATAGGAGGGAGGAAACAGTGCTGACAAGGCTACGGTTGGGCCATACTACACTCAACAGGACACTGAGAATGATTGGGAAACACCAGACAGGGTTGTGTGAAGGGTGTGGAGAAGAGGAATCAGTGGAGCATGTGGTGGTTCATTGTAAAGCGCATGAGACTCATAGAGAGGTGATGAGGAAGAAACTGGGGGAGTTGGGGGTGCGTGAGTGTACACTAAAGGGAATACTGAGCATGGAGGGGAGAGCACAGATTAGAGTATTGTTCAAGTTCTTAAAGGACACAGGGGTTTATTGTAGGGTATAGTTGGAATTATAGTATTTTATTATTATTATTATATATATATATATATATATATATATATATATATATATATATATATTTTTTTTTTTTTTTTTTTTTTTTTTTGTTGTTGTTTTGTTTTGTTTGTTTGGTTTGTAAAATGTGAAATGACGGATTAGTACTCCAGAGGGTGGCGGTAATGCACCAACAATATGGATGCCAACCGCCGTTAAATAAGAAGAAGAGAGAGAGAGAGTAGGGCTTGACCAAGTTCAATACAGTTTATAGTCTGAACACGGAAGCACATGGCCAGGTAAACGAACAAGGGCAACTGCCTGTTCGAGGAAGAGGAAGAGGAGCAAGGGTGCGTGGTGGTGTAGAGGGAAGAGGTTGAGGAAGACGAAGACATCAGGCAGTGCCAGATGCAATTTGGGCTACACTTGTGGACCATGTGGTCAACCATGGCCTCACAATGGCAGAGGCAGGTCGTCGAGTTCAGCCTAATGTGCCACGCTCTACAGTGTCCTCGATCATCCAAACATTCCGCAGGGAAAACGGGTATGTGCTCGGTCAACTACGGAATTATTGGTGGTAGAGTTTCTAACTGTTGTATTCAAATGTGTAAAAGTAAAACAACTAAATACAATTGGTAATAGTGTCTATTTGTGAATTCTAATGTCTAGGATTGGAAGACAACCTGGTATGGGTGGCAGAAGAGCAATTTGTAACCAACAACAGGAACAACAAATTTGCAATATTGTCGTGGCCAACAATTCCACCACACTGCGAGAACAATCCTAGAGGACAATGCTGGCATCTTCCAGAACATAAACGCTGTCAGCATCTCGACAATTGACAGGGTCCTGAGTAAAAATCAGATGAGCATGAAGCAATGCTGCGCTTTCAGTATGTACAGGTAAAGCAGTGGTGTGCACTACGCCAAGTATATTGTACAGTGTTATGCTTTGTATATCATTATGACCTATTGGCAGTGGAGCATAGAGCCCAGTTTATTGAACTTGCAGAGAACACAAAACATTGTGTGCATTTTCTACCTTGGAGGAAGGACTACCGCCTTCTTGGATCCTGTTAAGTATCTTCTTTAAATTAGTTAAATCTGCTAAATTACTGTTGTGTCTCCTGTTTTTAAGCTCCTAGATTGTCAGTCTGTGTTGTTCAAGATTTGTTTTGGATGAGAAGTGTTTCCAGCCACTGTGAGCAGAAGCTACACTGATTGGACGATCGCTCATCACCTGGTTTCAATAGAGCGTCATTTGAATACAAAAAGGGCGGGTGATTAACGCGGCTGGAGGTAATTAGGGAAACTGTTCTTAACCGGATTGGGTCTACAGGCGTCAGCTGAGGCGTCGTTGTGACTCATCGGACGAAGACTCGGAGGACAAAGACACAGGAGTCTTTCGTTGGAGTCAAGACTCGGAGGACAAAGACACAGGAGTCTTTCGTTGGAGTCAAGACTCGGAGGACAAAGACACAGGAGTCTTTCGTTGGAGTCAAGACTCGGAGGACAAAGACACAGGAGTCTTTCGTTGGAGTCAAGACTCGGAGGACAAAGACACAGGAGTCTTTCGTTGGAGTCAAGACTCGGAGGACAAAGACACAGGAGTCTTTCGTTGGAGTCTTCGGGGGTGGCTGAGTAATACACCACTTTGTGAATATGTGTGTGTTTTCCATACCTGTGCATATTTCTACTCGTAGTTACTATAGGACTCGTTCATTCGCGTACCGGAACCCCTCCTCTTTTATCCTTCCTACCCGTTCTACTCACACCCAGCACCTTGTCACAGGAGGCCTCTGGAACTGTCAGTCTGCCAACCGCAAGGCCGACTTCATCTCTGGCTTTGCTGTGGAGCAGTCGCTTGACTTCCTGGCTCTCACTGAGACCTGGATCTCACCTGACAACACGTCTACCCCGGCTGCTCTCTCCTCGGCCTTCTCCTTCAGTCACACACCCAGACCCTCTGGTCGGGGTGGAGGTACAGGTTTACTCATCTCCCCCAAATGGTGTTTCTCTCTCTCCCCGCTTCCACTTTTTACCCCACTGACTTTTAAGTTTCATGCTGTGACGGTTACTCATCCGGTTCAGCTACACATTGTTGTTCTCTACCGTCCCCCTGGTTCTTTGGGAGACTTCTTGGAACAGCTGGACGTCCTCCTGTCCAACTTCCCGGAGGACGGCCCCCCGCTCATCCTTCTGGGTGACTTGAACATCCTGACTGAGAAGTCATGTGATCTCTTACTCTTACTGTCTTCCTTTAACCTCTCACTTAGTCCCTCCCCTCCTACTCACAAAGCCGGCAACCACCTTGATTACATTTTTACTAGAGACTGCTCTACCTCTAACCTCACTGTAACTCCTCTGCATGTCTCTGACCACTACTTCATCTCTTACTCTCTCTCACTCTCTGGTACTGATAACCCACCCGTATCCACAGACTCTGTACCTGTACGCCGCAACATTCGCACCCTCTGTCCCTCCTCTCTGGCCTCCTCTGTCCTATCTGCTCTCCCCTCAACTGACTCCTTCTCACTCATGCAGCCTAACTCTGCCGCAGACACTCTCCTCTCTTCCCTGTCTTCATCTCTTGATTCACTTTGTCCTTTTAAGACGCGACGGGTTCGCAAATCCTCTCCGGCTCCCTGGTTGTCCGACTCGGTGCGTGCCGAGAGAGCCAACTTGCGAGCGACGGAAAGGAAATGGCGCAAATCGAATCAAGCGGAAGACCTGCTCTGCTATCAATCTCTTCTCTCCTCCTTCTCTGCCTCTATCTCTGCAGCCAAAAGCTCTTTCTACCTGACCAAAATTCAGTCTTTCTTCTCTAACCCCAAAAAACTCTTCTCTATCTTTTCCAACCTCCTTGATCCCCCCGAGTCCCCCTCCTCCGTCCTCCCTTTTGCAGAGCCACTTTGTCGACTACTTTACTAACAAGATAGATGACATACGCTCCTCCTTTACTAATCCATCCTCTATCACTTCACCTACACCAACTCCTTCATCCACCTCTCTTTCCTCGTTTACCCCCCTGTCTCCCAGTCAAGTTCTTAGCTTGGTGACCTCTGCTCGACCGACCACCTGCGCCCTTGACCCCGTCCCGTCTCACATCCTTTAGGCTGTTGCTCCTGACCTTCTGACCTTTCTCACCCATCTTATTAACAGCTCCCTCTCAACTGGCTGTTTCCCCAACTCTCTGAAGGAGGCAAGAGTCAACCTTCTCCTGAAGAAACCCACGCTCGACCCGTCTGAAGTCAGCAACTACAGACCGGTCTCTCTTCTTTCCTTTCTTTCCAAAACTCTGGAGCGAGCTATCTTTAACCAAGTGTCCTATCTCCACAGCAACAACCTTCTTGACCCCCACCAGTCTGGATTCAAGGCCGGCCACTCAACAGAGACTGCCCTCCTTGCTGTCTCTGAGCAGCTTCACTCTGCTAGAGCAGCCTCTCTCTCCTCTGTCCTTATCCTTCTAGACCTTTCTGCCGCATTTGACACCGTGAACCACCAGATCCTTCTCTCTTCTCTTCAGGACCTGGGGATCTCAGGCACTTTTCTCTTCCTACCTCACCGACCGCACTTACCGGGTAACTTGGAGAGGATCTGTATCTGATCTTTGTCCTCTCACTACTGGGGTTCCTCAAGGCTCCGTCCTGGGTCCCCTGCTCTTCTCTCTGTACACCAATTCTCTCGGCTCTGTCATTCGTTCGCATGGCTTCTCCTACCACAGCTTTGCCGATGACACCCAACTGATCTTCTCGTTCCCACCGTCCGAAACACAGGTGGCGGCGCGAATCTCTGCCTGTCTGACCGACGTCTCTCAGTGGATATCTGCACACCACCTGAAGATCAACCCTGACAAGACCGAGCTACTGTTCCTTCCAGGGAAAGGTTCCCCCACTCACGACCTGACTACCACCTTCAACAGCTCCGTGTTGGCCCCTACCCTGACTGCCAGGAGCCTCGGGGTGACGCTAGACAGTCAACTCTCCCTGACGGCCAACATCGCTGCGACAGCGCGTTCCTGTAGGTACATGCTGCACAACATCTGGAGAATACGACCTCTTCTTACCCAGAAGGCAGCGCAGGTTCTGGTCCAGGCTCTGGTCATTTCGCGCCTCGACTACTGCAAACTCTCTTCTGGCTGGTCTACCTGCTAAGGCCATCCGGCCTCTGCAGCTCATCCAGAATGCAGCAGCTCGACTGGTCTTCAGCCTCCCGAAATTCACCCACACCACTCCGCTCCTCCGCTCTCTTCACTGGCTACCGGTGGCGTACCGTGCTCTGAACGGATCGGGCCCCGTCTACATCCGGGATGTGGTCACACCGTACACCCCAGCACGTCCGCTCCGCTCGGCAACAGCCAACCGACTTGTGACTCCGTCACTTCGAGCTAATCACTCGAAATCCAGACTGTTTGCTGTCCTGGCTCCTCAGTGGTGGAACCAGCTGACATCAGGACAGCAGAAAGTCTCTACATCTTCCACCGAAAACTGAAAACGCACCTTGTCCGACTATATCTGGATTAATCACAGACTTGCACTTTGGTAGCACTTGAATGGCTCTTATTATGGTACTTTTGTAGTTTGACTATGTTGAGGAAATGTTACTTTCTGTATTCTTGTTGTTCTTAGTTTGTACTCTAGGTTGAAATGCACTTATTGTAAGTCGCTTTGGATAAAAGCGTCTGCTAAATGACAATGTAATTTCCATGTAATTTGTTGTCCAATTCTACTGCAAAACCAATTTACAGTAATATTGTGTTGACTGTATTGTAGAGAATAATGGAGCTGGAGGCAAATGAGAACCCTCACACCCTCATTTTTGTCGCTGACGCTGGGTTCAACCTGGCCAAAGGAAGACGCCGTGGCCGGAATGACGTCGGCCACCGGGCAATGGTGGATGTCCCAGGACAGCGTGGGGGCAACATCACTGTGTGCTGCCATTTAAGAAAATGGTGTAGTCACCCATATTCCAAGTCTTGGCCCATACAACACCCAGAAGCTCCTGGTGTTCTTGGACCACCTGCATGCTGATCTTATCCCTCTACGTGAGGGGGGTTTGGTAGGCCCTCACTTGCCTACTTATGTGATTGTGTAGGACAATGTGAGCTTTCACCGTGGCCCGCTCATCAGGGCGTGGTTCACTGCCCATCCAAGGATGCTGATGGTGCTCCTATCACCTTACTCCCCATTCCTTAATCCTATTGAGGAGTTTTTTTTCTGCATGGAGGTGGAGGGTGTATGAGCATCGGGCTCTAAACCAGAGGTCCCTTCTCCTGGCAATGGATGCTGCTTGTGCTGATGTCACAGCAGATCAGTGCAGGGGATGGTTGCGGCATGCACAGCGATTCTTCCCCCGTTGCATAGCAAGGGAGAACGTCAGATGCAACGTTGATGAAAATCTGTGGCCAGACAGACGTGAGCGCGAGGATGAGCAGGAGAGTGAGGATGAACTCCAGCTTTGAACTTTAGCTTTGCTTTACTTTCCTACTCTATGTTTTGTTACAGTAGTGTAGGCTATACTCAATTTTATTTTTTATGTGATTTTTGTTTGACAATATTTTTTGCTGTACACTCTGTTTGTATTTTGCAATTACTGTAACAATTAATGTAATGTAACAATTTCCATGGCAGTATAAGTGCAATACAGTTTGTGATGTGAAACCTTGTTGCCTCCTCTTGAATTCACATTTTTTCTGTTTGATACACTCAGTATTCTGGAAAGACAACATCTACTACAGTAACCATTCAGTGTCAAAGGACTAAGCCAAGATTGAAATGTGCACACGAGGGATATTTCTATGGTCGACTGCCATACTGACAAAACATCTAAACATTTTGACTTGCAGTGTTTAAACAATGACGAAGGGACTTCTCATTTTGGGGGCACTGACTATTTGTATGAGAAAAGGACTTGGCTTTGACTGAGTTGTCTGTTTTGGGAGCGCTATGACCTTTTGCAGGTGTGCCATAGTGTTTTGCTAAACCATCCAGGTTATTTTGGCAAATGTCTTTGAGAATGTTCTTCTTTTGGAGAGAAATGAGAAACTGATTTGGGTTTGAAGCTTGAGTTGACTGTTTTGGGTGAGATATGACCTTTTGAAGGTGCTCTATGTAGTTGTGCTGAACCATATAGACTATTTTACCAAATGCACTAAGAGCTTTGAGAATGTAATTTCCGTTTCAAGAATTGAGCCAAAGCAATCGAGGAAAAACTGTAAAACAAGGCTGACAAAGTCAACCAACGCGCAACTCTGGACACAGTGTTGTTTGGTTCAGCGCCTTAGGCAAAACAGCAGAGCTGCCAACTTTTCAGATTTTGTCGGGGGTGACCAAAATGTTGCTGCGCACGCATCCACACACGTTAGTGGCTTAAATATCAAGAAATTTGACTCAATTTGGCGTTGTACCCATGTTGTACCTGCATTCTGGCCTGGCAAATGTCTTTTACGAGGCATCTTTGCTACCTTAAAGAATTTAAAGTTTTTTTAATAACTCAAACATACCTAATTCTATTGCACAAATGTCCTGTCTTTATGTTAAATTCTTTATAATACATCTTACTTGTTCAAAGTACTGTTTTGATTTTTTTTGAAAGGGTCCTTTTCCTAGGCCTGTGGGCTGCTCTCCTGCTTGTTATGACAGCTGAGTTTACATCACCACACAAAATCACACGCACAAACACAAACAATTATTTCTTTCAAGATTTAAAGTTTAAGAGAATGAGTACTTAATTGAACCACATGTCATTAACAGGGCTCTCAAGTTCTAAAGACAGGTAAGAGTGACTGATGCTTTATTTTCATTGGTTGCTGGATTATAGATAGTTTTTTTTTCTGATTGGCTGTTGTGTAGCCCAGCTCTTCTTTTTGATTGGCTGATAAATGGCACCTTGCAGCAGACCTCCAGGGAGCGCGTGATTTCCTCACGGTGATGGCAGCGGGGCCAGCTCATGTTGGCGCTGAGGCACATTAATACATTAAATAGCCAAGGTTTTTTGTCACCGTGATAAATACGATGTGTGGCGGGAGAGCGTGACTTAAGACCGAAATGCGTGACTGTCACTCTCAATGCGTGACACTTGAGAGCCCCACATTGACATACCGTAGTCTCTGCTCGCTGTGTCTGTCTGAACATCTTCTGCTGCTAACTTCGGGACCCTTTGGGGTAAATAGGATGTGTATGCAGCGAACAATTTTACAGATGCGCTCCTTAGCGCCATCTATCGTCGCAGAGTTTGAAAAGGAGCCAACGCACTTCGGCTCGAATCAGAATTTCTTTTGCCGTGAGAAATTGGTTGTGTGGCGTGAGAGCGTGTGAAAACAAGCAAAAGCGTGTGTCACACGGCGAAACCATGAGAGTTGGCAGCTCTGAAACAGTGTTAAGTCAATCAGACCGTAGACCCAAAATTAGGAGCTAATCGAAACTCACCGACACTGATCTGTAGTTGAGTCTCCGGTGCAGGAGGAGGGGAGCCCAAGAGTGGTTGGCGACTGAAAGTCCAGCAAACAGGGGACGTGTGTGTGTGATGTCAAGGGACTCCCGGTTACATTTATACAATGCCCGCCCACTGTGATTGGCTAGCAAGGGCCTTTAATTTAAAAGGGATACTCCGAGGCCCAGTGAATAATAAAAGATTCCGTCTGCTACACATTTATGAAGTTGACTCTTCTGTTTTTTTGTTTGTGTGTTTTGCATTACAGTTCATCATTTAATGTATGAGGTAGCCTACTATGAATTTGTGATCTGGTGATCAATGTCTTCCGTGCCTATATTCTCTGTGACTCCATATATGGACTCATATTTTGCATGCCTGTTCACCATCTCTCTCTGAAATGTAAATAACTGACCTCTAGGTAAAAACCTAAATGTAAGCTGGTTAACATCAATAAATGGACGTAAATATGTATGTGTCTCAGGGTATACAGATCTTGTGGTTTCTTCAGAGAGTTGAAGAAATTCTGCAGTCCAGATAACTATGCTTTTCTTCCCAGGATCCATGTTCAATAAAAAAATTACACTAAAATGATCTTCAACCTCAAATGTGACCAGTCTTTTTCAACGAAAATCAACTACCATAGTAATTACTTCAGGGAAGATTACAAGACACCGGCCTTTGTCAATCAGACCTAAATCAGTAATAGGATTCACCTGTGTGTGGTTCTCGTTTGGCAGGAACCGCCCTAATCCTGCCCAGTATGTGATCTATTCGCACCCCTAACTTTAGTATAAAGTGCGAAAGCAGGATCATCAGTCAGCAGTTCCCTCTCTCTTTAGCAATGGGTGTGTTAGCTGGAGCTGGGTTTGTAGTTTTTCTTTCTATCTGTTGCTTTCCCTCAATGTTTTGAATTTTTCATGCTACTTTCAATAATGTTTCAATTTCTTTCAGGTTAATTCTCCTGATGGCAGTTTTACATATAGAGGCTCAAGAGAAACCCTCTATAAGTAAGTTTGTGGTTTTTTTTTTTTAAACCTTTTTGAAGTGTACTAAAATAAGCTTAATATAACCGTTTAATCCCAGATATTGACTCAAAATGCCTGGGGAACTTCATGCGTGTGGATGTTGGCCCACTTGGAGGAAAGCTTCTAGAAGTGTCCGTTATCTATAGTAAGATGACATTTCTGTTTTAAATATTTATCTGCTGTTTTCCACTTTTAACTGTCCTTTTCCCTCCTCAGACAACTCTGCAATTCTCCTTACATCAAGTCTAGCTGCTCAGTGTGGCTTAAGTGTGAAGATAGACCAGCTGGGGAACGCCATGATTTTTGCCTCCCTTCAAAACTGTTTTGCTCAAAATGTGGTAAAAAACTGGCGCTGTACTTTTTGTGGAGTAGCACCAGATAGAGAGATATATATATATATATATATATACACTTTTTGTTGCCGTTCTGATAATTTAACGTAATATCTATGTTTGTAGGACGATGTAGCTTTCACAACGACATTAAGTCTTCGACTGCATGGGAACCAGGTGGTTGACGAGCTGTACCAGGTGGCTGAAACCTGCCATTACCCTGACTGGGCCTCCAGGGAAATTGTCTGTGAACGCAACTATATGGAGGCAAGTGAATGCAGTGGACACTGGTTATGTGCCAGTCTATATGATGGGTGGCTATGTCCTGTAGGAATGCTAAGACTGCATTTGAGAGATTAATTAACACTTATGGCGTGGTCTCCTTTCTAGGTTTCAGTAAAAAGGTTGGCTCCAGGTGACTACACCCTGCCTAAACATCCCTTCTCTGGTGCTAAACAGTTGGGTGATCCTCGGCGAGCTGCGGCGGTATGACTAGCTTATGCACCCCTTTTTTTTATTTTAAGTTCTGCAAACTTTGCTTTCTGTATTAAATGTTTTTATTGTTTTCACAGAAACAACCCATGGATGCAGGCTTCAGAATCAAAACGGTTGTGTTCTTCACACCTGAGGAGAAGATGATGACTGTGACAGAGGCCCAGAGACGAGGTTATGGAATCGCAAACACCCCGACGAGGCTGGTTTTGCGAAGCCCAATAACTTCCCCTGAAACATACACCCGGCATGTAAGTGGAATGCTAGTGAAAGTCTGCCCACCCGTGTGCGCACATCATAGTTGAGAGCTAGGCGTGCGTGCGCTCAGACGGAGCTCTCTTATTCTGCCTGTTTTGTGATATACATGCCTAAAAGGTTTTTTTTTTTTTTTTGTTTATCTGGCAACACTGAGATCAGTCGACCAATGACTGTTCAGGTGGAACGTAAGGGAGATGCCATTTACAAAACTTGTAAGGGGTAAAAACTTGTGAAAGACCCAGAGAAACGGAAATATCCGGCGACGCAAAATCCGTTTTTTTTTGGAAACCCTGCCGGACGCTTTTATTTTGGTCTCAAAATGACGACATGTCCAGGGAAAACCGGATGTCTGTAATCTAACTTTAATTGGAGATGGTTGAACATGTTGCGCTACTATCTTAACGCACACGTCTATTGAAGTAACCACATCCGTAAGTATACATTGCTTGACTGTATGGTTAACAGGCATTTACACAATGTTCTGTAAACTACCTTTGCAGGTAGCCGGTGTGCCAATGACTGTGCTCACAACCTCAACAATATTTGAAAAGAAGTGGCTGGCGACTCAAATCCACGCAGGAGCTGCCTGCCCAATACTGAAGGGTAATTTTTGTAGAGCAGTAAATGCTAACCCTAACTACTGAAGGCTTTAATGATCTGGGAATTTGGGGTTTGAGCAGTTTAAACATGGACAGCGGGTGTTTTCTTGAACTTTAATAATCACTTCACTGCAATGAAGCAGATATTTCTTGACTACAATGTGTTGAACTGGTCCAATCCAAGAAATGGTATGGCTTGTAGAGCCTCAAATTGTGTTATAGGATCAATGTTTTATAGATCTGATGGGTAGTGTTTTCCAGTCTGGCTGTAGCGTCATATTCAACTGAGTGGTATCTTGTCCAAGTCTCTAATGACTTTAGTCTAGAACTTTAAGTGTCCATATTTGTTGTCTACCGTCTAAGCTCTGTTTCCTTTTGTACAGGTAGTGTTTCTTTCACTCCCCACTCGCTTAGCTGGTTCCTGCCGAGGCACATTGACCCCCTCATTTTCTCTGGCCAGTTTAATCTGTTGGAGGTGCACATGGGTGTCGACGGCCAGAGGCTCGATGTTGCCGAGAGGGCCAACAGGCGTTACTCCATGTCCGTTACTGACATTTACATCATCATTGAAATCCCTGTTGGGGCTGTCGGTGGCCACTTTAAGGTCAGAGTCACCTCGTGTGTGTGTGTGTGTGTATATATATATATATATATATATATTTTATAACAATCGTGCAGAACTGCCCAATGGGCTTAAAAGATGTCTTGTGTTTTCTAGAGTCGTGTTGAGAATGGTCAGTATCTCACTTCTTATACGATTGAGCTGATGCTCGAGTTGCTCTGGATTGAGGATTCTTCTCACGAGGACACCAGATACAAAGTCCTCCTTCCCATCACCACGCCACTACTGTATCGACCTCCGCAAGTTATTGACAGTGAGTAATTTAACAATCACAAGCATACCAAGATGTACTACGAACCTCCCTAATTGCTCTTTATTTTTTCCCTATAGACACTGTTCCTGAGGAGCAGATATTTAAGATGACGCTTGGGCCTTTCTGCGCTGATGTGGCATTAATGAACATCACCTTCCCCTCTGAGGTTTTATCCATCGCGGACTGCAGTGCACGAGGCCTTAAAGTTTTGGAGCACAAGTTCCCCAAAAGCTGCTCAAAGATGTTTAACCTTGAAGTGCCCTTCACGTACCTTGGTGTTGTTCAAATGGTGAGCGTTACTCGACTTGGGAAATTAAATGCGTTTTTCTTTGCTGGCTAATCTCCCTTTATACATGACTCAACAGAAAGAAATGGGGATTACAGTCTACTCTCTTCACCTGACCTTTGGCTTACTGGTTCTGCCAGAGTCTGCACCGTTTGCTCACACCACTCATCTGGAAGCACAGTTGGTTCACAAAGGTCTGTACTTATGAATATGATGGCTGCATTCAAAACACAAATAGCAAATTTCTAACTGTTTCCTTCTCCAGTTCCTCCCTCTGTCACTGGTGGCTGTGACTATCAAAACTTCTATGTCCTCGTGAAATACGGCACCCACGGCTTCCACTTTCAGACGCTAGTGGGAAAGCAGATGTTGACATCGGGCCTGGCTCAGAAGTACAGCTTCATGGACAATGGAACACACTTCAGTTTCACAGTACCGTTTTCTGCCCACGACGCTGCGATTGAGGTACAGTATCCTTAACCAAATATTAGAGCTGCATCTTGCTGTTTGGTGCAGAGTCTATTGTCTTTCAGTCTAGTGTGTGTAAACTTGGCTTTGTTTCTGCCTCTCAGGCTATAGAGGCGTCATCTATTAGGAGCAGACTCGATGTGACTCTGAGGAATCCGGACACTGACAAAAATATTCAAGAATTCTCCGTGTCTTGCAGTTTCTTGTCAACTCTGATTGGTTGGTTTGGGGAAATGGATATATGTTTAATGCCACACCAAGCATACTAACGTCTGGTCCTCTTTTCAGAGTGTTTCCCCAATGGAACGATGACCGCTCTGGCTATAAAACTGGAGTCGGTTCCCAGTCTGCAACTCGGTCACCTCACCCTCAGAGACCCAACCTGTCGGCCGTCATTCAGCGATGACCGCTATGCCCAGTTTATCTTTACTGGGAACTCCTGTGGCACGACCAGGAAGGTAGCTTACTGCTGAATGTTACCCTTGTTGCAGACTATTGAACCATTTGGTTAACTGCTTTGGTTTTTCTTCAGTTTCTGCCTAATATGATGGTGTATGAGAATGACATTTCTCTGCCTGACCTTGAAACCAAAAGAGACTCAAAGACCGAGCCAGAGTATGAGTAAGTATCTTGAGACTTAAATACTCATCGTGCTTAAATTAGTTGAAATGCATTGCTCATCAATTCCTTTACATTTTGACCGTGGACAGTTTTGTACACTTGTAATGTGAACTATTTCTGACTAACTCCCGTATTGTCTCTTCAGCCTGAAGGTTGCTTGTTATTTTGACATCAACACAAACCACGCTGTGGCCTTCAACAACAGACCTCGGAGGAGCAAACCATATGCTGATAATGCAAGGGGCGTGCTGCAATTTGAAATGCGACTTGCTTTGGGTAAAGTTCTGAATGGCCTTTTTGTGTATCCCAAACATAGACATTTTCCTCTTTAGCACTAAAACTAGACGTAATGCAAAGACATGGCTCAGATGAAAGGTTCTCAAGAATTTAAAGTTAATAACTAGTGGGGTCTAAAGCTAGTAGGCAAGTGCAATAATTCACTTCTGACATGGTTGACTCATTTCTATAACCTCATCAGTTTAATGTCGACAACCTTAAGTTAAATTCACTCGTCTGTATTAGACACATTAATTTCTCAATGTTCCGTGTACAGATCATTATTCTTGTCTGAATCCCTAATTCATTTTATTTCTCTTCACTTAGACTCCTCCTACAGCACATTTCACAGTGTGGATGCCGATCCCATTGCAAAGTATCTACAAGAGCCGCTGTATTTTGAGGTGGAACTAATGAAGTCTAAAAACCCTGAGGTATCACTGGAGCTGGTGTCCTGCTGGGCAACGGAGGACGACAGGAAGTCTCTTCCCAAATGGGACCTCGTCATTAATGGGCAAGTTATTGTGGCATAACAAGATGCAAGTAAAATATGGGTGTTGTGCTTTTCCCTCAAATGGGTTCCAATTGTGTGTACTCGCTGAACTTGTGACATCGTTGCAAAGAACGAGCGAGAACTTAAACATGTATACTTTCATTTACTTGTCTTCAGCTGTGCAAACCCAAAAGACCCATACCAGGTGATCTTCCATCCCGTTTTGCCTGATGCCAGAGTTCACTATCCTTCTAACTTCAAGCGCTTTGAGATCCCAATGTTTGCCTTTGCCAAAGACGAGGACAACTTTAGTCGCCAGGTAATTTGTGCAACAAATCGAGTTATCTTTAGAAAAAAGGAGGGACTGATATGGGGAAAGTTTATGCTTTTAAGTTGGAATTGCATTAACATTAGTTTATATCTTGTAGGTCTTTGTCCACTGTGATGTTGTGGTATGTGATGCTAGAAGTGCAGTGGATAGAGCTTGTAATGTGCAGTGTTCAAACAAGCATGACGGGATGAAAGGCAAGACCTCTAACTCAATTCATTGTTGCACACATGCTCTAGTAAGGTTTCTCAAAGATGGATACACTAGTCCAATTGGGGAACAATGTTTAGCCAAGTGTGGTGGTTAATTATTTTTCTTTTCACAGGTAAACGTGCTATTTCCGAGGGTCACAACATCAAACGTGTCTCGTCGGGACCAATAATCATGAGCTAAATTTAAAATGTTCACACTTTTGTATGTTCCTGGCAATTGCTGATTGGTTCCCTCTGAGGGTTGGAAGAAGTGTTCTAAACTAAATCACAAAATACTTTACCTGTCTTGGTAACTTCTCACTTGGGTGAAAGTCAGCCAAGCAACAGTGAACCTTCTGCATGGTGTAGTTGGCAAATTCCTACAATACACAACTAGCTGAGACATTTTGAATGTCTAGAGCAGTTTTTTAAAAGATTATTATTTTTTTTTTTAAACAGTTTAGTCTCCACATTGTTAAACCAGTGACTCAAAATACAGTTTCGTCAGTGACTCCTAACCTGCAAAATCCTGTAAAAAAAATTGGGCAACAAACTCATGTGTTCCGTAGAATAAAGTCCACGTTGCATATACTAAATTCTCCTGTGTCTCCTTCTTAATGTTAACTACTTTCAGTCTTGCACCAACATGCATGTATATACAAATAAATTGCTACTCATCTGTGCTATATAGCCAATGTTTTGACTTTCATTCTTAACGCATAGCTAAATGGTTTATTTCACTTACTACTGGTCGTTATGTTAATCTGTTGCCTCTGTCACATACTGTAGTTTCTACTCATCTATGCTATATATTCAATTGTTTACTGGTTCAGTATCTCATATTTTTGACTACATATGGCCTTCCCATAAACTATTGTATTTCACTTGTGTTAATCTCATTTAGTCTTGCTGATGACAAACTGCCTCAATGTAGGGAATCTGAGAACCCAAGGGTTCATGCAGAGTGCCTGTATGAAAAAAAAACAGTAGTCAATGTGCAAGCTGCCAATTTAATTGTGAAAGCCCCATTATGTAGTTTTTCACCTTGGCGCACCCCCTTCAGGTATTTAACATTTACTTCAGTGTCGGAAATGCCCAGTTACGATGGATCAGGGGCTGGGAACCTATGGCTCTTGAGGTTTTTTTTTTTTGTTTTTTAATCTGCCCGCAACGCTGTAATTTTCTCTATCGCTCCAGATTACAGCAGAAGTAATTTAAGGTCCCTTTCTTAAAGACGTCTTGTTCTTTTATTAAACTAAGCATCTGTTGATCATCTCCATAGCATGTTATTCTGTCTCTACGTGTCGCGGAGCAATAGTCGCCTGCCAGCGTGGACTGCCACTATATGACATTGTGTTATCACTGCCAGAAAACAGATCGAAGTACCGCCGGCTCCAAAATGTTACATAGCAGGTTTTTTTTTTTTTTTTTTTCCCCCACAGATCCTCGATGGCAATAACTGTCGTGCAAATCGATATATTAAAAGTCATTGTAGCGGCACCTTTTTTTTTTTTTCAACCGGTTTTAAGGTACAATTGTTAGCGTTGCTTTAAGCTACTCTATTGGGTTCTTGTATTTGTAAATTTGACTTGGTCATGAATCTCACTTCTTAATGTAAATGTGAGGAGACGTATACTTTTACAATTTGGCTTCTGTAAGAAAAGTAGACCTATCCAAATGAAAGACGTGCAACAGAAATGAAAGGAAGTTCTACAAAGCAAAATGTGGGTGTCTGGCATGTCTCCCAACGCAAACGCTGGAAAAAAACAACTCACGCGGCTTGTTATGGTTCTTCTGTCAACCGATATGCTTGAGTGCGTCGATTGGGATCACCACCATCTACGTAGATTTTGGCACGGGAACGCCCCTCACCACCACTCAACCCACCCAGTTTAAAGAGGTTCGGTGACTTGGCACCATAAGTTAGGGTGACCAGACGTCCGGTTTTCCCCGGACATTTCCTGTTTTTGAGACTTAAAAAATGCGTCCGGCAGGGATTTAAAAAAGGTCCGGGATTTTGCTTCGCCGGATATTTGTTTCTCTGGGTTTTCACAAACTAGTATTTACCCCTTACACGTTTTGGAAATGGTATCTCCGTTATGTTCCACGCTCTGGCGTGAGCTCTGACGGTATAGAGAAGAGTCATTGGTCAACCGATCTCAGGGTTCTAGATACACAATAATTATCTTCCAAATAATACAACTATTTTGAGCCTTTGGTACCATACTTCACCATTTACAATCTGGCAAAACTGAGCACCTTGCCCACTCAAAACAGGTCAATCTGTGGGGAGGTGTTTTTGACAGGGTAAAAAGGGTGCTGTTTGAAATGATTATTGTGGTATTTTGACCAAAATATGTTACAAACATTACATTAAGACCCCAAGGAATCATATCAACTTGTGGAAAAATTAGTTAAAAAAAAGAATTACGGGTTGGATATAAAGTTCACTAATACAAAGTAAATACAGGAGTAAATATGTTTTAACCATTGTAGGAGTCACTTAAAATCAACACTAGTGTCAATTAGGTCTGTTGTGTAATGCTATATGCATCCTAGTGTCAAATCTGAGTAAAACTTCTCAGTGTTAGGATATCAGTTGCGAGCAATTCCAGGATGCTTTATATTCATTGGTTGCTGGATTAAAAGTTACCCAGATACAACATATACAGATTTTTTTATGAGCTTGTGTAGCCCATTTCTTTTTGTTGTTGATTGGCTGGTAAGTGGCACCTCGCAGCAGAACTCCAGGGGGAGCGCTTGATTCCTCCATGGTGAGGACAGCGCGGGTAGCTCATGTAGGTGCGCTGCGGCACATTAAAACATTAAATAGCCAAGAGTTTTTTTCAGCGTGAGAAATACGATGTGTGGGAGTTAAGACCTAAATGCGTGAGTCTCATGCTCAATGCGTGAGGCTTGAGAGCTCATGTTGTCGCTGCGGCACATTAAAACATTAAATAGCCGAGAGTAGTTTTCAGCGTGAAGAAATATGATGTGTGGCGGGAGAGCAGGAGTTAAGACCAAAATGTGAGCACTTAAGAGCCCTGCAGCTTGTTGCGATGCTCGTGGCGATACACGTTGCGCTTGCGTGCGCATGGGCAAAGACGCAAAGTTCAGTTCCTAGTCCAATTCACCACTACATGCCGCGATGGTCCGAGTATCAACCACATCGGATCGAGTAATCCAGGGGTGTCAATCGGACCGTAGTTGGACCGCACATAGTCGAACAAAGGTGTTACATGAAACGGATAATTTGTTTTTTGTCCGACTAAGCCAGTTATTCGAATGCACGTAAACACGCTAAGTGCTTCAGCGTCCTCCTCTTTAACACCTGTTCCGGATAGTCTTGTTTGCAGCCAATCATGGAGCTGACCTTCCTCACCAGTTTAGCGAGTCAGTTGGTATAACGGCTCCAATGCTGCTCCCCCAGCAGACTACGGAGAAGTAAAGAGCACTGGTCCAACAGACTGGTAGAATATCTCGAAAGATCGAAGTTTCCTCAAGAAAATGAGTCGACTCATCCCCTTATTGTACACAGCATTAATGTTGGCCTTCCAGTTTAGTCTGTTGTCGATATAGACACTAAGGAACTTGTACTCCTCAACCATATCCACATCGTCTCCAAGAACACTGTCAATTTTACTGTGCAGCTCCCACCATACAAACTCCAACCGTCGAACTGCAGCGGTCTCCCTCTCCGCTCGCAGCACATGGGCTTTGTGAGAGCGCGCAGGCATTAGTGTGGCGGGTCCCAGCCCAGTGCGCCACGTTGAAGTCAAAAGCCTTGAGCTCCTCCAACCTCCTACTCCTGTGGCTCCTTGAATGTCATAAGCCACTGCAGAGCAGAGTGGTCCGTCCTCACAGTGAATGTCAGGCCACACAGATATGTCTGATTAAGCTTCCCGCGGGTGATGCAGTAGTAACCCCATTTCTTGCATGGTCCCGATGCCTTCACTGCTTACCCGGTATCCAAAAAAGGAGCATCAAGGGCACTTTTCCGGGTGCAGCTTCAGGCCTGCTGCTGTGATTTTATAGAGCACCAACGGCAGGGAGGCCAGGGCTTGCTTGATTGATTTACCGTAACCAGGATGTTGTCCAGGTAAACCATGCACTGCTGACGGGGAACTCCACTCAATACCTTGTCCATCAACCGTACGAATGTTGCAGCAGCATTACAAAATCCCAAACCGAGGTCCTTCTACTGCCACCACCCCGGTCCGGTGCAGAAAGCAGTCATGGGCTGGACGTCCAGAGCGAGTGTCACCTGCTAATATCCACTGCGGAGGTCCAAGGAAGTGAACCAATCAATCTCTTTGCATTGCATGTTGGTACTGTGGAGATATTTTATATCCTATATACATGTTACAATGTATAACAGTGTATATAATATTGTAGATGTTTATGTGAGGTCTTATCACAATGTTTTAGTATATATTTCCAGCTTTGTTTTAGGACTACACATGCTGATAGTTTTAATTGAGCTCTGTGTGACTGGACACATTCTAATAGAACAGGGGAAGCTGATTGACCAGTGGAGTCAACTTTTATATTAAGAGATCAGTGTCTTCTATGTATGTTCTGAACATCTCCATATATGATCAATATCTTCTATGCCTACGTTCTAAACATCTCCATATATGATCAATGTCTTCCATGTCTATATTCTCTGTGACTCCATATATGGACTCATATTTCGTATGCCAGTTCACCATTTCCCCCTGAAAAGTAAATAAGTGACCTCTAGGTAAAAACCTAAATGTAAGCTGGTTAACATCAATAAATGGACATAAATATGTATGTGTCTCAGGGTATACAGATCTTGTGGTTTCTTCAGAGAGTTGAAGAAATTCCGCAGTCCAGCAAACTGCTTTTCTTCCCAGGATCCATGTCCAATAAAAAATTACACTAAAATGATCTTCAACCTCAAATGTGACCAGTCTGTTCAACGAAAATCAACTACCACAGTAATTACTTCAGGAAAGATTACAAGACACCGGCCTTTGTCAATCAGACCTAAACCAGGCAGTAATAGGATTCACCTGTGTGTGGTTCTCGTTTGGCAGGAACCGCCCTAATCCTGCCCAGTATGTGATCTATTCGCACCCCCAACTTTAGTATAAAGTGCGAAAGCAGGATCATCAGTCAGCAGTTCCCTCTCTCTTGAGCAATGGGTGTTTTAGCTGGAGCAGGAGTTGGGTTTGTAGTTTTTTTTTCTATCCATTGCTTTCACTCAAAGTTTTGAATTTTTCATGCTACTTTCAAAAAGGTTTCAATCTCTTTCAGTTTAATTCTTCTGATGTCAGTTTTGCATATAGAGGCTCAAAAGAAACCCTCTATAAGTAAGTGTCCATTTTTTTTTTTTTATTATTTTGAAGAGTAATAAATGAAGCTTATTAATATAAATATTGAAACCCAGATATTGACTCAAAATGCCTGGGGAACGTCATGCGTGTGGATGTTGGCCCACTTGGAGGAAATCTTCTTGAAGTGTCCGTTGTCTATAGTAAGATGACATTTCTGTTTTTAATATTTATCTGCTGTTTTCCACTTTTAACTGTCCTTTTCCCTCCTCAGACAACTCTGCAATTCTCCTTACATCAAGTCTAGCTGCTCAGTGTGGCTTAAGTGTAAAGATAGACCAGCTGGGGAACGCCATGATTTTTGCATCTCTTCAAAACTGTTTTGCTCAAATTGTGGTAAAAAAACTGGCGCTGTACTTTTTGTGGAGTAGCACCAGATAGAGAGAGATATATATATATATATATACACTTTTTGTTGCCGTTCTGATAATTTAACGTAATATCTATGTTTGTAGGACGATGTAGCTTTCACAACGACATTAAGTCTTCGACTGCATGGGAACCAGGTGGTTGACGAGCTGTACCAGGTGGCTGAAACCTGCCATTACCCTGACTGGGCCTCCAGGGAAATTGTCTGTGAACGCAACTATATGGAGGCAAGTGAATGCAGTGGACACTGGTTATGTGCCAGTCTAAATGATGCATGGCTATGTCCTGTAGGTTTGCTAAGACTGCATTTTGAGAGATGATTAACACTTATGGAGTGGTCTCCTTTCTAGGTTTCAGTAAAAAGGTTGGCTCCAGGTGACTACACCCTGCTTAAACATCCCTTCTCTGGTGCTAAACAGTTCGGTGATCCTCGGCGAGCTGTGGCGGTATGACTAGCTTATGCACCCCTTTTTTTTCTTCTACGTTCTGCAAACATTGCTTTCTGAATTAAATGTTTTTATTGATTTCACAGAAACAACCCATGGATGCAGGCTTCAGAATCAAAACGGTTGTGTTCTTCACACCTGAGGAGAAGATGATGACTGTGACGGAGGCCCGGAGACGAGGTTATGGAATCGCAAACACCAGGACACGGCTGGTTTTGCGAAGCCCAATAACTTCCCCTGAAACTTACACCCAGCATGTAAGTGGAATGCATTTTAAACCAGCTTTGTGTAATGACTTGCTTACACTAGCAGCCAGTGAACTATTGGCTTTGGAACAAATTATGTACTAACTTTAATTTGAGATGGTTGAACATGTTGCGCTACTATCTTAACACACGCGTCTATTGAAGTAACCACATGCGTAAGTATAAATTGCTTGACTGTATGGTTAACAGGCATTTACACAATGTTCTGTAAACTACCGTTGCAGGTAGCCGGTGTGCCAATGACTGTGCTCACAACCTCAACAATATTTGAAAATAAGTCGCTGGCGACTCAAATCCACGCAGGAGCTGCATGCCCAATACTACAGGGTAATTTCTTTTTTTTTTTTGTAGAGCAGTAAATGCTAAACCCAACTACTGAAGGCTTTAATGATTTGGGGTTGGAGCAGTTGGACATGGACAGCGGGTGTTTTCTTGAACTTTAATAATCACTTCACTGCGACGATGCAGATTTATTGACTGGAATGTGTAGAAAACTGGTACAATCCAAGAAATGGTATGGCTTGTAGAGCCTCAAATTGTGTTTTAGATCAATGTTTTATAGATCTGATGGGTAGTGTTTTGCAGTCTGGCTGTAGCTTCATATTTAACTGAGTGGTATCTTATCTAGCTCTCTAATGACTTTAGTCCAGAACTTCAAGTGTCCATATTTGTTGTCTACCGTCTAAGCTCTGTTTCCTTTTGTACAGGTAGTGTTTCTTTCACTCCCCACTCGCTCAGCTGGTTCCTGCCGAGGCACATTGACCCCCTCATTTTCTCTGGCCAGTTTAATCTGTTGGAGGTGCACATGGGTGTCGACGGCCAGAGGCTCGATGTTGCCGAGAGGGCCAACAGGCGTTACTCCATGTCCGTTACTGACATTTACATCATCATTGAAATCCCTGTTGGGGCTGTCGGTGGCCACTTTAAGGTCAGAGTCACTGTGTGTGTGTGTGTGTGTGTGTGTATATATATATATATATATATATATATATATATAAAAATAACAATCATGCGTAAGTGCCCCATGGGCTTAAAAGGATGTCTTGTGTTTTCTAGAGTCGTGTTGAGAATGGTCAGTATCTCACTTCTTATACGATTGAGCTGATGCTCGAGTTGCTCTGGATTGAGGATTCTTCTCACGAGGACACCAGATACAAAGTCCTCCTTCCCATCACCACGCCACTACTGTATCGACCTCCGCAAGTTATTGACAGTGAGTAATTTAACAATCACAAGCATACCAAGATGTACTACGAACCTCCCTAATTGCTCTTTATTTTTTCCCTACAGACACTGTTCCTGAGGAGCAGATATTTAAGATGACGCTTGGGCCTTTCTGCGCTGATGTGGCATTAATGAACATCACCTTCCCCTCTGAGGTTTTATCCATCGCGGACTGCAGTGCACGAGGCCTTAAAGTTTTGGAGCACAAGTCCCCCAAAAGCTGCTCAAAGATGTTTAACCTTGAAGTGCCCTTCACGTACCTTGGTGTTGTTCAAATGGTGAGCGTTACTCGACTTGGGAAATTAAATGCGTTTTTCTTTGCTGGCTAATCTCTCTTTATACATGACTCAACAGAAAGAAATGGGGATTACAGTCTACTCTCTTCACCTGACCTTTGGCTTACTGGTTCTGCCAGAGTCTGCACCGTTTGCTCACACCACTCATCTGGAAGCACAGTTGGTTCACAAAGGTCTGTACTTATGAATATGATGGCTGCATTCAAAACACAAATAGCAAATTTCTAACTGTTTCCTTCTCCAGTTCCTCCCTCTGTCACTGGTGGCTGTGACTATCAAAACTTCTATGTCCTCGTGAAATACGGCACCCACGGCTTCCACTTTCAGACGCTAGTGGGAAAGCAGATGTTGACATCGGGCCTGGCTCAGAAGTACAGCTTCATGGACAATGGAACACACTTCAGTTTCACAGTACCGTTTTCTGCCCACGACGCTGCGATTGAGGTACAGTATCCTTAACCAAATATTAGAGCTGCATCTTGATGTTTGGTGCAGAGTCTATTGTCTTTCAGTCTAGTGTGTAAACTTGGCTTTGTTTCTGCCTCTCAGGCTATAGAGGCGTCATCTATTAGGAGCAGACTCGATGTGACTCTGAGGAATCCGGACACTGACAAAAATATTCAAGAATTCTCCGTGTCTTGCAGTTTCTTGTCAACTCTGATTGGTTGGTTTGGGGAAATGGATATATGTTTAATGCCACACCAAGCATACTAACGTCTGGTCCTCTTTTCAGAGTGTTTCCCCAATGGAACGATGACCGCTCTGGCTATAAAACTGGAGTCGGTTCCCAGTCTGCAACTCGGTCACCTCACCCTCAGAGACCCAACCTGTCGGCCGTCATTCAGCGATGACCGCTATGCCCAGTTTATCTTTACTGGGAACTCCTGTGGCACGACCAGGAAGGTAGCTTACTGCTGAATGTTACCCTTGTTGCAGACTATTGAACCATTTGGTTAACTGCTTTGGTTTTTCTTCAGTTTCTGCCTAATATGATGGTGTATGAGAATGACATTTCTCTGCCTGACCTTGAAACCAAAAGAGACTCAAAGACTGAGCCAGAGTATGAGTAAGTGTCTTGAGACTTAAATACTCATCGTGCTTAAATTAGTTGAAAGGCATTGCTCATCAATACATTTTAAACTTGGACAGTTTTGTACACTTGTAATGTGAACTATTTCTGACTAACTCCTGTATTGTCTCTTCAGCCTGAAGGTTGCTTGTTATTTTGACATCAACACAAACCACGCTGTGGCCTTCAACAACAGACCTCGGAGGAGTAAACTACTTGCTGATGATGCAATAAGCGGGCAGCAATTTGAAATGAGACTTGCTTTGGGTAAAGAAGTTCTGAACTCTTTTTGTGTATCCCAAACATAGACATTTTCCTCTTAGTTCAAGACCAAGCTTTTCACACAATTGATTTTAATTAGTCGTGAAACATCCATGTAATTATTACACAATAGATATCACAAGTATTATTACAAAGACATGGTTTAGATTTTTCTCAAAGACTAAAGGTTTTCAAGAATGCCTTTTCCTAGTTTGGATAACTAGTGGCATCTAAAGCCAAGAGCAATTCACTTCTGATATGGTTGACTCATTTCTATAACCTCATCAGTTTAATGTTGACTACCTTATGTTAACTTCACTTGTCTGTATTAGACACTTTAAGCTCTCAATGTTCCGTGTACATATCATTATTCTTGTCTGAATCCCTAATTCATTTTATTTCTCTTCACTTAGACTCCTCCTACAGCACATTTCACAGTGTGGATGCCGATCCCATTGCAAAGTATCTACAAGAGCCGCTGTATTTTGAGGTGGAACTAATGAAGTCTAAAAACCCTGAGGTATCACTGGAGCTGGTGTCCTGCTGGGCAACGGAGGACAACAGGAAGTCTCTTCCCAAATGGGACCTCATCATTAATGGGTAAGTTATTGTGCCCTTTCTGTGGCATAACAAGATGCCAGTGAAATATGGGCTTTATGCTTTTCCCTCAAACGGTTTCCAAGTGTGTACTCGCTGAAATAGTGACATCGTTGCAAAGAACGAGCGAGAACTTAAACATGTATACTTTCATTTACTTGTCTTCAGCTGTGCAAACCCAAAAGACCCTTACCAGGTGATCTTCCATCCTGTTTTGCCTGATGCCAGAGTTGACTATCCTTCTAACTTCAAGCGCTTTGAGATCCCAATGTTTGCCTTTGCCAAGGGCAACTTGAGTCGCCAGGTAATTTGTACAACAAATCGAGTTATCTTTAGAAAAAAAGGAGGGACTGATTTGGGGAAAGTTTATGCTTTAAGTTGGAATTGCATTAACACTAGTTTATATCTTGTAGGTGTTTGTCCACTGTGATGTTGTGGTATGTGATGCTAGAAGTGCAGTGGCTAAAGCCTGTAATGTGCAGTGTTCAAACAAGAATGATGGGATGAAAGGCAAGACTTCTCACTCAATTCATTGTTGCGCGCACACACATGATCTACTTCAGAGTTGCCAACAATGATTCATACAGTAGTTGGTCTCTAATTGGGAAAACATGTTTAACTAAGATGAATAATTCTTTCCACAGGTCAAAAACGTGCTGTTTCCGAGGGCCATAACATCAAACATGTATCATCAGGCTCAATACTAATGAGCTAAAAAGAAAATCATCCTAATAAAAAAATTAATGATTTCACACTTTTGTATTTTCTTGTCAATATTTCTTATTTGTCCGATGAGGGCCCAACTGAGGTTAAGGGAATTTCACCCTATTGTCCCAAATTCTCCAAGTTATTAGGCAAATGACAGGTAGTTGACCTCTGAGAATATTGTATCCAGCCAATGAGGACTTTGGGTTGACGGTTAGCCACTGTAATATATGAACTATCCACTTAGTGGTGACATTCACTTAGGGATGCTAAAAGGATGACTTCCTTACCCCAAAACATAATGGTTAAAAAGTACATTATGCCAGAACGGTGTTCTTGGGCTCTGCATTTTTCAGGACTGAGTTGTGTGATTTGGTCCTCTTACAATGATCAGTTGGCATTTATGATTAAGCGCCTATGTGAAAGTATCAACAGCTCTAGATGAAGTAAGACATCAAGTCTGGATAACTTCAAACTAACATTCTTATTTCATTTTCAACAAGTACGTGTGAGGAGATGCTATACGCCTTTGTCAGGGTTTCAGTCAAAAGTGGACCCCAATGAAAGAAACTTAGACAAGCAGGTAGAATGAACAATCTTTTAGTCTCTTTTTTATTTATTTTTTTTATTCATATTCTTACTAAGTTGTATGATACCACAAGGGCTATTTGAATTATTTTGGCGTTATTTTTAATGCTTGTCAGATTTAAGATGTCTATATCTTACTGGTTGAGAGTTATTGTGAAATAAAAGCACTTTAAGAATTAACATCTCTTTAATAATGAAGTGAAATCTGTAGCCGTACCATCAAGCTCTCATAAAACAAATGTGCGTTTTTTTTTTTTTAAACCTAAACTGATTCACCTTTTTAAAAGGATTTCCAAGTGACCTCATACGTAATACGGTCAAGTCACAAGAGACTAACGTAGGGAATGGGGCTATCTCTACGTGCTGATTGTGTATGTGATGCTATCTGAAGATGTTATCTACATGTTTGTGATGCTGAAAACATCTTACAAATAAAACTGAAAGGTTATTTAATTTTAAGTTATATCAAGTGTTTGTTTTTATGTTCAAAAACCCAGCTGAGGATTTAAACACAGACACACCAGCGTCAGGCCGTACAACGTGAGGAAGGTCTGCGCGGCCCGTGGAGATGACTCCTTCGTTATGAGGATAAACAGCTCCTCCGCCCGTCACTTGGAATCTGACCTCACAGCTGAGAGCCCTGTTTACTTATGACACAGCTGCTGTCCACACACAGTGAGCCCTGCACACAAGTCCACCACTGAACAGCCCTGGCCGCCCTTAGTTATCTCAGTGAATCAGAGACGTGACCGGCATTGTTTCTACACAGCGGATGACAAGTCTGGGCAACCTGAACTCATCAATGAGGTCATGGTGCTCTGAGGGATGACACAGGGGAATTAATTCTTTTTTTTTACTGAGACATGTTTTACACACCAAATATTTTCCCTCAAGCATCCTCAGCTCCTCTTACGTTTCTGATTATTTACTCCCACTTTGAGTTGGAGACCTCCGGGACTGAGACGAGGTGTTACAACTGATTGTGATCTCTCATAAAACGGGTTACACCTTTTGATTACATTCACAAAGACAAAAACATCCCGTCAGTGAGGAATATTTTGACTCTACAGACTTGAGGAAGCAACAATATATAAAACTTGAGTGTTATAGTCATACCTGACCATCATTCTAAACTCTGATCTGATAAGATTTAGCCGAAAACACGTACAGTAATAATCATAAACATGTTAAGCAGGCACGTGCACATACATTTTTGTGGGGCAGGTGCTCAAACTCCAAAAAAGGGCACCCATTGCCAAAAAGAGATTCTGACAGAGTTGAAGCATGATCAGTGTTACACTGATGATGCTGTCCTTGACCTGCATTTCCTCAGGGCAGGATAAGACAGCTAGCTTACATTTTCTTCATGAACAAAGATGAATTATTATATGGCAACAACAGTACAAGCTGTGATGGTTAACATGTTTCAAATTGGATGTTTCCACAACATATATACATAGGGTGTATTAAACTTTTACATTGTTATTTTAGGCTTAAATTACATCTACAAAGATGATTAAGAGGGCACACACAGCTCTCTCCCTCAGACAAGGGTCAACAACGCCAGACATAGACAGACCCAGCGGCCTTGTACTGCTCCAGTCTGAACCGTGGAGAGAGGAGACTGCAGAGCGAGGACCAGGAGGCCCAGACACCACAACGATAAGAGAAGAGACGAGGGGGGAGACGTTAGCCAGAAACCTCACATTCCTTAAAGTAACCAGCTTGGACGGGGACAGGGGTCACACTGAGTGACGATTACTAATATGTAATGAGGGAGTGGACGGAGGCGGCACCTGCATTGAGTGTGAGGTATAAATAAGATGTGATTGTGTTTGTTCGGGGCTTGGGAAAAACAGATGTGGAGGGAGGTCGTTGTCTTTAATACCAGACCCAGCCCAGGTTTATTTGTGAGACTGTCGGTTACAAATACATCTATGTGAATTGAACTCTGATCCAAACTGTGTCCTGTGGGTGTTTGCTTACTGAGGTCCAGAGGGTGAGTATCCTGTGGCATCTCACCAGCAGTCAGATAGGAGAGAGATACAAGTTTATATGCATCAGGTTAAGAGATTAGTCAGAATGGACCAAAAAGGAAGAAATCCAGCCACAACAAAGCGTTCTGAATGGGTAATGTGTTGTCATACCAGCCAGTATCGCCCTCCTCACCAGTCTGATAAGGATCCGTATTGCTCTCTGACGTCATTTTCAAAATGAGCGATATTGATCGTCATCTACAGCCAAGAGGAAATTCAGAAGCAGCGAAAATGTGTTATTGAAAGTGATGGAACCTAAAAACTATAGTTTGGATCACTTGTGTTGTTACTTAACTGTAAAATAAAATGTATTTTTGCTGAGCCATGTTGTCCGTTTTCTTCAAGATTTGTCCTATTGAAAATAACTACAAAGGTACATTTGTGTTTTTATTTTGCAACAAACAGGTCTTGTAATAAATTGCACATAATGTTTGTCAAATTAACAAATATTTTATACGTCACCATTTAGTCTCAAAACTTAAGTATAATATTATGAAGGTATATGTAATGACTGGGTAATTACTCTGTAGGTGTGGGTTTATTATATATGTCAACAAAAAGATGATAAACAATGTAAATATCAGTACATGTTAACTGTATGTACCTGTCAATATTTCCAAATAAAAAAAAAGGAAAAGAACAATTGAAGTTTAGACTTTAATCTTTGTTTGTCAATTTAAAAAAAGGACAGTAATCATTTTGCCTCTGTGTTTAAGAAGTTGAGAGGGTAAAAGTGAATCAGTCAAATAAATGAAGTAGTTTAGTCGGAAGACCATACACTTGCAAGCCTGTCATTTATTTCTCATACATCTGCCAATCACCAACAAGAAGTAAGTGCCTTGTATCAACTTCACCACCCTGGAGCCCTACAAGCTCTCTGTTGTGCTTCATATGAATTATGAAATATTATATAATTGACAAATGGGTGAAATAGTTGTCATTTGCGAGGCAATTTGTATTTTTCTTCCACCCGACTCATTAAAGTAAAGATTTATGAATTTAATGAGTGCTCATAATCACACAGTGAGTGTGGGAGCTGAGTGGTTCACACAGGGCTGAGACTATTACTCTTTCATTAGAATGAGGTGTGAGTTCAGTGAGCATATACAATGAACTGGAATCAAATGCAAAGGCTCAATTAAATATATATTTTTTTAATCCATTGCCAGAGATGAAGAAGCTCCATCAAGACATATACAGCTCCACATTGTGGAAAGAAAGCATGGTGCAAAACTAGTACAAAAGTATTTCCTGTGGATTAGTCACATATCAGATATGATTCATCCTGTGGTGCATGACAATATAATTTAGAGAGAATGCAAGTTAAGAAATGTCCCTTTAGGGCTGCAGTGCCCAACACATTTTCTTCAAGAAAAGGTGATCGTGTGTCTTTCTTACTTAAAATAAGGTGGTGGGCCGGATTCGGTGGTATTATATTTCACGTCCACGTCTCCGCGTGCTCCAGCACCATTTCTAGATTGAAACGACAGCGGAAGTGTTTAACGTGTACTTCGTGTCCAGTGCTGCATTCTGCCACTAGGGAGCAGTGTCGTTCTTCGCACAGTGTTTCCACGACGGGAAAATTAAGTTTCTTTTGAATTTGGTGTCATATTGAAATACATATTTAATCAGAAATCCAGTCCAAAGCTTACATTACTCCAAGTTTCACATTTTATTATAAACCGAGTTATACTAATGTGGTCCTACGGTTCCTTTGAGGGTTTTATTCTTCATCTTTTACGGAAAGAAAAAGTTTGGCGTTCTGTCCAAAGAGTTGTTGAGTCAACTGTTGTCATTTCCCACGCTGTAGCATGTGTCGAGTCATAACCAAAAGAAACATTACTTTGAGATGCATATATGGATTTTTAAACTAGCAATTTGCAGGATCCTTCATAGAAAGTGTGTTGTATTTCACGTTTCTTGAAATCAAAATGTTTGAGCTCAATTTAAATTTGTCACTCCCTGTGCGTTCCAATACCCAAACATTTGCGTTAAAATATAGTGCGTCAAATGCAGTACGAAAAACAGCACGTCCCACTGTAACATGTTGCCATATACACAACATAAATAAAATCACACATATTGCATTATCATTTAATAAAAACATTTATATATCGTCTATATTTATATGCATACATAAATGTTATACATGCATACATATATTACACATGCAATTGCAAACAATCGTCAAAATTAAGACACCGTTAAAGTTTAATTATAATATTAACTTTTGAATCTTAACCCTGTCAAACTGATGTAATGTTATGTGAATAAATAATAAACTTTGTGCTGGTTAGATCTGCCAAACCGAATTACAGCTCATGTTAACCACTACGGAGACAACATTTAAAATATTTGGAGTAGATTCATTTAAGCAGACACATGCTTCATGACTCAGCTAAACATAAATGTGATTATCTAATATTAAATCATTTAGTAATACAGCTTTAGATGACACATCTAATATTTAGGAACACACACACACACTTAGAGCAATATGGCTCAGTCTTAGGAAAGTTAAGAAAATAAACTTGCCCTGGGCTAGCCTCATTTGCACCATCAGATGTCCTGAGCCGATATCTGCGGTGGGTTCATAGAGTCTTGGTTTTGAGCTGAAGCCAACTAGAAGGCATGTTAGGATAAAAGATTGGACCAATCACTCTACCTATACTGAGGCCCAACTGGCGATGCTCTTTTGTTGTAAGGCAAGCTCATTTTCATTCAGCATGTAGTGGTCGAAGAACTTTAAAACATAAAGACCATAGGCATTAAAATGTTAAACAGCTTAATGTGTAGGATATAAGGTGAATTAACACCTACTGTTCTTTTGGTTCCACAGGAAGCAACACTGAAAGAGAAATATGCAACGCGATCATCGCTGAAGGTCGGTTTGCAGGACTGGTCCTTTAGGGTCAGCCTACTTGGGATGATATCGGTCACAGAATCCACCTTCACAGCCGTAGCGGTCATCATTCCATTGGGGTAGCACTGATGGTAGAGGGTGTAATGGTGAAGAAAATGTCCTACAATCACATATGCAAAGATATATGTCATATGTTAAGGGGAAGTTGCAGGCCAAGAAAAGATCAGCAGGCAGCATCTTTGCTGGTATGCAACAGAAAGAAGTCAACGCGGGCTCTTAGTGATTCTGAGGTGATCAAGACAAAGGAAAGTTAGCCACTGCATACAATTAATGGTGAGATGGTATAGTGCGACATACCTCAAAGGTTGTGTCCTTGGCAGTGTACGGCAGTACAAGGCTGAAGTGTGTGCCATTTTCTTGGAACTGGTAGCCAGCCATCTCAGGTGTCAGCAGTTGATGCCCAACCATTGCCTTCAGATTGTTGCCTTGACTCCCGAATTTCACGTTGATGTCAAACTGGTTCTGGTCACAGGTGCCAGTGATGGTGGGTAGCTCTAAAAAGGAGAACCATATTTCACTTATGTTCAGTGAGGTTGACTCCTTTCATATATAAGTCAACATTTTTGGTCATTTTGCTTCGATATTACATTTTCCAGCCGACTAATGGATAACGTTTTTAATATCACCTGAAGACACCAAAAATGATAGTTCAAAAGGTATACATTTTAAGAGTACTTGGAAATGTCATGACCATATTGGTTAAATCTCTTCCAGTCATCATTTGGGTCACAACAATTGTGACCTAGATACCATGAAATGGTAAATATCTCACCAACATCCTGCAGAGATGCCTGCAACTTAACTGGGTGGGCAAATGGAGTTTCTTCAGGCAGGATGATAAACCCAAAGACCAGAGAGAGGAAGTAGGTTGTAACCAAGGGTTCAGGATTCTGCAGATATAAACAACTCAGTCATATAACTGAAACACAGCAAATAAGCTGGCACCCAGAGACATTCAGAATCTATAATTTCACATACATCTTTCAGAACAATATCTGCATCAAAGAGAGATGCTCTTGGTGCAGAGGTGCTCCTGGACGGTAAAGCCGCTGGCATTGCTCTCTTCAACAGTGAGCACAGTGGTGAAGAAGGTGATGTTCCTCAGCGCCACATCATGAAGAAGGGGTCCCAAGAGAAAGCTAAACACCCGGGCCTCTGGGACAGTATCTGAGGGAAAGTTAACGGGTTTATATCATTTCTCCACGAGCCTGAAGTTCTGTCATCTAGCAGATAACTTACTTTCTTGGACGTGGAGAGGTTGAAGCATAAGAGGGGTGGTAATGGGGAACAAAACCTTGTATCTGGTATCATCGTGAGTCTCAGCGTTCCGCCACAGTACCTCAAGCATGGGCTCCACAATGTAGGCGATGTGGTACTGGTAATCTGGGCCATGGCTCTGCAATGATTAATGACATTTTAATAAAATATACAACTATAGTATTTCTAAGCTAAAGAACGTCCCGACCTTGTAGTGTCCATCAGGTGATCCGACTGGGATCTCAATGACTATGTGGAAATCTGTGGTGGATAGCGTGTATCCTCTTGAGGCCATCTGAGATCTATCAAGCCTCTTCCTGTTGATGCCCATGTGCATTTCTAGGATTTTAAAACTGCCATCAACTAGAGGTGTCACACGACGAGGTACGTGCCAAGAGATTACATTGTCGAAGAGAACACCACCTGTTAATGATAAAACCAACTGTTGACATGTCTGACAAACTATTGGTAACCGTTTATACACCAATTGTGCTAGACTTGCCTGTGGGACAAGCAGCTGCCAAGTTCACCACATTCAGACCATGTGGTGCCTTGTAGTAGGCACTCACCCTGAAAACATCCATAGAGACTCCACCCACCTAAGAGATGACAGGTTTAATGTTATATTTTTAAGACCAAGTTTTATTGCAAAACACTTGGTGGGTGCGTTGCTTACATCTTCTGAATACGTCTCTGCTGTATTGTACGGGGATCGTACAACCAGACGAGTCAAGGTCGCCATGGCACCGTAGCCGGCTTGTTCAGCCTCCCTCAGTACCGTCGACACTGGTTTTGGAGTGTAAAATGTCAACTTCCATATACCATATGTTGCCGCAGAGGTCAGGGGCACATATATCCTGCAATTTAACATTAAAAATAATCTAGTCTGTGTTACGTACTTTGTTGTCCACGTAGCAGCCCAGCAGAGACGAGTAAATGCTGGTGTTCCCCCACGGGTCAGACTCCATGCTGTATCCACACTGAGCAGCCAAGTTGGGGGTCAACAATATGTGCTGGCTGCCATCTGGGGTAAATGAAGACAAGCATGACAGGACACTACTCTCCAAATGATAAACAAAATCATGCCTATAGCACATTGTATACTTACTGATGGCCTCCACCTCAAGCTCATTCCCTACTGCTAGAGTCTTGTCCAATGACAGCCTCATTAGATTACCCATGCAGTCTGAATGTAAACCACTGCCTATTAAAGAAAAGGCTTGTGAGGAAGAGTAAACGGTTTGTTACATGATAAAGTAATTGTTTTAAATTCAGGCTTACTTGACTGTGAATTGACCTTCACATTTGGCCTTGCTTGACCCAGGAAGATTACTGCAGCCATCAAGTTCCATAACAAACTTCAACAAGTAAAAAATACAATTCAGAGACATTAAATGAGCAGCAAGTAGTCTTTGAAAAAAAAAAAATTAACTTACATGTTACCAAGCCTCCACATGTTGCAGTCTGAGGGAATTCAATCACTAGCAGAGCTTGGCACTGACCACACAGCACACCCGCTAACAGACCAACTCTGAAAATAAGTGACTGAGTGCTTTCTGATCCATCACCAGCTGTTTTATACATCAGTTAATTACAATACACAGGTGAGAACATCACAAGCTGTTTCAAAGGCACCCGTAGCAGGTGATCTTCCATCCTGTTTTTTCTAATGCCTTCAGTTTTTCTTTGTAACTGCTAACATTTTCAGATCCTAATGTTTTCTTTGCCAAAGACAAAAGAAAAAATGTTATTCTCTTCTTCCCCTTTTTCAAAAAGTCTTCAGTTTTGTGGAAATAAATATAAACACCATAAACATCAATCACAATATCATTATTTTATATCTTTGTCCACTGTAATGTTGCGCTCCAGTGGGACCTCTCTCACACTGATATCATCTCACTTTTACAAACACAAGTAAGGTTTCCATTTTTACAAGGGATGGGATAACTACTCGAGTTGGTGTTTTCCAATTGGGGAAACATGTTTATTTAATGTCTTCATTATAGTGGCTAAGGCAAGTGTCTGCGCCCTCTTAGTCTCTGAAAGCTGAATCTGTCTTCCACAAGGAAACGTCAAAACGTGCTAAATATGTGAATATTATAGCACGGCACAATTGTGGAGAGAATACAAATAGGTCTGTTGAGATAAAACGTTTTCTCTCTGTAGTCTGATAAAATAACTGCACTGGATTTTTAAACAGTGTTGGGTATTTATACCAGGTTCTGTTTAAACGCTCATGTCTGATGATTTCTACCGGCGGAATGTCTTTTATATATATTTTTTTTTTTTCTTTATTTCTTCCACAGGCCAAAGATGTGCTGTTTCAGATGATCGTAGTATGAAACATGTCTGCAGGACTAATACGTAGACAACATAAGATCCTAGTAAAATTGATTTTCTTTCAGGTTTGAGTGCCAATCTGTGTTTTTTGAAGCATTATTGCTAAATTAGTTTAGATCAAAGCTAGACACATATTACTTCCCCAACCCTCAGTTAGAAACTCATAACAGGATTTTTTTGTATTTATTTCTTAGCTAAATATACTGAGGGAATTTTATACAATTGTTTTTAGCAAAATTACTCTGCCCACATAATCAGTGTAAGAGAATTGTTTCCTGGTCCGGGCAGTTTTTAATCAAACATCCAGTAAAAAGCCACTTAAATATTTATACAAACTATTGTATAATGTTTTCAGTTGATTTAATAATGTAAACTACTTTTACTAATAAATACAGTTCTCATTGCCAGGATAGGTGTTTTCTCTCTAGTCTGTTAACTGTTAAACTGCATTGAGTATTTATACACTGTGGTACTTTTATACTCGCAGGGCCGATTTCTAATGGCAGAATTGTTTTATTTGCGTCTGTAAGTTTTGCAATTGAGTTTGCGACATTGAATTATCCAAAATATGATTATTTTGTTGAAGGAAATTATCTAAGAGTTTGAACACCCTACATTTAAGTTAATAAGAAAAGTTGATGCGACTCGTTTCAAAACGCATCTGGTTTTGCAGTAGTACCTAGGAATCAGGAAGTTGTAAATTTGTAGAAAGAAAACTCTGCATCATGATCTCCAGGAAATTAAGTGTGTTCTGCCAAAAGGTCATCTGGACCCAAAGGAAGGAACTCAAATGGGTGGCCAAGTTCTTCCACAAAGGGCTTCGGTTGAGTCAGACTGATTTGAAGGTGGAAAAATCTCCCAGAATGGATGGATTTACATATATGCTGAAGATGCCAATACATTAGACTTGTTGAACATTGCCTTGTACTCTTCAAAACACTTGCCACTGGGTTGCTACTCCAAATCAGCTTCTCTGCTCATTTTGCCTCTATTTGGCACACATCCGAAATAGAGGATGGTTATGGTATTATTGAGACCTAATGTGTTAAAGCCAGCAGTGTGCTGGTTTCCACTGATACTAACATTACTCTAATCACACCGAGAAAAGGAAAAATATGCCTCATGGCCAATATTAACATAGGCATCGAAATTACAAATACATGTTTTAATAACCTGGATTTAAAAAAAAATTATAATCTGTAATGCATCTGCCAGAAAGCCTGAACATAAAACATAAGTCACCAGAAGAACTATATTTACCAGATGATGGGATCCTGTCATACTACAATGACTGTTATTACCATGTGGTTTCTCAACTCTACACACAATCCTCTGAAAAGCATATATCAAATAGTACACTCGAGTGGACGGAAAAATTGCTGCCCCGAATGCATGACCAATGGAACAAAAACCAAAAGGACTTTTCAAAGATCTGATACAAATAGAGTAAGAGTTTGTAGAAGTGTAAAGAAACTAGTTTATTACAAAGTTTGAGGTTAACACAATAGGCCCAGAGGATATTCTTCTTTGGTTGGGTGAGTCTGTTCCTCTTTCCACTAGAAAGAAAAACAACTTGCGATCAAACTGCATATGATTTCATGACAAAATGTTGTCCAAATGTCCCTTACCCCGTTTTACTCTTTTTATCTCTTGTCTGTGGTTCATCTGGTAGGCAGGTTGCACACACTGGCCTCTGCATGAACCATCAGCCTGGCTGTGTGCATCACAAATCTCTGCATCACAGTGGACAAAGATCTGTAGACGGACAGAAGGGTTTGTTATGGGGCTACCATGTGATGGGGCCAATACACGCATCTTTGGAATCAACTCATTTTACCTTGTCTTTCAGAACCTCCTCATCTTTAATGAAGGTGAACATCTTCATAGAGAAGCGTTTGATGTGGGATGGGACTAAAACCCTAGGATCGCTCACAACAGGATGGAAAATTGTCATATAGCTGTCATCTGGATTCTCACAGCTGGGGGGGGAATAAAACACATGTGAATGCTTCTTTTTAAACTCATACAGTTATGCTTTCTGGAACATAAACCCTGAAGTTTTGAGCCTGCACCTAGCTTCATGCTACCAATTACCTGTCCACAATGAAATCCCAGCTAGGCAGAGATGTCCGGTCTTCAGCAAGTGTAGCCCAACAGTTCTCCAAGATGAGCTCCAAATTTGGGTCAGTAGACTCAACCAGCTCCACCTCAAAATACAGAGGCTGCCTCAGATATTTCACAACTGGATAATCTTCTGATCGGTAGAAGAGCTCGTATGATGAATCTGGTGGAGAAGAGTCTTATCAGAAAGAGAAATGGCTCAGTCTTAGGAAAGTAAAGAAAATAAACTTACCCTGGGCTAGCCTCAATTGCACCATCAGCTGTCCTGAGCCGATATCTGCGGTGGGTTCGTAGAGTCTTGGTTTTGAGCTGAAGCCAACAGTCTGAGTCTCATTGACCACATAGTAGCAGGAAATAGTTTGTCTTGGGGAAAAGAAAATACACTGAAGGGGTTGAACACTCACTAAAAGGCATGTTAGGATAAAAGATTGGACTAATCCCTCTACCTGTACTGAGGCTCAACTGGTGATGCTCTTTTGTTGTAAGGCAAGGCAATCTCATTTTCATATAGCATGTAGTGGTTGAAGAACTTAAAACATAAAGACCAGAAGCATTAGAAAGTTGACCAAAACGATGTGAAGATTTAAGGCGAATGAACACTTACTGTTCTTTTGGTTCCACAGGAAGCAACACTGAAAGAGAAATATGCAAAGCGATCATCGCTGAAGGTCGGTTTGCAGGACTGGTCTTTTAGGGTCAGCCTACTCGGGATGATATCGGTCACAGAATCCACCTTCACAGCCGTAGCGGTCATCGTTCCATTGGGGTAGCACTCTGATGGTAGAGGGGGCAAGGGTGAAGAAAATGTCCTATAATTCCTTTTTTTTTTAAGGTAGTGGTTCTGCTCAAGTCTTACCCGTTGTTGTTAAGGGGAAGTTGCAGGTCACGAAAAGATCAGCAAGCACCCAGCCTTTGCTTGTATGCAACAGAAAGAAGTTAACACTGGCCCTTAGTGAATCCGAGGTGATCAGCTGTAAGACAAAGAGGAAAGTTATCCGGTGCAGATGATTTATGGCAAGATGTTTTAGTGAAGCATACCTCAAAGGTTGTGTCCTTGGCAGTGTACGTCAGGACAAAACTGAAGTGCGTTTTGTTTTCTTGGAAATCGTAGTCAACCATCTCAGGTGTCAGCTGTTGATGACCAATCATTGCCTTGAAATTGTTTCCTTGACTCCCGTATTTTACACCGATGTAAAACTGGTTCTGGTCGCAGGTGCCAGTGATGGTGGGTAGCTCTAAAACCAGAATTATTTTTATTCACAATTTGATCGTGCATTATTCTCCTCTTATCTCAGGACAGGGGTGGGGGGGATTTGGGGCAATATCATTCTACATCACATCTTTAAGATGACTGACATACACTTGACTCAATGTCTATTTTACCTTTTGATTTCTCCCGAGTACAGGAACAGATTTTTGCAAAAGATTTTAAAGACATTACAAAAATATATACATTTTAAAAGTACTTGGGAACTGTAATGGCGGTTGAATTTCCCTCCCTAGTCACCTATGAGCTAGATACTATGCAATAATAAATAACTCACCAACATCCTGCAGAGATAACTCCAATTCAACTAGGTGTCCAAATGGAGTTTCTTCAGGCAGGATGATAAACCCAAATATCAGAGAGAGGAAGTAGGTTGTAACCAAGGGTTCAGGATTCTGCAGATATAAACAACTCAGTCATATCACTGAAACAGAGCAAATACGCTGGCACCCAGAGACATTAAGAATCTATAATTTCACATACGTCTTTCAGAACAATATCTGCATCAAAGGGCACCAACAGAGAGATGCTCTTGGTGCCATTGGAGTAGAGGTGCTCCTGGACGGTAAAGCCGCTGGCATTGCTCTCTTCAACAGTGAGCACCGTGGTGAAGAAGGTGATGTTCCTCAGCACCACATCATGAAGAAGGGGTCCCAAGAGAACGCTAAACACTCGGGCCTCTGGGACAGTATCTGAGGGACGGATAACAGGTTTATAGCATTTCCCTACGAGCTCATGGTTCTGTCGTCTAACAGATAACTTACTTTCTTGGACGTGGAGAGGTTGAAGCATAAGAGGGGTGGTAATGGGGAACAAAACCTTGTATCTGGTATCATCATGAGTCTCAGTGGTCCTCCACAGTACCTCAAGCATGGGCTCCACAATGTAGGCGATGTGGTACTGGTAATCTGGGGCATGGCTCTGCAATGATTGACATTTTAATAAAATATACAAACAAAAAAAATTATTGTATTTCTAAGCTAAAGAACTTCCCAACCTTGTAGTGTCCATCAGGTGATCCGACTGGGATCTCAATGACTATGTGGAAATCTGTGGTGGATAGCGTGTATCCTCTTGAGGCCATCTGAGATCTATCAAGCCTCTTCCCGTTGATGCCCATGTGCATTTCTAGGATTTTAAAACTGCCATCTACCAGAGGTGTCACACGACGAGGTACGTGCCAAGAGATTACATTGTCAATGAAGAGAACACCACCTGTTAATGATAAAACCAACTATTGATGCAACTGTAACCTTTTCTAGTCACCAATTGTGCTAGACTTGCCTGTGGGACAAGCAGCTGCCAAATTTGCCACACTCAGCCCATGGGGTGCCTTGTAGTAGGCACTCACCCTGAAAAGGTCCATGGAGACTCCACCCACCTAAGGGACATCAGGTTTAATGTTATGCTTTTAAGGCCAAGTGTAATGCAAAACACTTGATGGGTGCGTTGCTTACATCTTCTGAATAAGTTTCTGCTGTATTGTACGGGGATCGCATAACCAGACGAGTCGAGGTCAACATGGCACCGTAGCCTGCTTGTTCAGCCTCCCTCAGTACCATCGACACTGGTTCTGGGGTGTAAAATGTCAACTTCCAGATACCTTGCTCCGTCCCAGAGGCCTATAGGTAAGTGGAGAATTAATTATTTTCCTCCGTTCAATAAGATAACAAATGGTGCAGCTTGAAAAGCAAGTCCACTGTAAAAGGTATAGTTACACATACATCAGGAATGATGTTGATCTGTTTAATATCTTGAGCGTGTCCCTTAGCATTAGTATCAGAAGTAGCAATGTGGTGCGAGACCTAAAAACAAGAAATGGAAACTTTGTTAGTTAGAGACCAGCTGGTAGAACTATCAATGTTAAAATGACCTACCTCCATGTAGTTCCTGTCGCAGAGAATTTCCCTAGAGGCCCACCAAGTGTAGCTGCAAGTGTGTGTCACATCATGAGCAACCACATCTGATACACTGGGGCCGTACATCTGGAGCCTTAAGCCAATTTTAAAGGTTTTGTCTTCCTTTAAAATGCATGAAACAATAATTTGGCATTAGGGGGAGCATACAAAAAAAAAAAAAACGAGCAATTTAACATAAACAAATACTTTAGTTGGTATCAAAAGTAGTGGCTATGATACATTTTCTTTCACAGGTCAAACAATGGTCGTTTTAGATTACCACTCTTAAAATAAAAAAAGTCATCAAGAACACTCAGGCAAAAATTTCTAACAAAATGATTAGCTTTTAAAAAAATATATATATAAAATGGTACAAATTTACAAACATGTTTCTCAATGGCAAATTATAATGAAATGTCATTGAATAAAAATAGCTATAACATACTTTGTTTTCCACATAGCAGCCCAGCAAAGATGAGTAAATTCTGGTGTTACCCCACAGGTCAGACGCCATGCTGTAGCCACACTGAGCAGCCAAGTTGGGTGTTAACATTATGTGCTGGGTGCCATCTGGGGGAAATAAAGACAAGCATGACATCTCTCCTAGTGATAAACAAGTCATGCTTATTGGCACATTGTATACTTACTGATGGCCTCCACCTCAAGCTCATTCCCTACTGCTAGAGTCTTGTCCAATGACAGCCTCATTAGATTACCCACGCAGTCTGAATGTATGCCACTGCCTGTTAAAAGAAAAGGCTTGTGAGGAAGAGTACATGTTCTGTTACATGAAGTAATTGTTTGAATTCCGGCTTACTTGACTGTGAATTGACCTTCACATTTGGCCTTGCTTGACCCAAGAAGATTACTGCAGCCATCAAGTTCCATAACAAACTTCAAGAAGTATAACAAATAATTTAGAGACACGACATGTGCAGCTAGCAGTCTTTGAAACCACAAAAACTAAATTAACTCACATGTTCCCAAGCTCCCACATGTTGCAGTCTGAGGGAAGCCAAACAAACGAACACGCGGAATACAATCACTATGAGAGCTTGGCACTGAATACCTAGTGCGCCCGATAACAGACCAACTCTGAAAATAAGTGACTGAGTGCTTTCTGATCCATCACCAGCTGTTTTATACATCAGTTAATTACAATACACAGGTGAAAACATCACCAGCTGTTACAGAGGCCCCCGTAGCAGGTGATCTTCCATCCTGTTTTGCCTAATGCCTTCAGTATTTCTTTATAACTGCTTACACCTTGAGATCAAAATGTTTGACTTTCCCAAAGACAAACATTACAATAAAAATCCCAAATGACTTAATCACAACAGCCACAAGTCGACTACTGAACGCACCAAGTTCCTGCAGCACAAATATCAGATCTGGCGTGATCAGCTGCAGCCAATGAGCGCCAAGCAGAGCGTGACGTTGAAAAATAAATCGAAGCATTATTATTAAACTTGGTGACCCCGAAGTCATTGCTGTATATTAATCGTAATCGATCAGTCCAATCAGCTGAAGCATCTAACCAAAAAACTATGAGACGGTGTTGAGCGTTACAACACATCCTGGAAGGCTATTCTTGTGCGTCCTCGCTCATTACTCATGCAAGGTTGTCTGAAAAGGACTGGATTCGACTGACTGCTACCCAAACAAACAAGGTAAGCAGCAGCTTTTTAATAAAAATCTACATAGGTAGAAATAAGAAACTTAAGCCAGTGTCTGCGCCCTCTTAGTCTCTGAAATCTGTCTTCCACAAAGAAACGTCAAAAGCTAAAATGTAATGATCCAAGTTACGTGTTAAATATGTAAATATTACAGCACGGCACAATTGTGGGGAGAATACAAATAGGTCTGTTGAGACAAAATGTTTTCTCTCTGTAGTCTGATAAAATAACTGCACTGAATTTTTAAACAGTGTTGGGTATTTATACCAGGTTCTGTTTAAACGCTCATGTCTGATGATTTCTACCGGCGGAATGTCTTATTTATTTTCAATTCTTATTGTGACGGCATTAAATAACCCATAATATATATATATATATATATATATATGTATATCTGGTTAAAATGTCCGATGTAGGTCTGAACAAAAGGACAACTAACAATGTCTTAATCTGTTTACTTAAAATTGTTATGATACAATTAAAATTTAAGCTCACAGGAAACATTTTTTACATTTGTCGTCATTTTCGTTCAGTTGTGTGAGGCTGATCCTTCCTGAATGTCGCTTGAGTTATGATTTATAAGAAAAACATTCATATATATATATGAATGTTTTTCTTAGTTAGGATTTTTTGGAGGTGCGCGTCAGGCTACGGCGTTGTTGCGACGGAGAAGCATAAACTAGGCTTTAGTCATTCATGTGAATTGTTTAGAGTTTGCATGCATCTGGTGAATCCCCCAAAAAGATTTGACGCACACTTCGTCATAATACACAAATGACTAGAGATGGGTAGTGCTCAGAGAAGAGATGAAAAGGAAATATGTTCCCATCCTGCTGCCCCTGTGTAGAAGTATGTCAGATCGTTATCCTGGCAGTTTAGATCAAATGCAAAAATTTATAGAAATTGGTTTACCTTTAAATAGAAGTGAGTGAAAAATTAATTAATATTTTTATTGAGATGCAATTGATGGAAACGGAGACGAGCATGCAGCCTTAAAGGAAAAAAAAACGAAGCATGTGATATTTAAGGCAGACTGGGAAGCCTTTGGAATGTGGAAATTTGAATAAAAAAAAAACAGGAGACAGATTAAAAGCATTTAATTCGATTAAGTTTAATAAAAAAAAAAAAAAAAAAACACACTACAAAGAATGTTAAAATGTGTCATTGCATTTACTCAAATACTGTTTATCCTTGTTTTTATGAGGTCCAGAGAGAAACAGTGGCTCCAGACCTGGATTCCATTATTTACATGTGCTACAACTGCAGAGGGCATGGACACTGGCAAACAGTGTCCGGAAACCACAAAGAAAGGCCCACTATCTGCACGTCTGAGGGGAGGGATCCTGTGTCCAGTGATGTTCACTTTGCTCAATATGGCTGCTTGACGGCGTTCTGTTTTGTGTGCTTACTCCTGTAACTGTCCAAGCTTCTTATTGGAAGAGAAGCACACACACAGTCAGTCATGTATATTTAATCTTGCAATACAATATTTCTGTATAATATACAAAAATTGAAAGATAGGTAGACGTAACAATGCTTAAATATATATATTCCCAAACTAACAAATAATTAATATGAAAAGATACTCTATACAAAGAGTTACACTGTTTGTCTAATGTGCAGCTACAAAAAAAAAAAAAAAAGCCCCAAGTTATGTAGTGTTAAATAAAATCACTTTTCAAAGCTTTGAAACAAAGAGTCAAGAGATGATGTAGAAGTTAAAGAACTTGGTTTAATCAAAAGTTTGAGCAGAGGTTAACACAATAGGCCCAGAGGAGATTTGCCTTTGGTTGGTTAACTTCGTTCCTCTTTGGGCTAGAAAAAGACAAAGCAATCACCAACTGCATGTAGTTATGATTGACAAGATGTCACTTACCCCGTTTTACTCCTTTTATCTCTCGTCTGTAGTTCATCTGGTGTGCAGCTTGGAAACACTGGCCTCGGCATGCACCATCTACTTGGCCGTGTCTGTCACAAATTTCTGCATCACAGTGGACGAAGATCTGTAGACAAACCAGAAGGGTTTATTACACAAGGCTAACATGCGATGTGGATACAGATTATTTGGAAACTCATATTTTACCTCGTTTTTCAGAACCTCCTCATCTTTAGTGAAGGTGAACATCTTCATAGAGAAGCGTTTGATGTGGGATGGGACTAAAACCCTAGCGTTGCTCATAACAGGATGGAAAAGTGTCACATAGCTGTCATCTGGATTCTCACAGCTGGGGGGAAAGAAAAAAAATATAACACATGTGAATGCTTATTTTAAAACTCATACAATTATGCTTTTTGTATCATAAACCCTGACTTTTTGAGCCTGCAGCTAGCTTCATGCTACCCTTTACCTGTCCACAATGATATCCCAGCTAGGCAGAGATGTTCGGTTTTCATCAACTGTAGCCCAACAGTTCTCCAAGATGAGCTCCAAATTTGGGTCAGTAGACTCAACCAGCTCCACCTCAAAATACAGAGGCTGCCTCAGATATTGGACAACTGGATAATCTTCTGATCGGTAGAAGAGCTCGTACGATGAATCTGGAGAAGTGTCTTATTAGAAAGAAATATGGCTCAGTCTTGCAAAAGCAAAGTTTATAAAATGAACTTACCCTGGGCTAGCCTCATTTGCACCATCAGCTGCCCTGAGCCAATCTCTGCGGTGGGTTCATAGAGTCTTGGTTTTGAGCTGAAGCCAACAGTCCGAGTCTCATTGACCACATAGTAGCAGGAAATTATTTGTCTTGGAGAAAAGAAAATACACTGAAGCGGTTGAACACTCATTAGGTATGTTAGGATTGGACTAGTCCCTCTACCTGTACTGAGGACCAACTGGCGATGTGGGGGATGCTCTCTTGTTGTACGGCCAGGCAATCTCATTTTCATATAGCATGTAGTGGTCGAAGAACTTAAAACATAAAGACCAGAAGCATTAGACTGTTGAAAACAATGTGGATATTTAAGGTCAAGTAACGCTTACTGCTCTAGTGGTTCCACAGGAAGCAACACTGAAAGAGAAATATGCAAAGCGATCATCGCTGAAGGTCGGTTTGCAGGACTGGTCTTTTAGGGTCAGCCTACTCGGGATGATATCGGTCACAGAATCCACCTTCACAGCCGTAGCGGTCATCGTTCCATTGGGGTAGCACTCTGATGGTAGAGGGTATAAGGGTGAAGAAAATGTCCTACAATCACATATGCAGAAATTGCATTTTAAAAATCTTACTGGTTGTTGTTAAGGGGAAGTTGCATGCCAAGAAAAGATCAGCAAGCACCCAGTCGTTGCTGGTATGCAAGAGCAAGACATCAACGCGGGCTCTTACTGAATCTGAGGTTATCAGCTGCAAAACAAAGTTAGTTAACCACTGCAGAGGATTCATGTTTAGATGTTGTGCGACATACCTCAAAGGTTGTGTCCTTGGCGGTGTACGGCAGTATGAGGTTGTAGTGTGTGCCATTTTCTTTGAACTGGTAGTCAACCATCTCAGGTGTCAGCTGTTGATGCCCAATCATTGCCTTGAAATTGTTTCCTTGACTCCCGTATTTCACACTGATGTAAAATTGGTTCTGGTCACAGGTGCCAGTGATGGTGGGTAGCTCTAAAAGCAGAGAAGTTGACTATTGAACCAACCTTCCCTTTTCCTCAAGTGCTCATGATTAATGGGAGACAGCCTAGGCGGTCAGTTCGCTTGCATATCACATCTTTGTGGACAGACAAGATTTCTCTGGAAGGCACCAAAACCAATTTTAAAAGTATGTGGGCAAGTTTATGGCGAATAGTTATATTTCTCTCCCCAGTCACCTGTTGTCAAAGCATTTATGAGCTAGATACCATAAAACACCAAATCTCACCAACATCCTGCAGAGATGCCTGCAACTCGACTGGGTGGGCAAATGGAGCTTCTTCAGGAAGGATGATAAACCCAAAGATCAGAGAGAGGAAGTAGGTTGTAACCAAAGGTTCAGGATTCTGCAGATATAAACAACTCAGTCATGTCACTGAAACAGAGCAAATAAGGCACCGAGTGATATTTAGCATCTATAATTTCACATACATATTTCAGGACAATATCTGCATCAAAGGGCACCAACAGAGAGATGCTCTTGGTGCCATTGGAGTAGAGGTGCTCCTGGACAGTAAAGCCGCTGGCATTGCTCTCTTCAACAGTGAGCACCGTGGTGAAGAAGGTGATGTTCCTCAGCGCCACATCATGAAGAAGGGGTCCCAAGAGAATGCTAAACACTCTGGCCTCTGGGACAGTATCTGAGGGACGGATAACAGGTTTATAGCATTTCCCTACGAGCTCATGGTTCTGTCGTCTAACAGATAACTTACTTTCTTGGACGTGGAGCGGTTGAAGCATAAGAGGGGTGGTAATGGGGAACAAAACCTTGTATCTGGTATCATCTTGAGTCTCAGTGGTCCTCCACAGTACCTCAAGCATGGGCTCCACAATGTAGGCAACGTTGTACTGGTAATCTGGGGCATGGCTCTGCAATGATTGATGACATTTTAATAAAATATGTGACTCTTGCATTGTTAAGGAATAAGACTTTCCAACCTTGTAGTGTCCATCAGGAGAGCCGATTGGGATCTCAATGACGATGTGGAAATCTGTGGCGGATAGAGTGTAGCCCCGTGTGGCCATCTGAGATCTATCAAGCCTCTTCCCGTTAATGCCCATGTGCATTTCTAGGATGTCAAAGCTGCCATCTACCAGTGGTGTCACACGGTGAGGTACGTGCCAAGAGATCACATTGTTGACGAAGAGGACGCCACCTGTAACGTTAACACCAAATGTTGCTGCAACCATGTCAACACAACGGTAACCTTGTCCATCCAAAGATTGTGCAAGACTTGCCTGTGGGACAAGCAGCTGCCAGGTTCATAACACTCAGACCATGTGGTGCCTTGTAGTAGGCACTCACCCTGAATATTTTCATGGAGACACCACCCACCTAAGAGATGTCAGAATTATAGTCATGCTTTTAAGGCTGGGTTCAATGCAAGACACTTGATGGGTGTGTTCCATTGCTTACGTTGCTGGAATACGTCTCTGCTGTATTGTACGGGGATCGCATAACCAGACGGGTCGTGGTCACCATGCCACCGTAGCCGGCTTGTTCAGCCTCCCTTAGTACCATTGAAACTGGTTCTGGTGTGTAAAATGTCAACTTCCAGATACCATGGTGTGCCCCAGAGGCCTATGAGGAGAGAAGTAATACTTTCCTCCAGTAAAATGGACATAAGTAAGTGGAAAAGCAAGTCCACTGTAACTGAATATTTTTCACACATACATCTGGATTGATGTCGATCTCTTCAACATCTTGAGCCTGTCCCTTAGCTTCAGGAGTAACAATGTGGTGCGACACCTAAAAACAAGAAATGGTGTCTTAGATGTTAGAGACCAGTTAGTATAACTATCAAATGTTAAATGACCTACTTCCATGTAGTTCCTGTCACAGAGAATCTCCCTAGAGGCCCACCGAGTGTAGCTGCAAGTCTGCGTCACATCATGGGTAACCACTTCTGAGTGAGTGGGGCCATACATCCGAAGTCTTAAGCCAACATTAAAGGTTTGATCGTCCTACAAATTAAATGCATGAAACAATGTTGGTATTGGTGAAAAATGACTAAATGGGTGCAATAATTACAGGAATTAATTTCTTTCAGCTATATTGACACTTAGAAAATATTTAAAAACTCTACTGAAATGCAAGAAACCCTGTATAGCCAATTGCAGTTAAAATACAGTGTGTGGCTTAAGGCTCAATTTAATAGGACATTTATACCATACTGGTTTTCTTCCCTGGCAAATAATCAAATGTCATCCAATTAAATGAGCTATAACATACTTTGTTGTCCACGTAGCAGCCCAGCAGAGACGAGTAGATGCGAGTGTTACCCCACGGGTCAGACTCCATGCTGTATCCACACTGAGCAGCCAAGTTGGGTGTTAACATTATGTGCTGGGTGCCATCTGGGGTAAATGAAGACAAGCATGACACTACTCTCCAAATGATAAACAAATCATGCCTATAGCACATTGTATACTTACTGATGGCCTCCACCTCAAGCTCATTTCCTACGGCTAGGGCCTTGTCCAATGACAGCCTCATTAGATTACCCATGCAGTCTGAATGTAAACCACTGCCTGTTAAAGAAAAGGCTTGTGAGGAAGAGTAAACTTTCTGTAACGATGGTAAAGTAATCACTTGAATTCAGGCTTACTTGACTGCGAATTGACCTTCATATTTGGCCTTGCGTGACCCAAGATGATTACTGCAGCCATCAAGTTCAATAACAAACTTCAAGAAGTAAAACACATTATTTAGAGACATTTAGTTTGCAGCAAGTAGCCTTTGCAAAAATAAAGTAAATTAACTTACATGTTCCCAAACTTCCACATGTTGTAATTCAACTGCAGCCAAACCAAAAACTAGAGAAATCCAATCACTATCAGAGCTTGGCACTGGACGACAGACCAACTCTGAAGCTAAGTGACTGATTGCTTCCTGATCCATCACCAGATGTTTTATGTGTTTGTTAATTTTAATACACAGGTGAGCCCATAATCAGCTTTTGTTTATGTCCGTTAATTAAAATACACAGGCGAGCCCATCACCAGATGTTTTTTATATCCGTTAATTACAATACACAGGTGAGACCATCACCAGCTGTTTCTTATATATCCGTTAATTACAGAATACAGGTGAGACGGTCATGACCTGGCTCTAAAGCCATGATAAAAGAGAGGGAGGCGCAGATTTAAGTTAAGCAATAAAGTAATTCATAATAAATAAGACAGCTAATAATGATAATATGATAATATTATGATATATTATGATAATATGTGCTGTGTGAGTGATGTTTGAGAAAGTAGGTGTTGCATGGATGAGAAGAAAAAAGAGAGATTTGTCTCTCAGAAAACACAGGGCCCAGGTGTTTCTAACTGGAAGATGAACACCTCCAGGTACATGTTGCAATAAAGAGAAAGACAGACAAGTGAACAAGCTTGGCAACAGCCCCCCCCCCTCCATAAGCGCTGGGTTACCAGAATATCTTAACTGTAATACCAAAACATGACTAAATGAATAAATAAATGCTTAAATTAATTAATTAATAAATACATAAATTCAGAAATAAATGTATAAATGCTTAGATGAATGTATAAATTAATAAATAAATACAGGAATACATAAATAAATACTTAAATAAATTCATAAATAAATAAATACAGGAATAAATAAATATAAGTTATATATATCTAAACAGGACATCATTAAATACATGTATTTCTACATTTCTGTATTTATTCATTTATTGATGTCTGTATGTATGTGTCCACGTGTATTTCTTCTTTTATTTATGCATGCATTTATGTGTCCTTGTAAGCACATGAGCTTGCGCGGTCCGAACCTGTCTGAAGAATGATTGGACACAGGAGTGTGATCACACCTGGTATCTTATGCTCTATTACTTCTGCCTTGCACATTTTGTTGAAGTTTGTTGAAGTTTTGACTTCAGCCGTTTCTCATTCCAAGTACACTGAGTACAGACTTGTGTTCTTTTGGAGTTTGGTCTTGGGAGTCCAGACTCCAGAGGACGAAAGGACGGAGGATGGTCTTTCTGCAATTGGAACAGCAGTTGACTTGAGGACGTCACCACATCAGCTGCTCTTGCTCATGAGTTTAATTACTCACTTTAAAGTTAGATTAGAGAAACAAATATAGGCTTTTTATCCTGAGACAAGGCCTTCAGTGGGGCCAACGACTAGAACCAAGTTTTTCCCATATTCGTATCAAATCCCGCTAGAAATAAAGCCAAAAAAGGTACTCAGTGTAAACAATTATTTGTTTGTTGTTTACTTTTAGATGGCAAAAAGGTACAGTATTGGAAATATAATCAGCTCGATTCCATCTTTGCCCCGAAAAAGGACAAAAACTGTTTTTTGCCACAATGCAAAATAAAAAGGTTGTAAGAAGGTTGAACAATTGTTCATACATTTAAATATAAAAAAATAAATGTTTTCTTTTTTTGGGGACTAAATGTTCAATAAACACTTTAATATCAAACGGTCTTAATTTTCTGAATATTATTTGTGTCAGGCTTGTCAGGGTTAAAAGTATCATTCTTCTCATCATCCATACACATTTACATGATTATTATTAATTATTAATTAAAAATAATGAAAAAATCATGCAACCTCACTCTAAAAAATGTTTACCTTTAAGATTTGTTTATAATTTATTCTATTTTGCTTAGAAGATCTCTGCGGCTGTAGGTATTTTTTTTTAATGTAAAATAATCTCTTTTGGGGGATTCTGCCTAACCAAACTGTAGCATCACAATACCTTGATTATCCTATTTGAGTATGGAGTCCAATCACCAAAGACTATTTAAATATTATGCATATGTAATAAATTATTACTCAATTCTAAACAAGTCCCCAAGATCCGAACAAACATCCATGTTTGTTGGGATCAGGGTTCCGGGCCTTTAATATATATATATATATATATATATATATATATATATATATATATATATATATATATATATAAATTTAATTTGCATTTTGTAAGTTTTTTCCCTCTTCATTGGGTGATGTAGATAGAGATGAAACACCTGTGCTGTTGAGGGTCATATTGACCCTCCCACTAAAAATCAAGCTAAATGACTCATAAAGGATTGGTAATGAAAGTAAACTTTAGTTATGTTTATTTAAAGTGTTAAGATACATATATTATATTCTAAAAGATGAACAAAGGCCAGCACACAGTCATCCTCGTGGTGCAGTTGTCTGTATCTGCAGTGTAATGTTGTAGGCTTGGCTCCTCCCCTGATAAGTGTGGGTGGAGTTTTCCCGCGGGGAAAAATAAAGGTTCCCGGCAAAATAGTATCTGTATTTCTCTCACAGGTGGGATCGCTAGAAAGAGAGTGTGTGTGCGCCTGCGATTTGGATGAAACAGGGTGCGTCTCTCCCGGTCAGACAATCCTATAGTACCATATTTATTAGTTGAGAAATGAAAGAAGCCCTTACTTTAGTGTCCCACGTTCAATAAAGGTGTATTTAGGGGAAACGTTAGAAGATGAGAAACATTGTTTAGTCTGGAAAGTGTGCTTCTCATGTAGGGTGACGGGCACACAGCAGGATAGAGATGGTTCCCATAACAACCACCTGGTTCTTTTGTTTGAAGTGTGTACTACTTTATATATTTACAGTAAATAAGGTAGGCAGAAGAAGTTTTATACAGAATAAGTACATTTTCAAACGGGTCTATTTGACTATATTGTCAGTGTCTTTGCTAATAGGCCTTGTTCCACATTCCTTCAAAGTAGCTGCAATTAACTCTCGAAGATTCTTACTATTGGTCCAGAGGTGTTGGCTCACTACAGACAGATCTCTTAACTTCCTAAGAGTTTTGAAAAAGTAGGGGCAGATCAGTTGCGACTTTCTACATCAATAGTTTAGAGGTCAGGATTAAGAAACCACAGCACTGGTGAAAAACCATATGATCTCACAATTGCTTTAGATAAGAGCTTCAACTTTTTGTTGGACCTTAGTGCTGCATTCGACACCGTGCCATCCCATTACAGCAGTAACTTTAAAAAAAAAAAAAAAAAAAAAAAAAAAAGGAGTAACACACTAGGTGTTCGGGCTCCTGGGGAAGTATTTTGTCCAAACACCCTGGGGAGGAGAAAACTGTAGCAGTAACACATCAATTCACTCTTGTACACTCAGACGCAACTCTGCCACCGAGTTGGCTTTCCCTGGGCAGTACAGTCAAATTGTAGGGCTGCAGTGCAAGGTACCACCCCTTGAGAAGTTTGCATCCTTCATTCTTTTAAGTCACTGCAGAGCTTGACGGTCTGTCACCAAGGGGAAGTGCCGGCCCCACAAGTAATACCGCAAGGCCGTCTTCGTGGCCAAGTACTCATCCAAAGCCGAATCCCTCGTCTCTCGGTCCAGTACCTTGCGGGTTTGGGAACAAAAGTGGACGTCTCTCCCAGTTTCCTGAAAAGCACTTCTACAAGCTCAGCCCCTGACGCATCAGTCTGCAGAACGACTTACAAAAGGCAGGGATATAAAGAATGGACTCAGTCGCGAGTGCCCCCTTGAGGTCCGGGTTGATTTTTTAGTTTCCATCCGACTTCATTTATTTTCTGGAAACACTGCATACGTCGCCATTGTTATGCAGACGACTTGTAGCCATCAATCAAAGCAGTTTGATAAACTTCATGGATGACGGACAACTCCCTGATGTTAAACTGAAAAATTGTCCTTGCCAGTGCTCCCTCCATCCAGCCTAGACAAACAGCATTTCTAAAATCAAAGTACAGACTTGTGTTCTTTTAGAGTCTGGACTTGGGAGTCCAGTGTCCGGGAGTCCAGTGTCCGGGAGAACGGTCTGCGATTGGAGCAGCAGCTGACTTGACGTCACGACCATGAGTCGACATTAAAACCATGCGTAGAAAGACACCAAATGCAGTTGCAGCTCAAAAGTCTTATCTACTGAATGCCAAAAATTTAACAAAATAACTTTTAAGCTTTGATACAGAGTTTGAAGAAGTTTATTCAGAAGTTTTTAACCAGAGGTTAACACAATGGGCAGAGAGGAGATTTTTGTCTGGTTGGTAGAGTCGGTTCTTCTTTGCACTAGAAAAGACAAATAGCGATCACCAACTGCTTGTAGTTTTAGTTTACCGTTTTTTAAAATCCCTTACCCCGTTTTACTCCTTTTATCTCTCGTCTGTAGTTCATCTGGTGCGCAGAGTGCACACACTGGCCTCTGCATGAACCATCTGCTTGACTGTGTGCGTCACAAATCTCTGCGTCACAGTGGACAAAGATCTGTAGACAAACGGAAAAGGTTTATTAACGGAATAACATGTGATGCAGCCAATACACACAATATATGGAAACGACTTAAAATGTACCTCATCTTTCAAAACCTCCTCATCTTTAGTGAAGGTGAACATCTTCACAGAAAAGCGTTTGATGTGGGATGGGACTAAAACCCTAGAGTCGCTCACAACAGGATGGAAAATTGTCATATAGCTGTCATCTGGATTCTCACAGCTGGGGGAGGGGGGAATAAAACACATGTGAATGCTTCTTTTTAAACTCATACAATTATGCTTTCTGGATCGAAAACCCTGATGTTTAGCCTACAACTAGCTTCATGCTACCCTTTACCTGTCCACAATGATATCCCAGCTAGGCAGAGATGTCCGGTCTTCATCAAGTGTAGCCCAACAGTTCTCCAAGATGAGCTCCAAATTTGGGTCAGTAGATTCAAGCAGCTCCACCTCAAAATACAGAGGCTGCCTCAGATATTTCACAACTGGATAATCTTCTGATCGGTAGAAGAGCTCGTACGATGAATCTGGAGGAGAAGAGTCTTATTAGAAAGAGAAATGGCACAGTCTTGCAAAAAAACTTTAAATTATATATATATATATATATATATATATATATATATATATATATATATATATATATATATATATATATATATATATATATATATATATATATATATATATATATATATATATAGGAAACTTTACCCTGGGCTAGCCTCATTTGCACCATCAGCTGTCCTAAGCCGATCTCTGGTGTAGGCTCAAAGAGACTTGGTTTTGAGCTGAAGCCAACAGTCTGAGTCTCATTGACCACATAGTAGCAGGAAATTGTTTGTCTTGAAGAAAAGAAAATACACTGAAGGGGTTGAACTCACTAGAAGGCATGTTAGTATAAAAGATTGGACCAATCCCTCTACCTGTACTGAGGACCAACTGGTGATGCTCTTTTGTTGTAAGGCAGGGCAATCTCATTTTCATACAGCATATAGTGGTCGAAGAACTTAATAAAAAAAAAAAAAAATGAAGCCCAAAAGCATTAAAAAGTTGAACAAAACTGTGGACATTTAAGGTCAATTAACACTTACTGTTCTAGTGGTTCCACAGGAAGCAACACTGAAAGAGAAATATGCAAAGCGATCATCGCTGAAGGTCGGTTTGCAGGACTGGTCCTTTAGGGTCAGCCTACTCGGGATGATATCGGTCACAGAATCCACCTTCACAGCCGTAGCGGTCATCGTTCCATTGGGGTAGCACTCTGATGGTAGAGGGGGCAAGGGTGAGGAAAATGTCCTATAATTCCTTTTTTTTTTAAGGTAATGGTTCTGCTCAAGTCTTACCTGTTGTTGTTAAGGGGAAGTTGCAGGCCAAGAAAAGATCAGCAAGCACCCAGTCTTTGCTTGTATGCAACAGAAGGAAGTCAACGCGGGCTCTTAGTGACTCAGAGGTGATCAGCTGTAAGACAAAGACGAAAATTATCCGGTGTTCTGTCATTTTTTGCAGCCTTGTCAAAATTTGCTACCCGTTTCATAAACCGATAGGGTAGCATGAATCGATGCACACCTATCTGATAGGATGTTATTGTACTATCAAAATATGCTTTTCTTTCGAAGTTCAATGTTTCACTGTTAAAGTGTTAATCTTCAACACTAAATACCCTAATAATAAACCAGTGCTTTATTATGATAATGTGAACAAACTCATGTTTACAATAGTTTGTTGACACAAAAGAAATAGCAACTGCTTATCACTCATTAATCTACATGTCATTACTACCTGTACAATATACATGCTGAATTTACTTTTAACTAGGGAAATAATCGGGATTTTGAGGATGTCACTCTCCGTTATCAGACGTGCAGCGACAGGGTGGCAAAACATTATGGGCGTGTCAAAAAACAACAACTGGGAAAATCGACTCGGCGCATGCGCAATACCACAAGGTATCGGTTCTTGACACGTAGCATGAAATGACAGAACACCGGTGCAGATTATTCATGGTAAGATGTTTTAGTGAAGCAAACCTCAAAGGCGGCATCATTGGCAGTGTACGGCATTACAAGGCTGAAGTGTGTTCGGTTTTCTTGGAACTGGTAGCCAGCCATCTCAGGTGTCAGCTGTTCATGTCCAACCATTGCCTTCAGATTGTTGCCTTGACTCCCGTATTTTACACTGATGTAAAACTGGTTCTGGTCACAGGTGCCAGTGATGGTGGGTAGCTCTAAAAGCAGAGAACAAGTTCAATTTGACTGAGCATGTTTTAGGCTGTGTGGGGTTTTGGTGGTATAATTTTAGGGACAGTCACTCAACATTTAGGCAATTACGCTTTGTATAATACGTCACTGTAGAATGAAAGATACATTTTAGAAGTTCCTTCACAGCTGTATTTGCATCTTCGGACAGGTGGCAACATTTAATATGCAATGGATTTAGAAACACACAAAAGTACCTGTGCAAGTTGTAGGGCACCATTAGTTGAATTGTCCTCCCTAGTCACATTTTGGGTCAATGCAATTATGAGCTAGATACTATGAAATAATAAATAGCTCACCAACATCCTGCAGAGATACCAGCAACTCGACTGGGTGTGAAAATGGAGCTTCTTCAGGAAGGACGATGAACCCAAAGATCAGAGAGAGAAAGTAGGTTGTAACCAAAGGTTCTGGATTCTGCAGATAACAACAGTCATGTCACTGAAACGGCACAAATAAAATGGCAATGAGTGACATTTAGCATTCATAATTTCACACACATTTTTCAGGACAATATCTGCATCAAAGGGCACCAACAGAGAGATGCTCTTGGTGCCATTGGAGTAGAGGTGCTCCTGGACGGTAAAGCCGCTGGCATTGCTCTCTTCAACAGTGAGCACAGTGGTGAAGAAGGTGATGTTGCTCAGCACCACATCATGAAGAAGGGGCCCCAAGAGAATGCTAAACACCCGGGCCTCTGGGACAGTATCTGAGGGACAGATAACAGGTTTATAGCATTCATCCACAACCTTGAAGTTCTATCATCTCTCAGATAATGAAACTTACTTTCTTGGACATGGGGAGGTTGAACCATAAGAGGGGTGGTAATGGGGAACAACACCTTATATCTGGTATGATCTTGGGTCTCAGTGGTCCTCCACAGTACTTCAAGCATGGGCTCCACAATGTAGGTGATGTGGTACTGGTAATCTGGGGCATGGCTCTGAAATTATTCACAACATTTAAATAAAACAAGACCAAATTCAAATCTATGACTTTCATCTCTAAGCTAAAAGACTTTCCAACCTTGTAGTAGCCATCAGGAGAGCCCACTGGGATCTCAATGACGATGTGGAACTCTGTGTCAGACAGCGTGTATCCCCGTGTGGCCATCTGAGATCTATCAAGCCTCTTCCCGTTGATGCCCATGTGCATTTCAAGGATTTCAACGTTGCCATCTACCAGAGGTGTCACACGACGGGGTACGTGCCAAGAGATTACATTGTTGATGAAGAGGACGCCACCTGTTAATGATAAAAGCAATTGTTGCTGCAACTGTGTGACAAAGCAACATAACTTTGCTATCCGGCAATTGCTCGAGACTTGCCTGTAGGACAAGCAGCTGCCAAGTTCGCCACCCCCAGGCCATGTGGTGCCTTGTAGTAGGCGTTCACCCTGAACACTTCCATGGAGACTCCACCCACCTAGGAGATGTCCGGTTTATTGTCATTAAAGCCAAGATTGATGCAAAACACTGGATGGCTGTGTTGCATGGCTTACGTCGCTGGAATAAGTCTCTGCTGTATTGTACGGGGATCGCATAACCAGACGGGTCGAGGTCGCCATGGCACCGTAGCCAGCTTGTTTAGCCTCCCTCAGCACCATTGCCACTGGTTCTGGTGTGTAAAATGTCAACTTCCAGATACCATGTTCTGCCACAGAGGCCTTTAGGGAAGGGGAGAATTACTGACTTTTTTTAATGCTATAAAATGGTAAAAGACCATTGCGACAATGTCATTTTTACACTTACATCAGGAATGGTGTCGATCTCTTTCACATCTTGAGCCCGTCCCTTTGCTTCAGGAGTAGCAATGTCATGAGACACCTAAAATCAACAAGTGGTGGCTTAAAGGATTGTTAGAGACCAGTTGGTATCAGTGTTAATTGACCTACTTCCATGTAGTTCCTGTCACAGAGAATCTCCCTAGAGGCCCACCGAGTGTAGCTGCAAGTCTGCGTCACATCATGGGTAACCACATCTGAGCGAGTTGGGCCGTACAGTCGGAGCCTTAAGCCAACATTAAAGGTTTGATCCTCCTATAAAGTTGCATTAAATAAGAATTTGGCATCAGGAGAGTCAAAATAATTTAAATAACAATTTAAAGAAAATGCTAATATTTAGCCCATGTATTTAAAACCTTACTTTTGGAATTGTTCACACACAAAGGAGAAAATGGTTAGATGACTGCAGCTCTGACATTTTTACATAACGCATATTAAAAGTATAAAAATAGGTATCGCTGTATAGACACATACATCTATAGTTGGATGGAGAAGCAAAGGATTCAATTGCAAATATAAAAACTGATGCATTGGCGTCACATTAACCTGCTGCATCGTTATTTATTTTTAAATAGGGAGGTTCAATTTAAATTTTAGGAAAACGTACAAGAAAAGTCACCCAATACAAAACATCTTAATAGGATCAATATATTTTTCTTAATTCTCAATGGCACAATAATAAAGGCTGTCCAACAAAATCAGCACAAACATACTTTGTTGTCCACGTAGCAGCCCAGCAGAGACGAGTAGATTCGAGTGTTACCCCACGGGTCAGACTCCATGCTGTATCCACACTGAGCAGCCAAGTTGGGTGTTAACACTATGTGCTGGCTGCCATCTGGGGGAAATAAAGACGAGCATGACATCTCTCCTAGTGATAAACAAATCATGCTTATTAGCACATTGTATACTTACTGATGGCCTCCACCTCAAGCTCATTCCCTACGGCTAGGGCCTTGTCCAATGACAGCCTCATTAGATTACCCTCGCAGTCTGAATGTAAACCACTGCCTGTTAAAGAAAAGGATTGTCAGGAAGAGTAAACTTTCTGTAACAATGGTAAAGTATTTTTTTTTTTTAAATTCAGGCTTACTTGACTGTGAATTGACCTTCACATTTGGCCTTGCTTGACCCAAGAAGATTACTGCAGCCATCAAGTTCCATGACAAACTTCAACAAGTAAAAAAAACATAATTTAGGGACATTAAATTTTCAGCTAGCAGACTTGGCAAAAATAAACTCAATTAACTTACATGTTGCCAAGCCTCCACATGTTGCAGTTTGAGTGGAGCCAAAGAAAATAACTAGAGGAATCCAATCACTTTTAGAGCTTGGCACTGAACACCCAGCACACCAGACCAACTCTGAAGATAAGTGACTCAATGCTTGCTGATCCACAGCCAGCTGTTTTATACATGCATTGATTACAATACACAGGTGAGACCATCACTATGGCGCCACATCCAGACCAGTAGTTTGTTTATTTGAACAAAAAACCTGAATATGCAAAGTTCCAGGTTTGGTCTTGAACTTAAATCAACAATGTATTAAATAAAAATAAGTGTTGGAAAAGTTGTTGTGGGTTTAATACAATTTATGGAATTGTTTAAAGAAAAATGTTGTGTGTGTGGTATCAACTGAGAGGGTCGTGGTATCATTAGTGACAGCATAACAAAGATGGCAGAGAACCTGCCTCAACAACGTTGTAATAATAGCAAAATTGCCAGCCAGAAGTTTGGCAAAATATTTGCCATCTATTGTGGCCTTAGATCAAAATGGATTAATTAAAGGAAGATAGGGCTCTCACAATATCGGCATTATACATGCTAAGAAAGAAATCAATGATGTGGCTGATAGGACTTGATGCGGATAAGGCCTTTGACAGGGTGGAGCATAAATACCTATTTAAAGTGCTTAACCGTTTTGTAGTAGGAAAGTAGTTTGTTAGTTGGATAAAACTCTTATATCATGAATCTGGTGCTTCAGTAATGACCAACTATATGGAATCAAAACAGCTTTCTCTTGCCACTGATATCTCTATTTTAAATATCTTATGTATGTACGTTTTGATGGGACTTGTCTTTTCCTGTCTTGTGTTTGTGTAATGTGAAAAAGATATAAAAAAACATTTGTCCCCCAAAAAAAGAACTATGCCATGTTGTGCCGTTCAAAACCCCCACTATAATATGACTTTTCGCACTTCCACACACCGTTGCAAACACAGCCTATTACACCCCGCGATGCTGTCCGCTCGTGTTTAAAAATAGTGTAAATGATCATAAACTGAGATGTAATTAGGTGCATATTTTTCCAAATCTAGAGATCAAGCAAGGGCGATTATTAACTAGTTACAGCTATTGTCAAGTACCTCTGTTTCCTGAAGGCAACACAGTTGAGGCAAGTCCTCGACCTTTGTTATGCTGTCACTTATGATCCCATTTCCTCTCAGTTAATACCACGCCCCAAGGCCAAAAGTCTAGAACTTGAAAATATCTAAAACTGAAATAAAGTTCTTAAATCGAGAAAAAGATGTGCAACCAAAATAGGCTCTTTAACTCAATTACAAATGTTAAAATCTGCAACTAAAACATTCTAATAAATATTTAATGCAAGTCAATTCCAGAACAGAATTTAACACCATTCTAGCCCTAAACTTTTCTTACACTTATTTTAAAGCGACACTACGTAACTTTTCCCCTGTAGCGCCCCCTTCAGGTATTTAATGTTTACTTCAGTGTTGTGAATATCTGGCTCTCGAGCCATATATGGCTCTTCCGGCTAGTGAGTTCACAGTTGATCGATGCGCGCTGCCGGCAGTGTGCATCGGCAGCGGCAGCACGCATCGATCAGCTTCGGCCCGGTGTTCTCCACAGCAGCATGTCATTCTGTCTCTACGCGTCACGTAGTGGAGCAAATACAAAGTCACCTGCGAGCGTGGACTGGCACTATATGACGTTGGGTAATCACTGCCAGAAAGCAAGTTGAAGTACTTCCTGTTGCCCAACCGGAAGTACCGGGCCGGTCTCAACATCTTACATTCAGCAGTTTTCTGGCCACAGACCCCTGATGGCAGTGGTGGAGGCGCAAATCGCCTTATTAAAAGTCATTGTAGCGGCACAATTTTTTTAAGCTGTTATTTTAAGGTGGAAAAGTTACATAGTGGGGCTTTAATTAAAACAATATGAATACATTGTTAAGTTCAATACCAAAACTGGGACTTTCGTATTCACTCTCAATTGTAAGGTGGATCAGAAAGCACTTCTTAGACCAACTCTGAAGAGAAGTGGCAGTTATCGGGTGTGTAGTGCCAAGCTCGGATAGTGATTGGCTGAATCTAGTTGTTGTTTGACTCAGACTAACATGTTGAGGCTTGGCAACGTTCATTTAAATTATTTTCAAAGAATGCTAGCTGCACTTAGTGTCTAAATCATTGGTCGGCAACCCTTCTATTGTGATCGACATTAAATTCAGAAACGCATTGGGTCTCATTTGCGAACATTTTCTGAAGTTAAGGTTCGGAAGACTACTGTAGAAAAGATTCATGAATGCAAATGAGGTCCTACACCGCCAAAGTGTTCTCAGCTTTAAGCTCCTGAAGGAGGTTCCTGTGGACCTGGAATTCCACTGAAACACCCCTTCAGCTCCTTGAAAAGAGATTCAACTGAAGGTGTACAAACAGTCTGCACAGTCAACTCAAAAACGACTTCAGACTGATCGCCTAAGTCAGGCCCATTTAACTAGCGGCCCGCGGGCCGGATACGGCCCGTTTGAATTTAACTCCGGCCCGCCAGACCGTCTGCAAATCAGTATAGCTTGGTAATAAAAAATAAAACTGACGGACACGCCTCTTTTATACATCGAGACATCTAACTCAGAGCCGTTGAATTTCACTGTTGCCTCTACCAGACCTGTATGGTGACATCGTTATGTTACGCCCCCGTGTTGGTTGCCGTAACCCACTCCTCACCAGCGCTCTGGTCTGACTGACCACTGAAACACCGGCGCTAGCTGACGCTACCATTAAGCTGCAACACAACACGTCTCTCTCAAACCCGAAGCGTCGGGAAGTTGTCTGCAGAGCTCTCAAGTGTCACGCATTGAGCGTGAGACTCACGCATTTCGGTCTTAACTCACGCAATCCCGCCACACATCGTATTTCTCACGCTGAAAAACACTCGGCTATTTAATGTTTTAATGTGGCACCGCAGCGCCAACATGAGCCGCGCTGCTCTCACCGTGGAGAAAGAAAAAAAGGCCCTAATCCCCGGGCACTAGGACCTGGGGGGAGGCTGCTGCGTGGCTTCCTCACTCTGCAAGGAGCGTCTCTCAAAGAGCCAGGACTACTGCCAATGAGTTGAGCTTAAAGTAAACGATGCACCAAGTGAACTGTAAATCCAGGTAGTTACAGAATGTCAGGAGTTGTTGAGTGTCATATTGTTCTCCATTGAATGGTAAATTAGACACTGGACTAGTTCATCTTTATCTCAGTGATAGAGTCCAAAAGAGCAGAATTTCAGAGTCATAATGATAAAATATCCCTTTGACTCTGAAAATGCGGCGCGCCAAAGGCCCCTCTGCTTATTAATATTAGGGCCTGGACACTGACAGTGGGGCAGAGGACCTATTGTTCTTAAAATCTTTAGTATTACTGTATACGCGTCTTCAGCACAATCTACGTTCTTCAGAATGTTGGGCCGAACAATCAAAGTACCGTAGTTATAAAAGCTTTAGGTTTCATTAAATCACGTGGATGTCTGGCGGCTCATTATTAAAAGGTGATTTAAGGCAAATTTGTTTTTTGGGAAGTTTATATAAAAGTAGCCCTTCGGATTATTTTGTAGCCTTGAAGTAGCCCTCGGTCTCAAAAAGGTTGGTGACCCCTGTCCTAAAGTTTCGTTCTGCGGGGGGGGGGGGGGGGGGGTATTTGATCAATATTCTGTGCGGCCCTCACCCCCCCCCCGTGATTTTCTTATTCGGCCCACTTGCTACTGAAGTTGAATAGCCCTGGCCTAAGTGGAGTTAAGAATAAATAACCAAATCAAAGACCAGGCACCAGCTCACAGACTGCTTATGAGCCCAACTACAAGCTCAGATAATTCTGCTATGCAGCTTAGACTTTACTCTACTGTATGCCAACACTGGATTAAGGTTGGCCACAACCACCTCAGCTGGTGCAGAGTTACCAATATTATCTTTTCAACTACTTAGAGTTGGTCGACAAGTCTGAGCAGCACAGACTTGTACATCGTTAAATGTTTTACCCCAATGTACAGTCTACAGCATCTGTAGACTAAGTCACCCATTGTTGAGTCGTCTGTTCAGAAGCTCCCAGCTAATGAATAATGTTCGTTATGACCAACCGTTGTAATGTAGAGTAAAATAAAGCGTTTACAAATTGAGCAGCGAAAACACTTGAAAAAGTTTAAAGAAATTAGTTTATTCAGAAGTTTTTATCAGAGGCCAACACAATAGGCCCAGAGGAGATTTGTCTTCGGTTGGGAGAGTTTGTTCCTCTTTGACCTAGAAAACAAATTAGATGAATGACAAACTGCATGTTGATAATTAAATGTTTTAACCAGACGTCCCTTACCCCGTTTACGCTCTTGTCTGTAAGTCATCTGGTGTGCAGGTTTCACACACTGGCCTCTACATGACCCATCTGCTTGGCTGTGCGTGTCACAAATCTCTGCATCACAGTGGACAAAGATCTGTAGACGCACAGAAGGGTTTATTACAGGGCTACCATGTGATGAGGCCAATACACGCATCTTTGGAAACAAGTCATATTTCACCTCGTCTTTCAGAACTGCCTCATCTTTAGTGAAGGTGAACATCTTCATAGAGAAGCGTTTGATGTGGGATGGGACTAAAACCCTAGGATCGCTCACAACAGGATGGAAAAGTGTCACATAGCTGTCATCTGGATTCTCACAGCTGGGGGGAATAACACATGTGAATGCTTATTTTTAAACCCTTACAATTATGCTTTTTGGATCATAAATCCTGTGTTGAGCCTGCAGCTAGCTTCATGCTACCCTTTACCTGTCCACAATGATATCCCAGCTAGGCAGAGATGTCCGGTCTTCAGCAAGTGTAGCCCAACAGTTCTCCAAGATGAGCTCCAAATTTGGGTCAGTAGACTCAACCAGCTCCACCTCAAAATACAGAGGCTGCCTCAGATATTGGACAACTGGATAATCTTCTGATCGGTAGAAGAGCTCGTACGATGAATCTGGAGGAGAAGTGTCTTATTAGAAAGAAATATGGCTCAGTCTTGCAAAAACAACGCTTTAAACTTTACCCTGGGATAGCCTCATTTGCACCATCAGCTGTCCTGAGCCGATATCTGCGGTGGGTTCATAGAGTCTTGGTTTTGAGCTGAAGCCAACAGTCTGAGTCTCATTGACCACATAGTAGCAGGAAATAGTTTGTCTTGGGGAAAAGAAAATACACTGACGCGGTTGAACTCACTAGAAGGTATAATACGGTAAAGGACTGGACCAATCCCTCTACCTGTACTGAAGACCAACTGGTGATGCTCTTTTGTTGTAAGGCAAGGCAATTTCATTTTCATACAGCATGTAGTGGTCGAAGAACTTAAAAAAAAAGACCAGCGGCATTAGAATGTTGAACAGCATAATATGTAGGATTTATAGCGAATAAACACTTACTGTTCTAGTGGTTCCACAGGAAGCAACACTGAAAGAGAAATATGCAAAGCGATCATCGCTGAAAGTCGGTTTGCAGGACTGGTCCTTTAGGGTCAGCCCATTAGGGATGATATCGGTCACAGAATCCACCTTCACAGCCGTAGCGGTCATCGTTCCATTGGGGTAGCACTCTGATGGTAGAGGGGGCAAGGGTGAGAAAAAGTCCTATAATTACTTCTTTTTTTGAAGGTAGTGGTTCTGCTCAAGTCTTACCTGTTGTTGTTAAGGGGAAGTTGCAGGTCAAGAAAAGATCAGCAAGCACCCAGTCTTTGCTTGTATGCAACAGAAGGAAGTCAACACGGGCTCTTAGTGACTCTGAGGTGATCAGCTGTAAGACAAAGAGGAAAGTTATCCGGTGCAGATGATTCATGGTAAGATGTTTTAGTGAAGCATACCTCAAAGGTTGTGTCCTTGGCAGTGTACGGCAGTACAAGGCTGAAGTGTGTGCCGTTTTCTTGGAACTGGTAGTCTGCCATCTCAGGTGTCAGCCGTTGATGTCCAACCATTGCCTTCAGATTGTTGCCTTGACTCCCGAATTTCACGTTGATGTAAAACTGGTTCTGGTCACAGGTGCCAGTGATGGTGGGTAGCTCTAAAGCAGAGAAGAGGTTCTCAATTTGACTGGGTATCTTTCTCCCTTGGCTCAGTGGGGTTGTTTTGCAGCTGATATTCAAGGGGAAACAAGATTTGGGCAATTTTCTAGACAGTGGAAAACACATATTTGTGATGTTCCTTTTACATTTGATTTCTCCTGCATTCACCAACAGATCAGAATTTATTACAAAAATATATAGATTTTATAAGTGCCTGGGGAAATCTCATGGCTATATCAGTTAAATTGCACTCTAGTAACCAGTTACATTTAAAGCAATGGTGAGCTAGATACAGTGAAAAGCTTAATCTCACCAACATCCTGCAGAGATGCCTGCAACTCAACTGGGTGGGCAAATGGAGTTTCTTCAGGAATGATCATGAACCCAAAGACCAGAGAGAGGAAGTAGGTTGTAACCAAAAGTTCAGGATTCTGCAGAAATAAACACCTCAGTCATGTCACAGAAATACACAGCAAATATACTGACAGACATTTAGCATCTATAATTTCACATACATCTTTCAGAACAATATCTGCATCAAAGGGCACCAACAGAGAGATGCTCTTGGTGCCATTGGAATAGAGGTGCTCCTGGACGGTAAAGCCGCTGGCATTGCTCTCTTCAACAGTGAGCACAGTGGTGAAGAAGGTGATGTTCCTCAGCGCCACATCATGAAGAAGGGGTCCCAAGAGAAAGCTAAACACCCGGGCCTCTGGGACAGTATCTGAGGGAAAGTTAACAGGTTTATATAATTTCTCCACGAGCCTGAAGTTATGTCATCCATCAGATAACTTACTTTCTTGGACGTGGAGAGGTTGAAGCATAAGAGGGGTGGTAATGGGGAACAACACCTTGTATCCGGTATGATCTTGAGTCTCAGTGGTCCTCCACAGTACCTCAAGCATGGGCTCCACAATGTAGGCGATGTGGTACTGGTAATCTGGGGCATGGCTCTGCAATGATGCATGACATTTTAATAAACCATGAAGTGACTTACATTTCTAAACTAAAGAACTTCCCAACCTTGTAGTGTCCATCAGGTGATCCGACTGGGATCTCAATGACTATGTGGAAATCTGTGGTGGACAGCGCGTATCCTCTTGAGGCCATCTGAGATCTATCAAGCCTCTTCCCGTTGATGCCCATGTGCTTTTCTAAGATTTCAAAGCGGCCATCTACCAGTAGGGTCAGATGACGAGGTACGTGCCAAGAGATTATATTGTTGAGGAAGAGGACGCCACCTGTTAATAAAACCAACTGTTTATGCAACTGTGATGATGCAAAGATAAAATGTGTCCATCCACAGTTTGTGCTAGACTTGCCTGTGGGACACGCAGCTGCCAAGTTCACCACACTCAGACCATGGGGTGCCTTATAGTAGGCACTCACCCTGAGAACTTCCATTGACACACCACCCACCTAAGAGATGACAGGTTTAATGTTATGCTTTTAAGGCCAAGTGTAATGCAAAACACTTGATGGGTGCATTGCTTACATCTTCTGAATAAGTCTCTGCTGTATTGTACGGGGATCGTATAACCAGACGAGTCGAGGTTGCCATGGCACCATAGCCGGCTTGTTCAGCCTCCCTCAGTACCATCGACACTGGTTCTGGCGTGTAAAATGTCAACTTCCAGATGCCATGTTCTGCCACAGAGGTCTATAGGGAAGGGGAGAATTACCAACTTCCTGTTGAATGCGATAACAGTGCAAATTTAAAAGAAGTCCATTTCATCAACGCGATTTTAACACCTACAACTGGATTGACGGTGATCTCTTTAGCATCTTGAGCTTGTCCCTTAGCTTCAGGATTAGCAATGTGGTGCGAGACCTAAAAACAAGAAATGGAAACTTCGTTAGTTAGAGACCAGTTGGTAGAACTGTCAAATGTTAAATGACCTACTTCCATGTAGTTCCTGTCGCAGAGAATCTCCCTAGAGGCCCACCGAGTGTAGCTGCAAGTCTGCGTCACATCATGGGTAACCACTTCTGATTGAGTGGGGCTGTACATGCGGAGCCTTAAGCCAACATTAAAGGTTTGATCGTCCTACAAATTATATGCGTGAAACAAGAATTTGTCATAAGGGGAACAGAAAGAAATTTCTTTAAAGCAAATAGAATTGCATATATAGCTGTAAGATGTTTAAATTCTTGCTTTGGAAAGTGCAGACAAAAATCAAGCAAGGCGAGTAAATTGGGTGATAATACAGACCTGAATAGTTCACATTATTCCTCTTAAAGTAAACTGTATATCCCATAGTGCAGTTAAAAATATGGGTAAGTTTCTCAGGTAAGTAAATGCTAAATATTTTGCCTTAAATAAAATGCAAGAACTAGGTGAATTATAATTTCATGTCATTGAATAAACTCGCACAAACATACTTTGTTGTCCACGTAGCAGCCCAGCAGAGATGAGTAGATTCGAGTGTTACCCCACGGGTCAGACTCCATGCTGTATCCACACTGAGCAGCCAAGTTGGGTGTTAACACTATGTGCTGGCTGCCATCTGGGGTAAATAAAGACAAGCATGACATCTTTCCTAGTGATATACAAATCATGCTTATTGGCACATTGTATACTTACTGATGGCCTCCACCTCAAGCTCATTCCCTACTGCTAGAGTCTTGTCCAATGACAGCCTCATTAGATTACCCATGCAGTCTGAATGTATGCCACTGCCTGTTAAAACAAGAGGCTTGTGAGGAAGAGTACATGTTCTGTTACATGAAGTAATTGTTTGGATTCCGGCTTACTTGACTGTGAATTGACCTTCACATTTGGCCTTGCTTGACCCAAGAAGATTACTGCAGCCATCAGATTCCATAACAAACTTCAAGAAGTAAAACAAATAATTTAGAGACACGACGTGTGCAGCTAGCAGTCTTTGAAACGACAACTACAAAATTAACTCACATGTTCCCAAGCTTCCACATGTTGCAGTCTGAGGGAAGCCAAACAAAAGAACAAGTGGAATACAATCACTGTCAGAGCTTGGCACTGAACACACAGCACACCCGATAACAGACCAACTCTGAAAATAAACGACTGACTGCTTTCTGATCCATCACCAGCTGTTTTATACATCAGTTAATTACGATACACAGGTGAGAAAAATACAGGCCAATAGTCTTGATTATTTGAGGTAAAAAAAATGTTAACCTGAAAGTTATAGTTTTGGTGTTACACAACAATGTTGATTATCAAAATAAAAATAATTGTATAAAAAGGTTTTGTTGGGGCTTTAATTTGATCTTTATTCAGTTCTTGAATTGTTTTGAATTAAACAGCCAACTATCCCGACAATGGCATCCAAGATAAAATACTAGAACGATCATAAACATCATAATGATGATTGTAAGATAGGGACATACATAGATAGAGAATACTTATGGAGATTTTACTAAAGCTGGAAATTTGGCTTGGGGCTTAGGGCTAGCAATTATTCCGGGAAGCAGACCCAGTCACCTTTAAGACTAGACAAAAGACTTTCCACTTTGATAGTCTTATAGTTAGGGCTGAATCAGGTTCACCTCGTCACACTGTAATGCCCTTTGAGGTAAATTTGTAATTTGTGGTATTAGGCTATACAAAATAAACTTAATTGAATTGAATGATCTTGCGTAATGCTCATTGTGTTCGGGAATGTTTCTCTGCCTATAGAGCCCGCCTAACCAGCTCAAGTCTTTTGATGTGTTTCCTTTGTCAACATCCGTTTTTCTCAAGAATGTCGACAATAATTCAACAGTGGCCTGAGCAGCCTTTTACAGAAGTTTTAACACCCTTATTTTGCATTAACAAATAACGTACACATACTAATTTAAACATGTTTCTGCTGGAAAAATAAGTAAAGACTTTGCTTTGTAAGATAATCTGTTAAACTGTATCATACTATTCGTGAGCTTGTAGATAACACATCCCTTCAAGGAAGTTCCTGCCAGGGCAGCATCAAACCAGTCTTCTCATTGGCACCTGCCTCTAAAGGAGCTAAGAATGAAACCGGTTCAGACTGGCTGGATCTTTACCATCCCATCTTGTAATTCATCGTTTGTCACACTGTATAAAAGAAAAAAAGGCTCAGACAGACTGATGCATAACCCGTTTGATTCAACTCTGCTCTTCTTAAATAATAAATCTTATTTATTTCACACTCTGAGTAGAGTATAATTGTTGACCTTATTCATTGAGGGATTGATGGCTTCTCACTAAAGGTAATTTCTTCTCCACCAATAAGTGAGATGAAGACAGATAAAAATAACCGATCTGGGTCTACTACTAAACTCTAGGTCCATTTTGTCTACAGTATACATCCAATACAGAACAAAGATGTTGTGATATGACCAAGCTTTTATTTACATACATTTATGGGTCTGAAAAACTTTTTTTCCACAGAATAATATTCAGTTCCAGATCATGTTCCTGTGTACTGCAACCAATACTATATCATTAATTTGCTATACTGGCTAGCAGTGAGCTGACCAGAGATTTATACACAAGACATGAAGGGAATTGACATTAGTCACTTTCAGTCCAAAGACCTGCTGGTGATTTAATGTATAGTGTACAATACATGATCATTCATCATGTTGAACAATTATTTGAATCGTTTGGCTGATAGTTATTCTCAATTAGTTGTAAAAGTGTATGACATTCTCTTCAGAGTACGGGGCGACTAAAAGAGTGGAGAACGTTGGCATAGCACAATGCATGTTCACTATTGGAGATTGCATTGGGGCCCGTTTCCTGTTAAGAAAGACTGTACACAACAAAAGGTTTAATATTTAACCATGTATTTCATCCACATCTGCAGAAGGATCTCGATTTCAGGGTAGCTTGGGATCATCTGTAACAAGCTCCAGTTGCCCGTGAGTTTTCACCTCATGCAATGACACCATTTTATTATTTGTATTCTGGTACAACAGTAAGCCCAAACTCATCTTTTCACCTGGTTTTTAAGGCATTGCATCCACATAGACTTACATTCTACCACATATTGATTGGGCTAACGTGCCAACAGCTACCTGCGGAAGAAACACAGTTGAAAACCAAAAGGATATTTTAAAGCTTTTACACAAATTGAGCAGACAACTTGGAAACGTTTTTTTTAAATGACTTTATTCAGAAGTTTTTACCAGAGGTCAACACAATAGGCCCAGAGGAGATTTGTCTTTTGTTGGTAGAGTCTATTCCCCTTTGCACTAGAAAACAAGAGACAATAGCAGTCACCAACTGCATGTAGTTTATAAAATCTTTCCAGATGTCACTTACCCCTTTTTCTCTCTCGTCTGTAGTTCATCTGGTGTGCAGGTTTCACACACTGGCCTCTACATGACCCATCTGCTTGGCTGTGTGCGTCACAAATCTCTGCATCACAGTGGACAAAGATCTGTAGATGCACAGAAGGGTTTATTACAGGGCTACCATGTGATGAGGCCAATACACGCATCTTTGGAAACAAGTCATATTTCACCTCGTCTTTCAGAACTGCCTCATCTTTAGTGAAGGTGAACATCTTCATAGAGAAGCGTTTGATGTGGGATGGGACTAAAACCCTAGGATCGCTCACAACAGGATGGAAAAGTGTCACATAGCTGTCATCTGGATTCTCACAGCTGGGGGGAATAACACATGTGAATGCTTATTTTTAAACTCTTACAATTATGCTTTTTGGATCATAAATCCTGTGTTGAGCCTGCAGCTAGCTTCATGCTACCCTTTACCTGTCCACAATGATATCCCAGCTAGGCAGAGATGTCCGGTCTTCAGCAAGTGTAGCCCAACAGTTCTCCAAGATGAGCTCCAAATTTGGGTCAGTAGACTCAACCAGCTCCACCTCAAAATACAGAGGCTGCCTCAGATATTTCACAACTGGATAATCTTCTGATCGGTAGAAGAGCTTGTATGATGAATCTGGTGGAGAAGAGTCTTATCAGAAAGAGAAATTGTTCAGTCTTGCGAAAGCAATGTTTTAATAAAAATAAACTTACCCTGGGCTAGCCTCAATCGCACCATGAGCTGTCCTGAGCCGATATCTGCGGTGGGTTCATAGAGTCTTGGTTTTGAGCTGAAGCCAACAGTCTGAGTCTCATTGACCACATAGTAGCAGGAAATAGTTTGTCTTGGGGAAAAGAAAATACACTGACGCGGTTGAACTCTAGAAGGCATGTTAGGATAAATGATTGGACCACTCTACCTGTACTGAGGCCCAACTGGTGATGCTCTTTTGTTGTAAGGCAAGGCAATCTCATTTTCATATAGCATGTAGTGGTCGAAGAACTTAATAAAAAAAAAGAAAATGAACAAAAGCATTAGAAAGTTGAACAAAACAATGTGGAAATTTAAGTTGAATTAACACTTACTGTTCTTTTGGTTCCACAGGAAGCAACACTGAAAGAGAAATATGCAAAGCGATCATCGCTGAAGGTCGGTTTGCAGGACTGGTCTTTTAGGGTCAGCCTACTTGGGATGATATCGGTCACAGAATCCACCTTCACAGCCGTAGCGGTCATCGTTCCATTGGGGTAGCACGCTGATGGTAGAGGGTGTAATGGTGAAGAAAATGTCCTACAATGACATCAGCACTACAATAATGAAGTCTTACTGGTTGTTGTTAAGGGGAAGTTGCAGGTCAAGAAAAGATCAGCAAGCACCCAGTCTTTGCTTGTATGCAACAGAAGGAAGTCAACACGGGCTCTTAGTGACTCTGAGGTGATCAGCTGTAAGACAAAGAGGAAAGTTATCCGGTGCAGATGATTCATGGTAAGATGTTTTAGTGAAGCATACCTCAAAGGTTGTGTCCTTGGCAGTGTACGGCAGTACAAGGCTGAAGTGTGTGCCGTTTTCTTGGAACTGGTAGCCAGCCATCTCAGGTGTCAGCTGTTCATGTCCAACCATTGCCTTCAGATTGTTGCTTTGAGTCCCGTATTTCACGTTGATGTAAAACTGGTTCTGGTCACAGGTGCCAGTGATGGTGGGTAGCTCTAAAAGCAGAGAAGAGGTTCTCAATTTGACTGGGTATCTTCCTCCCTTGGCTCAGTGGGGTTGTTTTGCAGCCGATATGCAAGGGAAAACACAAGGTTTGGGCAATTTTCTAGACAGTGGAAAACACATAGTGATGTTCCTTTTAAATGTGATTTCTCCTGCATGCACCAAGAGATCAGAATGTTTTACAAAAATATATACATTTTAAAAGTGCCTGGGGAAATCTCATGGCAATATCGGTTTATTAAAAAAAAAAAAAAAAGCACTCTAGTAACCAGTTACATTTAAAGCAATGGTAAGCTAGATACAGTGAAAAGCTTAATCTCACCAACATTCTGCAGAGACGCCTGTAACTCAACTGGGTGGGCAAATGGAGTTTCTTCAGGAATGATCATGAACCCAAAGACCAGAGAGAGGAAGTAGGTTGTAACCAAAAGTTCAGGATTCTGCAGAAATAAACACCTCAGTCATGCCACAGAAATACACAGCAAATAAGCTGGCAGACATTTAGCATCTACAATTTCACACACATTTTTCAGGACAATATCTGCATCAAAGGGCACCAACAGAGAGATGCTCTTGGTGCCATTGGAGTAGAGGTGCTCCTGGACGGTAAAGCCGCTGGCATTGCTCTCTTCAACAGTGAGCACCGTGGTGAAGAAGGTGATGTTCCTCAGCGCCACATCATGAAGAAGGGGTCCCAAGAGAAAGCTAAACACCCGGGCCTCTGGGACAGTATCTGAGGGAAAGTTAACAGGTTTATATGATTTCTCCACGAGCCTGAAGTTCTGTCATCCATCAGATAACTTACTTTCTTGGACGTGTAGAGGTTGAAGCATAAGAGGGGTGGTAATGGGGAACAAAACCTTGTATCTGGTATCATCTCGAGTCTCAGTGGTCCTCCACAGTAACTCAAGCATGGGCTCCACAATGTAGGCGATGTGGTACTGGTAATCTGGGGCATGGCTCTGCAATGATGCATGACATTTTAATAAAATATGCACAATTTTTTTTATTTCTAAGCTAAAGAACTTCCCAACCTTGTAGTGTCCATCAGGTGATCCGACTGGGATCTCAATGACTATGTGGAAATCTGTGGTGGATAGCGTGTATCCTCTTGAGGCCATCTGAGATCTATCAAGCCTCTTCCCGTTGATGCCCATGTGCTTTTCTAAGATTTCAAATCTGCCATCAACTAGAGGTGTCACACGGCGAGGTACGTGCCAAGAGATTATATTGTTGAGGAAGAGGACGCCACCTGTTAATGATAAAGCCAACTGTTGACACATCTGCCAAACTATTGGTAACCGTTTGTACACCAATTGTGCTAGACTTGCCTGTGGGACAAGCAGCTGCCAAGTTCACCACATTCAGACCATGTGGTGACTTGTAGTAGGCACTCACCCCGAACACTTCCATGGAAACTCCATCAACCTAAGAGATTTGAGGTTTAAAGTCATGCTTGCTTTTAAGGCCAAGTTTAATGCAAATCATGAGTTTGTTGCTTACATCCTCTAAATAAGTCTCTGCTGTATTGTACGGGGATCGCATAACCAGACGAGTTGAGGTAAACATGGCACCGTAGCCTGCTTGTTCAGCTTCCCTCAGTACCATTGAAACTGGTTCTGGGGTGTAAAATGTCAACTTCCAGATACCATGTGCTGCCCCAGAGGCCTATAGGGAAGGGGGACACTTAATTATTTCCTCCGTTGAACATAAAAGGGAGCATGTTGAAACGCAAGTTGACTGCACCAGCACAATTGTTACACACATCTGGACTGGCGTCGATCCGTTTAACATCTTGAGCCTGTCCCTTAGCTTCAGGTGTAGCAATGTGGTGCGACACCTAAACACAAGAAGTGGTGGCTTAATAGTTGGTTAGAGAACCTTATATCAATGTTAAATGACCTACTTCCATGTAGTTCCTGTCGCAGAGAATCTCCCTAGAGGCCCACCGAGTGTAGCTGCAAGTCTGCCTCACATTATGGGTAACCACTTCTGATTGAGTGGGGCTGTACAGTCGGAGCCTTAAGCCAACATTAAAGGTTTGATCGTCCTACAAATAATAAAAAAATAAATAAATTAAGAGAGTTTTCATATGACAGCAAATTAGAGAAACAATGTTTAGCCAACTGAAGTGAATAATTGGAGGGGTATACTTTACTTCAGGAAATCACATACAAAATAATGTGCATAAAATATATTAAAAAGGTTTCAATTTAATAAATAGGTATCACAAAATTTGCTTCGCTTGCAAATTATAATAAAAGGTCATCCAATCAAATGAGTGCGAACATACTTTGTTGTCCACGTAGCAGCCCAGCAGAGACGAGTAGATTCGAGCGTTACCCCACGGGTCAGACTCCATGCTGTATCCACACTGAGCAGCCAAGTTGGGTGTTAACACTATGTGCTGGCTGCCATCTGGGGTAAATGAAGACAAGCATGACAGGACACTACTCTCCAAATGATAAACAAAATCATGCCTATAGCACATTGTATACTTACTGATGGCCTCCACCTCAAGCTCATTCCCTACTGCTAGAGTCTTGTCCAATGACAGCCTCATTAGATTACCCATGCAGTCTGAATGTAAACCACTGCCTGTTAAAGAAAAGGCTTGTGAGGAAGAGTAAACGGTTTGTTACATGATAAAGTAATTGTTTTAAATTCAGGCTTACTTGACTGTGAATTGACCTTCACATTTGGCCTTGCTTGACCCAGGAAGATTACTGCAGCCACCAAGTTCCATAACAAACTTCAACAAGTAAAAAATACAATTCAGAGACATTAAATGAGCAGCAAGCAGTCTTTGAAAAAATAAATTAACTTACATGTTACCAAGCCTCCACATGTTGCAGTCTGAAGGAATCCAATCACTAGCAGAGCTTGGCACTGAACACACAGCACACCCGATAACAGACCAACTCTGAAAAAAAGTGACTGAGTGCTTTCTGATCCATCACCAGCTGTTTTATACATCAGTTAATTACATTACACAGGTGAGAACATTTGGTGATTCTCCACCAAGCTCACACGGCGGTCTTATGATGACTGGACAATATTAATTTAGGCACACACATGAATCATTGGTGTGATAAATATTTTTTTTGATTTTACACTAATTCCAAACATATGTATTTGAGCTTTACATCACAAATATGAAGTATAATTCAAGAGATACATTGTGTCAAAGGAGGATGACTGTCTGTTTTTAAAACCATGCTTTTAGAAGATTAATTTAAGAAAGAAAACATGTTTTCTTTTGCAGCTGAGAGACTTATTATCTTTACTGTATGCCAACACTTGATAAAGGTTTGTTTATAATCACAAACCTCCACCCAGTGTTTTCAAAATGGTGCAAATAAATGTATTCCTCACAGTAAACCAAAGCTCATCTTTTCACCTCATGAGCCCTAAACAATAAGTCTACACGATCCACACAGACTTACGCAAAGACTTTATATAATGATATATTTTTATTCACAAGGCCATAACATATGTACCCAAATACAAGAATCTCAAGTGCAAAAAATTAATTATTTTTATTCAAATCATATCATGCTAATTTGTTATCTGACAGCTGTACATAAATGTAAATAAATCGACAACATGTACATGTTTTCTTTAGCTTCCAGATTTAAGTATACTTAAAATATGTCCTCTATAGTTGATGAAGTACGTAAGTCCCTTTCTATCTTGTGCTGCTGGTCCAGAAGTGTCTGTTGCAGGCTCACTTTGGCATCTTCAAAATCTGGATTGAGCTCCAATGCTCGCTGGAAGTCCTTCTTGGCATCGTCAAAAAAACCTGTAAAATCGTTAAAAAAATGTACATACATAATAAGTTTACGGTTTATAAGGTACTCCCTAACTGGCTAGTTAAGAGTCAGAAGTTTTATTTATTCGGCAGTATGAGCAAGACACAGCAAATTGTAAATGGTAAATGGACCTGTACCACTCAAAGCGCTTTCTCACTACTTGTCATCATTCACCCATTCACACCTATTCATTCACTGATGGCAGTGGCTGAGGTTCCACCTGCACATCAACAGTAACTAACATTCATACAGATGTATACACTGCTGGCACAGCTGCATTAGTACGATAGGAGTCTAGTCAAGTCACAGATTTGGGCCTTTCATACAGTGATAGAGCTGCTTATTTGTATCTGCATTGCAATCATATTACTAAATCCTAATTGATAAAGAACCTAAACATCTGCTTCTCAACATATATTTTATTGTCTTTAAGGTCTTTGTACTGTAAAAATGTACCGATAGATGGCAAAGTAAAGGAAAAAAAGAACAGGAAATGTCTTGATAAGTTGTTATCACCATTTGTCCAAAACATATTCCCCTATTTGGTGTGATGATGTGGAGAATGCTTTCAAACATGCTGGTCAAACATGTCTCATTAGGTTGACATCTGGGAACTGTGAAGAGCATCATACCATGGGATTAAATCAATATGCATGCTGATCAAACCATCCCCACGTGCCTCTATGGAAGCTTACGTTCTTGTTTAGCTTTTGAAATAAAATATGGTATGAATATTGGGAGTTTTTGCAAACATATAAATATATATTTTTTAATTTTTTATTAATTGTCAAAATCTGACATTTATTTTGAAGCAAAGCGGAAGTCTCTACCTGTTGTTCTGCCAGACTAAAGCAGCACAGCTCTAACAACAACAACACACGGGCTGTTGTGTCAGGACTCAGGACCCTTACCTAGTCGGTAGCGGATGAGTCCTCTGTTGTAGAGAGGTATTTCAAACTGGCTGTCAGTCCGTATTGCGGAAGTGAAGTCTTCTACTGCTTCATCAAAATCCACACGGAGATACTTTATCTGTCCACGGTTGTTATAAGCTCCAGCCAAAGTACTAGCTTCACATTCTCTGTAGAAACATGGCATCGTTAAAGATGGTAGGATTATTTAACAATTGATTGAATGAAATGAAAGAGTAACCACATTAATGTCAGCAACACTTAGGAAAAACCGAGTCATAGAATGTTATGGGTGACTGAACATTGTGTAACAACAGTTCGGAGGTGGCGGACTGTTAGCTCGTTTTACATCTACAACACGTAAACGTAACGGTACCTGAGCTGTGCGCAGGACGAGATAAACGTTGTGTAAAGTTCTTCTGCCTGTTTGAAATGCTGTTGTTTAAACTCAGAGTGAGCATATACAAGTATTGGGGGATTATCTTCCTCCATAGTTTGAAGGGTTTTCTTTTTGTCGTGTTTTTCCAAATACGGATGTGACGTCATTCAATAAAATATCCAATCAGTTTCAGCGTTTGGCAAGTGGGCGGGACTTGCAATCAATAGAGTAACATCGAAAAGGAACTACTGTCTTTCCCCATTGCAACTCATATAATGTATCACTTTACATACAATCAACCTCTATATTTATATGCACATGCTAACAAAGATGTCCCTATTCCTGAAGTGTTTTTGTAATATGTTGACAAAGATGCAACTTTCTCCATAATTCTTTTTTTCTTTCCTTTTGACTCAATAATCAAAAGTGATATTAATCCAATATGTGATACCTCCCATAAGTCATATATTTATTCACCTATTGCACACGCAAATAGATAAATACATATTATTTCCCATTAAATAATTCCAAATCATATGTAGTGATTGAAATCCAGACGATATACAGGAACATTCAATCTAAAAACAGTTGTACACCGAGAATAGCTGATTTCTGTTGTTTCAAAACTACGTTTTTGTAACAGCAGGTGGCAGTCTTCACTCAGATCTCCTTAAAACAGGCAATGAAGTCTTCAGTGCAAGTTGTCTAAGGGAAATTGCAACTAGTTCACATGATGATGCATGCAATGTCCACATGGACCAGCTCACTATCTAAAACAGTATTACTCTAATAGTTTAGCAATCGGGGTGTTTTCATTTTAAATTAAAGTACATGACCCGAAGAGACATCAACATCTGTCACACCATTCTCAGGACAGTGTGGACACTCGGTGCCGTAAATACACAGCAAGGAGGGAAACCATGAGCAAACTGGTGAGACATGCTCAGACCATCTCCCACTGGAGGAAGTCCACTGCGGTGGTGAACAAGGCCACCTGAAGGAAGCAGAGGTCGCTCAGTGGCCTTGCACTTTCCGTTGCAGCCCATTGATCTCCATACTGTGTGGACGAGTTTAAATAAATCTAACGGAGAGCAGTTTGACCCAGAGGAAGACATGAAGTATGTGGCCAGACAGGAATGGACTGAACACTCAATATTATGTTGAATATTTTTTTTAATTTGAAACCAAATATTTTATTTGTTTTATGCTTTAAAGTTTCTCTGGATATACAAGTGTCAACATATTTGTTATTTATTTGCAAGTTTAAAAAAAAAACGAAGCAGCAACAACAACAAAACAGTTAAAAAATAAAAATACATGTTTTTTTTCCCACATCAACGCAGTAACACATACGTATCTGCTTTAGTAAACACAACTATTTTTGTTGAATTCCTTTTTTTTCTATTTTCATATACTGATACTTTTTGATAATATCTTAACCCTGTTCTACATTCATCTTAGTGGCATAGCATCATAAGTCTTCCATCCTTAGTAACTTCATATGTAGTTTACAAAACATAAGGGTGGTATAAATCTTCTCATCTAACTCTAAGTGCATTTCCTAAAATGTCCAACTATTTATTTAATACATTTTACAAATTGTAATTTTCAATGAAACAGTACACCGTTCAACTGTTTTCGGAACATTTTAGTTTGTCCTCAACTTTGCACCAAACTCTGTGTTTTTCCCACTTCTCAGAGGTATGTGAGGCTCATTCATCTTTTTACACTGAAACGCCGGTGGCCTCCACTCCCTGACCGCCCATGTGTGTGGTAACCATGGAAGCCACTAAAATAGCAAACAAACACATAACAGGTTCAGGTTCAAGGAAGCAGGGAGAGGATCCAAACCAGACGCGAGGTAAACGTTAGTGTGTTGACTCTTTAGCTCACTCAGACAGAGCAGACAGAGAAGCTCTGTTGTCAGCGCTGCTTCAGGCAATAAACCATCTCACTCCAGAGGTCACATGATGACCTCTGGCTGGGGTTTTCTGGAAACACTGAAGGTGTAAAAAAACACATGGTGGTGATGACGGTGTACACAAACTGTTGGTGGTGTCGGAAAAATATTATCGTCCAAGTGAATTGATCAACTCAGGTTAGTCGGATCCAACGCTCGGCTCAGTCAGAATCATTGTAGACTTTATTACAACTTAATTTTTTCATGTTTAGGGACTGAATGTCTCTTTCTGAGTACAAAAGGTTGAGGGTCAGGGCGTGGTCTTCCCTTGACCTCAGATCTCAGAGCGCTTTGACTGATTTTATGAAGCCAAAGTAAATTATAACACATCGTTGATAGAAATGTGAGCGCTCGTCCATCATGTTTACCTTTCTATATTGACAGAGACATACAGGTATGGCAATGGAATGTAGTTATATAAGGGACACTGATATCATGGCTCTTCTTCACACATTTTAGAGTGATGGGTTCTATTACTTTATAGTACAGAACAGACTAAAAATGTGTCATTAGCCTTTAAAAAAATATTATATATATTTTATCAATGTTGGTGGCGGACAGATTACTGTACAATGTATTAACGGGGCAAAATACTTGGATTAATCTAGCTTTAATCTGATTTATTTCACTATTAACATCTTAACTGTTTAGCCTCAAAATATTATCTTAAAATATTCATGAAATGTTCAATATCACCCTCAAGTTAAGAAGAACAACAAAACAGTGTGCTCAACAACCTCCTTTGTGATTATTTTATTGTCTGATGTGTCTGCTTGGTTACATTTATGATTCTTAGCAAACATAAGACATCCGATAACATTGATCATATATGAAATATAATGCATATTGCAACAATACTTTAATAGTTGTTACAGATTATACAATAAAGAAATAATGCAAAAGTTTCTACTGAAGAAAACTATTTACTGTTTGTAAACAAAATTATTTTACCATTTAAATCCAATGTTATGTTTTCATTAAAACTACTATATACAATATGCAACTTTATACAAACAGGATGCAAAATATACTTCATACAGAACAGGACAAATAATGGAAATAATACATGTTCCCTTATTATTCATCACACTATGTTTATGTAGGTGTTTAGAGAAAAATGTTTAAGTCGCTTTAACTGCAGTTTCAAAATCTGCTATTTAATGACATTCAACTGTGGACATTGTAACTCAACAGTGAACAACAGTCAGAAGCTTGAGGAGTATTGGTTTATGAATCACAGCTTGACACATCCATACAGTAGTTATGGGAGGATGGATGACAGGAAACTCGTGTCCATGAGCGGGAAGTAAGCGAGCCGTCTCTGCAGAAAGTAAATAAACAAAAGATTTATGGAGGGTAGTAAACTGTGACAACAAATCTCCCCAAGAAAAGAAATCTATCAATACCTCCGACTGCGTCCAGCTTCAGGCACGGCCCACCAAGTTCTCCAGAACCTCTATTCTCCCAGACACGTCGACTAGTGAGATCGGTCAAGGAAAAAGTTCAACACATTTACAGACACGATTACATTTTTTTTTTAAACACACACAAAACATACTGCTAAATTACTTTACAATTACATAACCAACAGGTAGATATAATCAACTTTAATTTCAGAGGATGTTTCGAACAAAAAGTCTTCCATCTGAATCAACAGGAAGGATATGCCTGGCGGTGAGCTGCTGGATGGCAGCCAGCGTCTGCTTCTGGAACGCCATTCTGGCTTCACATCTGCAGGGATCCTCCATCACCACCAGCGCCTTCGCCTCTTCGCCTTTAGAAAGAACATTTCACATCAGAGCAACAGATCATGTACAGAGTGAAAAAGCACACACAAAGTAGCGCCCACTCAACTGGGCTGCAGTTCAAGAACAAACCAAAGTACACTTTTCAAAATATTCCAGAGTATACATTTACAATTACCTTTGCCTTAGCAATAATGCCATACTAGTGAATACATTCTATAATAATACCCAATAATTATCCAACAAATTGCCCGGTTGTGATGTTGTGAAGACAAACACTATCTGCACATTGCTTTAAACAGACTTTACACAGAGCAGCATTCATAGCACAGCAACAGGTCACACTCGCTGTGTTCACACGGTATGTTCTTACGTTTCGGGGAACATGTTTTCTCGTCTGCATTCAAGATGAAACCATTCCGGCACTGGCAGTAATACGAGGCATTGTTGTTGACACATATGTGTTCGCAGTCATGTCCCATGGCGCAGGGGTCCAGACCTAGAATGAACAGAGATTAAGGGATGGCGCTGTCAAGATGGCAGCGTGGGTACAGTTTCATGCAGTGTACTGTTGGTAGGTATCTTGTGGTAGGTAAGGCAGTGCCCTCTCTGTAAGTCCATCAAACCAGTGGGTTGGTATCAGTATATCTTTCAACGGTTGACAAAAGTAAAATAAAATATTGTTTCTGTTACAGTTCAATCTGATTAAATGTACGCTATGTACATTTTTTAAATATTTTTTATATATTTTTTAAATATTTGCTTCATTATATTTCTTGTGTTTGTACTTGATCACATGTCATTTGTGTTGGAAAAAACTTGATCCATGAGTACACCTTCACCACATCTCAGCCAAGGGCCTTAAGGACCTGCGTAGGTTCACTGTGTGCTGGACAACACAGGTAATCACAGAACCCTGAAGTCCAACGGTAATGATAATTACATGGACCTATTATCTCCAAGGTACCAGGGGGCAAGACACACATACCAGACAGTAACATGGGGACACATTCAGGTTTAACCTCAAGGCTCATTTGTCAACATGTTTTAATCAATTCAAATAAAAATGTCAAATAAATTAGATTTTTCAAATATATATATATATATATATATATATGACTTTAAACTAATGAAATAATTATATAAATATATGTAATTATTCCATTAGTTCAAATCATCGTTCGAAAAATTGAGGTTCGACCATGCATTTAAATAATTTTACCTATCATGGATATATTTATTTAAAGTACCCTTCAAAACCATTTTCTAATCTAATGATCACCATTTAGCTTTTAAAAAAAGAAGCCAAAAGTGTAGGGCTGCACGGCTCCAACACTTTGCACAGGTTTAACTTGGCGAATACAAGCAGGTCCTAGTACTGACATCTGCTGTCCCTGTGGGGGTTGAGAGCATCTGGTATTTTTCCTCATGACTGCAGAGTTTTTATTTTACCAATAAAACAGCAAATGATCCACAATCTGCAACAAAACCCCTGTAGACTGTAGGTGGCCCTGACTGAGGAACTTGAACACAGGTGTCAAACACAAGGCCCGCGGGCCAAATCCAGCCCGTCACGTTATTGTATGTGGCCCGTGACGGCCTGAAAGAAATGTGATCACGTTTTCTCAATGTAATGAAAATACCCTGTGCTTTTATATTGACGGTTTTAAATGAAATGGCTGTATGTTATAATATTAGGGACATTTTATGTACACCATTCAAATAAAGAATATTCAAAGTTATTAAACAATATGTTCAGGAGTAGTTTACAGTGTTACAGTTACTCCCGGCCCTTTAAGAGGAAGCCGTGATGCTGATGTGGTCCACATTGAAAATTAGTCTGACACCCCTGAACTAGAACCTGGTAAGGGAGGGGAAAGGTCTCGCGGGTCTTTGTCCTACCGCACAGGGTCTCCCTGAACTTGGAGGTGAGCTTCTCGATGACTCCGTAGGTCTCCACATAGAAGACGTGGTCAACCAGAGGGATGCTGGCCATCTGCTGCAGGGAGCGCATGTCAGCTCGGTCGACCCCGACGGCGTAGATCTCGATGCCCGAGGCCCGAGCCGAAGCAGAGACCTCCTCCACCTGGTCCTGGGGTCTCCCGTCTGTGACGATGATGGCCACCTTGGAGATTTTCCTGGAGCGAACCCGGGCTCCGGACTGCTCTGTGAAGGCTTCGTTCACCGCGGTCTTTATGGCGAGGCCCGTCATGGTGCCGGCCGCCAAGGGCTCGATTCGGGAGATGGCTTTCTTCATGTCGGGTTTGTTGTAGTGGCTTTTGAGGAGGAACTCGATCTTGACCGTGCTGGCGTAGTTGACCACAGCCACCCTGGTGGCGTCGGAGCCGACGTCCAACGTGTCGACCATGTCAGCCAGGAATATCTTGACCTTCTCAAACTCACCAGGACGCACGCTGCGAGAGCTGTCGATGATAAACACCAGGTCCAGCGGACGGCTCCTGCACTGAGAGTCCATCTCTGGTGATCAACCAAAACCATGGCAGGATTAAGTCTATTGCATATGGAAAATCCAGTTCATCATTCAATCAAACATTCAAGCTGGTTAAACTGTCCCAGTGAGAAGAACACACAGGACAACAGGATACACAACACGCGTCCCTATGGTGACACAAGGAAACTGTTGTGCATCACTGCAATGGTCAAATTAAAGCTTGTGGGTCTGGTGAAATGATTTAGTATTCCAAAAAACATAATGTATCAGTTCAGTCTTGCCCACAAATAACAAGTGACATTACACCTAAAGATTGAGACAGTATTCTGCCTGTCCAATCACATGCATACACACACACACACACACACACACACACACACACACACACACACACACATATATATATATACATATAACCATATATATGATATATATATATACACATATATACATACACATATAACCATATATATATATATATATATATATATATATATATATATATATATATATATATATATATATATATATATACTGACAAACATTCTGCAGTTCAGCATCAGATCATCAGCAAAAATACTGACTGTTTTTACATTGAACAAAAATATTAATGCATTTGTTTTAATCTTTTTTCTGAAAATAAAAGATAATTTTCATGCGCGTACAAATGTCTCTTGCCTTTTGTGCAGAGATTTGTTTGAATCTGTGTTAGTGAACACTTGCATCTTTATTAAGTAAATCCATCCACTTGACAGGTGTAGCTTATAAATATGCTGATTACACAGCATGATTATTACACAGGTGTAGCGTAGGCGCGTTTCAATGAAAGGGCCCTCTAAACTGCTGCTCAGGTTTATCTTTTTCAAAAACAATATCTGGTCTGACCACCATTTGTCTCCGTCAGTGCAACACATCCTCTTTGCATAGGGTTGATTGTGGCCTGTTGAATGATGGATTGTAATAAACTGCAAAGTCAAACAACATGGGAGATGACTCATAGCTGTGAAATAAACATTAAATTTACGAGCAACAGCTCTGGTGGACATTCCTGCCAATGGCACGCTCCCTCAAAACCAACAACATCTATGTCGGTGTTGGTAAAACTGCACATTTTAGAGCGGCCATTTGTGATTGGCCTATAATAAAGATGTTTGCTCAGCCTCTTGATAAGCCACACCTGTCAGGTGGATGGATATCCATGCTGACTAACACAGATTAAAACTAATTGGTGCACTAAATTTGAGAGAGATAGGTTTTTATCTACATAGAAGTCTTCATTTTTTATTTCCGAAAAAAGGGTTGCATTTTTATATATATATATATATATATATATATATATATATATATATATATATATATATATATATACAAATAAAGGGAGGGAGAGAGATTACACAAACTAATACATTAGTTTTACCTGTTTTATGCTCTCACTTTCTAGACATACTGAATTGAAATGGGATGAATAAAGAAGTGAAAGGAAAAGTAAATTCTGTCTCTTGAGAATGCTGCTAATCTGTCTCCTACCACATATCTAAAAATGCAATTATATCACTTTTTAAGTAAGACACCATCTGCTTCAAGTGTTGTTTCTATTCTTATCTCAGAATGTAAGAAACAGATCTGACCTGGAAAGCATTGAGGATTTGGTTTGGAAAGCAAACCGGACTGGTAATAGTCTACCTGTCTCCACAGGACTGACGGTGGTGATGAGGCCGCTTTGGGTACTGACCAGTGGCTTCACAGGAGGGGTGGTCTCCACTGGCGGCACAGTGGTCACCACCACTGGCAGGCTGGTGGTCACCAGTGCCACCGTAGTAGCCGGCAGAGTTGGCTGCACTGTGTGCTGTGGTAGGGTTGGAGGGGCAGTAGGGGGGTGCGCCACAGGTGCTGCTGGTACTGTTGGCTCTGCCATAGTTGGGCATGGACCTTTCACTTTGTAAGGGAATGGCCCGTTGAGCCTTTGATGGGGATGTTGAGCTACTGGTGGAGATAGACCGTTGTATATGTGGTGCATTTGTGGCACCACCGGCCCTTTGAATCGGTTGTGATAGGGCGGCATGGCCACCCAGGGCCTGTGATAAGTCTCTGGAGGAGCTAGAGGAACATGTCGATACATGAGGGGCGGGTGGCTCCGTGGTGGCTGGTAGTGGTAGTGATACCCTCCTCTATACGTGTAATCACTTCTGTGAACTACAGGGCCACCAGAAAGGAAAAGTGATAGAGAACATTAATAGGCTGAAAGTAAAGGAACGACTTGTAAGTTGACATTGACAAGTAAGTTCAAGTGAAATACACAACGTCAGACAGACACATTATTAGTTGAAGCACAAGTGTAAATTCAGCCACCTGGGTTGTTTACAACTAACTGATTGTCCTGGATAATGCTCGTGAAACACAAAACAACCCTCAACGAGTTCACGTCATGCAAGTTGTGTTAGAAAAAAATGTAAAATACTGTTGTTATACTACTAGTTAAATTACATTTGTGAATGATAAAATATCCAGCCATACTTTTAATATCTTAAACTTTGTGAAACGTTGATTCACAAAGTCCAAAAGAGATTCTTTTTGTTTAAGTTTAATGTAGAATGTACAACAACTGAAATACTATAGTTAAGTTTAATATGAAGGTACTTCAAATCTGAGGGAGAAATATTAATCATGTTTCCTTATTGTAACTGCTGACTGGGCCGTAACAGTAAAGTCGATACTGGGATCAAGTCAAACCTATGCTGTGATTTTTTTATGCAATCTATTTTTTATTAAATCTTCATTTAGTCACCACAGCAGTCAAAAAAAAATTACTGCAGTAACAAGTATGATAAATCTAATTAAAAAGTATAAACTAACACAGGCCTACCAGTACTTCACAACTGTACTGAAAATAATGAATATAAGGGTAATTACTTTCCATCAGTGGTGAGATATTGAAATAACATACTTGATATTTAAATAATATACTGCATCCACGACTCTTACCGACTATGTATAACTGTTTTTTCAGAAAAAGTAAAAAACGGATACAAGTTCCAGTAAAACTTACTTGCTGGATTCAGGGTCCTGAACGGAGGTCGGCCATTGTTTCTGGTTTGAGCGTAGCTCTGTGCGGCGATCAGCTGAGGATCCCCCGCTCTGAGGTGATAAGTGGCCAGAACATCAGCCAGCAGCAGCGAGAAGAGGCTGCAGAGGAAAGACTTCATCCTTATCTGCATGTGGAGTCTCCCCGGTGGTCTGACCGCTGCTCGCTCCTCGTCTCAGATGGTCCTGCTGCGGTCTGACCGCCTCCACGTATGACGGGCTCTCAGGCCAACACGTCAAACCGTCTGCCCAATCCGGAGGTGTGACATGACCTCCAGCACACCGTGACAGACGGGATGGAAAACGACCTGCAGAATGTGGAGGAGACTTCAACAGTAGCGTTTGCATCCACGTTTCATCTGCATTTGCTTCGGGGTCGTTCATAGAAAAGCCTCGAGTCCCAAAAATCACACGACTTTCCACTGCCCAAACCATCGCACTGTTTTAGAATGGATTACATTTCTCATATTTTGGTGAACTATTCAATAATAAAAGCAAGTTTAAAATATGGTGGGGGGTAGCGGTCGGTCAAGTCGTTGGATGAGCCTTCAAGCAACATTTGGAGACGTACAAAATGTTGAAGCAATATCAGAGATCCATGCTATGGAGAAAACAGGAGGATTTAATCAAATTCATAACAAATGTTTTACCATTTGTTTTGCTGAACATTATGGGATATAATTGAAAGCTCCAGTAGAAATGGTGTATTTCTCTCTCTTAAATTTGCTTCAGCAGACTTGACATGAACAAAAGAGCCATGAAGATAGAAATGTTCTGAAACGTTTATTGAAGTAAAATGCATTTCCAATAGGATAAAATCATATTCCCAGTAAATTAAGAGAGGTTGTTGATAAGCATGCAACTACTAATGTTCAAAAGACCAGCTGTTTGCTCCAGATGTCAGGTGAAAAAGAAGCAGAGAACATTATCCATCATGAATCAACGCCTCTGTCTGTCTGTCTCTCAGCTGGGAAACCACTCACTTGCAGCAGAGTGACACAAAGGTCCAGCATGGTGGTGAACTGAACCGCAGCATAGCTAAATAAATAACAGATGAAAAGGTGCTACAGACTCCATTCACGACAGATGGAATAGTCTAGATCTTCATAATTAGGGGGAAAAGTAACACAAGCCAACAATAATAGCTAAAATAAGAGGATTGTCATGAATTTGTTTTTCTTTTTACACTTCATAAATCAGTCTTTAAATAGGATGATGCTGGGTTAATGATAGCATTTCCTGCCATCTAATTTTCACATGTATCCCTTTTACTAAGACATGAAAAGGCCAGCAGGGTGGGAGGGTGGGCTGCTAACCCCCATTGCTTTTCAAACATCACATTCATTCATTTATTTCACACAGATTTCAGTCTTTCCCACCAACCCCCCCCCCCCCCCCCCCCCCTCCTCTAGAGACCCTCTGTAGAAATACAAACGGGAAAGTTGGACAAACACCGCCGGTGGCCTTACACATACACAGTAGGGAGGTGTTCAGAAAGGGTTAGTGAGGTAAGGTAGGAATGCATATGGTGGTGTGTGCGGGCATGTGTGTGTGTGTGTGTGTGTGTGTGTGTGTGTGTGTGTGTGTGTGTGTGCGCAGGTGTGTGTTTTGGCAACAGGGCTGGTGCTTAAGCAGGCATATAAGGGGGAGGGGGCTCCTTCTCTGGCATCTTCATTGCCATCTCATAAGTGGGCAGGATGTACTGGAAGAAGAATAAAAGAAAACAACGTTAAAAAAAACATTTAGCCGATGCATAAACTCCTCTGGATGCAGAGGCGTGATAAGACGGCTCGCCACGTTCCACATCAGTGCAGCATTAGAGTCCAAACTATTTTCTTGAACTGGAATTGAGGAGCTTTAAACTCGGCTTTATAAACATTTTGAAATGTAGCTGCCGCTTCATGGACTCTGACACGCGCTCTCCCTTCTTAGCTTCTCAGAGCGACGTGGTGACGGCATGCCCCCTGCTGGCTTACCGTGAGCATTACATACAGCTGCAGCCGACACCGCCACGTGTGCTTTTATGACACAAGATACTTCGCATCAAATTCACAACGGTCAATCAGAGCGGCTTGCATACCTGGGGCGGGGTCTCAAAGGACGGGTAAACGGCAATCTCTGGCATGTTCCTGTTGTTGATGTACTTGTAGCAGTTCCACACACAGTTGATCAGGTAAGACTGGAAAGCAAATACAAAAGGATATTTTGAATTTGGGTTTAAATGCGGCCGAGTGACTCAGCAGAGAAACACTTTCTGTTCCTGAACTCGTGGCACCAGATGTCTCTGTACCGTAAACAGGACGGAGCCAGAGCTGTTGACAAACACTTTATGCTCTCTGTGTTCTCCATGTCTTCACTGAGATGAAACTAAGAGCAATGTCCACATCTTACCAGATACCACTTATTATCATATTAGTCTCCTTTACAATGGTATGAATCAAATGAACCAACACACTAAATAAAGCAGATTTATTAACTGTAAAACTAATAATCTCACCTTGAGGATGATGAGGAAGGCGAAGAAGACCAGCACAAAGAGCAGCAGGCAGCTGGAGTCCATAGAGAGGAGGTTATCCTTGTACGGGAAATCAGGCTGAGGAAGACGAGAACAGACGTCTGATAATCAAGAACACCTTTGTATAATATGTGTATGTATGAATAAAAACATGCATCACCTTGAACACTGACACACACATAATAAAATAAAGTTATTACTGAATTTGGAGGTTGTTTGAACAGAAAAAATATTGTACAGGTGCCACTTTTTCAGAAAATTTATGTTTTTTTTCTTCTGTATTTCTCGATAATAAAACAAGTTACATAAAATATGATTGCAATGTAAACAGACTTGTTTATCCTTGGAAGGTTTTTCTAAATACTTTTAGGGACCGACTCCGTTTCTATGAAAGTGGAATGATATTTTAAAATGTCAACAGTGTCCTTTTGTTGGAGGAAACACATTCTTAATGTGAACAAATATAAGATCGTCATTCGTATTAAAATACCAACTTTACATAAACATTAAGTGATGTTGTCCTTTTATGTTTTTATTTTAATTGCCTATTTGTTTGGTTTTAGTTGTATTCAATGATTTTATGGTATGGTATTTTTTGTTTGCCACCATTTAAGTTGTGTTTATGCTTTGTTTATCTGTAGAGCACTTTGTAAACCTTGTTTTTAAAAGTGCTGTATAAATAAAGTTATTATTATTATTATTATTATTATTATTAGTGTTTCTGGGCAAAAATGGTTAAACTGAGAACAATGAGGATCAGTTCTAAACATTGTCTTTAGTCGTCAGCATCCTCCTTCATAAAAATAAACACGGAAGCGGTCATGCGAATAATTCACGATGTCAACAGGACCCGACTGGGTGGACCGGTGGGACCGTTTGCACTGACCAGCTGGTCCAGGTAGTCCTTGATCCTGGGCAGGTAGGTGAAAGAACTGATGGCCACCAGGCAGCTCAGAGCAAAGTCAAACAGCTGATAGCAGAAGAATGGGATGAGCCAGCCGTCACGATGCTGAGGAGAACGATTACAGGGGGACAAAAGTCATGTTCTGATTATGAACCCCCTCGACCGTGAAGCTGACCGTGTTTTACGGTCAATGCGTCCATGGACCATGTTGCTTTTTCCCCAACCTTATATCCATACTTTGTCTTTGATTAACTTTCAAACATATTTGTATCCAGTAGGTAAGCTCTATTGCCCGCTGTAAAATATACGGATGACGATTTATTTACAGCCTGAGCAGCGAAATTAAACACAGCAAACAGAGTTTTTAAATCGAGACGCACCGATACCACTCAGCCGATCGCTGGACCGCCTATCTGCCGCCAACAAGCCGATCTGGTATTATTTTAATCAAAAACAATTCGGCATATTAACATATGTAAATATATTCTACATTTTGTTTACAAAGTGAGGAATTAAATGTTTAAGTCACGCCTTGTGTTGCAATACACATAAAACAAGAGATCCCATTCAGTTAGAATAGGACCTCTGTATCGGCGTCAGGACTAAAGAAGTCAAATCGGAGCATCTCTATTATTATACTCTGGACTCATTTGGATTGTAACATTAGTTTTCTTAAAGTAAAGAGTTTCCTAGACAGAAATACATTTCCCATCAGCTCAGGCTGTGGCTGCGTCATCAGAGTGCTGACATTGCAACCGTGTACGTCATCACATCTTACTGGAAACAATAGTACAGTTTAGAAGGTTGAAATCCGCAGCATGGTCCTTTGAATGGGCTACTATACAATAATCTATACAGGTACTAGGTACTAAATACAGCTGGTCTATTAGGAACATAGTTCAAACATTTAGGGCATTTATTGGGACACTACGTTTCTGCACCGCTACACTATCTGGCGTCTACTGTTGTCTGGGTGAGAGTATTTGCACAGCTAAAGTGGAACTGTTGCACGGAGCGCCGAGCCAACAGATGTGCGTCACACCGCAACCGTGCAGAAATCCCAACTAGCAGCTTAGTGCAGGACCGCGTCACAAGGCTATCAAACCTGTCCGCCTGGATGCCATCAGGCAGGCCTGTGAGGTAAAGACGACAGTCAGCAACAACATGGCAGTGTGCACGATACTACTTTACATTATTACATGTCATTTAGCAGACGCTTTTATAAAGCGACTGCACTATACTCCCACCGCATCGGGATTCTTTTGAACATCCAGCTAAAATGTGTTAAAAAAGTTAAAAAAAGAGGAAAACACGTCTCCCTCACCTCTGAACTGAACTGGCGTTACGAAAATACAACTTGAAAGCAATGTGGGGAATTATTGCAGACACATTCTGGGATTACATATTTACGTAAAAAACAGTACTTTAAATTAAATGCATGCCGTCAAAAACAAAACAAAATTTGAAAACAGGCACAACATCCACTGGGAAGACTTACAGTAATGGCTCCATACACTAACATGGCGCTGATGGTGAGCATCAGCAGAGAGATGGCGAATCCAACGCAGGCATTCTCTGTGTGAGAGAAAGTGAGATGCATTATATCACTGAATGATGAATTACTACTTTAGTTTGAGTATTTCAGCTTTCACCGTAATCCTTAAAGTATTCATATGTTAGTGTGTGCAGGTGAACGTAGAGTCGCCTGCAGACAGTGGAAGAGAACCGTCTCCAGGGCGTCTCCCCTGACAGATAACTTGGTTTTAAAGGTCCGCTCAGGGGAGCACTACGCCCGTCCCTCTCAGCTGCATCGTGTCCGTAAATACACAATGAAACTCAGCCTGGGATAAGTAAAAGGCCTGCCTTTCATATCCTCTTTCAGCTCCATCGCTCAGCCTCTCCTTCCTCTAACTCCAACTTAAAACTGATGCCGTGGACAAAGTTACCGCCGCACTGCGGCCCCATGATATTTCTTTTTTCTTTAGTAGCTCAAAAAGAACAATTTGAATATTAATGTATGAAAGTCTAGAGTCGTAGCAAAAAAACTCACATAGCGTAAGCGCTTGTATTATGCCTACAAATAAAGGCCTGTACAGTAGAGTTGTTTAAAAAGGACCTCTTTTATTGTGTTTAACACATTAAGTAACTAAGCAATCTGCTGATCAATACATTTCTAAAAATAATCCTAGTTGTCTATTAAATGCCAGACAATTGTGAAAATAAAGCCTCGTTACAATCCGACTTTTCTTAAACAAATGTGACATCTTCAAATGAGACCAGAGACCATTTCACATTCCATCTTTATATTACGTAAATATTCTTTAATAAGCCTTCTGTGGGGTGTGGGGGGGGGGGGGGGGTCAAACCGTACACCACGGGTTGTTTCTCTTCCTCTCCAGCTGAGTCACTTTTTTTTTTTTTTAATTAAGAGAACTAAGCCAAATCAGCAAAACAACTACCAGCTAAAAAGAAAAGCACTGTGGTGTATCCTGGAGGGAACACAAAGGAACACAACCAGTGGCACCCCACTAATAACAACAACATGCAGGTACATGTACACAACTCCCCACAAAAAAACTTTCACATGGAGAAAAGAGAAGAAACCTTCAGGGGAGCAACTGAGGAGGATCCCTCTGGAGGAGGGACAGAACTATAGACGTCATGTGGACAGAATGAATCGTTACAGAGTTACAACACATCCAATGAATTCTCATGTAGATTCCATTGCCTACCAGACATCCTGTCGGAGGCAAAGTAATGGTCGATGACCTCATACTGCAAGTCAATAGTGGGCACGTTCTCTGGGTGCGTCACAGCTACAGTCAGCAGGATGCCCATCAACAGATTGACAACCTGAGGAGAGGAAGGATAGAAAAAAAGGCTTATTAAAAAAACTTTTGCAGTACTTTTGCACAATACTTAAATTGTTTCATTCATATAATCAACATGTTCAGACAGTCATTTGTGGTACGTTTTAGATTAAAATCCTCCCTTCAGCCATTGGTTTCACTTCATGTTAACATTTTGGGGAAGCCAACACGCAGAGAGCAGGAGTGAGATAAGCAACATCTCAGTGAACAATGGATCACTCTTTTTTGTCACGGTTACTTGGTTGTCATGTGGAAAAGCAGGTGTGCGGAGGAACCATTTAAGGATTCAAGGACACTCCGGCATTCAACCCGCTGAGAGGAGTCACATGCACAAGACACAGTGTGCTGTTGAAAAATATATTCCACACAAAAAAATAAAGCAATTATAAAAAGACATTATACATGCTGGCACCAACTGAAACTACTGGTGATCTGGGGGGTATTGATGAAAATTAGTATTGATACAGTATTGATGAAATTTTGAATGGAATTTGATTTAAGAGGCTTTCACAGATAAGGTACACCATCGTACACGATGGTGTAGTTACGGCTCACCAGCACCAATAACACTGATGGTTTGAATGCTTGTGATCAAGTGAATCCAAACTGCATTTTATCAGAGGTAGTGAAGTTGTGTGGGCATTAAGAAACACATGATTGAGATGTATGCCTTATTAAAAGTGGTGTCTGTTAGTATCAGTTTTTACATAGCAGGTCATGTTCCCACTTTTCATGCTGTTTTTTATGTATAAATTTAAATGTTGACCAAGTGTCTCAGAGAACGTAGTTATAAAAGCCTTGGCTGACCCAGCACTGAGTGATACCAGGTATTTGTCTCGTTTCTGGAAGCAATGGACATACCTGCAAACTCATGAGGGGTGGAACAAGGTGACAAGCGGGGGGGGACTTTTGTTGTTGTTGTCTCCACACCACATCCACGTTGTTTGATGACACAATCAAAGCTTTTATAACTACGGCCTTTTGATTGTTCTGACCGCAAATCTAAATAATAATAAACATTTTAAGAAAAAAGGTCCTCTGAATAATTCAGTGATTGGGCCGTAATAATAGTAATAACAACTTTACATTATCATTATATATAATATGGTTAAAGTCATTCATGAACCAACTTCCTTTTTTTTATTACTTGTGTGCTTTGCTGAGCTTTGAGCCCGTTCCATCAGCCCGTTCCATGATTTTGTTCCATAACTCTGTTCCATGACTCTGTTCCATGACTCTGTTCCAGGAGCCTGCTCCTTCGAAGTGTCCCATCACAGATGTTTTATTGATAAGATCACCACATCGCATGTTCTCCGTGTCTCACTCCAATCTCATAAACGCCGGCCAGCCAGTTGACCCCCCCTTACCCCCTACCCCAAAACAAAAACTCTTCGGATCTACTAACACTATTCCCGTGGATGACCTATTTTGATTTCAAAACGGCGAATTTCGCCGAAAGGTGACAAGTTTGCAGTTATGAATGGAACAAGTGTTTGTTTATTTTTTAATCCCGAGTGATTTGTTGGCTGCAATGGCTGGACCGGTGTCCTCGTATTGTATTTTATATATTGTTGTTGTATTTGTTGTTTTATGGACCCATGAGTCTGGAATAAAGATATATATATATATATATATATATATATATATATATATATATATATATATATATATATATATATATATCGTAATTTTACAACTTTCTCAAAACATGTAAGCTATTTACCTGACTTACAGATAACACAATACATGTATGTGGAAGTTGAGGATCAATGTGTGCTTTTAAGCGTGAATTACTGTCCAGCTGGCGACAATACTCTTAACCCCACCCGAAGCCAGGAACATCTGGTGCGTGTGACGTGGGACCGAGTTGGGATTTAACTCCGATGTGAGTTGCGTAAACGCTGCAGGAACCAAGCGGGTCCTCGGACAGCAGTAGCTGACGTCAGCAAACATGCAGCTCCTCCAGTCTATAAAATACAGCCTCTCGGTTTTAACTTAAAATAGTATACAGTCTTCAACATACACGGTGGGAGATCACAACACGCGTCCCTTTCCCGCAGCTCCAGCGTCGCAGAGGGTTCCTTAACTTCCGTCCCCGTCGCGCGTGTTGTGAGACGTGGGGAGAGTCGGTGCGGAATGTCGGCTAGCTCGCGCTAACGTGCCGCACACACTACGTTACGTTCAGTGAAAAGTGCCACTTACTTACACGTTTAGAACCCGGATGCAGCTAACACACCACTAGGATGCCGATACTTATTGTCATGGTGTCGCTTTGCTAACCGCGTTGTGGAGTGTGGGTGATTTGTGTCGACACACTAGCTCATTAAACCTGAACTAAAAGCAGGCTGCAGGTAGCCTAGCGCCCCGTTATGTCAACTCGGCATGTAACGGCTGGTGATTGGTCAAAATGGCGCCTAGCTAACATCAGAGCTGCTTACAACTGCCACCATAACTCTATTAATAGATACTAGTTGAAATGCATTGTGTAACTCAGTACTTCAATGACTTTAACAGAGTTGACAGGCGGCGCTAGCGTTAGCTTGCTTAGCTCCACCAACCATTGTACGTACCATGTACCACGTTCCCAGGATGATGGTCCCCGTGCGGACGTGGCAGCATCCGCAACACCTGGTGGTGTACAGTCGGTCTCGACTCGGCTTAAAGTGATGCATGTCCTCCACGAGCGTAGGAAGAAACATCGGGAGAGCTTGTAGTTCAGGAGAACAATCTTTTCGGCATCAACAGTCAGCAAACTAACGGGGAGGAACGCCCACCACTTCCTCGACAACCCCCGTGCGAGACGGGATAAAAACAAACGTCTGACAGGCCGTGAGGGGGCGGGAACCAGAGCTTTACTTTTGACTGACGAGAGTTTCATCCAATAGCTGTGAAGGTATTCTGAGTAAACCCAACCGGCTTCAAGCCATGATGGAAGTACAATTATGAAAATCATGTCCAGCTCATTTAAGCTTACTTTGCAGGTACGGCTGGATTACCATGCGAGAAAAGCAATATATAGTTTGCAATATGTGTTTATTACTACTAAAGAAAACTAGAACGGGCACTCGGTAGAGCGCATACCTTCGCATATCACAAGATTGGGCATTCAATTATAAACATGTTGGCATTAGTTGCATGCCAATTGGATAACAAATGACCATGCTATAGTTAAAAGAAGATTTCGACCTTTCATGACCTTGACCTTTCACCTGATCGATCCCAACATCGAATCAAATGGTCCCCGGATAATAACCAATCATCCCACCAAATGTCATGCGATTCAAGAATAGTTTGACCTTTTCATGACCTTGACCTTTGACCTGATCCATCCCAAAATATAATCAATTGGTCCCCGGATGATAACCAATCATCACACCAAATTTCATGCGATTCGATTTAATACTTTTGGATTTACGCGAATAACACGCACGCACGCACACACGCACGCACACAAATACGTGTCGATCAAAACATATATAATATAATAATAAAGCAACACTCGCATCATTTACCTAATTTTGAGATCCCGTTTTATAGAAGAGGCCAACAGGTAAAACCATATTATGTGATGAAACAGATAATAAACCATTTCCACATATCATCACTCAACACTCAAATTAGCTATGTGATGTCAGATTGATTCCTGAAAAACATTGCACTGCAATCATTTTACTGTACTATATATTATAATATAACAGTAATAACATACACGGTGCAATGGAATGTTCATAATATACTCTCATTGTTATATGGAAGTTTAAACAAACTGTAATTATACTCTCAATATACGATCATAAATAAAAACAAACAACAAACGTGAAGGGGTAAAACTTGTGAAGCAAATGTATTATAAATTCTGTAATATATACATAGCAATCCATTATCCGTAACCACTTATCCTATTCTAGGTCCCAGGGGGCTGATCCCAGCCGATCCCAGCTGACACTGGGACAGACATCCATTCAGGTTCACATCCCCACCGACGGGAAACTTTAGAGTCACCAATTAATCTACATGTTATGTCTTTGGACTTTGGGATGAGCAGCCCGGGAATCAAATTATGTATTTCAGTAGCCAATCATCATTACATCCATTACACACACCCTCGTTTTCCCCTAAATTCCTCATACATTTTGCATATCACATGGATTATTTATTTAGTACAACCAGGGCTGTATATGATTTTAGAAAAAGCTGATATAGTTCTGCATACAGCTTTGAAAGCCTGTTACACCAGGTGTGTAACGTAGGGTGAGATGTTCACAGCAGACATGTTGGCTTCTAATAGTAGGAAAGGGACGAGTGTTACCAATAGAATAAAAGGGGAACACCACCTAAATTAAGAATTACAATACATTAATTTCAAACCCAAGGGAAGTTCAATCAAAAATGTTGAACACAAGATACTTTCTCTAAAAGCCAGAAGTCTCAAACTTTAGTTGCTATCTATTAGCTTGTAAAGACTGGAACTGCTCCATTGATAATTAATGGGAGATGGATTTTGTGGACCCACAGAAAGTTTGTTTCTTTTGTATTCCCAAATGAGCTTCATTGTCGGGTTCCCAGTCCCCACAACAATCCCGTTAGTGCTCTCAGTGCTATCGATAACATCTTCCACAATGCGTTGCCTTTGGAGCAGTTACATTTTGTACATGATGACATCACATATTTCAATTTTAACACGCTCGTTTTCAATTTGGGAGCGAGTCGTTCATGTTCACTAAAATTGTTGGATTGTCTGAGACCAGAGAAATGACATGAATGTTTTTGATAATGTGCCTAGTTCCCCTTTAACAATGGCAAAACCACCTGACCCCAAAAGCTAAGCAGCTCAATACAATTCAGTCATTAACCATTTCATTATTTACACCTGTGATTTTTCTTACCGTGACATCAACATGTCGTCCATAAGAAAGAAATATCAAGTATTTGCTGCACAAAACAGTTCTTGTAAAGTGACTCTTGGTCTTTTTCTATTTCAAATGTTACAATGTTGGCATAAAGCAAAGTTCATCATACAGGATTGATCATTAAAAAAAAATCACGTATTGCATCTATGACCGACTTCTTTTAACTATACAACCACAAGTCAACTATGATCATATATATCCACTGACTACAGCACATTTTTACAAAAATGGAAAGTTCAAGATAAGATCTCCAGTGTCCTCAGTCTGGCAGATCTGCTTTAGACAATTAAGACATATTTACAAAAGCAGATTATTCCTTTCGCCCGCAGTCATTAATGCTTTGATCTCCTTCAGACTCTGTATTGAAAGGTGCTATATAAATACAATTATTAGGTACTATTACTCAAATCTTTGACAAAAGTAGTACATAAAGACTTCTTGTATTTCATTAAAAATATAAATAAATTATCAATTAACAGCTGCACCACATTTCCATTAAGTGCAAGTATAACTGTACAAAAAGATATAACAACACATTGACAGACACTGGCTCTCGAACACAAACATGCGTGAGAACATTCTAAGTTAAACACGAACAACCTCCATGTTGGGACTGTGATAAATTCCAGCTGAAGTCCTCTGCTGACCCTGAATGTATCCTCTGTTATCTTTCTTCTGCCACATGTAGATTAATAGTGCTGCCAGTATAGCTGCAAAGGCCACCCCTACTACACCTCCTGCAATAATAGCTGTAAACACAAATTACTGAGTTAGAATACAAACACAGTACATCACTCTGGTGATTCAATGTATCATACTATTAAAGTACCGGCAAATATTTCTTTGTTCTCCAAGAAACTTTTGCTGTTTGCCACAACAATAAATTCCGATCCGCTGCCTTTGTATGCATCATCAAAGTGCAGGACCGGAGGACCCTGAAGACGAGAGTAGGAACAGTTGCAACACTTTATTTCCTGCTCTGCCGTCTGTATTCTAAGGTGAAGAAATGGAGACCTGTGCAAACAACCATACATGGGAAGTATTCCTGGTTCCTTTGCTGTTGGGTGGATCCTTGATGTTTTCTGTTTCCTCTGAAACGGAGAGACATGATATGTATCGTGTGATGCTTTGGGGAAAAGAATGACAAGAACAATAGATATAATATTAAGTGAATTATAAACATTTTACAGTCATTGTGTATTACCTTGGTCTGACCAATCCCCGGAACCAGAGCCAAAACTGTCCAATTCATATCCCGATCCCTCCAATTCCTCAGGATGGGCAGAAAACTAAAAATCAGACGTATACAAATCAGACTGGAGGTGAAGGAAGCCCGTAAAAGGTACTTCCCTTAAGACGACAATAAAGAAATGAATCATGTCGTGGATCCAAAGTCCTGCGGAAGGAACACAGTCCTGTGGCTGACAAACCCAGAAAGATGCCATTGTTATCACCAATAAAGTGTAATGAGTACATAGAGCTTAAATAAATGGTAAAGTCACTCCACCCATCTAGAGAAAAAGTGACGTTAAAGCAAACACACACTCAGCTTCAGTCTTTAGTGTTTCCAGGTAAATTGTATATGGCAAATTCAAATTTGAAAAAAACTCTTACAAACATTTCTCTTCAAGTAAATGATTCTTAAGCATACTATGTTCGACAACAAAAGGCATTTATTTGAAAACCGTACTGAATATTCCCACGCTTAAGTTATTGATACAATGCCTGAATGCATTGAATTAAAAATATAAAGCAGCTCTGATGAGGTGAAGAGAATCAATATGAGCAGTCGTACCTCCCAGAAAATAAAATATGCTTTTAGATGATTCCTTGATCGAGGCTTATTATCATGTCCATGCTGCCCGACTGTAGGGCGTAAATATCTGTCAGGCAACACTAACGCTTCAAGAGAATCTGAGATGTCGTCAATCTTGTGTTTAACTTGAAATGGATCCAAGGCCTGTTTCTCCCAAATATTTGCATGAATTTCCCTCCTTTTTCCAGACTTGTCGATTGCGTGCCGAGTGGATGTAACAACTCGTTTATAAATCAATGAGACCATGAATCCATTTATCATTTGAATGTTGTTTAGCAAAGACACCACATATTCTAATTCTAGATCTTACAGTGTGATGATTTTCTGGTTTCTCTTATATCTTGGATTTAATATTTTTTTTTTGTTGCATTGATGGTCAGAGAGCGAGTGAGTTAAATAAATCAGTATTCATCATTGAATGATTTGAGTGCAGACTTTTACCTGTCGTGAACTATTTGTATATTGAGGTGTTGCTATTCTTACTCAAGTATCTCAAGTTCATTTACCACCATTTGACTTTTCTTCTTTGTGGTTTATATTACAATCTAATAAATGTGTGCATATTATAGATCAAGTTATGCATTATTGTATATTAAAAAATAACAATGTAATACTGCTCACATTAATTCATCAATAATGTTACACAATATGGAAATGCAGTTGGAACAGTGACACATTTATTTAGTACATTTTGTTTTTGAAATAAATCGACCTAAATATGAATTGTGTACTTTTATCGAGTAACTCTTGAAGGACATTTACTTTATGTTTGCGTTTCTGCCAAACGGGGCATTTCTTGCTCTATGAAGGATCGTCTTCATTTATCACCGGGCAATAGTTCGTTTCTAATCCCTTCAAAACCAATAAATGTCTAATAAGTGTTAAAAGCCATTATAGAAATAAAACAAGCAGGTAAGAATTCGACCATTACACATTTAATAGAGGTAACTTAAAAGCTTTAAATCAAGGCTTTCTAACAAAACGCAAGACCCAACAAACAATACAATCGTAAACGTAAACACACTTTTGGACAGTAATAGAAGCTCAACTTCAGGAAGTGGGGAAAGTGAGCTCGAGAGTGACTTGACGTCTAATCGAGCTGAACGTGACTTACCGACGCGCTGATGGGAGCGAGGAGCCCCAGAGCGAAGATCAGGGAAGCGGCCACAGAGGTCCTCATCTTTCCGTGGAGTCAGTGTTCAGTTTATTTGGTCCTAATCCTCGACAGCCTCTCGAAGGTGTTGAAGGTGTGAAGCTCGAGCCTCCACCGCTCGGCTCAGACTCCGCCCACCTGAGCACCGCGGTCCAATCGGAGCATCAGCTGGTTCCGTGTTTACCGAGGGCAGCGGGCGGTTTCAATAAAGACCCGCGTGCATTATTGTTGATGCACAATCGCGTTAGCAGTGTAATAATGGCGTGGCTGGCCAGGTTGGAGCAAATGACTCGTTTATATAAAATAGGGGATTATTATATTGTTCAGATATGTAAAATCGTAATTTGGAAGCAAAATTAAAAAGGAGCACACTTTAGCCACCATGCATTGGAGAAACAAGTATATATAAATATTGTACTCAATACAGAACTTTCAAATCTCCATTTTTACTCCCCCCCCCCCCCCACACAGGTATATTTCTTATTTGCTATAATGTGGTAATGCATGTATTGTAATCACTTTTAGTTAGTTATTGCATCTTTTGCATTGTGTAGTATAGCAAAGAATATACCGTTGGCAAGTTTTAAATTCCTTATCTTTGACACAGATCACTGAGTCGTAGTTAATTAAAATTGAGCTAGAACAGCTTTAAAGACGGCAAATGTGAGAAAAACCACAACGATGCTGGTCAAATGTTAGAAGAACAGTTTAATCATACATAGTCACAATTCTGCTTCCAAAAATGAGTGTTTTCTTCATCTAACATCTGGAAATGTACATAAGGCCACCTGAAAATGTACATGACTTTGACAGTGTGACAAAACTCATATGTTCATATTTATATAATTGACAATATTTTACATTGCTTTTGCTTACAAGGTAGAAGCTGTTCCAAAATACAGCACTCATCTGTACAAAAATAATTCTTGTCATGTCCTGTGAAGTTTCCATGGTATCAGAGAGGACTAAATGCAGCCTCAATTTTAGTACAGAGTGTTTTTTTTCTTCTTTTTAAACTGTCACACTTCAGAAATACTATCAACAGTGGCTGTTACAGCTCCAGTACAAATAGAGGCTGGCCTTTCCCATAACAGATTAAAAACAAAAAACATGCCAGATTGTGAAGCCATAAAGATTTTTTTTCCTTTAAAAGAACACTTGATCAAATAAAACTGTATACATTATATTCAAGGGGAAAGGAGTGATGAATATACACACATCAAAATGCACATTGTTGCCTTTTTCTCCCCAAAGTGTAAAAGACATCCCATTTACAGCATAAACGTTTACAAATGTACAACTGTACAGACGAAATAAAAGCATCACTACGAATTTAGAGCAAGGCCTGTCAAAAAACACCACAACTAGACATTTCTCAATTAAACTAATAATCTTACACTTATTAACTGCACATATACACTACATGTATTCTACAAGTATTCATATGAAGCCATCACTACGAGCATTACAGGTGAATTGTATAGCTTTCGATGGCCCCACCGGCCTCCAACAATGCACTTGCATACCCAACCAAATGGAAAAAGGAAGATTTAAAAAAAACGAACCATTAAAAAAAAACAAAAAAAGTTCTTTCAGCATCCCTTGTAACTTATCCCACTACTTCTAGTTCATTTCACCTCAGATACACTAAGCTGGGAAAAGTGCCACGTCACAACATATTTTTGGACTACTCTGACCTTCAGGCGGTGGGGGTTCCATCGTCGCTGCAAGCCCCTACCCAAAAGCAACAATTTACACATACATAAAGATGCTATACATCGTTAAACTACTTCTACGCAAGAGATGATTATTCAGTACATAAAGATACCGTTTCTAGGGCAGTGTTCATCTCAAAGTACAAGACAGATAAGATGTTACACAAAACATAATGGAAAAAAATTATTCCAAGGATTAAAACCTGTCACAGCATGCCAACACATACCCAGTCCCAACCCACTATACCCACAAAAAGCCCCCCACTACAGTCATTTCATGTTATGTTCAGGTACAACCAGACCTCATGCTCTGCTTCTATAAGTTAATGGTAGCTTGTTTAATTTTGCATAAACCCCGAGAGATCACCTGGATGAGGGACAGACGGCTCAAATGGGGCTCAGTGGATGCAGCAGCTCAGCTTGGTCAGTCTGTAATATTGAGTACCGAAACTGTTCAGAGAATTACATTAGGCAAACTACAGGCTGCTCGGGTAAGACCACGCCCCCCAATTAGCCTGACAAATAATAAGCCACCACTGGAAAACACCGCCCTAGACTAAAGCACCAATCCCGAAGCCAAGCTCGCAAACTGGTCTTGAAGACCTCTGGGTGACTGTGGCACAGGACACATAGTACTCACCTGTGGACGGAGGGGTTATGTCCACCCGTACTATGCAGTGCTATTTAAAAACTAATCCATCAGCTGCTTTGGCATGGGAAACACTTTTACTGTGCATTGGAGAATATACAAATATAATATTCAATTGCCGAGACTTGATTAGAACAGCTGACGTAACAAGTCTGGTTAGAAAAACAAGTGGAATTGTTTTTTAAAAGGATCACTCAGTTTAGCCTTATAAAATCACTTGCTGGTGTTAATTGTAGGAATTGGAAATTTCAGCAATGTGTATAACCGTTTTTTTTTCTACAGACAATTTACAAGGTAAAAAACTAAATGTACAAGATAATATGAAAACCAGTCAAATACATCAATTACATCATTAACAATGGGCTTGTGCTTTACCCAGGGGAAAAATAAAAAATAAAACCTGCCTGCTGACTGCATCCCCTGGGGGCCACACTGGGGGCCCGCACCAGGGGGGGCGGGGTGGTAGAGTGGCAGGGGTCAGTTGTCACAGCGTTCTTAGGTGAAGTTGACTTGTCTTTTTTGGTAACTCCCTCAAAATGGGATAACGGAGGGTGTCAAAGGCTATAACCCCTATTGCTAAGGAGCATCTCTCACAGAACAGGGGGGTTCGGGCTCTTACTCCACTTCTTCGGGGACCCAGGATTTCGACGTGACTACATGAGGCCGTTTGTGGGGCCGCCAATGGGACCCAGTTCAGATCCACTCTTCATGTAGTACTTCTCCAGCTTGGCCAGAATGTGCTTCCCGTAGGTGTACTTACGCAGAGTGGCAATGTGAGGACGGATCTGAGGAGAGTCACACGGTAAAGGTGAGCAGGTTCAAAGCAGAGCTGAAGTTATGGAAACAGTCAAAATTCACTCACACTTCACAATAGTATATTCAATATTTCTATAGTTGGACCAGTGGTTGACAAAAACCCAAGACATCCGATTTCACCTTTTTCAAGATGTTGCAAGTATTTTACAATCAAGGACATGTTTAGGTAGAATACATTATACAATTGGTAGATTCCCAAGCTTAAAATAAATGTGGGAAAGGAAAACTCAATAAAAAGACAGGTTCTATAGTCAATTTTGGGCAGAAGATAAAATATTGATTCCAAAACTGGCTCAGACACCCAAGTAATTATTGTTTTCTGATGCAATAAATGTAATCATTGCATTGGTTCAATGCATTTAACTAGAAAGTGTAAACGTGTCCCTTTTCATGTAAACACAAGCCCCGTCATTCCGTATCGGCATGAACAAACAGATTTAAAACCAACCTTGTGCATGATGATTTTGCGCTGAGCCGGTTCTGCCATGTCAATCATTCTTTGAACGACGTAGTTGGCGTACTGGTCCTTCATCATGGTGTACAGGGCGCTGTGGGGGCCGTCTTTCTGGCAGCACACTTCATCGATCAGCAGAGCCCTCTCTGCACGCGAAGAGTGGATCACACACTTCTCCACAACATTACTGAGGAAAAAATAGAGAGCGGAAAGCTTCAGTTTCCAACTCATACGGAGCAGCCCGTACTACAAAGCAAGCACATCAACCAGGGAGCATGATCCACGGTCATTGAATATCAGCGTTTCGTGCAGCCCTCTTAACATAACGTCTTATAGTACGACACTTTAAGCACATTTACCAAATCAAGACTACATTCATTTCCCATTAACGGTGGCAGTAAAGTGTTGTTCCGATACCGGGTCAGTGGCCGCGCTGTACTATGTAGTGTTCGACTGTCACGACAGTAAAACAGAACTCACCTTGCAAATTTGTGTTGGCTGAGGACAAGAACCTTTCCACGAACTTCTGCAACTATCTTGCTCTTATCTTCCGGTCTGCCATGCTCCAGAACGTGCTGAATGACGTAGTTACCATACTGATCCTGTAGGAGGCAGTGGCGGTGTGAGCTCAGAGTAAAAGAAACATTTCAATATTGGAAAAAAACAAAAAAAAAAAACATTTACGCCGACGCTCATGCACTACTGTTCGTCTTAATTAGTGTGAGATAATCATGCGTCGCTCGAATGATGGGTGGACGAATGAGTGACACCCCCATTTGTAGTCTGACTAACACCTCCCATGTCATCACTGCTGAAGGTCAGACAAAACAAATGCTGTTGGTTTGGAGTGTGGCGGAACACGCCACACAACCAATAGCATCGCCGCCCCTTCAGAAATGGGTGATGGACAGTTTACAGGTGTAATTCTAGTGGGACAAGAACTCACCTGAACAAGCAACACAAGACACCCACTGAATACATTTAGTTAAAGTAGTAATTTGTTGGGTAGGTAATGTAACCGCCACCTTTTATTTGGTAGCATTTGCCTTCAAATTCATTTCCTGTCAATCTGTTTGAACAAGAAGCTGCATGGTGTTGCTGCTGGCCTTGAGGTGCAGCCAAGTACTCACAGTCAAGTGATTTGAGCACTACTCCTGAACACTTAGTGGTTCAAGCTCCCTGGGAGCTCCTATCTAACAATTAGTATAATCAAGTAGATGAAAACAGAAAAACAGATTGATCAGGAGATGCTTTGGGCAAAAGAGGCGTCACACAGCAGGGAAGCGTGTGCTTCGTGAATCCTCTGTGGCGGAAAGCAAGACAGAGACGAAGGCAGCTAAGAGGGTTAGGAGAAGGCCTGTAGTTGGAGAACTATCTACAGGTTAGATTAGATTATTTACAAAGTATATATATATTTTTTAAAAAGGACAGAGGAAGGGAGGACAATGACATCCGCGAGAGAGAGGCAAATTGCTCTGACCTTGAACAGTGCATCGCGGGACACGGTATAATATGTTTTGGGTGTCATCTCCAATGATACGCCTTGATATTTCTAGATGGAATAAGTGGGGGGGCAGGATGGATGTTTAGATAATCACATACGTCAGATGCAATGAGACAGCTAACAGTCCAAATACATTCATCCTTACACTTAGCAGACCACAACTACACAAGAACAAGCTGAAAATATGAAATGTTCAAACAAGGAAACATGCAGATACACATGACAAGCATACGTCTCAATGATCCGTCACATCTAACAAGCAAACCACCCTCTGCAAACAACAAAGGGCGTAGCAATCAGACAGATGTGCTCACCTGGCCCAGCTGTTCAGAGTGTTGATGCAGCTCTTCCAGGATGGGCAGCGTTTGCTCCTGGGTGCAGTGCTCTAAAATCCTTTGGATAACTCTGCAGCCATAAGGGTGTGTGGAGAGCACAAACACCTGCAAAAGAAAGCAAAAATAAAAGCTGATCAATATACCAGTGATTGTTTATTGACATGAGTTGTAGGCGTTTCAGAAAGCAGGTCTAGTTAAAACTCTAAAAAAGGCACATTACCGAATGTGTATCCTTCGACTGATTTTTATATCTACGCCTTTTCAAAGAGATTATATAGGTTTATAGAGTGTATTCAAAGCATGTGACATGTTCATGTGATGGATGCATACGTGTAGTTTTAAGATTGATTTTCTACTCTGTAGTCACATGTTATCACCGATGTCTTTTTCATGACATTCTTGCGCGTATATAAACGATACCATTGATTAAAGCAAATGGGATACATAAGCAGGCATTTTAAACATTTGACATTTTCATCTCCACCACCACAAAAACTAGATTATAAAAAAGGGGAATGGCCGTCAGCTGAGCTACTGCTTGTGATAATAAACCCACCTGTCCTTGGAAGGCATCAATAATGAACTGTAGGGCCTGAGGCTGGACACACTCGATACACTTCTGCACCACATGGTTGCCATTTTGGTCCTTGACACACTTCAACACATGGCCATCCAGCTCACGGACAATGTCGCTCTGTAGTGAAGATAAAAAGGAAATGAGGGCATAACTGTCACAGATGTCACCGGGTTGACTGATAAAGAATAAATAAAAAGAAAAACAAGGTTAGCAAAAACATCATAGAGAAGTATAATCTCACTTACAATTACCTGCTGGTCTGAGGAAATGGACTCCAGGGCTTTCTGAATGACCCTACAACCATACATCTGCAAAGCCAGAGGCAGGACGTGTCCACGGATACGCGTTGCCAAAGCCAGCTTCTGGTCTGCACTTCCAAACTGCACCACACAAAACAAACACTATTGCACACATGCAGAGAGCAGGAGAACTCTGTAGTCCCTTATGGGTAATGTGTGGTTACTGACGTGACACCTAGATAAACTGAAAACTGTCCCAACCTCAAAGAACTTTTGGATGACATAGTTCCCAAACACGTCAGTCATCAGTTGGTATGCTGCTTGAAGAATCTCTCCAAACACCATCTGCCTCTCAGCTGGAGTGGCCCTCTCCAACTTCTGCTGGATAAATCTAGACAGACGATTGAAGCAAAAAGGGTAGAGATGAAAATTAATTTGTAGGATTTTGGTACACAAACGCAATGTCTAGTTAAAAGAGAAAGAAAGAAAAAAAAAAAAGGAGAATTTCTTGGCCACCTGGAGCCATGTTGGTCTTGAGAGAACTCCACCATGTGGCCGGGCAGGTCACGGAGTTGAAGGTTTGGGAAGCGGTTATTCCTAAAGTCTTCCAGGAGGCGGCTGCGTCCGGACGGCATGACATCTGAACGACTGTAGCGAGGCCGAGACGGGGGGAATAGCTGGCTGCTGGAATTGAAAAGACTGGATGTCCCCCCGGTACTCCGGTACTTGGCCTCGGCTCCAGGGGCGGCAGAAATGTAACGCCCGCTGCCATTCGTCAGGCCACCTAAGATTAGAGAATAACCTGATATTGTTGTAGTGGTAGTGTCAGTAACACATGATCCTTATCCATGTGAAACAACGCTTTGGGATGAACAGATTTAAGAAATAAAATATACCTTTTATCAACTACGTAAAAGCCATCAATCATGTACTAGTCTAATGAATATGAGGCCTACCTAGGTGAAGGCTGGAGGAGGATCCATGAGAGGAGGGCAGAGAAGGTGGAGGGGTGAGTGGAGAGTGACCCGGTGTGAGGCCAATGGGGCTTGGTGAAGAGGAGTAACCCAGGCTGTTGTAAAAAGGCTGGCCGATGGGGGTTAAACTGCTGCCGCCGCGCTTGTAGAGGTCAGAACTTGCCAGCAGGGAGTCCCTGCGAGACACACTGCTACTGGTAGAGCTGGACACTGCAAGACAAAGAGTAGAGAACCAGTTAAGAGAGAATACGTAAAAGGAAAGGTCCGTTAATCCTCATGTTGCCTGCAGCCAAGTCACTGACCAGAAGAGCCGAAGCCTCCAAGAGCAGAGCCCAGGCCAACGCCGAGGGACCCACCGGTACTACTGAAGCCCAGGGAGGAGTTCTGTTGTGGCGGCGCAGCAGAGGTGTGTGAGAAAAGGGAGCTGCTCTGGGAAGTGTTGGGGACCGATCCGGAGCCGTAAAACGAGCTGGAGGGCAGGCCGCTGCTGGGTGGGGGAGCCTGCTGCTGCTGCTGCTGCTGCTGCTGCTGCTGCTGCTGCTGCTGCTGCTGCTGCTGCTGAGGCATCGAGCGGTATAAACCGTTGCCTGGAGGACCAGACATGTTGTTTCCGGAGTTGGATGCCGACACCGCAGCTGCTGGTTGGATGGGGGGGTGAGGGAGAGAGGAGAGTGTGAGCGGTAAAAGGGGCACCGACATCAAAAAGACCCTGAATGGTACTAATCAAGTAAGAACAGAGGAGAGGATCTACACATTTGAAATGATAGTGAGGAGTGGACTGGTACTCACCGGCTTGTGCTGCTGCAGGGTTGATGAGCAGAGGAGTCTGGACTAGACGAACTGGCCCACCTAGACCAGCCCGCGCACCAGGGCCCATCACCAAGGTCCCAGTCTGGTCATAATACGCTGCAGGGGCTAAAACCTGATAACCTAAAAACATAATAAAAAGACAGTCAGAAAATATAGATGACCAAGTACAACACTTCAAATGCAACAACTTTGTTTTTTTCTCCACTCTTTTCAGTTAAAGATCTCAGACTTTCTATGGTTACTAAAGACTCTCACATGTTGGTTCACCCCAGAGGTGTGGCATATCAAAATACTGATTAAACAATTACACAGGTGTCCCTCTCACAAAGACGGCCGCTCTGAAATGTGCAACTCTATCACCGTTTTTTTATGAGTGTTAGAATACCGACTGCAGGCACGCAGAGCCGTTGCCTGTGAATTGGACGTTACCATAAGATGCCATCATTTTCCTTTTTGTAGAATTTGAAAGTTCATCCAAGTGGTCTGACAACTGCAGACTACATGTAAATAACACTTCTGGCTTCTATGTTGCCCGAGACAGCCCCCGGGTCAGATGATGGCAACAGTTGGCTTACACAACAAAGACATTTTAAAAATAAAAATCGGCCCATTTTAGAGAGAATTTTAACATCTCTGAAGAAATGGAGTTTAAGATAAAGTCTTCAATAATATTTTAGTTCAATGTATAGAGCAATGAAAGACATTTTATTTTTCTATGCAGTGATTTTTATCTACAAAACGGACTTAAAAGAGCAGTTCAAATGACATCAAGCAGAGAAGATACACGTGTACGAGGCGTCTACCAACCAGACATTCCTGCATACGCCAGTGCGGGGTTTGCAGCTGCTGCTGCAGCGAGAGATTCCTGCTGACTCTGTTGGCCTTGCCCAGGTGTAAGAGGTCGCTGGTTGTTTCCCGCACGCATCACCTGGAGAAGATGATACGGACACGGTCACACAAAGCCTGCCCAAGTGCTCAAAACTATCTATCTATCTATCTATCTATCTATCTATCTATCTATCTATCTATCTATCTAGAAAACAAATTGTGATCATTGATGAGATAAGGCCAACGAAAACTGTCCTACCAAGAGAAGATTTATGATAAACACATTTAATAATTGGTTTACCCTTTAAATACCACTTAAACAAGACAGACACCCTGAATTATGTCTGCTTTGAGTGGCGTTCATATGAATAGAATGGTACAACTTTTCAACGCCACCTTTATGAAACATCTCGGACCAAAAGCACAACACTTCCTACCTGTTGTTGTCCTGGCCCCTGATTGGATGCTTGCTGATTAGCTGAGTGATTGGCAGTGGATGCAGCCTGTTGCTGGAAGAGGTTGGCCGGATACACACCCCAAGGAACACCATAGTACTGTGGTGGAACCACTGTGGGACCTGTGGAAAACATTTAGACGTTTCATGCAGATCTTGTACAACTGATTATAATAGTATAATTCATCTGAACATGGCACGACAGCATTGTGTATCCAAAATACATTCAAATGCTAGCTTTAACTGACAAGAACACAAGGGATGAAAATGTGCTGTATGATCACCTCCGAGCGAGGCTGCAGCGGCCAGCCCAGCGGCAGTGTAGGGATCCGTTCCAGGGGGGGCAGCATTAATGATGTACGGGTTTGGCACGAAGGCAGGAGCAAGGCCAGCTGGGTAAAGAGGAACAGTAGTGCAATTAATTTCCCCATATCCCATTCAAATGAATATGCAACTCTGAATAAAATATATCTCCAGAGACAAAAACGTTTACTACTACTATATTACACAGCGGTCTGTACTACACCTGTGCAAGACAAAGAGCCTCATTTACCGAGATGCTGCTGCTGGGCTGCAGCGAGGGCGTATTGCTGCTGCTGAGCTGCAGTTAGCTGTTGAACCGTCAGGGCATTTGATCTCTGGAACAACTGGGAGGGGGAGAAATAACGTTAAGCAACCTGCTGAGCAAACTTGCAGTTGGATCTCTTGAAAGATGTGTTTTGTTTGTCAACCAACCTGCTGCTGAGAGTTGTAGTCAAACAATCCTACTGGAGTCCCTGAGGAGTCCACCTGGATCTGGTTTCCAGCATAGTCAAACTGGAGGGACTCCACGCCGGCTTGCTGCTCCATACGCTCCATACCTCCCATGTTCTGGGCCTCCTGGCTCTGGAAGTCCTCAGGGGCCTTGTTTTGGGCAGGGTTATGTTGTTGGAAGGCGTGTGGGTGGTGCTGTGCCATCATCTCCAAACCTGACTGACTGGGACCCATTCTCTCCACAGCCTCAGTGGGGGAAGCTTGGCGACTTCCAGGGTTAGGACTGGAAAAGTAAAGCAGTGCATGCGCGTGTTATTTTGACAATTACGTATTATCAGTATGTTTAGGCTTCATTGCAAGAAGCAAACTAGCCAAAACATTAGAAGACCACCTTTAAAATAGCCGTGGACATTCTGAAATGGGAGGATTTCTGAAAGATTACCGATGATGGTCGGAAGATACAGTTTAATGAAAAACAATAAGTAGCCGTAAAAGGAACACTTACTTGAAGTCTTTGCAGTCCCTGTCCATGCCGTTATGTAGACCTCTTCCGTTGGCTTTAGCGGGATCATTCTCATCTCCAACCTTCATCTCTGGGCTCTTGTCCACTTCATAGGGGGACACTTTCTCTTGGACATCAATCTTCTCTCTCCCATCTTGGTCAACATCTCCACCACCCTGAAAACATACGAGAAGATTAGACAAGACGATGTGCCACCCTTTAGAATAAGGGTTTGAAGCGGCGTATAATGCTCATCAGACGGACGCTCAACTTACATAACCACCGTTCCTGTAGCGACCATCCATCTTGTCACCAGGAGAAGAACTGAGGACGTACTCCACCATGCTCACACCCAGACCTCCACCTTCTGAGCGAGGTGAAAGCACAGAATTGGCATCACCATTCCCATGGAAACTCTGGCCTGGCCGCCGCTGCACCATGATTGGCTGAGACACTGAATGATCTGAATAAAAAGTCGTAATCAAATATATAAATAGATGTGCACAAACTATAGACGAGAAAACATCCAGTCAGACAAATCTTAGTCAATGGGCATGATGCCATTTCCAATTATGTAGTTTGAGTTGGAATAAGTTCCATACAACCAGATCTAATGATTGTTACTTCATCTTGAGGAAAGAAAAGTATGGTGAAAATACAATTTAGAGATATAGGAGCCACTCACGAGATGATCCCCACGCATTGTCCCTCCACTCCTCTCCAAGAAGCATGCCTTTCCTTCCATCCTTGGCCAGCTCATCAGAATCCCAGAGTTTTTTTGCTGGCAGAAGCTAAACATAAAACGTACATGTTTTGTAAACTCATGTTGCATGTCCAGGTGCAACGGCCACGATCAAAAACACACAGCGTATTAAAAATGTGATGTTCAGCGGCTAGGTTACAATTCTGAAGTTTAAATATGAGTATTTAATGTTGTGTTGGTCAGCTTAACATTTTCTCACATATGATTCAGCAAAGATATGCGATTGTTAACATATCCCTATGGACTTTGAGAGTCAGAATAGATTGTATTTTGCACCTTCATAGAGAATACTTTATTGCATTGTTATTCCCAATAATAGCAACTACTGCAGTATAGATATACATGATCAAAAGAATATACTGTAATGGAGAAAAATACTAATGTTAGGACCAAACACCGCTTACCTCTCCCATGCCCCTTGACTCCAAAGCAAGAGCCTGAAAGCCATAATTCATTTCATCCGCTGCCCGGACCTGAGACACAAAAACGGTGAAAAAAGAAAGATAAAAGCACTAAAAGCACCAAATGAAAGGCCACAAAATAGAGTTTGTTCCACATGCTGCAGAGCAAACAAAGCATAGCTTCTTAGATTTATTCACTACAAAACCTGGTCTCACACACCAAGAGGCCCTCCAGCCCACAAAAGGTTCAACATGAAGTATCTAAATTATCAAACACAATATAACATACATACATACAAAAAAATATATATATATATATATATATTTTTGGTTTAAATTTTTTTTTTTTTAAAAGAGCGTAAGAATCTCCAGTGTCAACATGCTTTGAAATGTGTAATTCTACAAATGTAAGCCTAATTAGCTATGCATAAATTAAAATAAAGTACAAGTGTTAAAAGATCATTTAAAATAAGGACAAAGAGTTGCAGCACCAAAAGTATCTTCAAATATATTTTTTTAAATTGCAGTAATGAAACATTAACCCCGATATAAGATCTGCAGTTCACACAAACGCACAGAAATAAGGTAGCTCCAAAATAACATATTTCTTTTCATTAGGCTGAGTGATAACCTCAGGCCTTCGCTTGACACAAAGGTCTCAGACATGCATAGAAGATTGGGGACCCAATATACAAATATAAGCGGAACTACTGCTTGTTTCATGTATTGCAACAGACATGGCGAGGCCATGTGTCTCAATATTAAGAAGGTTGGCCGCAAACTATTTTTTCAAATACAAATATAAAAATTAGCAAAGAAAAGGGGGGAAACTTTATTATTATAATGAGATTAGGAATTGTGTTGCTTAATGGATTCACCTTAGTGGAACCTATAGAGGAAACAAGGTCAATAAAACCAACCAAGTCTGATACAAGATTAATATACCTAAATAAAAAACATATCAAGATCATGTTGATACCAATGGGACCTTCTTTAACACTTCCAACAATAGTTACAGTTGAGACCATACTACTACTACTACTACTACTACTACTACTACTACTACTACTGTAGTATTATTATACAAACAGTATGTCCCACCAAGTACTTTCCCTTTGTCCTGCTATAGCCTAAATGCATGCAGGTTGGCCGAGGTGGCTCGTTCAGTCCAGATACCAGTAAAAAGATCACCGGCATGATCTGTCCATAATTTTCTTTATTTGCCATTTTCGGGGGATGGCATATTTAACAATATTCCTAATGGGCCCTTTTGTTTTTTATTAGGGAAAAGGAGGGTTGTGGTCTGAAAATCTAGTCCAATAGGGAAAAAATCCCTAATAAGTAATCACGTTGTATTGGTTGATTTCTTTTCTATGGTGTGCAGTTTAGCTATAATTGACAACCCCTCCACCATTCACAAAGTATAATACCTGAGAAAACTACAATAGGTTTATTGTCGAAATAATATTCTGTAAAATGTGCTGCTTTAGTTAATACAAAACTACTGCCACCCATCTCTAACCCACACTTGATTAAATAATATTAATGACCAAAGACCCTTTACCTGATCAACATGATTGGCATCACCAGTTGGCCACCGATGTTTGCTTGGTGTACAACCTCCAAGCTGCTCCCCGGGCTGCCTCTGAAAAAAGTATCCGACTGTGGCGTCATCCTGAGATCGTCCACTCAGTGGAGGCTGCGGCGTTCCTGGGGTGGGGATAACAACCCTCTCCATGCCCTGTAAATGTGGGACTCCAGGAGCCTGTCCAGCCGCCCCAACATGAACTCTGACACCTCCAGTCTCAGGAGCACCATTTGCATGCAGCATCCCACCTCTTGTCTCCTGCCAGGCCACGTCATTCATACCTAGGATGCTGCATGGAACGCTCATTCCACGGGAAAGCCTGCACAACACAACAGAAACATTATGTTGACAAGCATATTTATGCAGTGAACCAGTGCAATGTAAGACTTGTTAAGGCCCCGCAGACACCCTAGTTGGTCCTTCAGAATGTTTGGAATTGGCCCATTGATGGACTTCTAGTCTACGTGTTTGACAGACACAAATAACTTAGATATTTTGCTCAAATTACTTATTATATGAGAATAAAGTCAGCGAGGCCCCACATGTTAATGTGACAGCTATACTATTACAACCGACTGTGGGGTTGTGAAACCTGTGCATTATGACATGTGGTCTTTATCGCCGACTCGGATGCTAGTCTTGATACAAATCCAATTTGTTTTATTACACGTCGGGATAAGGATGCATCAAGATACTACTTGAACAACGTGTACAACTTTTTTCGCCGGGACAAGACTAAATCCTGTACTGCTAGCTTCACGGTGCGGCTGTTCCCCGGTGGAAGATTGACATTAGTTGTCGTGAATGTTGCTCTGAATATCCCAATTTATTTAGACGGCCTATCCGGCAAGGTAGTATTGACGTAACATGGCAGGTCTACATCTGATGGTTCTCTCGTTAATGAACCAGAACAGATCAGGTGCATTACAGGCATGTTGATGGCTCGCAAGACCAAGAATGCTAACGCTAGGTAACGCTGTCGTTAGCTTCGTTTTAGCTAACGCGACAATTCACGTTACTATTGATTAAATGACACGCGCGGCTATCACGTAACACTGATGTGTTGCAGCCACGAGAGCTGCCGCTGGCTTTAAAAAATGTAAAACTAACGCTAGCTACAACGACACGACCAACATTACCGGTTATGATAGCAGACCGATGTGCGAGCTAACGTGGCTAACCTAGCCAGAGCGTCCGCTGATAATTAGCACGCTAACAAACGGATTTAACTTCACATTCACGGAACTAAATTGTGGTTGAATTAAAGGTAGGTAATGACTAGACGTGTGTTCCCTTGTTGCACAACGTAGCATGGTTCTTCGTCTCCAATCCCTTTATTGACCATGTTTATTGTTAGCTACGGCTACTTCGCGTTAGCAACCAGCTAACGCTAACCGCAGCGGGCCCGTTCTGTTTATTATTGGTTGGCGACGGGAGACATCAAAGTTAAATTCAATAATGTACCTTTGTATTACAATAAACAACGGCGCTCCGGGGATGGACGAATAACTAGCTGTTTTTCTCCACGTTGATCGGATGCAACGAGCCAAATAAGTCCCAAATAGCCAAAGCGAGAGCGAGCACACGCTACATTGGTGTTGTGCGAGCTAGAACATCACCCAAACACTCGGTGGCTCAACAACATGGCCCCCCCTTCAAGTCCCAAACAGAGGGGCCTTAACCGCTAAACAAAAGGGGAAATACCACACCACGCCAGCCGCGTTTAAATCAATCGCTTTGTACACATTTTGCTTTCGACGAGAACAGATAAAGAGGAGCTACTCACGCGTTGTCGTTTGGAGAGAGGGTCTCTGCTCGTTGCACGCCGTCAACCCAATTCTATATTGTTTTGTTTCCTTGGAGAGAGCGGTGATTTAGCCAGGCTCGCTTGATAGTCAAAGCTAAGAGTTTGCCTGCGCTAGTGCCCCCTCCCTGTAAATAGCGTGAACTACGTAGACATGCGTATAACAATCAATGTAAGTGTGCCTCCCGACATATTCCCCTTTGTACGCCATGTGAACGTAACGTAGATGTTACGCCGAGGCGTGTTTAATTAGCTTGTCAACCAACATTAAATGAATAAGAATTTCTCCTAACATGCGCTCATATGGCTGCTGGATATAAAATATATCAGTGAATGAAATAGTATAAGATTAATGTATGTGTATAATGATGAGTGTAGATAAAAACGGATTAACAGTTAAAACAAATATTTTGGATATGGGAAACAATTTAATAACGAGACGCCCATAATATAATTCGCAATTAAAAGAGAACACATAATCGTCGCACAAATTGTCATCATGCAGTTAGATTTGCTTTCGGCTGATCCTGGGTCGGGTGGATCCTCGTGGTCCATGTCCCTCCTCTACATAAGGAAACTCGATGAGATCCAATCACCTCTTCCTTTTCCAACTGTGATCTCACCTCCCTATTTCCGATTGGATTGCTAAATTTAGGAAACCACCCTGTGCTTTATAAAGAGATCGCAGTGGATTCTGGTAAATGTTCTGGAGTTGTTATTCGGGAGCGGCTTATGAGATACGTCTCATTTGGAGTTTAAAAGCAGGAGGAGTGAGCGTCACGAGAGCGTCTGGGTTTTTGATGCCGTGTTCAAGCGAGCGGTAGGAAGAAGGCAGTAATGGCAGACATACGGAAGAAGCTAGTCGTGGTGGGGGACGGCGCGTGTGGGAAAACATGTCTATTGATCGTATTCAGCAAAGACGAGTTCCCCGAAGTGTATGTCCCGACTGTTTTTGAGACATATGTGGCGGACATCGAGGTGGACAACAAGCAAGTACAGCTAGCTTTGTGGGACACCGCCGGGCAGGAGGACTACGACCGGCTGCGGCCCCTCTCCTACCCGGACACGGATGTCATTCTGATGTGCTTCTCCGTGGACAGCCCAGACTCGTTGGAAAACATCCCCGAAAAGTGGGTGCCCGAAATCAAACATTTTTGTCCCAATGTGCCTATTATATTGGTGGCAAACAAGAAAGATCTCCGCAACGACGAGAACGTGAAGAACGAGCTGTCCCGGTTGAAGCTGGAGCCGGTGAAAGCGGAGGACGGGCGGGCCATGGCCATGCGCATTGGCGCATATGACTATTTGGAGTGCGCTGCTAAAACCAAGGAAGGGATCTGGGAGGTCTTCGAAACGGCAACACGCGCATCTTTACAAAAACAGAAAATGCCATCGAAAGGTTGTCTCAAATGCTGTGTTCTGATGTGAATCGACGCTGTCTGGAGAACCGGGACGCGCAGACGGCCGGGATCCGTGTCTGAACATGTATGGGCCGTGGCCATGGTTTGGTTACTCCCTTGTAATCGGACGACCTTGGTTGAGCCAACAGGAAAGACTGCAAACGAGTTGTTTTGAACACGCACGATGACCATCTAAAATCTGTGTGTGAGTGAGAAATTAACTGGTTAAAGCATGTTCTTTACGGGTCACATGATCCCAGTATGACAGGTGGAGGGGTAAAAAGGACACGCTTCATGTCAGCGGAGGCCTTATTTACCCCTGTCTCATGCGGACATGTCCCTTCAGGCCTGCTTTTGAGCCTGGTTTTAAATTGCTAACTTTTTGTGTTTCATGTGTTTGCATAGGCCACTGCCTGACAGCCAAGGCTACAGCTTACTTTGTAATAAGCAAATATTGCACTCGTTTATGTCCACGTATTGTAAAAATATAGTTTGTGAAATTGCACAGCAGAATTACTGTTTGACACGACAGCAATTCACATCATTTTTGTTTCCAACTTTCTAACGCTTAGTTCAACTGTTTTACCCAGGAATGAAGACGTAGCTTCAGTTTACAGTGAAAGAAATCAGGTGCTGGTACCAAAAAAAATCCCCAAAGTATGTTTTTGACTACAGTATTACATGTCTATAGGCTGATGTGTGTGTGTGTGTGTGTGTGTGTGTGTGTGTGTGTGTGTGTGTGTGTATATATATATATATATATATATATATATATATATATATATATATATATATATATATATTTATGTGTGTATATAAATATATGTATATTTATGTGTGTGTGTGTGTGTATATAGTATAACAGGACAAATAATATTGTAGGTCTGAGAGACATTAAACAGTATATTTTAGCACGTTTTTATGTAGATGATTTGTTAGTTAAAAGTACAATTACTAGAAATCATTTTAAAAGTTTGCTAAACATGCTTCTACCCCAAATGGTGTGCTTTGCTTGGGGCTACAATGACTCAATTTGGGAGGATATTTTTTTAAAGATGTTTTTGAAAATAGATTACTAAACAATGACAGTCACGCAAATGCATTGTGGCCTGTAAATAGTACTGCGAACAAAGGAGGAGGATGTTGAGTCATTACAGCTTACCATTTGAAGCACATACTCGCCATGTTTATTAACTTTCAAATCCAATCTAGCTCTCTCAAAGACGGGCAGGTACTGTGGTGATATCCAAGAGAGGTTTGAGTAAGTGAGTCTTTTGCTGAGTGAAACTCTTTTTCTTAGTGTCATAAGAGGGCCGTGTCAGAGCTCTATGAGCCGGTAGCACATTCAGATGGGATCATGGGAAAGTGTGGCTAGTTATGTTGTTCCTGTTATGTTATTAAAACCACAGTTGTATAGTCATTACACAAACATAAACAAAAGGGTGTGTCTTCCACTAAAACACTAGATACAAAATAAATGTAAATTATAATTTGATGTTCTGAAAAATATTAAAGGTGTGTTTATAGCAGAACGAATTATGATCGAGAAATAAACACACTTTCCACCTTCCTGGGTTCCATTATGATGATGATGATATTGTTGGAGCTATGAAGTCAGCAACAGAAATCAACGTATTCAAGCGTATTCTCTTTTTGTGTGTAATGAGCTCATGTTCGACCTGTGTTCACAAGCAGTGTTGTGTTGCTGTCGTCTTTTACACAATGGTGGGAGTGCTTGTTCAAATCCCAGCTATGGACATCAGTTTCTGTGTGTGACCTGGGAATCCAGGGTAGAAACACTGGTGGATTACTATGCCAGTTAATCTTACATTTCTATTTATGTCATTTGTATGTGGTTCTTTGAATAACCAGACACTAAATCCGAGTTTAATAGGAGTTATCTTTTATAAATCCAACTGGTTACAATGGTGTAAAAGTCACATTCCTCCCTGCCTTCTGTTGCTGGGTTTTTTGCTGACTTACAGGACAGGAATGCATTGTGCTAGACTGGTTAATTTTCCCACACTGGCCCCCCTCATGTGCCTCTGATTTAAGTTGTTATTCCCTTATCAAACCAAGCATCTTTTTCTTTATTATACTTTGAAGAATAAAACTATGAAACCATGGAGAAGAACAATTATGAAATGATTTTTTTGAGGAAAAACTATACAGAATGTAAGAAAACTAATGGTACTGTTTTGGGAAAGTCAATAAAATTAATCATTGTGTGTCAACACCACTACTTATCCATGTTTGCCTCGTTTTTTTACACTAAAGCAATACTTAATGTGGTGTTGCAGTTGGTATACGATTTAACATATACCTCAAAGAATGTGTTTATATTTATTGAGAATTGTTGTAATATTCTGTGAATCAACCATTGCATTTGCGATTTTCTTTCTTTTACAGTAGAATACATTTAACCCATAACTTCATAATTGGTACTTTACTGGCTTATATTTAACACACAAAACACAAGTTGAAGTAGTTTTTAAAGTACAATACTTAATTATGTTAAGGCTTTTTCTTTTCTCCCATATTATATTTTAATATTTAATATAAATCTAGCTGAAATAACGTCTACTTTTACAAAAGATATTTAAAAGCATGTGCTGTGGAGTATTTGTATACTGTTGTATTGCTACTTCTGCTTATGTACATGATATGAATCACATTGCTTATGATTCCACAAATCATTATTTTAAATAGAAAAGAAAAATGTACATTTCAATGCGTGTGTCCATTTTCAGACCTTCAAACAGACTCCTCTATTGTTTAAGACCAGAGAGCTTGTGTCATACAAGCTATTTGTGTATCTTCTACATTCAGACAAGGATACAAATGATTTATGAGTATTTTGCGGCCATGTATAGTGAGTAAACAAAATATCTATATTGGGTCTTTGTTGAGAATGTATTATTTTTATGAGTAACAATTTATTTGTGAGATTTAGGCAGCTTTGACTCAAACTAAGTTCTTCATGTAAAAAATATGACAATTTATATATTGGGAGGAATATTAGATTTAAAGACAATTTTACCAGCGTGGAAAAATCATATTTTAGTACATTTGCATGCCAAATAATTGTATGTGTGGTCATTTATGTTAAGTTATATTGAAGAAATGCACAGGGATGTACCGTCTGCAGTGAAATGGTCTTTATTGAAGGCGACATACATGTTATTTAAATAGTACAATACACAAAGGGAGTACAGTAGGACCAGAACAACTGGAAGGAACATTTATTTGAAAAATGGTAAAGAAACATATATCATGGTTACACCACAGATACAGTCAATACAAACATTGTCATATATCCTAGTTATCCACAATCAGTTTAGTTTAGAATTGGGCAACAAATGCGAAAGGAATGTCAATCTCCATCCTTCGGTCACCTACTGTCACAAATGGTTCAACATTTTTGCTTTTCTCCTTAAGTGTCTTTATGACATTGTTGTTGAAAGTGTTCACACGTTTTACCATGATGTCGATCCAGGACTCGATGTCAACTTGAAGTTGTTCATAAGATATGTCAGCCAAAATATGCTTGACCTCGTCTTTTACAGTTCTAACAAATTTGACAACAAGTTTGTGTACCATTTCAATACGCTTGGCAACGTCAGCCAGCACAGGAGAGTTGATGGCATCATTGTATACATCAGTCACAAAGGTGGAGAGCTTCTCTACATTCTGAGATCTAAGGGTTTGGAGAAACTTTTCACTTTGTTCAGTGGTAAACTGCACCAATGCAGATAATCTAGTGATGACATCTTCCAGCTGGATTTCCCCCAGTTTCCTAACGGTTATAATCACTTGATCCTGAATCTTTCCCAAAAAGAACAGCAAGTTATCAAGACTTTTGCTTCCGCTCACAACAGTGCTCGAGCCAGGAAGGGTGAACTCGATGGCTCTGATATAATCAAGTACTGATGTAAACGTGATGGCCAAGTACTCTGGAACCTTTTGAACAGCCTCTTCAAACACATCGGCAACAAAAGCACTGTATTTCTGGTAGATCTCAAGCCCAGACAGCCTCTGTTCATACCCGGGAATCTGGAACGTGGTCTCTCTCAGAAATTTAACAACAGCATTCAGAACAATTTCAACTTTCTTTTGGTACGCTTTGAGGATCAAAATGCTTTTTTCTGTGACAGTTTTCATAAAATTAGAAGAACTTACTGCTGCAATGTTGTCAACAGCTCTCTTGAACATCACTTTACTCTGCTCTCTTGCCTGCTTGAAGGAAACCTCAAGGCTTCTAGCATGTCTGGAGATTGTGTTGTATGTCCGGACAGCAGGCTCAGACACCGTTTCCATGACTTTGGGCACCAGTTTCTTCAGTCTCAGCATCATCTCATATGGCATCTCCATGTTCCAGGTTGTCTGAATGTTTAGCTTCTCAGAGTTCTTCACAGACAGCTTCAGCCCCAGGATTTCAATGTCAGTTGTTGGCTCCGACTGTGTGAAATAGGAGACATAAAACAAATATTACTGAAATATAAATACACTATTCACATTGTAATTACAATCAAGGGATATTTTTAGTAAGCAAACAAGTAGGCAAAAATGATCTTACCGGGTAGCGACCATAGACTCTCGCTTTCACTTGTGCCAGGCGCTTCGTCTGCATTTGAAGTGCAATGAGTCCTGCTGATGGAGTGGACATAGAGACAACAAGGCCTTCCTCTGGGTTTCCAGTAATCACCTGGTGTATTTCTATACTCACGACAGCTAAATCGACCTTGGCTGAATTGGTGATGGAGGTATCCACGTTTTCATAGCTTACGGTGATGGTGCTTTCATGGTTTGCCTCAATCATTGGATATTTCACAGACAGGGCAGAGACCATTTTCAATCCACCAGCGGTGTTCACATTGGTGTTTCCCTCAATTGTTCCAGTCAGGACGTCAAATTCAGAGGTTGAAGAAGCATCAAGTGTGATGATGATGCTGTCGTGGTTAAGGATGCTAGCATCAGTTTTGACTGTGACCATTGCGGTTTTCATGGCAAACTCGTAGGTCAGATCACCCAGTACTGGAATCCTGAGGCTCGGAATTTTCATCTCAGAGCTCTTCGTGTACTTCAGCTTGGAGTTCATGTCAAATGTCTGCTGAGTTGTGATCAGGAGAATGCTCAGGCCGGTGTCTTCCCACAGAGAAAAGTCTTCAACTCTTGGTGTCATAATGCCAACAAATGGCACAACTATTTTAGGAATGGTGATAGGTTCCTTCAGTACATCCAGATTAGCTTCTCCATTGATCTGGGATAATATGTTAATTTCTTTGTCACCATTATCCATGGTGAAGTGATGGGAGTATTTGTACTGGTTGAATCTAGCCAGACCTGTACAACTAGCCTGCTGCACTTCAGAGTTCAGGGTCAAAGAGATGTCATTCTGGAGATCCATCTTTCCAGACAGCTTGAATGGAAGGGCAAGCTTGACATTTCCCTTGTTCTTGGTGTCAAACATAAACTCACTGGGTGTGACCAAAGCAAGGGCTGAGTTTGAGAGAGTTCCCTCAACATGTCCAGCCAACTCTGCACTGTGAGAAGCAGTGAAATCAATTCTCATGTCTCCAGCATTAACCTGGAACTTTACATCTGCAACACTGCCCTTCATGAAAGGTGTTTCTGTCTCAAACTTGGCTTCAATAATCACATGACGGAAAATGCAGATTTCAGCAACAACATGCTGATTCATTTTGAAGGGGCTGCTCCCTGTTGCTCCAGTGAAAGTCACTTTGGCTGTGTGCAGATCCATCACCACCTCCATATTACTCTTGTGGGTGGCCTCATCTGAAAAGTCCTGAACTGCATATTTTGCATCGGCCAGATTAGTAATGACCAGACTGGCAGTGCCAGCGTCCAGCTGAAGGACATTCTTTTGATTGAATGATGTTCCACTGAAGATGTTGAGAGATGGCATATTGAGATCATGTTTGTAGCTTGTCTCCACAGTGGCAGAAACTCCATTTTCAAGGGCAAAGAATGCATTGTTGATAAGCTCGGCAACATATAACTCAGTGTTAGCGTGTGCAGTAGTTTCAGCAGAAGCTTGAACTGACAGGCCATAGAGAGTCACGGTTCCTTTGTGGTCAAGTGTGAAACATGACTGGTCAACTTTGATGTTCTCAGCGATGGACAGGCGACTCATTTTGGGGGCAGCAATATGGGCATTGGCATCCATTGTGAAGTCAAGAACTTTCAAAGTGGAGGAAGCAGTCGAGTGAAGGGTGATTTTGAAATCTGGTGTGACTGATGTAGTTGTGGTATTCTCAAGGTCGGCCGTGGTCCTGAGTGTGTAGTGAGGGGAGGTGACTCTGAACTCTCCATAGAGTTTTCCAAAGCAGGGAATCTTGCTCATTTCCACAACTTTCTCTTTCAGCTCCATAGTGAATGTGTCATAATCAAGAGATCTGATTTTCTGTACCATCCTCATGAAATAGTCACTCATATCATCAATCAGCTGTTTGAAGTTGAAAGAATACAGCTCATTCACAAGCTGCTGAACAGGTGCCATAACACTATTGAGCAAAGGCTTGATGTCAATTGACTTGAGAGCAGCCACGGCAGATTGAATCTTTTCCCTAACCTGATACTGTTTCATAATTTTAACAACCTCATCCATGATGGCCCCAATCACCTTTTCAACCTCATAGTTGGAAAGGATATTCTCTATTTTGGCATTAATTGCATGAAAGTTGTGAACAATGTTATGCCTCTGGATCCAAGCGATAATCTCCTTCTTCAATGATTTCAGCACATTCATGACTTTATCAGTTGGGAACTTGGTTGTCAGGTTGATCATGACATTTTCTATGGCGTTGATATACTTTGTCAGGTCTTGGACAAAGAGGTTGAAGTCAAAGCTATCAACAACTTGCTTTAGTTCGGACACTTTGTTCTGTATTTTGGCACTGATCTCATACCTGGTGTTGATGTCTTTCAGCATCTCAATGCTTTGGTCCATGAGCCTCATCACTGTGGTCTTTATGTTTTCAATAACTTCAGGCAGATGCTCAACGAATGGGATCTGGATGAAGTGGCTGTCACTGTTCTTGTCATATTTCACAAATCCAGAGATGGCGTAATCTTCAGTGGTCTCAGTGAAGAAAGGAGTTGAAGCCGATCCTGACATCTCAAGACCCATTCTCTCTGCATTGTTATAGGCACTTATTTCTTGATCGAAAGTGTGCTTGTCTACTGTGGAAGCGATCTTCAGTGTGACACTTTGCTCTTGGAGGTTCATCATGCTGTTGAATTTGTTGTCAATATTGGTGTTGATAGTGTTTCCAGCTTCCAGTTCATGGGTGGTTGAGGCTCTGTACTCAAATGAATTTGTGAACAGGAGGGGTTCTGCCTTCAGGAGGAATTTGCTGTATAGTTCACCACTCTGCCTTAACCCATAAAGATGCAGTGCACCATTTGAATTGATAAGAGCATCAATGTTGAGAACGAAGGGTGTAGCAACAGTTTTGACTGTACTGTCTATACGAAGAACTGGTGAGTTGAAGTTAGCCACATTGTTGAATGTCATGGTAAGACCAGCAACTTCCATATCAGTGGTATGTGTAATTTGAGCTCCCAGAAGTTTACCAATGGTATTGCACTTGGTAGAAAAGACCATGTCAACAAACTTGACTTCATAAGTGTGCTTGAGCTCTTCCTTTGAGACGACTCCCATCATCGTTCCAGTCAGCTCAATGTTGAAGGGCTCCGCCTTGAAGTGGGCTTCATTCACAAAGTTAACCTCCATGATCTTCACGTCATTCTTTACATTAACTGAGGCAGTAAAGCGCTCCATGTTAACTGCGATGTCATGCATGTAGGAGTTCTTCTGGTTAAGGAAGTTTTCAGTCTTGGAGTGGAGAGTGAAAGATCTCAGTGTAAGGGACAGTGAGTTGGTGTTTTCGGTCCTCATCTCGTTGAGGGATCCAACTATGTTATTGGAAAGAATCAAGCCATCTTCATTCAGTCTGAAGTTCACTCTGTTCAAGGTGTTGATGTCAAAGAGGTTACCCTTAAGGATGCCGTTGAGATACATCTCTCTGCTTGCAATCTTTCCCTCAACATTGAGCTCAGCTTTATTCTCTTTAATGGCTCCCTTAGTAGTAAGAGACACGGTGGCACCAGTGGTATCAACTCCACCGTGGAAAACATTCTCAAAGGTCATTGGGCTGTGCTGAGCAGTGGTTGTACAGCTGGTGGTCAGGCCATTCATGTTTAGGGCCAAAGTTGCCTTGTGAGAGGCAAGGCTTGAAAAGACGTTCAAAGAAGCATCCGCATTGATCTCCAAGCCGGAGGGGTTCAGAGACCCAGTTAACAAAGAGTAGGCACGGTTCACTGTGTCGTCCGCTTGATTCTCTATCCTGAGGCTGGCCTGTCCGTCAGAGGCAGCGAACTCCATTTGGCTACGAATCATTCGCTCATCAGCCTTGGTCACAGAGTCAGACTGGATGGTAAGCTTGACATCTTTGTAGCTGAGGCTCGTTTTGGTGGTGTGCTTGATGGGGTTAGTGTTCATGTTGGTGTTGGTGCTAATCACAAGTTCCTCATTTGCATAGGATGCTTTGATCTTGTTGGCAACCTTCAGGGCTTCAGAGTTCAGCCTCAGTGTACTCTCTAGTTTAGCTATTTTCTTTGCTGGCTCCACTGAGAAGGTGTGGAGATAAGTGGTGCTAGCGCTCATGGATCCAACAGACACACTTCCGTCTGTGTTGATATCTCCAGAGAGAATGTTTGAATCTAAGGTGACCTGGGTGGTAGTAGTCAGCGATGTCTCCAGGCCCACAGGTGCGATGACATAGATGTTGTACTTTCCTGTTAACATTATATTGTCTGTGACAGCAACAGTTTCCAACACATTAAAACTTGCGTTCACTATCATATGGTTCAGGGAACCATCAATGGTGAATTTAACTGTCTCCTCTGCTGTGTCTTTAATTGTTGTAGCTCCTGTAAAACAGTAACATATGTATGAGTATTAACCTGTATTACGTTTCTCTAACGTAAACAAATGTATAAGAAAAAAAATTAAGATAATTACCTTCTGTTGAGAATGAGAGAAGTTGTATCGGACTGTCGGCCATGACGCTGAACTTGGCTGAGTAGCTAGGAGACTCTGCAGTGTTGTTACCAGCAGACATAGTTGCTTCCCAGTTATAATAGTTGCTGTTGACCTTGGCAGATGCCTCCACCATTCCCATCAGAGGCAGGGTGAGATCATATTCAGAGGGGATGGTAAAAGTGGGGATGTGGATATCTTTTGAGGCAAACTCCATGCCCAGCTGAGGCAGTGAGATGTGTGGGGAGTTGACCGTTGGAGGTATCCTTAGCTCCTCAGATGATTTTCCTCCAAGAGGTAGTGGGACCGTGATGGTCAAACGGTCGTGGTTGAACTGGTATTTGAATGTGCTGTCACTGTTGAAAGTATTAAAGCAGAGCATTTGTTATTCTATGATTTAAAATATACATTCAACTGGTGAGTGAATGTTGAGAAAATTAATACATATATTATTAGATATGAAGTTTACTTACAGGTTCATGAATAGTTTTTCAGGCATGGAGGGCATTTCCACATTTGCAATTGTGTCTGTCAGAGTCTTAACAGAAGGAACATCAGCGGAGATCTTGTCCATCCAGATATCACTGGCCTTAAGAAAAAAATACCACATTTCTCATGCATTAGTCTGAAAGATCTAGAACTAAGTAACGGGCTGATAAATAATTGTAATGATTATATTCTTTTCACCTCGACTGCCTTGTTGAAGACATGACGCAGTTTCATGTCCGTCTTGACAACCTGCTGGTCCATGACATCCTCCACCAACTGCCCGATCCAGGCCTGAAGGGCTTCAGTGTACGGCACCAGGATCTTAGTCTCAGCATTCATGTCGGACATCAACTGAATCTCAGCCTGTTCTTCACCTGAGATACAAAGCATTCAGCATTTTATTTTTACTTTTGAGACAGTGTTTGAGACAAATGACAACAAATATAAATCTCTGAAGTCCATTAGTAGTATTTTCTTGAGAAGACATACCATATTTGAATGTGACTGCCTGAATGGAAGAGGTCTCTGGGAGTTTAACATCACTTTTGATCTCCATGGTGAATCCATCAGTATTGCTCATGGTAGCAGTGATGGCGGCATCAGTCCTGAGTGAAGGGACTAAAAGCTGGACCTGCAGCATGCCATCTGTCATAGCCTGAAGCCTGTCATTAATAGAGAAATAAAGATGAAATCAATAACTGTAAATACAAGAACTGTTGCATTATTGTGGACATGAGCATGTTACAATACATAGCTCTCAGATATATTGTCTCTTGACATTGTGTAAAACAAAGATTTAAGCTGGGTTGACTCACTTGGCACGGCCAATCAGAGAGAGCTGGGACACGTTCTTGTTGGTGATCTCGAGGATAATGGACTTGCCTTTGGCATTACTGTCGGTCATGCCAATCTTAACGCCGGCCTCGACATCAAAGTCAGGTACCTGGATTTGGGTGGTGAAAACATTCCTATTCCTGTTGTACTTCATGGTGGCGGTAGCCTCGGTAGGCTTAGAACCTAAAGTGAGCAAAAGTATAATGTGATCACTCATGTATGTATTTTAACAGAAGATATTTTGGCACATATAAAAATGTATTATAATGTCCTAATAAGATGCTCATACCCTCAGCTCTCAGAGCCAACTTCAAAGAATCCACCTTCTGGTGGCCGTCCTTTCCTTCGTTGAGGAGTTTGTAGGCGATGGTGGCTGTATACTCTGACACCTCGTGAGAAGGCTGGATCTCCACAGCAAACCTAGGTTGAAAACAGTTCCATTAAACAAAGAGTAATCTTCTCTAATATTGTACTAAAAAACACAAAACACTTTAAGTATTTGTGTATCAAACTTGGACTACTAAACAGAGGCGAGATACAATTCAATAACCATTTCCTGGAATCAATCAGTATGTTACAATCTCATTCGAATTAACAAAATAATCACGGATTCTTCAAAAATCTACTTACTTAGTCTCTCCATTCAGGGGGAAATAAGGAACAGCGGTATTATCTCCAGTGCTGGCACGCAGTGTTTTGGTGCAGTATTTGACTCCAGAGAAAAGAGGTCTGCAGCTTTCTTCAACCTCTGCGTGTGGCATCACTGCAGCTTGACCAGCACCCACAATCAGCACCTTATTGCTTTGTTAATGAAAAACAACAACATCAGTTTCTACCTTCTAATAAATAACAGTGTTCAACATTCTGTATTAACTATCTAACTCTAAAGCCCTTTTCATTCATGATAATGATCATTTCTCAATGTATTTTGTGTTTTTTGTTACCTGATGCTCAAGAGCTTGGTGGCGCCGTGTGGGGCGGGGAGGGAAAGCTTGACCTGGTTCTGCTCCATGGTGATCTTGGCATTCAGTGTGCTCTCGTGGTACATGTTGGTGTGCAGCTCAACAGCGGACACAACAAAGCCAGGGACATGAACTCCCATCTTAGTCACAAACTCGACTCCAACAGATGGTGAGAACAGGAGCTCCTTCTGTGTAAACGAATGAATAGATTATAAGGAAAATGAATAGGTTGCAGAGTCATGAGAACAACTCAACAACAATAATACTATTATGTATACTTCATCTTTATTATTGTAATAATTTCTCCAGGAAATTTTAAAAAGTACATCAAGAAAACCGCAAAAGCATAATGATAATACTCTAGTTGAGTACTGAGGGTAGCTTAAGGACAAATGCTAAACAAAGTACCTTGTTTGGAGACATGGAGAGGCCTCCCTTTGCTCCAGGAGCGAAGGTACCAGACAAAGCAAATGTCAGAGGCAAGCCAGATGCTGTTGACATGACGAATGTGTGGTCCATGAAGATGTAATGGGCAAAGATCTCATTATTAGTGCCGGACATCAGATTATTCACAACCTGCAAAAGAAAAAAAGGTAACTTTGAATTCTCTCTCGCTGTGGTATAGAAGAAGACAGACAACACATGACATGCATAACAGGAGTACAGCACTGTACCGTTGTAGGAATGATCTTCATGAAAATCTCTGCATACATCATTGCGTTATCAGCAATAAACTTCAGATCGTTGCCCTTGATGTAGCCAAGCTCAGCTCCCATTATCTTCAGGTAGGCCATGGCCTCTGGGGCCTCTTGACTCTGCAGATCCTTTACCAGCTTGTTGAAGTTGCGGGAAATTTCTCTCACAAGATTTTCAGGAATCTATAAAAAGTTGTATTAGTTGTGGTATTATCAGCTGAAATGCTAATAACTCACACTAAGTGTGTTAAGATAACATAAATAACAAGATGTACCTTTCTTCCTGCTGTGTCCAGGGGAGAAACCCATTTCCCCAGTTCCTCTTTCATCTTTGGTGGTATCTTGTCTAAAGTCCAGTACATCGTCTTGCCCAAAGTGTCAGGGAAGAACCCGTTCTTTCCAAACAAAGCATCAATGGTTGGCTCAAAGCCCCTTCCTTCCATGCCAATCTATGGGAAAAGGATTCAATTTGATTCAAAAACAGCGTAGCTTTAGACTAAAGTGTTACCATCTGAATCTGGGAAATAATTTAAACAAGTGCAGCAGAACAAATACTAGTATTAGTAACAAGAAAACACCTATGTACTGTATGTAGTTTTTAGCTGCGAGTGTTTTCAGTAGGTTTAAAGCTACAATTTGAAACAGCAATGCATTCCTGATTATTAGGCCTACAGTCTTACATACCTCCCAAAGATCCATGCTGAAACCAAAAGCTTTCAATGTAGTTTCCAGCAACATCTCCCTTGGCAATTGGCTACTTGGATCAAAGACAACGTTGCCCAGGACGGCAGCCTGCATGCTCCCTTGGGCCAGGCCCAGCTTGTAGTTGCGAGACTTTGTGGCGTAGTCGCTGTGTGTGGCGACTTCAATGTCCGTCAAGGCAGCCATTATCTTCTGACCAAGCCTGGGGTGAAAATGAAAAGAAATAGAAACTCAATTGAATATATGAATTTGGCTTGTTAAATAAACACAGTACTTTCATTTAAAGAAAGCATAGATCGGGCTGTCAGTTGAAGGGTGCTCTATTCTTACTTCTGGGTCTCTGAATCGGTGGAGGAAATGATATTGTAAACGTGGGAGGTCACAAAGGACTTGATCTGCATGTTTTGCTCCTGTGTAAGCAGCTTCTTCACTATCTCAATGTCACTGTCGTGAGGATTCCTCATCAGTATCAGGTACGCTGCCAGGCGCTTCTGCACAGCACCCTTGGGATACTGGCAAACCCTCTGGAGGTTAGAACGAACCTGGATCGAAAAACACGTGTTTGTTATTGTCAAAACTATAACATTGGGTATCAAGGGTATTGTTCCTATGTGTTGAGTGGTGTTGGTTACCTCATCTGTCGCAGACATGCGTCTGAAGGCCTGGATGGCAGCAAGCTGCACAGACAGTGTGGTTGCAGGCTGTCTCATACACTTCAGCAGGGTGGTCTTTACAGCAGCGTCAGCAGCCTCCATTGCATCTCCCATGTTTCCAATAACCTGGATGGAATAGTAAAAGACGATAAGAAAAAACATTCAACTGGGAGTTGACAATGACAATGTTGTATTCATAAGCGGTCTGTGTTCAACGCTGGTTACCCACCCTCAAGGTCAGGAAGGTCAGCTCTTTCTCTCCAGCGCAGTCTGCGCCCAGAAGGGACGCCATGAACTCAGAGACAGCAGTGATCTCGGGGGTGACGTGCTCAGCCTTGTACAGCCTATAGTGACAAGTTAGACATTAGTGATTCATTTACAATATGAACCCAACTCACTGCCACAGCATTGGGGAGGATTTTCTTCATATTAAAAAAAAGATGTACTCACTTCCTGACTGCATTGCTCAGGGCATACATGATGGGTTTGCTCTGCTTGTACTGAGCCATTGCCAGCATGTCCTTCACCATGAGGCGGGAGGGGTTGGACAGCATTCCAAGGGCGTAGACAGTAGCGTCAACCTCAAGAGAATTATTCATAAAGGTCCTGAGAATCTTCAGCATGGCGCTGGTGCATTCTGGGGTGCCGCACTGGGTCAAAGCTTGCCATGTCAGAAATTGGGACATGTCCACCATTTCTTCAGTAGCAGATCCCAAAACATCAACGTTCAGGCCACGCAGCTCAGACACCAGCGTGTGGAAGAGGCGGGCACGGTCCTCGCCCTCAGTGGTCTGTGACAGGGTGTTCAGCTGCTGCATGGTGGCAATGGCAGCATCCTTGGTCTGCACAGGAGACTTGTGGTCATCTCCATCCATAGCCAAGTTCAAGTGGTCGAACGCATCTGCAGAGACAGACACATCACAAACATTATCAAAATGGAGCAAATTGACACATTGAGGTTTTTTAATATACTGTTTTTAAAATCAAAACACTCACTGATGTCAAAGATTCTGTCATTGATCTTGCCGGTCTCTCTTAGAGTCAAAGTCTGTTTCACCAGAGTGGACATTCCATATTCAGTACTGTATGTAGAAAATTAGACAATGGTTATAATAGGCAGCACGTCTTTTTCAAATATAAACCTCTCTTTCTTGGTTTAGAACTTTTGGAAAAATATGGACCAGTTGGGAGAATACAATGTTCATATCCAGCACAACAACTTTTATACAAACATACCAAATGTACTTTTTCTAAAGCATATATCAGCCAAATATGTTTCTGAACTGTACACAAATAATAAAACAAACCTACGTTCACATTTTACATTGTTGTTCTCAAGAAGTGGGACGTATGGCTCTTTGCCTGTTTTAGAAATTAATCACTTTTGAAGTCAACATAATGATGTAAAACTTACACAGGGGCGATTGGCATGAAGTTGTGTTTTTCTGTGCAGCTTCCACTGGTCATGTGCTTCTTCTGGTTGTCAAACTTGTAGTTGCAAGTCTGGGTGCTGCTCATCATCTTAAACAGACGGGTGTTCTGATAGTAGAACGACAACAACGTTTTGTTAGATTATTATGAAGACTGGTGGACAACAGTGAAGAAAATAGGATTTTTTTTGTTTTCAGTTTCACAGGGGAGTTTTCTAGTGTATTTCTTCTGGATTTATACCATGAGAATATAGCTTTTTTTTAAATGTATTTCATGTTATTGAATCCTGTACTCAATCAAAACAACTCTTGGCTTTAGTTTGTGATTGTGCTAGAGCGAGGTGGTGGCTTAATCTCTTACCATGCCGGTGATGAGGGCCAAGGGACTTGCGACCTGCCTGTGGTAAACGAAATAGTCACATTTGGAGAGATCCCTGCTGACGGTCACATCGGTGGCGATGTCCTCTCTGGCGTTGACGGTGAAGTCGGTGGGGCACAATCCATGCACGGTGGCCTGAAAATGATGAGAGGCATCTTATACATGCTTAGGATCTTGAAAACATTTAAAAAAACAAAATGACACAATGTGTTAAACATGTTTGTTTGTCCTTAAGCAATCTCCCTGAATCTGATAACCACTTGATTCAAAAGATCGCCCCCCCATTATGAAAGCATGTGACGCCATTAACAAGATAAACGTATCTAGGACTTCGACCTGCCATTGAAGATTGTCGCTGAGAACATGTAACAGAAGTGTATTCATCACCTGTGACTGGGGCAGCTTATCTGCTTATTGTGCAACTTGTTTATCCATGCATGAGTCTTCACCACAATCAGAATTGATCTCTACATGGTGACCTGAATTGATTGGTAGCTGCTATAAATACTGACAAAACAAATGCAAAGCAATAAAACTGTGAGGATAGCTACCATTCTGTCGTTCTTCTCCTCTTCCATTACTGGCACGATGAGGGCAGAGACGATTCCCCTCTTGATGTTCAGGATGTTGACGGTGTCATCGTCCCCGGAGTACAGGCGGACATCAGTCTGTCCTTCGACTGTGATCTTCAAGGGGTTCCTGTTGTCGCGGACAGATCCTCATTTACAACCGGCCCTTTAGCTTATTCTTCTCGTTTATTCTAAGCCACATTTCAGTTTTAGGACTAAATAATACAGCTGAATCTAAATATTTGCTGGAAACATAACTTACTTAGCCATAGCAGCTTGGAAAGCCAGAGCTCCCTCAGCGGGACGATACATCGGGTTCCCTTCCGCATCCATCCCATGGATCTCGCTCAGAGAGCACTCTGTGGTGCGGAGGATGAAGCTACACATCTGGGGCACTTCAATCTCAACCTGTACAGCAGAGTTAACAGTTTTAGTACAAATGGTTTCTAGTCAGTGTTTGCAGTCATGATCAGGGCTGTGAGACGTACTTTGCAGGAGATTTTGGGGCCGCTGGTATCTTTGGTGGCTCCATTCATGCCGTTAAAGCTTTCCGTTTCATAGTCGTACACAAAACGGCGGAAGTTTTTGAATCTTTTGGTCACTAAAACATATTTAAAACATCAGTTAGAGCTCTTCAAAGTTATTGTTTCATACACTGTACAACATTTTACACGTACTACATAGATGACAAACATGACACATGATTGCTGACAGGTGAGCTCATCAGTAAGGGTTCAAAAGTGGAACCGTTGCTGTGTATTTCAAGATAAATCACATCTCATGGTTGTTTTGTTAAGAATGAAAAGGAAACTCACAATAGCAAAGTGGAGACTGTTCCTCAACGCTTCCCACATCTTGCTCTGTAAAGGATGAAAACATGTTTGCTTGACATTTTAAAAAGCCACACGCTGCTCTAAAGCTTAACATGAAATACTTAAACGATATTAAATCAATATTGAAAGATACAATTAAACCATTATTAACTTTTTATGTTTCGTAAAAGGATTTGAATAGTCACAACTGACACAACTACACTACCAACGTCTCTTTTAGGTATTTTCCCCAATAAAGATAGCAGCATTGTAAAAAGAAATCATCCGCTATTTAAAAAAACAAAAACAATAAGCAGACGCTACATTTATTCTCCAACAAAATAGCATACGATATCTATTAGTTCATAATAAAAACATTACTTACGGGCTAGTGTGATTGTGCCTAGCAGCAGCAAAAGGAAGAACTTGATACCCCCCATGATGGGCTTAGTAAAGCTCTTGCCGGCTTTAAGGTACGTAGAGTCCTCCTCTTTCTGTGAAGACTAATTTTCGTGCTTTGGTCTCTCGGCTTTTATAGTGCTACAATCTCTCTGTATGTGATCACCAGGACTTGCAAATGTGTTGCCCTGATTCCAAAGTTTGAGCAGTCCTTGTGGCAGGCCAAAGGTTAAAGCGTTTCACAAACTAAGGCTTTTCCGTCAGCACTGGGTGGGGATGTTCTACGTGATTGTGTGACATTACGTCTTCTGCTTTTCTTTTATTGTTTCACATTGTTTCCTTGAGACATTAGGCTGATCCTGATTATTGTTATAATAATATATTCATGTTTATTACATATCTTTATCCAAACAGTAATATTTTTCAAATCAGGTCAATGTTATATTATAGTTCATGTATCGCGAACCACTAACGTAGAACACTTGTGTGTAGTAGTACACAAACTTATTTGGTTGTAGCAGCAAAGTAAGGTGATTATGTTTCTTTACCTCTAGTTGTGTGTGCCATTTAGCTTTTAATTGTAATTTAAAAAAACTATTGTCGTCAAGTCAAATGATTATTTGACATTTTACTATTTTAGAGTTGGGATTTCTGCAGCTCTTTATTGACTTAATGCCCAAAGGTTACACTTGTTTGCTGAACAACAAATCATATTCATACAGAATAGAAACTTTAGTTACCTGCTGCTTTTGTTTCAGCAGGTATCACTACACATTACAGTATGTCTTCAAGAGCCTTGGCTCTTTTATGATCCAATATGATCTTTATTGTCATGTCACGCTACTCTTTACATTTTAAATATTGTGCACATTCAATATCATGATTGATTTGTATATTATAACCACACCTAACATTCATTTAGTTGTGCCAGTTCCTGAGCATATCGTGCATTGTGTCTAACTGGCTTGGTTTACTGGAACGCCTGAATGCAACACAGTATTTTTTTTACCGTGTGTGTGTTTTAAATCAAAAGGTCTTCTATGAACAAAGTTTATTCCTTGTCTTAAATTACAGTCAACTAAATTATTTTGGACTGTCCGACAGAAACAAGAAAGGTATTTAGACGTGTCATTATAAGCATTGATAACTGTGTTTATTATAAGCATTTCATTAGCAGAGGTAACCATGAGCATTATGTGTCATAATCATTATCCCTAAAGTAGTGACAAGTAGCTCCACCTTACTCCAGGGAGTACAATGCTGCTTGAACCTGTTTGCATGAGTAATACTTTATAATATACACACTCAACAGGGCCGTTGTCATGCATTGAATACTTTTACATTTGAGACTTCAGGTATATTTGACCTGTACTTTTATTTTATTTAAAGTTGTCAGTGTAGGACTTAGGAGACATTCACACAGAAAACAACAATGTGCTCTGAAACACAATATTTCCAATAGCTTGATGACTTATTGCTGCGTTGAGCAAAGCGCTATACGACCACCTGTGGTGCGGTGGCTGAGTGGACGGTCCACACGGCCACGGAAAGTTAGTTGTAAGCTGATATCCACACAGATTCATCGCGTACACTACAAATTAACGTCATGTCAACCCGAGTGAAAGTTTGCGTACTTATAGACGTGGGAAGCATTGCTCCAGCTTTATGTAACATTTAATATTTTCATATAGTGATATTGCTACTTTTACTTAACTATAGAATTTGAGTACTTCAAACACAAACACTTACATAAAATCAGTCAGAAAACAATTAAAGACTTATTTTACATTGACATGATGTGAATGCAGTATACTTCGTGGCTAAATCCTATACTAATTTCCCTGAAAAGACATGCCAATGCACTACAATATTTCCTACTATTCAAATTAAGGTCTCTTGTGTACTTGTCTTAATAACTAACTGTGTATCAGACACTGTTACATGTTACATTTATTCTAAAGAAAAGTCACAATTAACCAATGTCCTCCAACACAGTGGTTTAATGTTATAATCAAACAGTACATGTGTGTGTTATTTTGTGCTGATCAAAAACACAGGTGTCTTAACAGTCTTGGTTAACCGTTAACTTCCTAAGAGACGTCTGTGACAGCTGTTTGATCAGCATTACAACAGCCTGAACTCAAGATAAGTAATCAGGCAGAAGAAGCATGGAATTGCACAAGAGTCACATCAGTACGAGTTACAGTGATTACTGTACCTACAAAGTATATCATTGGGCCTGGAGCAAATGGCCATAATACAAGTGGTTCGGATAATGGAATAGAACGGAAAACAATGTTATATTAATAGAAAGAAATTGTGGGACAATCAACGTTTCAGTTCAAAATCTGTTATTTTAAATGACCCTTTTCTGGGGTTGTTATGATAAAAACCACAAGTCATATTTTAAAACCCCAACCAGATATAGAAAAAGGTGACTGTAAAAACTTTGGATTTGCACAACAAATTATAGAGCAATAGCTAATCACAGCTGCTGAGTCCTGTTGATTTAATGTTGAAAATGTGTTTTTAGTTTCCATATGTGAGGGATATTCTAGGCTTACATATTTGTCTTTTACACAATTACACAATATTGTCAAATATTTTCTGGCCGAAGGTGGTTGTTTTTTAGTCCTTTCTCTCTCGGTATGGTCAGCTGACCGTTCTGTTGAGAGCCTCTAACTTTATCGTTCAAGATAAATAAAGGACATTCGATTCAAAATAATTTAGATGGGCTTGATAACTTACATAAGGCGAGGATGCTTCTTTCCAATTAACACCATGGCCATATGTCAATATATTCACCGACAGCTTGCTGCTCTGTTAACCTATGTGTGTCTGTGTGTGTGTGTGTCTGTTTGTGTGTGTGTGTGCGTGCGTGTGTGTGTATTTCTAGAAGGCTCTCCAGTAGAGATGTGAGGAATTGATTGCATGATGTCCTAGAGCAGGGGTCACAAACCTTTTTCATTGGGAGAGCCATAAAAGCCAAATATTTCTAAATATATTTCATTGAGAGCCATATAGTATTTTTAACATATAATAAATTAAATATGTCTTGCTTTTAATGTGACTTCTGGTGCACGATTAATTTTTTACTCAAAATTGTTCAAGTCATCCCTTTTAGGTACTAATCCCTTCCAGTGAGCCAGCTTGTTCAATACCAGGTCCTTTGGCCGGGTAAATGGATTTTAATTATTATTAATGTCACTCTACTACTTATACCTGTGATTTTCCTTAACAAGTCTGAACTATGACAGTGTTGTTCAATAGGAGGGCCCATGCGCCATTACACAACCACATTAAAACATTAATCTCAAGAGCTCAGTCCCAATCAGGGCAGTGTGAAACCACAGAACAAATATGTAATGCTGGGTCCTGTGTGCCTCTCACCTACATTGTAGTTGCAGAGATTGGTTTGGCAGGACTGGTTTGGTTGTAACACTGCTTTGAGAGTTCTAGTTCTGGGTTTCCCAGTGGTTGTGTGTGTGATTAAGTTCCCCACGGTTCTAATAATGACTTAACCATGATATAAATGTGTATCTGAGGACCAAAGTAGAGCCCGGTAAACATGTTGTTGAGTTATCTTATTGTTTCTCCCATCAGTTAATGTGTAATTCTACAAATCTGGTGTGCGTGTGTGTCTATTGGCAAACATCAGTTTTGAATTGCATAACTGACAATGAACCAATATTAGTCTGCCGAGCGTTCAGTGCTGAGCTTCCAGAATGTATCATACATGTTTGGGCTGGCTTAGGTTTTAATTTATTGCATAACATTACATAAAAGCTGTCATGTAGGCGTGTAAGGTGAGGGCCCTACAATACTATGAAGATTATACAATTGAATGTTATAGGGACCTCAATGTCATCCAAACAATCAAAATCAATGTGTGTAAAATGTTGATATTTCTTATTTGTTTTACACAGTGAAAAAAGGCTATGGTCAAATTTACCTGAAAGAACACCGATAAGTTGTGTACAGGACATTGAAAACATATCTTCATGTGAATTGTTTGTTTACCCAGTTGTCCCCAATAAATTCTGGAAAATCATGAAATATGAAGGAAGAAGAATATGTCAATCATTTATTTAGAGATGTTAAACATTGAATGGAGTCAAATTGACCCCAAAGGTATAATTGTTGGGTCAATTAAGCAATGTACATGTTTGTTGTTCACGAGTAGCTCTATCCAGTATGCGTGCAAAGACTGTTGTCGAAACTAGTCCACTTTTGAACGTGACACGCTCAAATGACGTCTGACTCACTGATTTTTATCTCCTTTTATCTTAACATGTTCTAATACTGTTTAGAGGAGAACATCGTAGATCAAAGGTGAAAGTTTCTAAAATGTTCCTCAAAAGTTCAATCAAGGATTCAGTTGAAGTTGTCTCTCCTTTTTTTTAATAAACAAAGATTGTAAATATTAAATCTGGAGCTAACAAAATCTGCTGGCCATTAACCAGCCAGACACCAGGTACCATTATGGCACAGTGATCATTCACAGCCACACACAAAAACTCTGTTTATTTTGTTGATACAGATTGATTCCCCAACACGCATATATAATCCCATTTAAGTCATATCATTAGTATTCAATGGTTTAAAAATAATATGTTCTGCTGCTCCCCTTTGGTTGCTAATAGACATTGCATTGGTTGGCCTGTTCATGATTCTGAAAGCACATTGGTCAAATGTACAGTGTAAAGCCTGAACACCGACAGGTGTTGTGAGTTTTTCAGACCTCTGCTCAGGTTGAGAGCTCTGATGAGAATGTAATATGTCACACGTCTTACTGATACTCATTATAAACTAATTTGCTTTCCCACTTGCTGCCACACACAGAGAAAGGAAGGTTGCAACTGTAGACTAGAGATTAGAAACGTCATTCTAATACCTCAATAGAAGCTTTTAAGTCTGAGAGCTAGGGCTGTGTACAACCAACTGTTCCTCATTGCACACGCAGAGCAGCCAGCAGACCGTGGAGTCTAACGCAATCACTGGCTGCCACCTTATGAAGGTGTTTGTATCAATATGAGGAGGTATTGGATCGACAACTCCTCATTTATCTTCTCAAATCAGCCGTTCTTCGGCCGTTGCAGGTTTTCAAAGCAAGCGACAAGAATAAATATAAACACGAGCATCCCAAAAAGTTAATCTGGCACACCGTGTCATGCTGCCTCCTGGACATAATAAGCAAATGTTTGAATAATTTAAACCTATGTTTTTTTAGAACAAATATTCAAAATATGGGTGGTGTGGTGAAAGGAAAAACAATAGTGAGCTCCTTGTCTTACCATAAAACAGGAGAAAAGAACAATAAAAATGTCAGAGAACCCCAACACAGCTTGACCCAAAAACACACACATGGTGGCCGACACTTTGGCACCATGCCACAGAAGGGTCAAGCTCAGAGGTGAAGAGAGAGACACTTGCTTTCAGGGTGTATACATGTCCCGCCCACTGATCAAGCGATGACTCTCAGGTGGTGTTGATCCAGGTGTGCCAGACCTGAAAGACACAGCTCCACCATCCTCCTGCAACAGGGCCGTCAGTCACGGGGCGTAACAAACATGTATTTGTTCCAAACGAGACACTGGTAGTTATAGTAATACTGTATCCTGTTAGCAAAGGTTTTAAGTGTTGTTTAGTACCATTTAAATTGGTCAATTTTATTTGGATAGAATAAACATAGTTCGACCAGCTCAAAATGTTTATATTGTGCTCACATTGTATAGGGCTCCATTGAAGACACCTATTACATCTGTGCTGTGGGCCTTCAGTTCAAGCTTTGGGTCATGCAGCTTGGCATAAACTGATCCTACTAAAAGATTACTTTTGATTGATGAGCATTCTACTTCAGAGCGAACATCTAGATGTCAGTCAGCACTCAGGGTCTGACTCATCTTCAGAAGGGATGTATCTGTGTCACTCATGAAGATCAACGTGAATGTACCTGGATTGACGAAGACTTCCAGGTCTCTCTGGAGTCTCTCTGTGTGCATTTTCAATTATTGAGACTGATCTGACCTCATATTTGTATCCATGTTATTAGCTGTGTCTATTTCTGTATACGTACACTAGAAAAATTAAAACAAATATGTATGGAACACTTACTTATACATAATAAAAATAAATAAATGTGCTAAAAACCCGACCACAGATTTGAAGGTTTATGTAAAATCCAGCATTGTTTACATTTATGTTTACTAGTTTGCATTCATATTACAGGTGCATTGCTGCATATCTTGCTGTGTTAATGCCAGCAGACGACCAGTGAGCAATTGGTATCTATTGAGTTATCTACTGTATGCACATGTGACCGATATGAGGTAATTAAATAAAAAATGCTTTGAGCCTCAATCCACTTAGAGTGTGAACTTTCTCATCACATGGCCAACAGACTTAATATTTCCAATCTACTTGTCTTTCTACAACTACTTTCCCCATCCGCAGCCCATAATATGAGGTTACTGCTCCATTAAAATATGAAATAATGGCAGAGAATAAACCTCAAGCAGGTGTAGCCAGCGGATATCTGAACAAAGACTGTTTTACAAGTATAGCCAAGCTCATCAGATCATTGTCATAAGATAACATGTGGCTGTTAGAGATTGCATTATGAATGCAGAATCAATTTATAGAGATTAGTGTGGACTTTAAACCGGGTTAGCTAAAATGAACCTTACGCAAACACAGCTTTAGTATCACACAAACTTATTTAATTTATTATTGTTGACTTTGCTCTTTAATTTAAGAAAGAACGGGAAACAAACATGATAAACAACACATAACTATCATTTCTACTTTCCCAGGAAATCCCCTAGCTTTCAACCGCTCCAACACAGACGGGTTTGTCCTCCACTTTTGGCGGCTATCATTAAAGATTAATTCAAACACTCAGTTAATATTGTGTTTATAAACTGACAACATCGGATTTGTATTATTTATTAGAACTCAGCTTCTCTCAACTGACTCACAGGAAATACTGTGCAATGCCATAAACCTGAAGAATCCACAATAACCATGAATGAAACACCTAGTTGTATAATCCCGTACTTCAGAAAAGAAGTGCTGCAATCCAAGAGGTAAAGACTTGTTGAATGCAACTTTATTGTGAGACCAACACGTTCTGGCCTGTAGAGTCCAGACATGGTGGTGATGATGATGAGGCTGACGGAATGATGAGTTAGTGAAGCTGATGGACCTGGAAAGACTGGGCGTGGTGAAGGTGTGGGTGACTGTGGATCAGTGGTTAGGAGGTCTGTCTTTTGGACTAGCCTTAGTCGATGTGTCCTTGAGCAAGACACTTAACCCCAAATTGCTGGTTTCACGATAGACAGTCTGAACAATGACAACAAGTAAATAATAAGTATTATGTTATAAAACAAGTTAATGTAACATTTTTTACCTATGTGCCATGTGAGTATGTAAATAATTATGTTATTGATCAATTACATACTTATTTTATTCTTATTTATATACTAAAAGTGTGTTTTATTGTCTTTTGACTCCTGCAGAGCAGTACCATTATTATAATATTTTAGATTGACATGTTTTATATACAGTTCTCCCGCTCCCAAAACGCCTATATGCGCTGTGCGTAGGGCACCAAGTCCTGAGGGGGCACCAACAAATAGGCAACTATAAAAATCATGAAGGAGTTATGCTTAGGGCCCCAACATGGCTAGTAGCGGCACTGTTTATATATGAAGCAGCACGCATGTTATGGAATATATTGTCAAGGACCTCCAAGCACAACGAGAACAACATAATGCCAAAAGCTCATTGCTCTTTTATAACATCATAGTGTATATAATAGTATAGATGAAATAGGCTGAAAACAAAAATTCTCATACTGAGTCAGTGGTCATTTGTATTCCCAGGTAAACTGATCCACTTGCACAACTGCAGTTAACTCTCCCACACCGTTGCCTCCATCGTGTGCCACAGAGATCGAAGACTGACCCCTAGTGGCCCCTGAGTAAAGTGCAGGAAGGCCTTCCGTGCACAGAGAAGGGAACCGACAGCTGTTTGCCTTGAAGTGCAGCATTAGGACTTGTTCCCTCTTCCCGGTTATTGGCACGGTGACAATTTTCTCTTGTGAAGGTTTTGGAGGGGATTCCCCTGCATGACCTCAACGTATTATATTTAGGTAGATATAATATATTGATTACAAAGCAGTAGGGTTATATCTGAGAACCAATTGGGAGGTCAAGTGTGATGACCCCTCCCCACCACGAGGTGTGTTGGCCTCTGGTCTTTCATGTTTCCTGCAGGCTCTCGTTGAGGTGGTGACAGGAGGAGTTTATGGGCTGATTAATCACACCTGGGCCCAGTGTGGCACGGACTTTAAGAACCCTCTTCGCCATTCAGAGCTGTCTCTCACACACGCACCCATGCACTCCTACACCACTGACTACTGACATAGGAACTTTACATTTATTCCGTTTATTGATTTTTTTTCGTGAATAAACCTCGATACGGTTGCCCTTGTCTCGTCTCGACTCCCATCTTTGCTACAACTTGAGAGCCGGGTTGTAACAGAGTGTGTGTGTGTGTGTGTGTGTGTGTGTGTGTGTGTGTGTGTGCATGCATGTGTGTGTGTGTGTGTGTGTGTCTTTGAAACAATGTATTAGTTTGCATGCATATAAGTGGAAGTTGAAGGGTAAATCATGTTTTATTAACAATTCCCAAATTATTTCCCAGATTTTTCTAGATAACCTGCTCTTTTTATTTAATGAGAAGTAAACAAAATAACCCCAAGAAGAGTTTATTGTTTTGAGTTGTTTGACTGTTTATCATTTTCCTTATTGATTTTGATGTATGCCCTTTATATTGTATTGTTTGAATAAATATAGACGTTTTATACTACTTCCACTTCGGAATTTTATTTTGAAAGGTTAAAAGTAAGCGCAGATTATTTTTAGGTTAACATGCAAACTTTATGGTATAGATTACGGACAGATCCGCATTTTCTAACAAGTTTAATAGTTGATTGGACCCGTATGAAGCGGCGATGAGGTGGTGATAGTTTACGAGTTTTAAATAAAGTATTGTCGCCTAAAGAAAGAAAATAAAGGAGCGTCACCAGCAGTAAGTCTACATGCCAATTCATATGATCCGTTACAACACTTATTGCTGTCATATTACGCAGGCGAAACAACATATACAATAATAATAATAAAGACTAGATGACGCTTTTTCTAATTCATAACAGTATTGTAGAAAAGAGAGACAACAAACGGCATAGATACGTTGATTAGAGACGTATTTGTAATACGTCAAATACAAACGTAATCTGGAGAGAAATACGTTTCAGTCAAACGTCACTGCAAATTGCATTTTAGGTCAGGGGGAATGTCATTTTTGTGATACAGGGTTGCGTGGGGGAGACCAAAAAGGAATTGCAATAATCCAAAAGTGAGTGGACCAGGATTGCGGTGCTGTTGGGTGCGAGTTAAATTATAATAAAATGTAATACAACTATTGGGATATAATGTGCTACTTTCCTTGCAAACAAATACTATCAGCACATTATTACATGCCTTTTAAAGACCTAGGCATTATAGAAAGTGTGTGACAGGTCCAGAACATGTGCTTGTTGGGTGTGGCAGGATTTGGACCGAAACACAGCAGGCAGAGTTCTCCAAAAAACACAAGGATTTATTTCAATATCGAATAGGAACAGGGAAAAGAACCGGACAGGAACAAAATGAACAGACACCGAACAAGCAGCAAGACACAGGCTGAATACACTGGGGAAACGAGACACAGGTGGAAACAATCAGGGCGTGGCTGGGGACGATCAGGACCGAAACAGACACGCACAGGGAAGGAAGAGCAGGGACACAGGAAACAGACAGGGACTTCAAAATAACAACAGGAAACACTCCAGATCCTGACAGTACGGGGACTGGACCCGGAACATCGGGGACTGGACCCGGAATATGGAGACTGGAACATCAGAGACTGGAACATCGGGGACTAGAACATCGGGGACTGGACCCGGAACACGGAGACTGGAACATCGGAGACTGGAACATCGGGGACTAGAACATCGGGGACTGGACCCGGAACATCGGGGACTGGAATATCGGGGACTGGACTGGGAACATCGGGGACTGGAACACCGGGGACTGGAACAACGGGGACTGGAACATCGGGGACTAGACCCGGAACACCAGTGACTGGAACATCGGGGACTGGAACATCGGGGACTGGAACATCGGGGACTGGAACATCGGGGACTGGACCCGGAACAGCGGGGACTGGAACATCGGGGACTGGACCCGGAACAGCGGGGACTGGAACATCGGGGACTGGACCCGGAACAGCGGGGACTGGACCATCGGGGACTGGAACAGCGGGGACTGGAACATCGGGGACTGGAACATCGGGGACTGGACCCGGAACATCAGGGACTGGACCTGGAACACCAGGGACTAGAACATCGGGAACTGGACACTCCAGATCCTAACAGGTGGTGAAAGGTATGACCAGGCGGCCTCTGCCAGGGGTCACGAAGAGGCGGACCGGGTCCATGGAGAAATGTAGACAGCAAAACCAGAGCCTTTAAGTTAACGGCGAGAATAGAGCTGAAACAAGATATTTTATTAACCACAAATAATGTCCTTGCACACTCAATTTCTCTTTTTAGAAGAATATAATAATATAAAACCTTGGCTTTTTGGTGGATATCACTTAACATCTGAATTCACTGAATTTAAAGCTACAGGGACGAAGTCAATAAGTTAAGTTAATGTTTGTGAAATTAAATACTTTACTTTAAGATATTTCTTTTTAATCCAGCCTATATTGTAATTGAAATAAGAGAATAACATGTATTTATTATTAAAGTATTTATTATGTATAATTCATCCAGTTAAACTTGAACGATAAATATTGTTGAGATATTTTTCACTTGAACTTTCTTTATTTGATTTGATTTGTCAGTTGTTGACTTCATACAGTTAATAGAACTGCTCGGTTACTTCAATAGTTATAAGACTGAATCATAGCGCAAGTAAGACATTAATCTGGTTTTCCGGACTTTTGCATGAGGACATTTCTCGAACTTGACCTTGTTGAACATTAATTCAATACGCCTGCTGTAGCTAGATCTAATCGGTTGGATCAATATGTCTGTGCCGTATTTATTGCAGAGGATTCGGTGTGTTTTCTCACCATCCTGTTTGCTGCTGTACCCATTTATTTTCATTGTATGATCTGATTTTGTTTTAAGATATTTAGTGTTGTACAATTTTTTAGTTTGGGGAATTACCCTCACAATGTATGTGTATATTGTTATTATGTCAAATGTTGTGTCCAAATTGCTGATATAGACAACTGATTGACCTACTGCCTATTTGGTTGACAATGACAATATAAGCATATAGAATACTGTCTAATTAGTCAGTTTTGAATATTTTAAAAGTGCCACTCTTGAATCATGGCGCTAAATAAATTCAGTGAGATTCATCCAAACTGTGTTGTAACCTTACAAAGACATCAGACACTTACAGATTGCATTAATGTATTTTATTGATGATTTTCACTCATTGCAGGAAGGTGAGGTAAAATGTTACATTTTCAATGTTTGTACACAATAAACCATCATATTTAAGACAATACAACATGTGCTTCTGTTGAACTCATTGTTATAAATATAATTGAAGAGAAAATTGTCTTTAAACTGTGGTTTGAACAGATGGTAGTATTTCTTACGTATCTAGTATTTCTTAGTGCAGGAATGGAAATGCAAGGTTAATCTCAAGCCTACTGTCACTAACGTGCATGTAGGCGTGAGCCTCATCTGAAGCGTGCTGCAGGAACCAATTAACAGCGTTATTGAACATGTCCACAAAGTGAATGCACATGTCCATAACAGACTCAAATGAATGGTTGAGCTGCTCCATATGTATGGCACTGACCTGGTCAGCAATATGCTTTAAGCCTGTGACAAGGTTAAGATAGACACCATTGATGTTAATGAGCACTGCATCTAAATAGTCAGACTTGACAGAGTCAACAAACTCCTGAGATTTCTCAACAATGGCATGTAGGGTCTCACCCATCTTCACTAGCATTGTGTCAATACTCTCCATATGTTTCACAAAGTCTACCAGTTCATCAAAGATGTTCTTGAAAGATGCTTTGACCTGATTAATGATCTGGGCTCCAGTGATTGCATCGCCAACTGGCATGCGCACCTGCACACTGCTAATGTGCTCGATCATTAAGTTGTAGTAGATCTCCATGTTGGCAGAGATAGTTTGGAGGGTCGTATCTAGGAAAGCGGCAATTCTGCTGGTCATCGTTTTCAGCAGCACAGGGAGAGTGGTCATCTCATCAGAACCAGGCAGTTTGAACTGGGTTTCCCTCAATACCTTGACAACAGCATCCAGCAATACCTGGACAGACTGTTGGTACTGGACAATGATGTTTCTGAAGAAGATTGACAGCTGGCTCATTTGAGTGTCATAGTGGATTGCAGCATTATAGGCCTCGCTGATGCGGTTAACAACAGTGTCCTTCAACTCTTCTACTTTGCTTGTGATGTGGTACTTATCAGCAAACATTGTGATTGTAGAGAGGATGGAAGGTATTTTCATCTTGAGTTGATCGAGCATTACTCTGGGTGCCTCCATGTTGTAGGCAATCTGCAGGTTCATCTTAGCAGCATCTTTCGAAGATGATTTGATGACCAACATGTCAACATCAACCTCTGGCGCAGACTGTTGAACAGAAGAAAAAATATTATTTTACTGATATTTTTACCTTTCATCATATGAAAAGGTCATGGTAGTGATACTCACAGGATAACGCCCATAGAATCTTGCAGTCATCTGAGATGGGACTCTGCCGTTGAACTGAAGGCCCATGAAGCCAGTTGATGGGGTAGATACTGAGGCAGTGATACCATCTCTGCGAGCAGCATAACGAAGGTTGGCATCGGTGAAAGTAGGACTGGTGATGTCCACATTCAGGGTGTGCTGAGAGTAACTGTTGGAGAAAGAAAGCAAAGAAAAATAAAGCCATGGTCAGATCTTGACCTGATATGTAATATGAGATCATCTGAATCATACACATTAAGTTAAACGGCTAAGACGAAAACGTTGAAAAAACATGTTACCTGTCATCAGCCTGACGCTTCCTCCTAAAATGTGAAGAAAAGGAATTGATTACTTTCAACTTTGAATATCAGTAGTAATCAATCAACATATATTGCAAAGCAAATGCATAATATTACCTCAAGGCCTGGGTAATGACATGATTGACATCCATGGTTATGTCAGCGTGTGTCAGGATAACTTTGTTGACCATGTTCAGAGCATCACTCGCAACGTTTACAGTAGTAGTAGCTATTGAAACACATATTTTGTAAGATTTAGTGATGAGCAATGCTTGCAAAATAAAACAGATAAATGTGTTGATGGGAATTTGAACAACTCACCATCCATGTTGTATTCAAGGAGTGCGATGACAGAGGTGGCAGAAGACTTTACGGTGACTTTGATGACAGGAGCATCAGCCTCTACTTCTGCTGCCATGTTTGTGGTGTACAGTGGGCTGACAAACTTGCCATTGGCAGAGATCTTCTGCTTTGCGGCTGTCACCTCAACAGCGATTTTCTCAAAGATGATGAAGTCACCCAGGCTGTTTGGCTGAGACACATCAATCTCAATATCAGCAGTCAAGGAAGAGGTTGGGAGAAGATCAATGGTAGCATGGGCAACATGTCTACCGGTGGTGTGGAAACTGAACAGGTTTGCTTCGTTGTTGCCAGTATATTTCAGCACTGCATACACACGGGTAAGGGAGGCTTCGACAGCAAGATTCTCGTTTACATCCATGACAATAACTTTGGTGGTTCCTTGGTTAAGCTTGGCATCAGCAATGATTTTTGAGGTAATGCGTACTCCATCATGATTCAGATACAGATGAATGTCATTATCAAGAACTCCCAAAAGTAGATAGTCTTCAAGCATTGTGCCATCCATGTTGGCCTTAGTAGATGACTCGATGGAAGCATACTCAAAGTTCCCCTCCAGCTTCAGACTGTGGTCTGCCTCGGCCTTTCCAACAGCATTGATCAGAGGCAGGTTAAAGTCTCCCTTCATCCTCAAGGTGGAGACAGCATTTGCTTTGGTTTTGGTGTCTGCAACCAAATGTTGGTTTGCCTCCAAGTGGAGTACAGGCAGGGCAATCTTTGCAATAGTAGCCACAGATAGAGCAGTTTCAAAGGTCTCAGTACTCATACTGAGGGTGCTGTCATGGGTGCCTTCAATGTGAGAGTTTTCGAGGGACAGAGAATTGGCCCATTTGATTCCTCTCTTGGTGGTCAGACTGGTGGTACCATCAAGTTTGGCTTTTAGTCCTTCAAACACAGAGGCTGTGGTAGCTCCCAGACGGAAAACAATGTCCTCCTCAGCGTAGAGTCCAGCATTTACATTTAGATTAATGATGGCAGACTTGAGGGACAGCTCAGTGATCAGGTTACCCATTGAAGGAATCTGGATCAGACCCATCATATCAACAAGGGGGGCGGCATGGCTTTTATGGTAAACAATCTTGGCATCCACATCCACAGACTGCTCAGTGGTCGTCAAAATGTTCTTCAATCCAGTCAGCTCATACATGTTCACGTCGCTAATAGCTGGAGTATTGAAGTCAACAAAAGGCAGGTTTATCTCAGGAATGTTGATGGGTGATGTCAGGAAGTCAAGGTTGGCCTCACTTTCCATGGCAACAAAGATGCCAGCCTCATTTTCATTATTGTCAACGGTGAAGTTGTAGGACATTTTGTACTGGTTAAGACGAGCCAGACTTAGAGTATTCATATGTTGGCTGTGAGGTGTAATGGTGGCTGAATAATCATTCTGCAGATCTATCTTAGCAGTCAGAGCTCCAAACATTTTGACCTTGACATTTCCTTTGTTGTGAAATTCAAAGTTCAACTCAACAGGTCTGACTACAAGGTTGATTCCATTGCTCAGCACTCCAGTGAATGCACCATACAGTTCTGTGTCATGGTTTGCTTTCAGCTCAGCCTTCATATCATAAAGGTTGGCATGTCCAGATGCCACAACAAGACTGTTCTTAATGATTGGTGCTTCTGCCTCATTGCGGATATTGAATTTGATGTTGGAAAGGTTTTCACATTCAGCAGTAATTTGCTGTTTCATCTTTAAGAAGGTTGAGTCTGTGTCACCTGAGAAAGTTAGCGTGGAAATGGTGGGAGTGAGTGACCATTGCAAGTGGCTCTTGTGAGTGCCATCCTCAGCATTGCATTTGCTAGTGCCTGAATTGTCAACTGTTAGTGTGAGGCTGTAGCCATCTTGACGAACAATTGCTTTCTGGGTTACAGTGGCTTCACTCCTGAAATTGAGAATTTCAAGGGCCGCAACATGATTGTAAGTTGTATCAAGAGAGGCGGACATACCCTCTTCCATAGCAATAAAGGCTGTGTTCATCAACTCAGCAGTGTAGGGTGTAGTAATTACCTTAATTGTAGTCTTGGCTTGGGCCTGGGCTGAATGACCATAGAGAGTTAAAGATGCTTGATGGTCAACACCAAGAACAACATGGTTGAACTTAATAGTCTCAGCAAGGACAACACGACTCATTTTCGGGATTGCAATACGAGCTGTGGAGTCAAATTTGTAATCAAAAATGTCAAAACTTGGACATGTGGCTTGGGAAGTAAGGAATGCAGTGAATTGAGGTGCCATTTCACTCTCAGTGGAATTCTGGAACTCAGCAGTAGTCTTGATGGTGTAGATGGGTGTTTGGAATTTCACCTCACCATAGAGTTTACCAAAGCATGGGACCATCATCTCATTGGGAAGGGTTGGAAGTGTGATCTCAGGAACCTGGAGAGACATGACAAGCTTTTCTACGGGGAAGTGTGGGATTGTAGGGAATGAGATCTCAGGAAGGTGGATTTCTGGGAAGGACATCACAGGCATCGAAGGAAGATAGTTCATTTTGAGTTCTCCAAAGAAAGCATCGACATCGGGCATTGTGATCTCGAAGTTGACAATGAAATCAAAAAGTGCAATGATTCTCTGCTTGATGTCATCAAAGGAAATTGTGATTGCTTTTACATGATATAAGCCAAGGATCGTGAACTCATGGATTTCCACTTGGGATGGGACTTCAAACTGTTTAAGTTCATGCATGCTTAACTTCACAGAGGGAACAACAAGGTCCGTGAGAGGAACGATGAATGATGGAGTATTCAACTCTACTTTCTTAAGTTCACTCCACAGCCCTTCAATGATCTGCTGAATCTCGCCAATGATTTTCTGTTCAGGTACCCACATAACCAACTCAACAGCCGTATTGAAGATATCAGTTACAACAGTGATGACTCCAGTGTAGACCTTGCTCACTAAGTGCAGGCAAGAGGTAATCTCCGCTTGGACATCCATATCTGTAATTTTCTGTTTCATGAATTCAGCAAATGGCCTAACGTTGTCAAGAACAACCCAGTCAATGGTGTCCTTTACAGATTTCAAAATGTCAGCAGCTTTGATTTCTCTCAATTTTTCCATTAAACCACTGAAAGAAGACAACAAATGGTTGATAAAATCTCTTGTTGCCTCAAGTTTCTGGGGGATTTCAAAAGTCCTGATCAGCTCATTCACATACAATGTTTCATGTGCAATAATTCTATTAGCATGATCTACAAATGTATTATAATCAAATGCCCTCAGATTGTGCTCAATAGTTTCAATATACATATTCAGCTGTTGAATAATATCCTTAACCTCTGTAGTTTTCAAATAGTTAATAGTATCCTGAAAGACTCCCATGCATCTGGTAGGGATGTCAGCATCCTTCACCATGTTTACCAACGCCCTGAGAGTTTCCTCAATTCTGAACTGCTTGATGAGCTCAACAGCCTTTCCCCAGACAGCCTGAACTATTTTGTCAGCCTCAAACTTAACAATCAACTCTCTCATCTTGGCATAGAATGTGTTGATCTTACCTACGATGTCAAGGTCCTGAATAATTTCCAGAATGGAATCTGTTATTCTGCTGAACATCTCTGTGGGCATTTGACTCACTAGTTTCTGAATACGATTGTTCAAGTTGATGTGTGAAATGAACTCCTTCAGCTCAGCAACCCATTCCTGCATGTCAAAGGTCTCAATCATGTGTTTAATATCGCTAATGATTGTCACTAGGTGTGCCTTTAAGTCATACTTGTAATCAATATCACGCAGGAATGCAATGCTGCTGCCACTGAGCTTGTCCAAGTGAATATGCTCGATAACATCCCTAATGGTATCAATCACATATACAACCATTGCCTGGATGTGATATTCCTCATTAATAGCATGCAGCTGTTCCTGGATCTTGTGAACAAGGGAATCAGGCAGGGTGCCACTAACAATAATATCTTTCACCAGTCCAGCAAAGTGTTGGATATAAACCGTAACATTAGCCAACAGGTTTCCAACAGTAACCTTCAGGTTTCCCAAAGATGCTTCCACATCCTCCATGGAAATGACATAATCGTGGGTAAAATCATCAAAGTACTGCTTCAGCAGAACAACCTTGCCTTCGATGTTCAGGTCAGAAACAAAGTCGCTTAGGTACTGGGGAATAGCTTCTAGTTGAGCCTTTAGCTCCTCATTGTGGAGGTAGTTTTGCAATACCTCTGCAACATGCACAACAGCGCTCTTAATGGTTTCCAAGAAAATGGGCAGATTTTCCATCAGAGGTAACTGCATAATATGACAGTCTGTGTTCTTGTCATACTTAAGGAAGGAAGAGGCGGTGAATTGCTGGTTCTCGGTGGATTCAGCATTGAGCATGTTTGTGAGGATGGTACCAGAAACTTCAATTCCAGTTTTCTCAGCAGTGTTGTAAATACTCATATCCTGATTAACGGCATGCTCATTCATTTTAGACTTCATTCTAAAACTGGTCTTCTGCTCTTGGGGTGAAATAAGAGTGTCCATCTTGTTATCAAATGTGGTCTCAAGAGCAAAACCGTTGTCTAGCTGCTGGTTTATTGAGGCTCTGCATTCATGTGAGGTAGCAAAAGCCAGGGGCTGTGCTTTAAGGAGGAACTTGCCATAGAGCTGGGCACTGTGCTTTCCATACATGGTCATGTCTCCATCAGCATTGAAAATGGCGTCAAGGTTGACATCGAAAGGAACAATGCTGCAACGAATGGTGTGGTCGAAGCGCATTGCCTGGGAGTTGAAGCGGGCATCATTGGTGATCCTCGCAGCAAGACCAATAACCTCAAGCTCGGTGTTGTGGCTCATGTGCGTTCCCCAGAGTTTTCCAGTGGTGCTGCACTTTGCATTTGCGGTCATATCAGCATAATTTACCTGATAGGTGTGTTTGATTTCTTCCTCACCATAGATGGCTTTCAGGCTTCCAGTCAGATCCATCTTGTACAGCTCGGCCTGCAGCTGAGCTTCATTAATAAAGTCAGCTGACAGAAGTTTCAGACTGTTTTTAACATTTGCAGCGGCAGTGTAGGGTTTCATGTCAACTGTGATATCATGAGAGTAAATGACATACTCACTGGCGGAGGCGTCAGCCTTTGAGTTGAAGTCCAGGCTGGAGAGAGTAAGGGTCAGAGTGTTGGCATTATCAACCTTGATGTCAGCCATTGCAGCCTTGTTGGTAATGGATAGACGAGCCATTGAAGCATCAAGCGCAGCGTCGAAGGTATTTTCTAAGAACAGAAGACTGTGGACGATGGTGGTTCCGCTTGTGGTCAAACCGTCCTTGTTCATTTTCAGAGTAGCCTTATGGGTAGCCTCATTTTCAAGGAGCTTCATGGTGGCGTCGCTGTTCAAAGCCAGACCATTGACGTCAAAAGAGGCAGTCAGCAGAGAGTGAACACGGTTTTCAGAGTAGTCTGCATTTGTCTCCATTCTCATGAGGATTTCACCAGCACCAGCAGAGGATTCAGCATGGTTATGCATCTTCATACCAAGAGCAACGGCATTCGAATCACATTTCAGTGACAGCTTGCTGTCTTTAAAGGAAAGCTCAGCAACATGGGTCAAGGTGTCTTCAAAGGCATTAGTGTTAGAGACAACTGACAATTCACCATTGGCAAGAGTTGCTGTAATTTTGTTCTGGGCTTTACCAATTGTGGAGTCAAGATGAATGGTAGAATCAACATGTGCTTCTGGCCTGAATGGGAAGATGGTGAATGACTGGGTTGAAATTGTCTTGCCAAACACGGGTCCAGCCGTGATTGTTCCCTCAAAGTTGCTTTCAGCAGAAATGTCTTCAGTGTGGATTCCAGTCATGCCAGTGTGCTCGACCATAAAGTGAAGACCCAATGGGCTTGTGGCTTCAATCTTGCTGCTTGATTTCAAATTGATTCTATCTGTGATGGTTACGTCCTCAACAATACTAATTATGACATCAAGGAATTTATGTTCCAAAGAGCTTTTCAATTGGGTATGGATGGAATCAGTGGTGGCCAACATACCAGAGCCTACAAAAAGCACAAAAGAAGAACAGATGAGATTACAGATATATATGTTTCACTGTAATACTGTATAGAAAATTAGGTCTAATTTGAAAATATGAAATACCTTTCATCTTTATTGAGAGGATGTCAATTGGTGAGGTTCCTTTTACTTCAAACTCAGCTGAGTAGCTTGGTGTTTCCACAACATCTTTACCGGCAGCCATTGAGGCCTCCATCTCATACAGGTTGCTCTTCATCAGAGTTGAAACTTCAGCTTTTCCGAAAAGAGGAATGGACAAGGTAAAGCTCTCGGGGACAACCAGCTCTGGGATTGGAATTTCCATGGAGACAATCTCCAGGCCAAACTGAGGGAGAGACACACTAGGTGTGCTCAATGCTGCTGGGAAGTGAAGCTCTTCGGTTGACTTTCCTCCAAGAAGGAGAGGGATAACGATGGTGAAGTGCTCATTGTTGAAATGGTAGACAGCCTTTGCCTCACTGTTATGAAGACAAAAGTGAAATGAATAAACGTCTGGATATAAAGCCATTGTCTTTAAACATTCACCTCAGAGTTTTTGTACTTACGTATTCAGGAACAGTGTCTCTGGCAGAGTAATCTCGGGCATATCAGGCACTCTGAAGCTCTGCATGTAAGGGAGATCAGCACCATACTTGTCCATGTAGTTGTTTGCTGCCTAAAAATACAATATCCAGTATGTTATTCATTCTTAACATAACAAATCAGAACATAAACTTTATATATGTTTTAAATCAAAGATTCATACCTCCACAAACTTTGTGAAGATGTGACGCACTTTCATGTCAGTCTGTCCCACATGAGTGTCAAGAAGTTGGTTGCCATACTTCTCAAACACCTCAGCATTTGGCAAGCTGGTGGTGTCGGTGTGCACATCAGACTTGAATGCAACCTCGAATTTGCTGGCATCTGCAAAAATAGAAAACAATGAATAGAAGTCCTAAACAAGAGGTTAAATTCCTCTAATTCCCAGGTTAGACTTAATCAGGGAATGCAAAGTTTTAAATGCACCTGTCAAAAAAGTATGCAACTATTACATTAATTTGCATGTAATATTATGGAAGATAATTGAACAATTACCATATTTCATTTCAATTTTCTGCTCAGAGGTTGCGGCCATGATCTTGATTTCACTCTTAAGCTCCAATTCTACATCCTCATCACGTTTCATGTGGGCTGTGAGGGTGGCATCAGCATGCATTGCGGGGACAAGAAGTTGCACCTGCAGCATACCCTCCTTCATGGCCTTCAGACTGAAACATATGCCAGTAAGTTAGTTTACAATCAATTGTGAAAGGGGGCATTAATGTGAACGACAATGAGGATTTATGGTTGATTTCTTACTTGGCACGGCCAACCAGAGAGAGCTGAGGGATGTTCTTGCTCACGAAGTCAAGAGAGATAGAGTGAGTTCCTTTGCCCTTGGTGTTTCCATCAACAACACCGAGCCTGAGTCCAGCCTCCACATCGTAGTCAGGGACCTGAACATCAGCTGTGATGACATGCTTTCTTCTGTTGTATTTCATGACTGCTCTGGCTTCAGTGGGCTCTGAACCTGTTGTGGAACAACACAGATATTCATATTACATAACTCCATACACTTTTTTTCTCTCCAATTGAGCCACTAGAAGATGGGAAAGGGTTGTGATATTGTACTTATTATACTTTACCTTCAGCTCTCAGAACAAACTTCACAGAGTCAACCTTCTGCCGGCCCTCTTCTCCCTCCTTGAGAAGCTCATAGGCAACAGTGGCTGTGTACTCAGTGACTTCTCCATTGGGGTGGAGTTCTACAGCATATCTATGGAGATAATTTAGATATTTAGCCAACATTGATAAGTAAGTAATTGTTCAGAGAAAGTGATGTGCTGGTGGTTTGCTCACTTGCTGTCTCCGGTGACGGGGAAGTAGGGGGCTGTGTCATGGGAGGAAGCATCAGTGTACTGAAGAGCAGTGCAGTATTTCATTCCAGCGAAGAAAGGAGTGCACTCTTCAACATCAACCTTGTCCATCCACATTGGGGGGATGGTTTTCACCCTTGATCCAGTCACTGCCACCAGGGAGGTTCTAAATGGTAAATGTATAAAAGTTAGAAAGAAACTTTAGCTGTTTTAATCTAAATATGATATGAAATGAAATATTTGCAATCCACAATATATGATTTGCATGTGGTCATAATTACCAAAAGAAAAAACACTTTACTTAAGCTATGAGCCTCGTGAAATAACATTATTACTGCAGTTGCATTACAACTAGAGGTGTAAAACACTAAATACTACTAAAGTTGTACTTAGACTTACGTCATTTTGATGAGCTTAATTGGAGTCGTTGGAGCAGGGATGGTCAGCTTGACATTGTCGCGTTCCATGGTGATCTTGGCCTGGAGCCCACTTTCATGGAACAAGTTGTTGTGCATCTCTACTCCAGAGTTGATATATTCAGGGATGTAGGACCCAAATTTGGATACAAACTCAATGCTGGCAGAGGGCATGAAGCTCACTTCGCTCTGTGTGGACACACATGAGAAACATTAATGGTTGTGTTGATGCTACATATTGTACATTTATAGTGCTGGGATTTAAACACATTTATGAATATTTACCATGTCACGAGCAACGTGGAGTCCACCCTTGATACCAGGGGCGACAGTTCCAGACACTGTAAACCTCAAAGGCACACCAGTGGCCGTCGGCAGGACTAATTCATTGTCCATGAAAATGTAGTGGGCAAAGATTGTGTTGTCAGCCTTGGTCATCAGTGCAACCATGATCTGTGGTAAATGAAGATACACATGGACATTTAAATCATAGCCAGAGAATATTACATGAAATCATTATTTCAACTATGTTCTTAAAAAAAAGGTGCTTACATCAGTTGGGAACATCTTGAACATGCTGTCAACCATCATGGCGGCAGAGTAAGCCATCTCTTCGATTTCGTTAGTTTTCAGATATCCCAGTTCATTTCCCAAAAGTCTCAGATAAACCATTGCTTCAGGAGACTGTGCCGCCTTTAATTCCCTCACGAGTTTGTTGAGGTTGCGTCCGACTTCCCTCATCAGGTTATGGGAGGCCTAAACATGGATGTTCACACTTAGAATATGTTTCCCTCACAGAAAAATGTATGATCTTGATTACATTTTGTCAGTAGCCTACCTGTCTCTTCATCCTATCCTTCTTCAGGGCAGGGAGCAGGTTCTGCAGAATCTCATTGATTCTGAGTGGCATGTTGTCAGAAACAAAGTACATTGTCTTCAGGGCAGTGTCGGGGAAGAAGCCATTCTTTCCAAACAGGGCATCAACGGTTGGCTCAAATCCTTTGCCTTCCATACCAATCTGTAGAAATGATACATTGTTCACTGTCAAAACTCAGCCGACGAAACATTTTCCTCAAAGCAAAATTTGAATGAAAACAGGTCAAAATATGTACCTCCATCATGTCGATGTCATAGCCAAAAGCTTTCAGAGTCATTTCCAGCATGACCTCCTTGGGGAGATAACTAGTACCCTCAAAGAACATGTTGCCCTCCATAGACCCGATCTTGTAGTTGCGAGAGAACTTGGTGGGGTCCATTGTGGGGCCGACCGCATTAGCCTGCAGGGCATGTCGAACCTTCTCCCTCAGTCTGTTGGAAATAATAAAATGTTACTGTTAAACCAATTCAGGACTCATACATACCATGGTGTGAGACAACACATGTAAGAAACATACATCTTTAACTTCTTTTGACTTACCCGTGGATCTCTGGCTCAGTTGAGGACAAAATGTTGGTGAGGTGGGATGTCACAAAACTCTTGACTTGTTGATCTTGCTCATTGATTAAGGCATCGGCCAGCTGGGCCAGTTCAGCGGTCTGGGGGTCCTTCATAAGCACCAGGTATGCAGCAATACGCTTTTGCATGGGGCTGGCACTGTCCAACAACACCTGCATGAAAACCTCTCTGGCCTGTGAACAATAGACAGTAATACAATTAATATACAGTATAAACAATTATTCTAATGGTTTTTCAAACCTTTGAAATAGTTTAACTTGCCTCTTCAGGGACGGCAGTCTGCCTGAACACTTGGATGGCAGCCTGCTGCACAGCTGGGGAAGCCTCAGGTTGGTTCACACACTGGATCACAGCAGATCTGAGTGCGGGACCAGCAGATACCAGAGCTGGAGCCATGTTTCCAATAACCTGGAATCAAAGAACATATTGATATTGGGCTCCTTGATGTTGGCAGACATTTATATTTGGACTAATAAGGAAGGTTACTCACTCTCAACGTCAGGAACATGTCGTCCTTATCACCAGAACAGTCTCCCAAATGGGCAGCCATGGTCTCAGCAACAGAGTAGATCTCTGGGATCAGCTTTCCCTCAGCTTTGTAAAACCTGTTGGAAAAAAGACACTTAGAATCAAAGCCTGTGTACCTTTTCTAACATAGAAAGGCAAAATGTTTGTTATTTAATTGCCACGCGTGATGAACTTCACCAACCTTTTGACGACATTGCTCAGGGCATACATGATGGGCTTGCTGAACTTGTATTTGGCCATTTCGAGCATGTCATTGATCAGGAGGGCAGAGGGATTGGACACGAGTCCCATCGCAAAAACACCGGCATCTACCTCGAGTGAGGAGCTGTCAAATGTTCTGAGGATCTGCATGATGCCGCTGCTGCACTCAGGTGTTCCACACTGGGCCAGAACCTGGTAGGTCAGGAAACGGGACACAGCGAGAGCCTCGGGAATGCTGGTTCTCAGGGTCTCAGTCTTCATTCCACGGACCATGGTGACAAGCTTGTGGAAGAGGTGGGCCCTCTTCTCACCCTCAGTCTCAGACAGACTGGCCAGTTCTCTTAGGAGGTCGAGACCTGCATCTTTATCCTGGACAGCACTCTTGTCCTCAACAGTGTCCATGTTAAGACCCTTGACAATGTCACCTATAATGCACAGGTTATAATGATTTAATATTACCTTTCGTGACCTTATTCAAATAATTAACTCTTTATCAAAAGAATAAAAATCAAACAAAGGGCTTACTGTGTTCAAAGACTCTGTCGTTGTGAGGAGTGACCTGAACTAAAGTCAGTTCTTGCTTTCCAACGTTGGTGGTGCCATATTCTCCACTGCAGGAAAAAATACACGGTTAAAAATACTGTTAATGTCTTGTTTAAGAAATATAAACATATACAAGTATATGATTGAGCATGTTATAATGGAATACAAGGTTGGATTTACTTGTGAGAGAAGGGAATGATGATGTGCTTCTCTGTGCAGGACCCAGAGGTCATGTGTTTCTTCTCATTGTCAAACTTGTAGTTGCAGGTCTGGGTGCTTCTGATCATCTGGGCAAGAGGGTAGTGCTGGAAATAGACAAATAATCATATGAATGCAGTGAATAGAAGTAAAAGAGTAGAATAGTTTGAGCTGCACTTCGCAGATACCACTTATACTATGTGTTGCAGTTCAGTCTGTTTGAACCTTTTCTAACATTGATGCTATGACAACTCAACCTAACTGATACACAAGTTACTCTTGCTGTTTTTACAAGCAACAAATTCAATGAAATGCTATTTATTTGCCTCAGAGGGCGATTCAATCAATCAAGATTCCTTCTTGTGCACTATGGGATTTTGATCCAAGACTGGATGTACAGGACAGTAATGGTAAAAGCTTACAGGAAGTAGTTATTTATTTAATTTAAAGTTCATGTTGCTCCCACAGACAATTGGATATCTTACCATGCCAGAGATAAGTGCCAGCGGGCTGGTGTGATCGCTCATTGGGACAAACTTGTCACATCTAGACAGGTCCCTCTTGAGGCTGATGTCAGTTGCGATGTCCTCTCTAGCGTTGACAGTGAAAGAGGTCTCGCACTTGCCATGGATGGTGGGCTAAAATAAGAACAACATATTTACATATATTTACTCCTGGCAGATTGTTTACTTTGAAGTGGATACTAGAATTTGCAGAAGTTAAAAGCATTTTATTGGTTATTAAAGTACTGTACCAGGTTTTTGTTCTTGTCCTCTTCCAGCAGAGGCACAGCCAGGGCGGAGATGATACCCCTCTTGATGTTTAAGATGGTGGCTGTCTCACCCTCCTCTGGGTACAGTTTGACATCGTACATGCCCTCAACCACAACCTTCAGAGGATGCCTAAAAAAGTAAACAAAATATGATATTTGAGCTTGATTATCAGTCTAAATCCTCCAAAAATATCAGATTCACAATGCAAATGATTTTTTTTACTTCAGGGATTTTTATAAAGTAACATACATCTCCATCTCAGCAGCAAAGGCATCAGATGTAGCTGCGGGGCCGAACACTGGTCCCTCGGGGCCCATGTCGATCACCTCACTCAGGATACAGCCAGAGGTGCGGACGATGAAACTACAAGTCTGAGGTACTTCAATTTCAACCTATGAGAAAAAGAAAATGTTTTTTATCTCACTCTCAGAAATATAATATGGAAAGAGTAAAGTCTGATGACCAAAGATGATTGTGAAATGTCTTTCCGTACCGTGCAAGAGACCATGGGTCCGTTCTTGAGCGTTGAGGCTCCATTGATGTAATTCAAAGACTCAGCTTCATAACGGTATTCATACTTGTGCAGGGTATTGTATCGTTTGGCCACTAGAAGAAAAAAGCAAGGTTAAGAACAGGTTTTGGAAACAAAGGCCATTTTATTTTGTACATCACTGTATATCAACACAGAAATGTAACTTATTAACTTACATAGGCAGGTCGGGTGATCTTCATCTTGGGCAACTATAATGAAAAAAAACAGATAATGTATTCTTTAGTAACACAAATCCATAGGTCCTCGCTCATAATATTATTATAGCATTTCTCCCTCCACACAGATGGGTAACGTTTCACTGACAAATTATTATATATTATTTTGAAACATTATTTAATTTACTTTCAATCATGGCATTCTTCTATCTAAGTTTTCACAACAAGCAGTTGATCGGCCTATATCATATCATGACACTCAAGAGCCGTGGGCTCAAGCATCACCATCTACAATCAAACGTCATTCATCTATAGGACAAAATGCACTACACATTTGGAAATACAATTAAATACCATGATTCAACAATACACATACACAAATGCTTTTAAGTTACAGTGAAATAAGCAGTCACTGGGTTTAGCTCTGGTTTGCTGTCGCCCAGCATGTAACCTTTGATGTAGAAGATATTATGTCTGAACATGTTGTCCAAGCTCCACATACTATACTGTTATGACATATTTGGAAATATGCTCTTGGGCTACAGTAGACTGTTAATATGTTTATAAACTAATTTGACAAAAATAAAAAAAAACGAGTAATGCTCTCAAAGCTAATTAAATTGTATTATTTAGTATGTTATATCGATGGACAGGCATTTTATGAATGCAAAATATGTATATGTCACATTTACATTACATCAAAAGTTGAAAATGAGGAAAAGCTGTCTATAATAATACTAATATTAATAATAATAATAATAATAATACTTATAATAACAATTAATAATAATAGATCATCAGTGTAAGGCTCCCATTTATAGCTATTTTAAATGTCATTTTCCTTGTAATATGTAATCAACTAAAATTAAATAATGTGTTAAAGAATGAAATACAATTCAGGATTGCATTATTTGCAGCAAAGCAGTAATTTATAAATGTACAGCAAAATAAATGAAGCCATTAGTGTTAAACTATATACTCCTTTAAACTATATGCAATAATCAAAGAAATGCGTTCGAAGAAGTACTTACAAGCCAAGGCAGATGTGCTGAGGAGTAGCAACAGGCAAAGCTTTGAGTCCCCCATGATAGGTTTCTTGAAGCTCTCTCCCTTGTTGGTGGCGAGTACTCGGTTGAGACTGATTTCTTAGCTTCAGTTCGAGGCTTTTATACTCTCAGATGGGCTCAATCAGGGGACTGGGAGGCACAGACAGAGCTTTGAACGCTCAAAGTCCAGCCCGCTCTCCTGTGTGGAGGGACAAAGGCAAAAGGTTTCATGAGTCTCATGGCTCAAAGCACTCAATTGTGTTACATCTTCAAAATGACCTATTTTGGCTGCGTCAATGTTGCTTTTTATGTATATATAAATGCACGTAAGATATTGGAGGAGATATATTGATTGAGTAAAGCACATTAAAGCTTAGCCTTATCAGATACTAATGGTTTTATAATATGTCAGTCTAATATAAATGAGCTTTCAATGAAGAGCAATTGTGTCTTCACAATTATGTCAATTGAGGCCCATTTTTGCAGACTGTTGAAAAAGCTTTTTCTTTACTTAAGGATGATTGTATTTTCTATAATTTACTGTTATTCACTGTGAAGATTCACATGACAAAGGGTTACATAAAAGTAGTGTGCCTTGACTTAAAAATGTGGGTCAAATATTTCACACTTAAAAAATCTGGGAAGGTTGAATTGTTATTTTTGAACTTCTGTGGTAAAAATGCAAAGTCAGTTAGTGACATTAACTATAGGTAACAGCTCGAATATAAATCACTGATAAACACTCATTAGTGACTTGAGGGATCAAGGCGTGCTCCGAACACAATGTCCCTGAAGATGTGAAAAAAGATGATTAACTTGTCGCTTGGCCTTTTGATGGTATTGCCCAAAAAATGCATTTGGTCCCTTATGTCCATGTTAGATTAGTCCGTCAATGTGTGTTTGGTCATTTTATTTATAGGCTTTACAGGGGAAATGCACTTTATAAGCACTGCTGTTAATACACCAGAGTTATGGAAAACACAATCTGTAATCTTCACATAATGTATTTATATACTTACTAAATGTACTTTGATTGAACTACACACATTAGGACTATACTCAATGTTTAATATAGAAACGTGGATAATTAAAAGAGTTATAGTACTTACAGTATAGTTTCTGGTAAAAGAGTTAGAATAATTGTAGTTATAGTACTTACAGTATAGTTTCTGGTATCAGAGTTAGATGCTTGTTGTTCTGCTTCCAGTGCCACACACCAAAATGAAAACAGTGAAAACATTTGACAAATATCAATACCATTTGGATGAGGACCTTTGATCTACAGAGATGACAAACATGTTTACGTTTAGTTTGATACGGGAGGACAGGTACAGCAAAGTACTAAATAAACAGCAATAATAACCTTAAATGTGCTTAAGTATTTTAAACGTGTTTGTGAACGTTGTGTAATGCTCTGGTGCAATATGTCTCCATAAGGACCTAAACAAAGTTTGTTAGATACTGACAGTGTTTACACTGACAGTCATGTACACAGAGAGAGTCCAAAGGCAGCTTCATTCTTTAGGCTGATGCTTAATTTCAGTATGTTAGATTGTTATTTATTTAAATAAATGCAGCTTTAGATTCAATATAAAAAACAGTGTTCATATCATCTTGAGCTTTATTCCAGCAAGCTTCCTTGCAGAACCACTGCATGGGTGGATAGGAGAGGGTACTTTGAGGGAATACTTCTTAAAATAGTTCCTAGCCCTCTCATTCATATACTAAATGCTTTAGAAAAAATACCTTTTGCTTTTTAGCTTTTATTACCAAATGAAGTTAAAGAGAAACTCAGTATTGTTTCACTTTGAACTTATTTTACAATATTTGTGTGCCCAAGAGACTGATGCGAATAACAATTATTTTGTTGATACATGGCTATTTCCATGACTCAATATCATAATTGTTATTCCCATAGTTGTTATTCCCATCATCCAAAAAATAATAAGTATCCCGTTATCACTTACAACCTAACTCCACTTAGTGTAGGATGTTAGGTTGTACAAACAAAATGACAGATTCTGTAAATTGCTATCTGTTATCTGCTTTTCTAATTTGGGGTCTTCAAATGAAAAATATAATACAAATAATAATAATAATCATAATAACAATAATATTAACCTGCTTATAAATATAACTGTGTTGTAAACAATATTTACTAAGCAAAAGCAGCAACAGTAACGTGGGAGACAGATACAACTAAACATGAATAAAACTAAGAACAGATCAAAACTTTTAAAACTTAAAAGTGGAAAAAGGGAGTAACGACCTAAAAGCCTTTTTTTTTTTTTAAAGGGATGGAAAAATTAAATTCTAATATTTCGCAAGCCTAATTTCCATATGTAGTTTGATCCAAAGAGCAGGTTCCCCCATGGTGACCCCACAATGGTGATGTGGTCTCTGCTTTAGTACCAGGTCAAATCTATCTGCGGCATGTTGAACACGCTTGAGATCTGACATTGATATTTGACTACGGCGTGTTTAGTGATCGATATATTATCTGTATGTAAAATGAGGAAGAAGAATGACGAGTAACAGAAGACAGTGAAGAAACACATTTTCTAAAGTGAGCTGATCACTTACATTATAGTCTGGTTAATTTGAGTCAAAATTAACAAGAAATCATAAGTCATAAATGATCAGATGGCCCACGAGAGGGACTATAAACTGTGACCCACATCACAGGAGACAGACTTGTGCAGCCCCCAGCAGGGCAACTGAAGGCCCTCTTGCCTCAGTTGCCCTGCCATCAATCGTCATAAAGGTCAACTGTTTAATCTACTGAGAGCACTGGTTATATCTTTTATCTGCCATTCAACATTATTATTTATCTATTTCCTTTTGTCGTCTTAAAAGCATGCTTTGCTAGTTATCTGTTGTCTCCTTAAACACATTTTGCAACCCTACATTATGGATTGTTGTACTGAGTAGCCAAACTCATCACATAAGCTGCTGCTGCTTCTTCAAACAAGATTATCAAAAGGGTTCAATTGTTTCACACATGCTTATTTTGTGCCAACCTATAAATCCTGTAGCCCTTTCTATCCCAGTCAGAATAGACATTGCATTCATTTTTATTTTATTTAATCAAGACAGTACAATAACACCACAACTTCTCAACATGTGAGGAAATTCAGTTTCTTATTACATAAAACTTGCAGATCATGGAAAGCACAAGGATCGAACTTTCAACATTATCAGAAATAATCAAATTCAACATTATCAAAAACAATTGAATTCAACTATCAGAAACAATTAAATTCAAATTCAACTCAATCAAATTTCATTATTTTTTTAACTATGAACGTGTAGTTCGAGAGGAGCTGATTGGCTATCGTCACTATCATTCAACATGTAACATATAATCCCTCTCGCAACACCCTGTTCCAGTTTTGCCGAGTGTACCCAGCTAAACGCTCCTGGCACATTGCTTACCTGATAGGGATTTGCACTTTGTGCCTTAAGCGTTATGTTAAATGAGGCTAAACACACCAATCCTCTGTCTCTTCCCATATCTACTGTCTCGATCAATAAAAAGTGAAATGTCTGTGTAATATGTGAAATATTTTGATAGAGCAAACATGCTAATATCATTGTCCAAATATTGTCATAGTAGCATAAATGAGGCAACATTCCTCTGTATGAATCTCCTGGGGAGAGACAAAAGCTCTATAGGCCTTATTTTACTCTTCTTCAAAATACAACTATTGGGTCTCTGTATATTTAAAACAGATCATACATAGAGGATACTTCGACAAAAAAACTAAAATGCAGCAATGAAATGAGAGCAAGACTTGAATGCATGATGCTATTGAACCACTGAGTGCTGCTCTGCTAAATGTGAAGGCGTTCCACGTGTAGGTCATGCTGCAACAACATTATAGATTATTTAATCTAACTGCTGTAACTCTGTTTTCACGAGTCTGTCTCACTTCAAATTGTGCACAACACCGTTTTGTAAAAACCATGATATATAAACCATACATTATTATTATTATCATCATATATTCTCTATAGCTTCAGATATTATCTTTATCCTTCAAAAATCAACATTGTTATCTACCATGTTATATTCATGTATATTGATTATATGTTAGTTCAAATGCAGTCCTGTATTTTAAAATACAATAAAAATACAGCGTGCAGTATATCCTCCGACAGGTAGCAGAGAGTATAGGTCTATATGGTTCAACACACATTGGTCAGACACAATGAAATCACGCACACGGTATCGCTGTGTTATAAACCGCCATGTGTGATGAGTGATATTGTTCTTTAGCGTTATCTGTAACTGACAGATAGCTCTTAAGACCAAACCTGATCAGACTTTACTGATAGAACCATATTCTTGAAGACAGATCAAAGTTTATCACCTACCACACAGTATAGATAATGCATGCTTGCACACAGGCATTACACAACAGTGATTCAATATGTGCATTATCAGCATAAATATCTTTATGTTCAAATGTTACAATTTTTGTTTAAAAAAATTCAGTTAGTATTGCGTTAGAGTACCTTATGCTGCACAGCTATTTATTTGATTGCATTTAAGAAAATCACAAAACAAAGCACTGAATATAGTACACTCTGTTCATTATGCATAACACATGTTATCAATAAATAGTTGGTGTCATAGTCTTTAGTATATATATCACTATACAGGCACGTTCACAGATATAGAGGCCTAGTGGTGCTCAAGCACCAGCCCCTTTTGCCCTGGATGAGTAAAGTGCCCTTTTTGCTGGAGACACTTTTTTCATGCTTCAGTATTTAAGAATAAAAGTCACTCTCTCTGTGTTTTAATATCCGACGGAGCATTTATTGGAGTTCTTGTGAGAATTTCACCCCGACATGCTCCGCGACACTCACGAGCCCCCCCCCCCCCCCCCCCCCATGACGTCACAACTGGTCCGACGTTTTCCTAAAAAAAATAAACAAAGAAAAACTCACGAAATCCGTGATTTCAAAGCTTTGCAGCTGTTTACTGACGTTAGTTATGTTTAGAGAATAGAGAGAGGGAGAGAGAGAAGAGAGAAAAGAGAGAGAGAGGAGAGAGAGGAGAGAGAGAGGAGAGAGAGAAGAGAGAGAGAGAGGAGAGAGAGAATTCTTATTCCGTTCTATTTAACAGGCTTGTCTAGGATTTGCGTGACCAGACTGAAAAATAAATCACAAGGCCTCTCTGGTTCAGAGGTCACAATGCTCTTGGCTGTTGATGTCTATCAATATCGCTCATTTTGAAAATGACGTAAGAGGGCAATACGGATCAGAATCAGACCGGCGAGGAGGGTAATACGTGGCTGGCATGACGACCAATTAGCCAATCTGAACGCTTGTCCTGTTGTTGCTATATAATAATTCATCTTTATTCATAAAGAAAATGTAAGCTAGCGTTCTGATGCTGCTCAGGGGAAACGCAGGTCGAGGATGTATTGCATCATTAGTGTAAAGCTGCTTATGCTTCAACTCTGTCAGAAATATTTGGGGGCATTGGGTGCTTTTTGGGGGGTTTGAGCACCTGCCCCCCAAAATGTCTGTGCACATGCCTGTCACTATATATATATATATATATATATATATATATATATATATATATATATATATATATATATATATATATATATATATATATATATATTCTTGAGATAAGGGACAATACATGTCCTCCACTGAAATGCAACGGGTTATAATTGCAAAGAAAAGTCTTTAACAATGTAATAAATACATAAATATCAATATGAAATGAATTGCATGGCTTTATGAAATGTAACCGAATACATAAAGCAAAATACCCATCAAATTATATGTTAAAAATTGCCGCTCAAATTAGTGTCCTCAGTTTATGTCAACTCCGTCAGGATTTTTACAAATTAAATAAATCTGGCATCTTATTGTCTGAACTATAACCCTTAGGACCCCTTTGACATGCTTCTTCTCTTGATGGATGCAGCGGTACAGGACATGGTCTCGTAAGTTTAACATTTATATATATTTTTAGCAAACTAAGTTGATATAACTGTCGTCACAGGTTTTGTATGTGAACTTCGGTGTTTTTGGTGAGTTTATGTAGGCAGCTAGCAACTTGGAAACTTCTAAATGACTCCAGTGTACGTGATACGATTCAGACAATAAAAACGTTTAATTTCATCAACTACGTCAGGCGTGAACTCCGTCAGAATGGCTGTCTGACTGTTGACGTTCAAGCTGGCGGAGTTGATAAATGCTCCAAAACCTCATTATTTGATGCATAATAAACACAGATTGTGTTTATGGTTTAATATTGGCATAATACTTATACTAAACTGACTGACTGGCAACAAATAAATGATGAACACAAATGTTAATTTATATGTATTGCTTTTATCTGTACTGTAGGCAGACATGGCTCGATGCAAACTGTCAGTGGAGGAGCAAAGAAAAAGAAATAGGGAATATCTAAGAAAAAGAAGACAAAGAATAGACAGTGATCCAGACAACAGAAGGGACAATCTAGAGAAGGAGAGACAAAGGTGGAAGAACAGGGTCCAAAACAAAAAAGGATGGGTTTAGTTTAAAGTTGACCTTTTACTTTGTTTATAGTATAGAGCTGGTCATGTATTGAGTTAATTCTTGGTCATTAAAGATTTACCTTTCACTGTCCCCATTTCCTTGGCCTGTTTATGTTATGTGTGCCATTTCTCTAGATTGATAGTCTCGTAACACACAGAGGATTTTGGATCCTGCATAGACTTTGCTAATACGTTTTAAGTGTGCCCTTAAACAGTTAAATGCACTTATAATCCAAGCATAGAGGGACTGAAAACACATGAATGTCTCATGTGAGCTTCACGGCCTTGTTAACAGACCTTGTTTGCTGTGATGTTACATCAGACTGTCAACACCGTCAGTTTTGTCCCACCCTAAGATGTGGGTTTTTGTCTTTTAAAAAAGAGCCTTTTACTTCTGTTTATTTTATTGAGTTCACTAAAACATTGCATGGACTACATGCTGTGGTGTCTTAACTGCATATAACCACAGATGTGTTACAAAATTAAGTTTTTTTCCAACTGCGTTTTTCCTCAACTGTGTAAAATAATAAAAAAGGGAACACAATGTTTTGTTATCACTTAACTAGGAGTAGGCACACTATTATTAGATATTTAAATACTTAAAAGTGTCAATGAATCATTTCAATTAAAATAAAATGATTTCTAATGCATCAGACGGAGTTGAAACATGTCAACACACAAATTGGATAAATCACATTTTTTATAAAAAGTGATTTAATAAAAAACGTGTTCCTTTACATGGTTTGTTAGGTCAGATGTGTGTTTATGAGAAAATCAATTCCAAATGAATGTATGAATATTGTTTATTTGCATCCCAAAACCATTAATTGTTTATAGCATACAAACATTTTAAAAATGGAAATAAAGTATTTCATTGACTCGCTTCAGATGAGTTCAGAAGTGTTGAAAAGTTTCTTGCCAACACAGAAACTGCCCAGACACACACAGAGACAGACAGATACACACACAGACACACAGACACAGACACACACACACACACACACACACACACACACACACACACAAATTAGCCACCCTTCTAGTTGAAATTCCCTTTCCTATCCACTGCACACACACCCAGTGCTCCACTTGTACAGAACATGCAGTAAACTGTCTGTACATTACATCATATAAAGTACATTGCACATTTGGCATCTTTCCAACAGACATATATGCTCATGCATTTATACACACACACGTAGACATTGTCAATGGACTTTGAGTGGAAGAATTCTGTTGGATTTAACCTTTGTTCTACTTTGACCTCTGAAGACGTGACGGACTGGATTCTGCTACAGCAACTATGTAGGTATGAAAATATTAAAACATGTTTTCTACGTGCATGAATGTGGCAAATATTTCTGTAAAATGTCTGTGTAATTTATTTTGCTATGGCATGAAGTGTACCTTTGAGTATTATTCATTACACTAACAGACACAGATGCACACAGACACTGGCCTTTCTACAAACAAAAGTTATCATTTTATTAGGAAGCATAATTCATCATTGCAACAAAGAAAGTGAGACCTCACCTTCATACTCCCCCTCACCGGTAAATAACCCCAAACTATTGGACAATCTGAAATGTGAACCTGGTGGTGGCGTTAGATGAAGGCTCAAAAAATAATCTAATTAGTGTTTTGAGGACTGTAGAAAATGCATAGAGATTTATCAGTACAAAATGAAAAGTCAACCTCAAAGTTGAGCAAAATAATTTGGTTCCATCTGCTGCCATGAGTACCGTCTGATGAATTGACATGATATTATACCAATTTTAAAACACTTAATAATTATAATAATGTATACTTTATTGATCCCACAATGGGGAAATTTGACCCATCCTTTGTTATGAAGGAGCAGTGGGCTGCAGTGAAGCACCGCACACGGGGAGCAGCTGGAGGGTTCAGTGTCTTGCTCAATGACACTGCAACTAATGGGGAGAGCGGGGATCAAACCTGCTACCTTGCGGTCCCGGGACGACCACTCTCCCCACTGAGCTAAACCTCCCCCATAACTTCTTTCACAAGAGATGAGCATTCAAACACAAATGAATAATCTTACGTAATACAATTATATAAACACAGGATTCTTAAAATCATATATGTATGACACATATAACCACGAGAGGCTAAAGGGTTCACAGCAGAGTTTGTAATCTACATCAACTTCTAGGAAAGTCGACTCAGCAGTGCCACTTTCAACAAAACTCAGTAAGAGCAAAGTAGCACACAAATGATAAGCCAGCTGCAGGTTCAGCACATGTAGCTTATCAGTAAGAATAATAAACTATTTTGAGCTGTCGTTGTACTGTAATTTTCATAAACACATAACTATATTATCAAAATGTCTGATAGCATCTATCTAAAGGCACCGTTTCTGACATCTTGGTCAACATGTGAAGACAAAATTAAGATGAAAATAGCTTTGATTATACTAAACCTATTGATGACAATAATGCAAATGTAATTGTCAGCGAATGACTGTTGGTTACAGCTACAATTCTCTGTGGTCATGGCTGCTAACACAAGACTCACCCTCTAATAACTGGGCATTATTTATAAGTGCTGCCAACTTCCAGTTTGTTAAAGTTATTACTCCAGCATAGTACTCAAATTGGACACTGTGGAGTTACTCTATACATTTTCTTTTTTGATTAAGTGGAATTAGTTTTCCTTAAACTTGCAATAACTGATTGATTTCTAATAATATTTTTAACGGATATGGCAAACATATCGGCGAACTGTTGCATATTTACACATCCAGCAGTTGTGAAGCAACATGCATCTGTAGTTGTGTGTCTGACCACCGGGTAAACCTGTAGTAATAAAGAGATTTGAATCAAACGTAGAGGAAATTAGCATTCTGCCTCAATTGACTTTAACCTTGATTTGAGTGACGTGTTCCCTTAATATTGACAGAAGAGCATTCAGGGGAGCATTGCCCCTCACTCTGTTTAATGTAAAGATAGACTGATCAATATTTGAGGAGCGTCAGAAGCTGCAGCGACTGCTATTCACTAATCATGGCAAAGATAATGCATGTACATGTGTTCCATGGAGGACAGAGGTTCAACAAGTTATTTTATGAAGAAATTCAACACTATCTTGCAACATATGTAGACTTGAACTTCACTCAATCTAATCTATTCCCCTCAGAAGAGTATGAAACCCTGCAGGGTCATCCAGTACAACGCAGTAGTGCACGACCGTGTGTAGTCGAGTCCCAGAAAATAGAATCAGGAGTATGAATTGTCTGAAATGATTGTCATTTTCTTGTGTAACAGTTTGGTATAGGACCTGCTCCGCTTCAGACCGCTAACTACTGCAGAGGGTGGTCAACACTGCCCAACGCATCACAGGAACTTCACTCCCTGACATTGAGTCCATCCACATCGATGGAGCCTGCAGAGGGCTCGCAGCATCGTCAGGGCCCACACACCCCACACACAGACTGTTTGCCCGCATTCCTTCTGGGAGGTGCTACAGGAACCTCCGATTCAGGACCAGCAGGCTCTTCCCCTCGGCTACACCCTCAACTCTGCACCACATTGACAGCCCCTATCCTCCCCATGCCCCACCATCCACCCTCCATCATCACCAACCTCTCCCCACATCACACTTGCATCTTAATATTGACATGTGTACACTTGCATCTTCACTTTACTGTTTATACATACTGGATATATATATATATATATATATATATATATATATATATATATATATATATATATATAATATACATGTATACACACTGTATATTATATCTGAATTGCACTTTTATTGTATATATATATATATATATATATATATATATATATATATATATATATATATATATATATATATATTGCTCTCTTTGCACTGCTGGTCAGATGCTAACCGACAATCCGCTGCCTCAGTACCTGTACTCTGTGCAATGACAATAAAGTTTGATCTGAATCTGAAGTGATTTTTCACCTCTGTGTCTATTTTGTTAATCGAACATTGCAGCAGGGGTCGCTGCAGTCAGACGCTCCTGGTGAAAATCTGCACTCTATTGAGTTCACCTATAGTTCTGAGTTTGTTTGTAGGTAAAAGTTCATTTACTTTTGGTAGTAAATCAATTCTCAGCATCAATCTCATGTGTGTTGTTTACTACTTTTCAAGGAATCTTTTAGTTTGAGAGCAAAACAAAATTCAATTTCAATTCTATTTCAATTCAATTCAGTTTATTTTGTGTAGCTCAAATAACACGTTACAAATTTGCCTCAAAGGGCTTTACAGTCTGTACACATATGACATCCCTGTCCCCGGACCTAACATCGGATCAGGAAAAACTCCCAATAAATAGAAAAGGCCTTTCACAGGGAAAATAAATGTGAATAAAAGAGAGAGTGAGAGATGTTTTTGTGGCGACATATTAAAACTATTAAACTAACCTATAGAGAAACGAGACAGCATGCCACGACAACATTCACATTCAGAACACTCTAATGAAGTAGAAGGAGACTCTGTGCTTGCTTGTGAACTCCCTAACAACAAAGTTACAGACCTGTCTGGTCCAACAGAACTCACCCGTCAGTGAGTAAGCTTGGGCCCACCTATCAACCTAACAACCAACAACAGTGCAGTAGCAGCAGAGCGTGGGGCTGTGAGTGACCTCTAGTGGACCACTATGTTTCTGCAGAGCAACACAGACATTGTTGCTACATTATTATCCTCATGTTCCTTGTGTGTTGTCTTTGAATCCATGCTGACTCAATTTAAAGGTGTGTCTTGTGTTGGAGGACCAATTACAAGTGACTGACTGTTTGACTGTACTGGCTTCATGAAAAGCTATTTTCTTATTTTTAGAAGGGGAATTCTCTCCAATAAAAAGAGATCCTCATTTTTAAGAAAGTCACAGCCATGTTTGTGATCCTCATTACTCCAGCAACGACAGGCTGATGACAGTATTAAGTTAGAAAAAACCGCAGCGTCAGACTACTTAATCCCTGCCCCCCCCCCACACACACACACGCGCACACACACACGCACACACACACACACGCACACACACACACACACAGGCACACAAACACACACACACACACACACACACACACACACACCACCACTGTATAGTACGCTAGTGATAAACGTGTGCTGAGCTCCATGTGCTTATAGAAACAGGTGTCAGGCTTCAGGAAGACACACACGCACACACACGCATGCACACAGTTAATTATTTATCCACTCAATGAAAAGCTGACATACACACCGCCCTGTTTGCAGTGTCACTTTAGACTACACGAGAGAGGTTTCTGTTATGGGTACTGATGGACGAGTGCACATCTTCAGTGAAGCTAAGAGAGAAATCTGTTTTTAAAATGTTTTTTTTAATGTGTATTGTTTTGTAATAATAATACTTTCCAGTGAAGCTTGTTCCACAACATTAGATGGACGTGTGATTGATGAAATACATTTATTATTCAGAGCTCATGACGATTCTGGTGTTCGTATGGTTGTAAACATGGTTGTACATCAAGGAGTCATGATATCCACAATTGAGCTACTCCAACTCCTTCTGTATATTTCTCTGGCCAATGAATTTATGTCGATCCATGTCTGAAAGGATGGCATATACATTGTAAATACTAAAATAGTTCAATCAAAATGGGATCACACAACTGCTGTTTTATGAGGTTTCGCATTTAAATGGATATATTTAGTGCACTTTCAGAGTTTTCCTTTTAGTATCAAGATGTTCCCATAAATGTAAACCGTCTATTTAAGATATTGTGCTAATAATAGTCCCCTGTGATAATTTTCCACAGGACTCTGCTGCGACTGTTTCTACTATGGAAGCAGTGAGTGTGGACGGATCCATTCCGTGGACGGGAGGGGGAATTCTAAGTACGGCAAATCGGCAAATCGTTATAAAATACATTATAAATAACGACTACGTTTATTTCTGACACGCATTTTCTTTGATCTATCATTGCGATGTGTGCTTACCTCCCTCGCATACGGCGTAAGTATGCTAAATCGACTTCAATGAGAAGAAGAAACCCTTTAGTTGTAAAGTCAGCAAGTCAGATGAAAATCGAGCTCTGTGCCACATCTCCCACTAAATGATAAAGCGGCTACACCGGGAACTGGAGGCAGGACCGGACAACAAGAACCGAGCTTCAAATAACACCATTGAGACCCTTCCGACCAGACTCCAGGTATAGTTTTCTTCTGAAAGACTCGGGCGGTGGTGAAACTCTCTCGGGCATCTCGAATTGTCCTCGTCTAGCATCTGGACGGAGTTGTATCATACGGGGAGGTGTTAGGTGTGACTCCTAAGTTAACGGGAAAGTTGACGTGTGGCTTTCGGGGACGTGAAGTTGGAAAGTTTAACCAAAGCGACTGTTACTCCTGCATTAGGTAAGTTAATATGACTTTATTAGAACGAGTGGTTGACGCTGAATTCAGGACTCAGTCCATCCTGGTCTGCCGTCCCCAGGAGAGAAGAAGCTCCCAGACACTCATGTTGCAATGTACAACTGATACAAGTTATATCAAACTGCATTTTTAATCAGTGCAAAGTTTGCAAGTAGCTTGAAATACACTGTTAACAAATATTGAATGTATTTGATATGTGTGTTGAGAACAAATTAGGGCTTGACAATCAATAGGTTTGAAGTATTACAATAAGTAGTACAATTATAAGGAGATTTGCCTGTTTACTAGTGTGAATAACTTTCAACCGGTTATGAACCCCAATTTAAAACTGATGCCATGTCACGGTCTACATCAGCAAACAAGTCAATAGGTGAATCGATTGGCTATTTCTGCGTCATTATTCTTAAAGTGTGTCATTGGTGGCACTGGGTCTGACTCTGCTGGACATCAGATGGACTCGTGCAGGTTCACCAGGAACCCCCTTAGGTCAGACTCCAGCAGCGACGAGACCAGACCCCCATCGGCAGAACGCCATCAGCCTTTGACCTGCAGCCAGAAGCTCTGATGGGAGGAGGACAGCTCGGTGGACGGCAGCAGCGCCTCCTCCTCCGGCCAGGAGTTGGGCCATCCCGCCGGTCCCCACTGGGAGCCAACATCCTCACCAAGCAGCTGGAGGCCCCGGCCATAATGCTGGGCGTGCTGGAGGGAGGGAGGCATGGGAGAACCATAAACCAGGACCAGGCCCCGCTGTAGTAACATGAGAGGTTTCCTAAAGGTTGCTCTGAACCTCTACAACTTTCAGACGCCGCCAAAAGGAACACAAGATGAAGTCACAGCTTCAATCTCAATGAGATTTCATATTTTTAAAATCACATCTTGCTTAAAGCTAAACATATTTGGACAGATATATGTAAAATGGTGGCATGACACGTTTATATCATCAACATATGATTGTGTTGTCTATTAACGAGAATAGAAAAGTCAACACATGGTGTGTAGACTCAGTATCGATGGACAAAGATGTGTCAAGCTCTTTTGTCCATCCATCCCTTAAAACCTTTTGTCTTGCCATAATTATTTTTTAACCACGAGTCCACACTTTTTAATAACAAGAACAGAGCCACCTTGTGAAGAATGTATCCAAAATATATAAGCCCACTCACCGGCCTAAAAAAAACTAACATGCTGTCGTGAACTTTTGAACAATGAACATGATGCAGAAATCATTGTGGGTGAAGGTGAATGCGGTGTTCGATGAAACCCAGAGCAAGCACGTGGAACTTGAAATGCAAACACGCAGGAGTCTCGCTATATGTTCTGCGCTGCGTTTGCCCCAGATTGCTAGTTACACCGCCTCCCTCTCATAAGCCGATCCTGTTGCCTTGACGACTGGTGTGTCCGGGGACTTCATCCTGATCCACTGCTTGATTTTCTCTGACACTAGTTCAGAGAGACTGGCACGAAAAGCGAGAATAACTTAAGAGCAAGTGTTCTCTTCTTCTTCCTCTTACACTGGACTAACTCCTCACGCACCTGATGCAGCCTCCGTTAGCCTCGGAGCTGCCGCTCTGCTCATCCGCTGCACAGCAGGCGTCACATGGTAACGGCTTCCTCTCCGTGTACCGAGCCCTCCGTTTGTTTGACTTTCGTTCAGTAGAGCCACAGCACAAAGACAGCGTGGACACTATTTTCATATTGCAGAGTTTAGGATGGGAAAGGTTGATGGTTGCAAATTATCCAGCCAATTAACACACTCTGTGCGAGGGCTTCAGCTAATGTTCATTTCCTTTGTGATTCTTTTCAATGAATTGTTTAGTGTTTTAAATGTCAGAGAAAGCTGAAAAACGCTGATCACAATTTGAAGGTTAAAGTCTTCAATTGTATTTGTTTTTCATCATAGTGTACAGCTATTGTAGATAACTCTACAATAGAAAAGATGGAGAAAACCAGTGAATATTCACAATTTAGAAACAGAGTCCTATGGTTGGTTTTTCTTTCAGAATGACTTGCACATTTAACATGTTTTCATGTTTTCCAAAAAAAAAGTTGACTAATTAATTCTATCCATTGACTACGTTTGTTAAAAAAAAAAGTTCTACATTTAGAATGAAACATTGACACCAGTTGATTTGGTTTTGCATACTCATTAACTGACACGCTACATCAGCTTTCCGTCATGCTTTATGGACGGACTACGATGTATCTCAACAAACGCCCCTCATCTCTCTTGTCTTTGGGATTTATTCTCTGTTATTACAAGACTTAGTGAGTGTGTGTACAACATAATGGAGGATTTCTTGAAGAAGCCATTAGCCAGGAGAGGAGGTGGGCCTGGGAATGGCAGGCGGCAGCACACGGTGACTGGTCAGGGGTTTCCAGTGTTCAGTCTTTTAAACTTATTTGGCATCTCTAACCGTCAAGGCAACGAGAGCCTGAGGTCACGAGGTCATGTTGATGTCAGAGCAATATCTAGCAGTTCTTTTCTGACCACATGTTTGGATGTTTTCCACTGCACCAAATGAAAAGGACCTACCCAGTTCACAGCTGTGAAAACATCTAAAACATCCGGTGACGTCTGATATGCAGGCCGGTATGCATTCCTTGCACACGCAGGCATCACTCGCATTTCATTCGCACAAACGGAACGACAATACAGCTGCTTGTGCGTCGTGTAGCGGCAAGCAGGAGGAAACTAAGAAGACCACGCCCCACAGGGGTCATTTAAACCGTTTTATTGCAGTAATCTTTCATATGCGGACAACAGAAACACTTGTGAGGCAACCGTTTTCAGTTAAGCCCAGAAATGGCCTTCATCAGTCTTGTGACATTGTCCTACTTTTTTTTCTTTTTCATTCTGAGGATAATGAAGGAGCATATTTCAGAGGCCAAGGGGAAACTGTACAAATATTTTTCAAAGTTTCTACATTCTCCTCTGTGAAGAAGGCTCTTAATTTAGCAGTTCTCTAAACCTCATGGCAGCGCTCTGCAGCCTTCCAGCCTGGAATATGCTGGGTTCCTTGTGGTTTTGAGTGTACGAGGGAATAAACAACAACGCCCATATTTATGACTGTTCCAGCTCAGCCTGCTCACTGAGCTGTCCTGGAAAAGTTCAAGTGACCCCGAGCGGAGGAGATGCTGCCGCTCCCTCATCCTGTCGTGTGTTAGAGAGGAAGACTCTGGTCCGGCCTGCGGGGCAGCGTGTGATTTATACTACGACCCTGTTTGAACACTGACAATGCTGCTGTATTCTCAAAGGGAGCATCGCGTGTATTCTGTGTGTGGTTAAGGCACCACAGGATCCGACCATATGATAGTGGTGTTGCTATTTAAAAATGCAATAGAGGGATTTTGTTTGAGAACTATTTCATTTGTATCATGCGATTCATTCTTTGGATAGGAGTCATCATTGTGCAGAAGATTAATCCTTAGGACCTTGGGGATTCCCTTATTTTTCTCTAAGCAACTCCAGCAGTTCAACTTGAATGCCAGTGAAGTATCTCACGTACTTTTGATAGTATTAACACACCATTTTCTACATAATTTGTGTTGTGAACATGTTAGCATTATTTAGCTAAAAGCACAGAGAATGTAGACCCTTACATCCTACACTATTTCCAACAAATAATGAAAGAATCTGGAATTAAATAGGTTAGCATTATAATTATAGTTAAAAACATGTTTAAGAATACTGCCGTAAGGGATACGCTATATTACATGTGTTGTGTATGTTTTATTGATTTATTTTCCATCCATAAGCCGAGGGGGATATTGTGAAGCCTTCAGGTTACTGGCTAGTCCTCAGATCTGCCTGCCTCTTGTTACTCTCTGACTTTGATTCATAAAATTGCAGGAAATTATACCCATAGGACAATTAGGAGAAATAAGAACGTCTGCGTGTTGAAAAGACCTCATCCAAATGCACACAGCCTTCATTTGTTCGACGCCAGATAAAATCATTGTGGTGCCAGCGACACAGGAGTAATGGGATCTCAATAATTGGAAGAGAGCGAACATGGGGATAATACATCTCCCCCTCCCATACATTTGTTATATGTATCACGGAAGAGTGCATGTGTTATTCAGAAGGATTATTAAGTCATTTAACCGCTAGAAATAGTTTTTCTTTTTATGTGTCATACTTTTTCAATTCTTTCTTCCTCCCTGCCCTCACACATCTCTTTTCATGTCCCTCCCACACACACTGTACTTTAACAGATTTGTGTTGGAAAAGACTTGCTCAGGTTTTGGTAAAAAAAAGGAAATCTGTTTTTAAATTATTTATTTTACAATCTGAGCATGTCGAATTTCATTTTATTCTTTTTCTGTTCCTTTCCTTCAAACACAGGCTGCTCTCAAACCTCTGGAGAAACAGCTTTTAGATGGTTGATATGGAAAATGAGGACAAGCAGACGGATTCATTTCCTCATGTAAATGACAATAAATGTGTCTTTATTCTACCTTTCCCTTGCTGACAAAATATATGAAACATGAAAGATCTTCTGCTCTTATGTGAATAAAAAGAAAATGTTGTTAGCAAAAACAGTATGCCATTGCTTATTAACACCCCCATGTCTGCTTCATCTGTGGGATGCATGCACCGTGTCACATTTAATACTTATTGTATTGTTTTGGTTTTGTCCTGGACGTGTTGTTTTTATGCATCCTCACATCCTCAATCATTTATACCCCTGCATACATGAATAAACAGATTATAACCATGGAAACTGAGTTTAGAAAAAACACAAAAACAGAGGTGAATAGGTCCAGGTGGTTAATGCTTCTTTGTCCTTGTTAGCGTTGGTATGTCCCCTTCATCCGTGTCTGTTGTGGATCAACATAGAGCACTGTTTAAAACCATCAGAATACACATGTTGACATGAAGGCGGGGAGCATTGTTGAGGTGAACGTCTGTTGTTGAGGTGAACGTCTGTTGTTGAGGTGAACGTCTGTTGTTGAGGTGAACGTCTGTTGTTGAGGTGAACGTCTGTTGTTGAGGTGAACGTCTGTTGTTGAGGTGAACGTCTGTTGTTGAGGTGAACGTCTGTTGTTGAGGTGAACGTCTGTTGTTGAGGTGAATGTCTGTTTTCTCAGTCCCAGCCTGACCTTTAAACAAGTGGATGTATTGAGAGTTACAGTGCACTTGTCCCTCCTCCATTCTATTAACGGTTGATAAATTATCACTGTGCCCGTAGAGACACATCCACACCCCTTCCACACACACACACACACACACACACACACACACACACACACACACACACACACACACACACACACACACACACACGGTGTAACCTCATGAGGCCTCAGTTGTAATCTAATCTCCATTCTTCTACCGTGTATGGACATTGTCTCAACTGTCCAGATTCATCCCTCGGCCCGACAGCATCCACAGCACATGTTTTTATGATAAAACACCGCTGCTAGCGGAGAGGAATTATTGAACCAATGAATCATTTATGATGTTCACACATGGATGTTAATGAGCGTTGTTGGTCTCCTGCAGGAGCGGAGGAAGCAGAGCCGGCGGCGACGTGGAGCGAGTGGAGAAGGCAGAACCAGCAGCCCGGCTATCCGCCCGCCCTCCTGAGCGCGCCGTGCGATGGGGAAACAGAACAGCAAGCTGCGGCCCGAGGTGCTGAACGACCTGCGAGAGAACACAGAGTTCACCGACCACGAGCTGCAGGAGTGGTACCGCGGCTTCCTCAAGGACTGCCCGACCGGCCACCTCACCGTGGAGGAGTTCAAGAAGATCTACGCCAACTTCTTCCCCTACGGAGACGCCTCAAAGTTTGCAGAGCACGTGTTCCGCACGTTCGATACCAACGGAGACGCCACCATCGACTTCAGGGAGTTCATCATCGCCCTGAGCGTGACGTCTCGTGGCGGGTTGGAGCAGAAGCTGCGCTGGGCCTTCAGCATGTACGACTTGGATGGGAACGGATACATCAGCCGGGCGGAGATGCTGGAGATCGTTCAGGTGAGCACTGAAGGACGGATCGCCGTTTCTTCATCGATGTTGGTGCTGGATGTATCAGTCTCTGGCCTTCTTTGGGTCAGGATCAGCCTCTTTCTGCAGATATAAATATGACGAGGTTCAAGCAGTGCATCTCATATTATACAACGGTTATTCAAATTGCAGTAAGTACGAATCTTAACCCAGAAAGGGAAAGGGGAAAGGAAGGCATTTAATCAGATTCCTTTGGGGTTAGCACATATATATGTGTATCTATATATATAGAAATATAGAATTATATAGATACACACACACATATATATATATATATATATATATATATATATATATATATAGATACACATATATATGTGTATATGTATATTTAATTGCAAACAATTAAATCAAAAGTAAAAATACACCATAGTTCAATGTTAAAGTTACATTTAAATATTAAGTTATAAATCTTAACCCTCTGTCAAACTGATATATATATATATATATATATATATATATATATATATATATATATATATATATATATATATATATATATCCATACCAAAATAACAAATGTAATCAGTCCAGAACTAAGGATTAAACTAAAGTATTCCTTTAATTCTGAGTAGGCCTGCAACTAATGTTTACTTACATCTATAAATCTGCTGTTTATTGTCTTGAATAATTCATAGATTATGTGGCCAATAAAATGTCTTTTTTTTTATTATAGAAAATTAAGATGTTTTTATACTTTTACATGATAAATTGCTAAAACAACATCAATTATCAAAATGGTTGCCAATTATCGATTTGTCCACTAACAGTTAATCCTCCAGCTTTCTGTCTTGTGACTGTTTTTAGTCATTTGTGGGTCTGAATTCATAAGATATTTGACATCATGGTTGCCCTTTATGTTTTTCTTATCACCGCGGCTATATTTACTCTTCCAATATGGCGAGCTGAGTCGCCTGCAAGGCCATATCAATATTGGCTCAGTTCGTTGTGTTTGTGGATACAAATGAATGTGAAAAGAAATGGGCAAAAGCATCGGAGCTTTTGTTAGTGGGGGGTTAATGCGTTCCGTTTTTCAGCCAAACCTTTCCCCATCACAGACCTTTACGTGATCTAAAATGTGTGCAGTGGTAGAGCTACCAAACAGACAAAGAGGGACTCACTGTGAGTGTCACAGCAGGATGGGCTTCATTTTCCAGAGCCCCGTCATTACCAGGTAGCATCAGAAACCAGGTCACAGCGTTCAGACAAAAGATGTAACAAATGCGTCCGATGGAAACATAAATTGTAAAAAGTGTCTCAATACCAATTACGCCGAGTACAGACTTCCACTAACATACACATATAATTGTATATATATTATGTACAAAAAATATATATATATACACATATCATTCTGTATATATATTGTGTATATATATATATATATATATATATATATATATATATATATATATTTATTTTTTTATATTTTGTTTTTTTTAATATATATATCTATATAAACAACAATAAAATATCTATTTATTTATATATACAAATATCTATGTAATTATATATACAAATATCTATGTATTTATATACATGTATAAATATGTATTCATTTATATACATAAATATATATTTTATTTATATATACAAATATATATGTATTTCTATAGATACGCACACACATATATATATATATATATATATATATATATATATATATATATATATATATATATATATATATATAATTGCAGACAAATAAATCAAAAGTAAAAAGACACCATAGTTCAACGTTAAAGTTACATTTAAATATTAAGTTATAAATCTTAACCCTCTGTCAAACTGATTTAACGTGGCCTGTTCTTTAATATCTGCTCGCGTACTGACTGGAAAATGACGCACTGAGTAAAGTGAGGCATCGTGGCATCTCACTCCCTCTCTGAATAGAGGGAACACACTGACACCAACTTACCAGATACCAGTTTCATTCCGCCGTGTGTCCAACACAACACATACACGTTGAGATACGATCCGACAAAGGGGACGCATCCAAAGCATTGATCCTGCTCCTGATTTAAGGAGACAGGGAGGTCGTGTTGACGGAACATATTATGTTTCGAAGGGAACAGGGACAAGACGCTCAAACCCTGAAAGAGGTCCGATAACAGTACCCTGAAGATGTTCCTGCTGAATATCAAAGATAACATGAGAACTCTTTCCTTACAATGACAGGGGCAGAACGTGTGGGAGGAGTCACATCAACCCGTGGGCTTCAAATAGTCGCTGCTACTTTCATTAACTTTGTCTCTGTCTTGTCAGGCAGCATTTCTGGGGAATGCATTGTTGTATCCGTATAGGAGAGCAGATACAGTGGCAGAGTGACATCACTGTGCAGTTCTTGAATCTGCTCACTTCACTCCTCTTCATCTGAAAGCTCCCTCGTCATCAATTGCTAGCAGCATTCTTGCCCGGCTGCCTTCGCCTCTACCTTTCTCTGCCTCGGTCCCTCCATTTCTCATCCTCCCTCTTTCTTTCCGTCCTCGTGTCCTGCTCTTGTGACCCTCAGCTTCAGCCGAGCTATCTGAGTGCGTCTCTCTCTCTCTCTCTCTCTCTCTCTCTCTCTCTCTCTCTCTCTCTCTCCTGAGACGCACTCTCTTTGTGTGCTCACCTGAGGCAATTGCCTGTTTCAAGTACTACGAGGATAAAACAAAACAATAATTGAGTATTGTTCCAATTCCCTTTACTCGACATTGACCAGCTCCGTTTAGAATTGTGTTATGTTTCTTATGTAGTGGGATATAATAGGTTTCATTCTCACAACAGCAGCATTTATACGCATAACATTTCTTTGATAACAACTCCTCAAAGTCAATAACATTTCAGGATGTAACAAGTAACACTTACTAAATCCATATTATTATTCATTAAGATCAGGTGCACTTTTCCTCATTACGTTTTAGAATTGTTGGACGTAATTTCACTATTACAAATGTTTTGACCCATTTAATTAGATTAGTCTTGCTTTCTATATATATATATATATATATATATATATATATATATATGGAACATCTCATCAGAAAGGATGTCCCTCCATGAAGCGACATCATATAGATGCAGACAGGTGATGGGACCGACACGGGACTAAAGCTGTGTGGAGTTACAACCGATGGGGCTCCAGCTATGACTAACAATCCGTCACGATATTCTGATATTTTGAAATCAAGGTAAACATTCAACTGTGTGATGATGAGGAGCAACTGCCAATCCAGCGGTGTCTTCTTCGTTCTGCACTAACAGGATGGAGGTTACACAACTGTTCTGCCAAGTCAGTTATGATGGTCGATGATGCATTTATTTAACTTCAATGTTGAATGAAGTATTTTTCTATCAGCAGCAACAGATGCTGATGTTAAGACGAAGGGAATGTTTTCAACCGAGGCATCAAAGAGGCATTATAGATGCTTCCTAGCTTCAGCAGAAGTAAGATCATTCTGCTAAGAACTGAGTCAGGTGCACTTTCCTGATCACAATCGACCCTAATGGCCTCACCATCAACAGTCTGATTCCCATACACACCTTGTTTAAAACCCCTCAACGAACACGAGTTGTGTCTTCTGCTTTTGTGTCTCACAAATGTATTGTTTGTATTTGTTGCATCCTTCACATGCAGGGTCGAGGCCCGTTGGCTGAATGTTGCCGCCACATTGAAAGTTATTTTTCACCTTAACTACCCAAAAGCTTCACAGATGACGAACACAATTTGATATGTAAACAACATCAATTGTTCTCTTCTTCCCTTTTAGGCCATTTATAAGATGGTCTCCTCAGTAATGAAGATGCCTGAGGACGAATCAACACCAGAGAAAAGGACGGATAAGATCTTCAGACAGATGGACATTGACAATGATGGTAAGTTGTTTTTATTTGTAAGTGCTTTGTATGCTTTTGTGAGACGATATCACAACCAGATGTCACTATCAGTTGTGAAATTACATAAATAAAACATGCGTCCTACTTCTCAAGGTACATAAACAGGTATATAAGATGTTATACAACATTTGGGGTAGCTGTAAGCAGAAATACCTTTAACCCTACCTGAGCGCACACATTCTAAGTGAATGCAGGTGGATAAACATATAAAGATAATTTAGTAAAACAGTTGCAATAATATAAAATGTCTTCATGCCAATCTGTATATTAACAACATGTCTTATACTGGCATACAACGTCATGATTGTGTGTTATAAACCATTTATTAAATAACTGTATATTGCTTATTAATGCTAAATATATTACCTAAAGTAAAGATTTACCAAATATAAATACATTATATGTGGTATTTAATGTCCTTGACATTATACATTTGCCACCACAGAGCAGTTGAGCGTAACATGAATTATAGAAGCTCGACGACAGTCAGAAAGACGGAGAAATAAGACGTCATATAACAGCACGACATAACATGAACAATACTCACAAGATCATTAGCAGTGTTGTGCGTCTCTTCCTGCTGAGCCCCGATGTCAGTGGTTTGACATTTAGTGTGGAAAGGTGACGCCACATCCACAGACACACACAACCAAACCCACTCACACAATATGTATTCATTTAAAGAACGTCATAACGCCATTTTACTGACGACCCTCTGCCACACCCACCTCCAGTCACTCAAGGAAATCAGCCACAAACTAAGTCGGACATGTCACATCTCAGTTAGATCTTCAGTGGGCAGCTACACGTGTTTTGGAGCGGAAGGTCCAGAAAGTCTGGAGGTCACGATGTGTGTAATAACATCACATGGCACCACAGACCAGGCCCTCGGCTGCAGCTGACCCTCAATGCAATTTATACAGATGCTGTTTGACTGAAAGTGGTGGTTGATTTAAACAAAGTGTGGTGTGCTGTTGTACACGTCAAAGTAGTACAATATTCAAACAGTGCGAATGTGCATTGTGTTAGAGATGGCTAAACAACAACAACGTAAGGCTTTCATCATTTTAAATACGTCTACGGGATTTTTGCCGATATAAAATCCAATGTATATGTAGCTGCCCCCTGTTTAGACATACCAGAAACACACACAATAGAAATGTTTCGAAAAAGAAAATTTTAATTAATAATTTCTTTAATTTTAATATTTAATAATTTTAATAATAAGATAAGAAAAGATATTCATTTATTGGTCCCACAGTGGGGAAATTTCAGGATCACAGCAGTGGGTTTACATAGAGCATTAATAAAAATAAAATATCCAAATAAAAACACAAAACAATACTAAATACTAAAATACTAATACTTCTACTAAAATACTAAATACTAAATACTAATACTAAATACTTAATACTAAATGCTAATACTAATAGTAAAATACTAAATACTACAAGGGGAAAACAAAGTAAAGTGTTGAGTAAAGTGTTGAGTTTGTATGATAATTTTAATGTATTCATGTTTGATTTTGATATAACAATTAATGATTTAAAATGAGTACTGTAAGTACTGTCATTTTTATAATCCAACAAACGATATACTGCGTTGACAAATACATAAACTGTAATTTGCCTGTAAAGATGACTCGATCGTTCAGTCATACAATGAACGTTCTTTGTAATGTATCTAGAAGTTGTGTACTTTGCCTAAACAATGTTGTTGGGCCGTCTGTGACTATGTTGTCAGCACATAAGCTCAAAAACATCAGAGTTGTTTCTGTTGTTCGCAGTGGGTGGTTGCCGTAGGATTCAGGCCTCACGTGCTCAACCGCTGGTGAATGTGAAGTATTGTTTTTATCTGTGCTTCACAGGTAAATTGTCTTTGGAGGAGTTCATTAAAGGTGCCAAGAGCGACCCGTCCATCGTCCGCCTGCTGCAGTCGGATCAGGGAGCCTCTCGTCAGTTCTGAGGACAGTGACAATAACAGACGCACACTCTCCAAAACACAACCACACACACCCGCAACTACCGGTCGGTCAGCATCAAAACTCACTCACCAGACAATCCTTTCATTTTAAATGCAGTCGTCGTCGTATCGTTTACATTAATGGGCATTTCTCTCTCGTCTATGTGGCTCCTTTCCTGTGGACTGGTACGTGTTCTTAGTCGAGATATTTTCTGTTTATGCTTTTCCAAAACTCTCTTGCCTTGAAATGGTTTTGACCGGTTCTCCATAAGTGAAGTGCCATATATTTATACTGACTGGATTTTTTGGCTCGCAAGTATTATGAATCCCATTATGTTACACCAGGAGAAAACTAATGACATCCCTTATTATCATCTGATTCACCTTAACCGTGCTGAAAAGTGGCTTATGCGTTTCAGGATGTCGACTGTAGCTTCACAAGTTGCTCTTCTGAACAACCTCCATATGCCTTTGGTATTGCATGCGCCCGGTGATATAAGTTTCCTGATATTGTTACAGTTTATGTGAATAATGAGGCTGTGATTGTTTTTATTCCTTTTTATTTTTGTAACAAAAATGTTGTTTTCACACAATTGAAATAAAAGTCGTGTAAGAAAAATCTACACAAGTCCCACAGTATCCCCTTGTGGACAGACATGAAAATATAAAGAGTCACATAAGGTTGGACATTGAAGTGTTACTCTGTCCACATGTTGACGTTTGTTCTCGAGGGCGGCTGAAAAGGGGAACAACGATCAAAAATTACGAATGAACCACTGAAATGCCACATTCATTGACTCCTCCCCCTCTCCGCTGGGTGCCACCTATAAATATGCAGCTTCTAATGTTCAGCAGGTATGTGAGGCAGAGTTCACTTCATAGACATGATACATAGCCCATAGCCCCTCCCCCCTCCCCCCGTCCATGTGTGACTGACAAAGATGCGAGAGACTGCATGTGTCTCTCATGTGTCTTTTCTGGAACATTTAATTAACTGGGCGACCCGGCCTCCCATTCGTCCACAGGAGAGGGGAGGCGGGTCGCTCAGGACCAGACCAGGTTGACACAAGTGGCTTCCAACCTTGTTTGGGCTCATAACTCAATTTTATCAAAGGTATCATCCAGGTCTACGTCACTGAGGTCGTAGTCCTCCTCCACCGGAAGCTGCAGGTGAAGATGAAGAAATAAAGACAAACTGTTAGCAAAGATGGGGACAAACATGAACACTTACACTTTTATTAGTTCTTAGATTAGAAATACCAACTTTCTGGGGATTAAAAACAACAGCAGGTGACTTTTTTTTGTCACCACACCACATCAACGTTATTTGATGAATGAAGCCTCAAAGCTTTTAGAACTACAACTACGGTCATTTTATTGTTCTGACCACAACTCTAAATAATGATAATACACAACTAAAGAACAAAAGGTCAAAAGACATATTTAGCTTCAGCTTTTTTCTGATCATTTTAAATATTCACAAAATGCTGTATTCTTTTCTTTTGGTTAACATTGTTCTGGATAAGGTCGTCTATTTTAAATGAACTTAAGTGAAGTTCTCAAGACCCACATCAACACCCGGACACATCTGTAAAATGTGGAAGATTAATACAAAATCCGATGTCTACCTAGCAGGGCCTTCAACCCATTTGGCTGAAGGCCGATAACTTATCCGTACACGTGGCCATAGATGTATCTCCTGTCAGACCCCTGTGATGTTCCCACTCACCTGTCCATCTTTGCCGTCCCAGGGTTCAACAGTGTGAATCTTGGGCAAGGCTCCTCCTCCCAAAGTGGCCGTCGAGCCACGGCCGACAGAGAGCTCCCTGAGGAAGAGACGAACCGCGTGAGCGCCTTCGTTCTGCATGTTTACATTGGTTCGGTTCTACAAAGGTTCTTGTCAGGGTAAAAGAAAGAAAAAAAACTACCTGAGGAACTCGTGAATGCCGGTCTCGCTGAAGGAGCCCCTGAGCAGAGCAAATTTCATTTTGCGTGCGTTGATGGCCGCCATCGCAGGATAGCCAAACCCACCGATACCAAGAGAGGCCTCCAGCTCCATCTGAGCTCCAGCTTCAATCCACAGCCAGCTGACAACGGGAGAGCAGGACATTAGTCAACCCAAATGAGTACTGTGTATCATAATCCAGGACAGGCACGTCCTCCCTACCCCCACATCTTCTTCTTGTACTTCTCAGCCAACTGCATCATCACCTTTAAATAGTCGTTTCTACCTGCTGCGCCTGTGGAGACGAGGACGGTTCATGGCGAGTGATTCAAGGATTACAATTATCTTTAATGCATCACAAAGGTACCCAGACTTCACTAGTCGCCTACAGTTCTGCTGCATTTTATACAATATTAAATAATAGAATTCATTATTTTTTGTGTTTTTTCTGTTCTTTATTTCTGATCTATTGAACATGAGTCTCACCTGTGTCCAGGATGTGTGGCAGAAAACCGATAACACACAACTGACTGTCCTCACAGGTCTTCGTCAAGACGTCTTTATTGAGGATCTGCAAGACAAACATTTACAATACACACACATGTTATGTTATATATATATATATATATATACGTGACAAAGTTAACTCAAGTTTTAACCGATCATTATAGATAGTCTTCCCTCCCCCCACTTATTTAGTCTGGATTCCCTTTTTTTCCTTGTCTGACACAAACAGATAATATTTAAGTTAGTAAAGTTAGATTATGAATTTAATCAGAATCGTGTTCATTAACATATCCTTAAAAAAGTTGATAATCATGGGGTTTATGACTAAATCATCATCTCCAGATTCTTTTACAGACCCTTTTTATTTTAGTCAATACTAGCGCTAGAAACTTCCATAAATGATGTATGATGTAAATAGACTGACCTCCAGCACTTCAGGAGGAGCAGCGTGGTCAGAGAACATATCCAACGCCTTCTGGATGATGTCTCCACGGGTGCGGCCTCCTTGGTAGTCTTCGGGCTCCTCGCCTTTGCGGAAAATCTTGATGGTGGGAAATCCACGGATCTAAAAACGCATAAAACACATAAAACACATTGTTCTAGTTCTGCAAGTCGTTTTGACTTTGAAGACATATTTACAGAGACATGATTGAGTTAGTATGTTTGACTCTCTCCATTCTAACGAGATCGTTTTATAGGATTCTGACTAGGAAATGGACTTTACTTTCTAGTCTTCCGACCACTCAAACACTTTAACACTACATGACATCATTCACACACTGATGGGAGGGGGCTTAGTGTCCACCTGCATAACAGCAGTAAAAAAACATTCATAAACCATAAGTTTGGGGTTAGGTGTCTTTCCCAAGGACACATGGACATGGGCTAGCAGAGTCGGGGATCGAGCCGCCAACCATCTGATTAAAGGCTCACCACTCAGCAGAAGTCGCCTAGTGCAATTACTTGTATCAGAACTGTGTACCAACGCTCCGCTTTGACCCCTCACTCACCCCGTAGCGGCCGGACACAGCCTGGTGCACAGTAGCATCCATAGCGCCGAGGCGCACTTTGCCCTTGGTCTGCTCGCTGACAGCCGAGGCTGCAGCTGCCCACTCGGGCTCCAGACTGTCAACAAAAGAACAAACGGACAATCCATAATGAGACATATTCAGAGTTACCCACACAAATATGTTTCTGAAATATTGGATGACAATTTAGAAAGAAGTTGGAAACTGGATTCACATGGTTTAGGAAAATAAACTGCTCAGATGGGACTAAATAGTTTTAATAGGGATAACCGTCTCCTGAATAAAAGGCCCATTGACGTGTTTTCGGTCTGCCTGTTGATTATCCAGATTTACTGGGACAAAAACGCAGTTTGAAACCACGCTTTTCAGTGCTTTGAGCAGCACAAACAAGATTCAAACAAACAGCCGCTGTTGTATTGGGGCGGGAGAAATATCAGATGGCCATCTCGTCTTTCATATAATAGTGAGGGAGGGAATCAATGTTTCCTACCGCTGGGGGGGACTGTGTCGGGTATCAAACTCACCTTTTGCAGTGTCCACACCAGGGGGCGAAGAACTCCACCAGCCACACCCCATCACCCTCCAACACCAACTTGTCAAAGTTGTCATCAGTGAGCTCGACCACATCTTTCTTACTGCCGCCACCATTCTGCTGGAAGGAAGTCGAGTATTAATTCACAATGTTCAGTGGTTGATCTTCCAACTTCAAATAATAAGAAACTAAGGCACTGATGTAGCTACCTGTTTGTAGCCGGAGCTGCCGGAGCTGCCAGACTTGCCACTCATCCTATCCTTCACCAGAGTGCGCAAAAGGTTCATGGCTCCATCCACGATGGCTTGGCTACTGCGTGCACCTGAAGAAAGAAGGGGATTCAAAAGTAGGTCATTGCATCCCCCAAAAAATATTTTGAGTCTCAAGTCTTTCCCAACAATAAGTTAAAAAAAAGGTCAGAAAGTGTCCAATAAAGCCCTGAACGCAAGCCGAGTCACTGAGAAAGGAGGCGTTTAGTTATCTCTCTGACACCTACATCGAAATCACTATTTAACTTCAGAACAGCTTTTTGTCACGAGGTCACCGTCAAGGAAAATGTCAAACTCCCAAAGCTGCGTATTCAGCAAACAAAAGCTATTTGTTTGGTCAGTGGCTTTGGCTGTACCTTGGTAGTCCTCTGGCTTGTTCTTATTGGCTCCAAAGATCTTGATGGTGGGGAAACCTTTGACGCCATACTGGCCCCCCAGTGACTTGTGCTGGTCTGCATCTACTGCGCCAACCTTCACAATACCCTGGGGAATTACAGGAAAAAAGACAGAAAGGAAATCAAGCCTCGTATTCATTTTCTTCACAGAACATTTGTGAGCCGTTTTCACAAATCTGGAAGTCAGCGTGTCAATAAACAAATGTAACAGTTATATGTGTATGCAGGATATCTCCACACAGACGCTGTGGAAATCACATTGGAGGTGATAGCTACGTGTGGAAAAAACAAGACTCACTAAAAATGTGACTACAGTCCCATGTCTGCCCACGTTGCACGCCTGCGTTTTCTGTTATTCTCACTATTGAATTACAAACGTGTAAAACACTAGTAGGTGTAACAAAGCTGTGAGCTACCAAGTATACCTACTTAGTCATATCTGCCTGAGTGTTTTTTATTACCACAAATATGTACTGAAGACACATCATCATAATCCGACTGTCATAGTGACCATATGGTATTCACTAACAAGGCGAGCGGCGTGTTGTCTACCTTGAGGGCGGTCGCCGCCTTCTTCCAATCAGGAGTTAAATGTTGACAGTGGCCACACCTGTAGTGATGAATATGAGAAGGGATAAAACAATTGATGTTTAGTTAGAAAAGATACATTTGTGGTTTCTTTATAATCTACCAAGACACACTTTCAGTTTCAAATCTGTTCAAATTAGAAAGATTGTAAACAAACAGAATTCACGTCCAACATCAATTATTTGTTTCTCAAATTATTACAGTGGAATGTGGCAATCAGTAAAGTTATTTGAAAGTTAATTGACGTCTTTCCTATTGTGCTGAGTCAAAATGCCTGCTGCTATAAAAGGTCTATTCAATTATGAACAGAACATCAAGTCAATGTAGCTATTGTGTTGAGTTGTTGTTTACCAAAATATATGCTAAAACATAGTTAATATTGGGTGTTGTTTTAATCATGTATACTTATCCTGCACGTTGAGATACTTTTGTATCCCAACTTTGCATCCAAGTGTCCCCAGTCCTTTCTTTCAGATCCTACAGTGAATACGTTCATCTCAGGACACCTGTTGCCTTTATTTAAATAATGTTCACCAGCAGGGAAATGGACCTCACCAGGGAGCGTAGAACTCAATCAGCCACAGGCTGTCACTCTGGAGCACCTCCTTGTCGAAGTTGGAGGGGCTGAGCTCAACGACATCATCACTCGCGGAGTAAAAGGCTCGGACCGAGAGGAGCAGGGAGCAGCCCAGCACTCCTGTGGGGGATACAAAGGGTTTACTCTCAACCTTATGCTAACGAGGATTGAACTCTACGAGTTCAGAAGAGACAGAGCTGAACGGACAACACAAGGATATTCAAATACAGATGATATGCAGTTATGTTACAAATACAACGTGTTATTAATGCATTGATTCAACAATAACCGAGGCCTGGCAGTGGTCTGTGCCCCTCGACTTAGCTATTCAAGCTAGCAAAAAACGATGAATAAAACACCGCCAACATTACCATTACACAGACGCGACTATTTCACAAGCAGAAAGGCTGTTGTTGATGTCACCTACCAAGTAAAAGCAGTCTCATGGTGGTTGCTAGTTGTCCGGGACCCTCTCCTCTGTTCGCGACACACGCAGACTATCGCCGCTGCTTCTGCCAGGAAAAGTAATACAGAAAAAACCTCACCGTGGCCCACACTGATTGGTCCACCTGGATCAGCGCTGCGTCGCAGCCAATCAGCGCGCGCCGTGTAGTTTAGAGAGCCGGTACAGGGAAGACAAGTGGATCCGTCTCAAGAAAGGAGGAGAGTTTAATTTGCATAACTGCATTAAAGAGAAAGTGTAAGAAATTAAATCAACCTCAGAATATTAACTGGAAATAAAGACAAAATGCAGGCAGAAAGTATTATCTCTGACAGTATATGTTAAGTATCGAAAGTTAAGGTAACGTTAATTATTATTCAGGATACTTGTTTATTATTACTGATGCAATACGTTGTAACAACTGTTTTGATGCTGCAGTAAATTGAAGTGAAACACATAATGCCTTTATAGACGTCTGGGCTAACAATGCATCTTAATCTACAAAGTCACGTCAGCTGTCGAATAATTATATCGGAGTATAATTTACCTCTGAACTTTAGCAAAGTAGAAGTACAAACTAGCAGCTAGAAACACTCATGTAAAGGGTACAAGTACCTCAAACTTGAAACGGAAATACAATTGCAAGCTGCCACTTATAACTTGTACATGTTTTGAAAGAATACTTAATGAGAATATACTACAAATGCCTCACGTTTTATACAGTCACAATAATCCAAAGTAAATATATTATTTTATAAAACAAACAATACTGTAATACTTTTATTTAAATCCAATAGTCAAAGTCTTGTTTTTTCTATTATGATTTTGTAAGAAAATTAAAACACTACAAAGACAATCAATGTTCACCAAAGTTTGACTTGCACTTCAGCATTGTAGGCTTTATTTGAGTTTGCAGTAGTCAATAACCCAAACACTGTACTTTATAATAAAGTACACTGTAGTTGTTTTTGTATTACCTATTTATAGATTCCTAATTTGAATAATTGTTTGCATGGAGAACAATTACAGCATGTAGGCATTGAGTATTGTGAAGTTTGTGTCACTAGGTGGAGACAAACAACAAGACAAAATCCTTTGCGATGCTGGCCTCTCTAACGGTCAATCAATAATTCAGTGTACGGACTGTACGCTGTTGCAGAATTGATCAGTTGAGTTAAAGTTGTCCATAAATCTTATTTTTCAGATTTATATTTGAAAGTACCCTAAGAAAAAAAAGAAGATTAATTCCAATGCTTCCACTGATGGTACAAGTATACTGATCCAGAATGATCACTATCATTTATCACATCACTAAAGAGCCATATCATGTACAGTATATTAATATTTATTGAGCCTATAATCTCTCCTACATTAATTTATTCAAATTAATTATTACATAGCTTTAATCTTTTTTATTCTGGATAAATTAGTCATAGCCTATAATACATTCAAAATGGATGATGGATAAAGGTCTTGGTCTGGGGTTAAATGATTGTATCTATAGGCTATTGTAAAAAAACGAAACAAAAAGGATGATTTAGGTTTCTTATGTGTTACTTGTTAATCGATTACCTTAAACTAATTGTTGTTTTTCAAGTGCGTGTCTCTGATTTCCCTATTTGCTACTTCACAATTCATTAGTGGTGATTTATGACGTGCGGCGCCTGTCTGCACTGCGCTGCCTCAACGCAGCTACATGGACCGGAAACACGGATATAGCTTAAACAATAAAAGCACATCTTTTTGTATGTGCTTTTCTCGATTTGTTTTCATCTGTAGTTATTTGTGAGTGTTAGATATCCTGATACCTGGGTATTATTTTGAACATTTTTGCTAATATTAATCTCTCTTATATACTTTATTTGATAATAATGTATTAAAGGCATCTAAATAAATAGTTGGTTCGTTTGGGTAATATATACTGTTATTTATAGTGTGCTTGTGTATGTGTGTGTGTAAGTGGGTGTGTTTGTGGGTGTGTTTGTGGGTGTTTTTCTGTATCTATACTTGCACACACACTGTTGTTTTCCTGATGTTAGCGATTAAAAGAAGAGGTGCATCATTAGAGGACATGGATTGATTATATATTTTTGGATAATCTGAATCTGCATATATATATACAAATGGTATTATTATTATTTTAATAACTGCACGCCTCAAATTGCATTCCGGAGTGTTTGGTGGTGTAGCATAAAAATAAAAAAATATTGGTCAGTCGGGCTTTAGTCTGAATGTTATCACCGGAAGTCAAGGGGTTTGAATGTCTCACTTGACGTTAGGCGCACTTCAATAGCAACTTTCTCAGAGCGCACACGAGTGTCGTGTTGAAGACTTCGCGCATCGGTCACCTCCGAGCAAATATATATGTGTTCAACTGAAACACATATAAGATCCGCGTCGGGGCTTCTAGTGACTTTTGTTTACTTGACGCTACAATTGTGTGAACATCTCAGTCACTTGGGCAGTTTTGTGACAGACTTGTTGACAACACGATGTGGGGGTTCCAGCGGAGTCGATACGGAGACTGCAACGGCTCTGAAGCCAGCGAAGAGACCGAGGTTGTTGTGAACATCGGCGGCGTGAAACAGGTGTTGTTCGGGGACGTGTTGAATCGCTACCCGGACACTCGGCTGGCAGAACTGGTCGACTGCTCACTGAAGTCGTCCGAAGAGATATCTTCACTATGTGACGACTACGACCCTGACACGGGAGAATTTTACTTCGACAGAGACCCCGAAGCATTTAAGTGTATAATTGAGCTGTATTTGTATGGAGAGATCCACATGAAGCGAGGCATCTGTCCAATTTGTTTCATGAAGGAGATGGAGTTCTGGAAGATCGACTCGGATTTCCTGGACGACTGTTGTAAATGCCACCTGAAGGAGGTAGAGGATGAACTCGCAGAGATCGCAGAGAAAGTGAAAACGATCCTCGTGGACCGAGACGGAGATCCGTCTGCAGCAGGCTGGCAGCGCTTCCAGATGTGCCTCTGGAAGCTGATGGAGAAACCGGAGTCATCGCTGCCTGCGCGCACGATCGCCATCGTTTCTTTCATCTTCATCCTCGTCTCCTCCGTGGTGATGTGTATCGGGACCCTCCCCGACCTGCAGGTGGAGGACTCGGAGGGTAACCTCACGGAGAACCCAACTCTGGAGGTCATCGAGACGGTGTGCATCGGCTGGTTCACTATAGAATACATCCTGCGTTTGATCTCCTCCCCAAACAAAATAAAATTCGTCCTAGCTTTTATGAACATCGTCGACTTCATGGCGATCATGCCCTTCTTCGTTGTGCTCATGCTGAGCTCCTTCGGCACAGGAGTGATGGAGCTGGCTAACGTGCAGCAGGCGGTGCAGGCTTTACGCATAATGCGCATTGCGCGCATTTTCAAGCTGGCTCGCCATTCCGCTGGACTCCAGACCCTCACATCTGCCCTGAAGAGCAGCTTTAAAGAGCTCGGACTGCTCCTCATGTACATGGGCGTGGGGGTCTTCCTTTTCTCCGCATTGGGCTACACCATGGAGCAGAACCACCCGGAGACCCTGTTCACCAGCATCCCGCAATCGTTCTGGTGGGCTGTGATCACCATGACCACGGTGGGCTATGGAGACGTCTACCCCAAGACCACTCTAGGTCGATGTAACGCGGCCCTAAGCTTTCTGTGCGGGGTGATCGCCATAGCGCTGCCTATACACCCCATCATCAACAATTTTGTGTTGTTCTACAACAAGCAACAGGTGCTGGAGACCGCTGCCCAGCATGAGATTGAACTGATGGCACTGCGCTCCGGGGAGCAGGAGGCTGCGCCCGGCGCGCAGACACACGCGTGCATCGCAGGTGCCTGGGACAGCGCCATGCACTCCTGTCACAGCGACACCCACATCCCCTTACTGAAAGATCCCAGAAGAGGAGCCGGGATGCAGACCCCCAGCATGGACACAAGCTTTGAAAGCACCGCCGAGGTCACTGACTATTTCATCTCTTAAACACTGAAGACTCATTTGAAAAGATTGCGCTACAAAACAAAATAATCATTAATTGCGGGCTTCGTTCAACTTAAACCCGCACACTTCAAGGTTAATGATATACAACAATGCCTGGGGACATTATTGTAAATAGCTATAATGCTCTCCGAGGACAGTTGACGCTTTTGAAGAATCGCGCCCATGTGTGAGATATTGACTTGAAGAGCTGTGCCTTTGCGCAGTGACTCTCTCTCTAGCTCAGGGCTTCTGTTTGAACAGCCACAGGCTTCTTATACAACAACCCCCCTACTAAATGCTCACACTGCACTGTACGTATAATATATACAGAAAAGAAGAAGAAAGATTGGCAGCTCCTCCAGGAGTAAAGAGAATAAATATATGTCATCATGTGATAGTTTTATGAAGGATGTGCAGGATAACCAAATAAAAAAGGAAAACATAGAGACTTAAAATGCTATAAATTGCAATAAGGTCCCTATAAAGTAACATAGAAAGTACACCAGAGACTAGGGCAGGGATTATAGAAGTAACATGTCATCAAGGCAGTTTATTTATGTTTCTGCTGGTGATCTTCTGTAACTGATACTACTGTATGGCTGTAAAGAAATATATTAGATATAAAAACCCATCTACTGTGCATAAATGGTGAAAGCAGTGAATGTGTCAGTGGGCCTCAGCTCCAGATAGCACCACGTAATTACACCCCGGGAGAGAAGCTTCCTGCTGCAGAACTTGTCCTATATGGGTTTACATGTTGCAGCAGCCATTGGAATAACTTCACGACCAGGTCATGGGTGAGGGGAAGGAATAACAGGCTGAGGGTTAAACAAAAATAATCCCAATGGTTAAAATATTAAACTTCAAAGTTGTTTTTTCAAAGTGCAGGCTATAGCTAACTTAAAAAGTCTGAGTGGAAAACAAAGATTTGTTGATGAAAATATAAATAAAAGTATCAATGATGGCAACAGCTTTTTATTAATTCATCAAAACAGCATCATCTGAGCAGCAGCTCTTCAACATGAAAAGAGTGAAAGTATCAACAAGAGTATTATTAAGATTTTAAATGAATGTCATGTCTCATATGCCAGTGGTTTGATCTTGTTGCGAGCTGTAGGGCTGATTGATGTCAAGATTATGTTTTTGTGCACAATCTTATTTTGTGAAATGTTCATGAAAGACGCTTAACATCTTGCATCTGTTGAAATGGAGCATAAAGGAGAAGAAGCTGAGGATGCAGATAGCAGCAGGTAGTCTGGAAGTGGAATGATGCTGAAGAAGAGGCTTTGGTTGGTTATAGCTGAATATGTTCCCCCTCAACTCTGAAATGTATCTACATATTTATAACGAAAGTCTGCGTTTGAGACTCTTTTTGTTCCCAACCTTTGTTTTTTAAAGATCTGGTATTCTTTTACAGCCCAGATAAAACCTACTGCAGCAGCATCGTGTCCCAAACGGGTTGATTGTAATACGATGGATGTTGTTTGACACTGCTCATTAAAAAAAAAGGTGGATATTGTTATAATCATAATATATTTTTTGGTTTCTGTTTTTTGGTTCATTTGGAAATATGCATTAGTGTGTGCTACCGCTTTGAGTAGTGGACGATGGACATCCACCATTCATCATGACTTGTTTATTACTGTTTGTGATTCACTGCTTAAAGTAAAAGTTGTCAAACCTTAACTGTAACGTTCATGTCACCCTCAGAAAATGCCGATGATATGTTGGTTTGTAGAATATTTAATTAAAAACAACTTCACGGTTTGGCCTGATTGGGACCTCAAAGTACAAATCCAAAAAGTCAACTTTGAAGTACTTTGATTACTACATTACCAGTCATATTTTAAATAATGATCTAACCCTTTGTCATGTAAAGATTGTAGTGGAGCTATAAGCTTATAATGAAGTCAATTTCCCTCTGTGTGCTGGAATCCAAGCTTCCCGGTGACAGCTGACTCAGTGTTTCCCCTCTGATCGTTAGCTCCTAGCCCTCGGCTCAGCTGTCGCCATGTTCAAAGACTTGTGGTACACTAAATATGCTATGAATTTCAAATTGAGCACCTTTAATGAAGAATAATGTTAATATATCTTACTGACGGAGCGTCATCCATCATTGCGAGCACGATGGCAGTTTGTTGATTGGTTGGATGGCTCTTATTCAGTATCGGCTACCTCTTCAGAGATGCTTTCCACTCAGCTTCAGTCTAAGTTATGCAGCCATGAAAAAAAAGACCATGTAGGAGGTCAGAATGGACTTTGCAGGCTGTCCACCCACACGTGGCCCTTACAGGAACGCTATCTCTCGGGGCCAGCAGCCCATTCACACGCAGGAGAAAGACCTGAGTACACGCTGACAGGTGGAGCTGGAACATCAAAGGCGGGCATTGTGCAACGGAACAATGTTCCTCCAGTAAATACAAAATGCAAATACACATGCAACTTCAGGTTAAAATTTAGATTTCCAAGCACACACATGCACACACAAACATCCGCCCTCCTCTTCACCGCCTACCTGCAAGTGCACACACATAATTGCACAGACGCACACTTGTCCGCCCGTGTACCCACGGCCATGTGTGGTCTACTCGGCTGTGACCTGCTGTTATCTGCCGGCTAATCATCAATTTGTACACCCACATGTTGGTCATCTGTGGCAGTCAGTGGGTGTTTAAGAATAGAGGGGTTCCTGAGCATTTACTGAAAGTTGGGCTCATTATCCCATCGCTCAAAAACGTTACAATTATTGTGGGAATTGTGGTTGTTGCTCCTAAATCTTTTTTTCTTTTAGATGCCTTTAGTTTTTGAGTGAAGCTGGATTTATTTTTCAACCCTTCTGAAGATATGGTTGGCAAAGTGTTTGACTCACGCCTTTAAATAAACAGATGTCTGATGGATATGTATGTGCAACTCAGATTTGTCTCGATCCTCGGAACAGACTTAAAGGATCAAAACTTGTCTTGGTGCGTTTGAGGAAAGGTCTCTTTCAAATTGTCCATCTGGGGATTTTTTTACATTAATTGATGCTGAGATTGATAATGGTGTTTCCATTAACATGCTTTTATTACACAACTACACCAAGATGCTGTGACGGTAAAGAGGAATAATCAACAAGACATGTTATGTTTGTGTCAATATCACACTTCAATATTCCATTATGTCTAGTGTTGAATCATGGACCGGCTTGTAGGGTGCTGTAAATAAACACAATATGAGATTTGGCCTGAATCCTCAGACACGCTGTCCAAATCCATACCGCAACTAGCAATATCACTGTTGCTGTAAATATGGATGCCATCAGAGGTATTTTAGGGAATCAAAGTTGTTCCTTAAACTCTTGTCTCCCGTTAACTCCCAGCGACGACTATTTTAGATGACAGCATGACTCATCGAGCCCCTGTTGGTGTCCCTACTCAACCTTTGGGATGGGGATCTTGTTCGCGTCTAATAATAGAGAAATCCCTGTACTGTAACAAGTGGAACAGACAAATGGAAATACAATGCAAACTCAGGCTAATTATGTCGTGTATCTCCTTACACAGAAGTTTGGTGTGAAGTTCTTTACATGTTGCACAACTGTTACAACCTAATACGGACACTAAAAGAGAGTTTTCCATTCAAATTTAAAATCTTATCAAAAGCATCTGTGAGTTTCAGTCAAAACATTAGCTATTACTATCAAGCAAAGTTGTAAATTGACATATCAAACATATTGGAAGGCCAAATGCTGAGACGTCAGACTACAAGTAAGTTAGAAATAATAGAAGAGAAGAGAAAAGAAAGGGAAGGGATGAAAGTGAGATAAAAGTTATTCAAAGCCATCATTTAAAAGATATTGCTCTGAAGAGCAAACTAAAAGCATTTAATATCTCCCCTAAAATGGTACAAATGGGATACGCTAATAGATTTACATCTTTCAGAAGATGTTCAAGCACTTTCATTTGTGTGCATAATGTTATTGCTTACCAGCCCACCCCTCAGGGCTTAATCTCTGGTTCAGAGATATATTCAGCTGCAGGAGAGGGAAAGGCTGAAACAGATTTGAAAGAAGTTAAAAACATAGTTCAGGAGTGGTGAGTTTCCTTCTTTTAAAAAGTAGTGTGGGTGTAGGCTGGAGGGCTTTGGTTCTGAAAGACAGCGGCATTAAATTGCATGACAATAATTACACAGATTAAATATGACTTTCAATAAACGTGCTCTGAATACGCTCAAGACGTCTGAAAGAAAGTATTGAGCTTAACACTCCTTCCACTTCTTTTTATGTTGCAGAGTTCTCTTGCAAAACCATCACGTCTGCACATGGGTTTATTTTGAATAATTCATAGAAGCAGCCAAAGATAATAGAATTTCCTTTGAAAAATCAACCTAAATACCAAAGGATTTAGTGGTACCCTTGACTCATAAAAGAAGAAAAGGAAAATGTCACTGCAAATGCAATATGCGATGATTTGCCCTTAAAAGAGTTCTCAGTCAGACTGACTAATGGAGCAAAGCGTTTGCTCCTGCAGAGGAATAAATGTGGGTTTTCAAACACTGCGTTTCTGTTCTGAGACAGCTGCACAGGGGAATACTTACGTGTGTACTGATACGATGGGTGTGTGTGTGTGTGTGTGTGTGTGTGTGTGTGTGTTTGTGTGTATGTGAATTCACCATTTATTATAAACCGGCAGTGGTTACCATATACTGGGTACTAGCTTCATACATTTCACCTTTCCTTGTATGGAAGTAAAGTAGTATTTGCTCAATTGTGATGTATGTTCCTAAAGTACGGTCTCAGTAGACATAATAACCTTTTAAATCTATAATTTTTCTGTAGCATTCACCTAAAACATTGAAGAAAAAGAAACTTCGACATTTCCTTTCGTCTCAGCGTGGGCTCAGTAACTCAAGAGTTTTTTTTTTACTTTGCTTTTTATGTGAAAAATAACATAGTTGCTCTGAGCCATGCTCATGCAGCCTTAAGGATGAGAAGTGTCCTTAACTCACTGAAACTTCTGCGCTAGCTGCTACGTAACACTGTTCTCTGCCTCCAAGAAAGGCCTGTGAATAAAGACTCAGGGGAGAGTTAGCCCACATCAGATCCTCTGTTGGAATACCCGTCAACCTGTTTACCCAAAGAGAGCAACACACATGTTTATGAACCCAATAGATTATTTTAATCTATTCTCTTGTTATATTGTATTGGTTTTGTTAGTTATTTTTCCAGGAATTTATGATTTAGTGATTAGCATGCACAGTGGCTGTGTTATCTTAATTATAACTTTACAGTAGAATACAGTTGTGGAGGAAATAATCACAGACTATATATTCGCTGCTATCTAGATATATTAGATATATCTAATAGATATATTAAACATCCACATATCACTGCCAAATAGGTAATTTGCTGTTAAAGCATTAAAGTATTAGTTTCACTTGTTTTTAAATGTGATTGTTTGCTTTCTTGTCAAGAATCAGATGAGAAGATAAACTGTACCACTCTGTGTGATAAATATGGAACTACACCCAGCTGACTATTAGCTTAGTTTAGCATATTGAAGGCGGGGCTTATAGCTTATTAACGCACTGTTGTTTGTTCCATATGCATAAATATACAAAATAATAACTTGGCTCGCTGCTGCCAGTCTTCATGCTAACCTCGGCTCGTCCTCCTTTATTCCATGTACTATGATATAAAGACATAAGAGCTTTATTGAACCTATGATTTAAATCACACAGTTCAAATATTACTGAGAAAAACAAACACATGATAGATTCAGCTGCTTCTGAAGGTCAGCACGATATCCCTCAGGCTTTGTTTGAGATAACGTCACTGGAGGATCATCATGTGAAAGCCCTTCTTCACATTTCACTGTAAGTAAATGTAGTGCACTGACTTGGCCGTCCCCCAGTGTAAACTGAACCCTCATTTGGCAAACATGAATATGTAAATTAAACGTCAGAATCCTGATGTATTTATTCAAGTTCTTATCCTGTAATGAATTATGTTGTGTTGTTTGAATTGTCTGGCGGTGTGTATTGTTTTGCGCTGCTTCACACATAACTGTCGTGCTTTGATGCGTTCTTGGCCGTCTGAAATAACACCCGTCGTATCTCTGCCAAGCACAGTCTGCAGATGAACTTGGGCTTTGAAAGCTGTGTCCGCTAACGGCTTCAAATAACTTCAAATAACCGAACCTTGTTAAAGCCGCCTCAGTTTATTAAAAAATCTATCCATCTGCTGCATGGCTTTTTCATCAAATGAAATAAGAAATATAAATAACAACACGTGAATAAATGTCTCTATTGTGTAGCGCTGCCTGCATATAAAGAGATCCAACTGGGCTCGGTGCAAGTTGTTGTTTCTTTCTTCCCAGTCACCTACTTCATGCCTTTTTCGCTGTTGCTCCTACTCGACCTAAAACATGTTTTTCAAAGGGCACATTTCACTGCATCAGACATGTTGTGGTGGCCCTGTGTCACTCCTGCTGAGAAACGTATGGGCATCTAATTACGGGGATTGGCCTTGAGAGACCAAAGCCGAACTGATTGATCTGGCCTGCTTGCCGATACACTTACCACTGCAGATTATCTCATCCAGCGACGATGAGTATCTCATCCACAGACGGTGATGTTTTATGGAGTGGAACGTCCTTGTCCCGCAGTGGCTCGCTATAATTATTACATTTAATTCAGGTCTGCAGGTCATAAAAACAATATTTAGAGAGCGTCTCATCAGACTCACATGGCAAGGCAAAGCAAGGCAAGTTTATTTATATAGCATAATTAGAAAAACAAGGCAATTCAAAGTGCTTCAGGTTAAACCATTACAAGCATTACAAAAAGGCAAAAGAAAACAGGATCAAAAAGACAATAAGCAAGAAATCAAATACAAATTGCAATGCAGTTAAATAAATAAAATGCTGCAGTGAGACGCAGAAATCGATTGATCTTCTTGAATCTTGTTTAATTAAAGGCAACAGCAAACAGGAGGAGTTGAGGGTCTCAGTAGAGCTGCAGCTTTCAGAGACCTTGTTCCAGATCTGTGGAGCAGAACAACGGACTCACTTTTAAAGTTAGTACTTCGAGAGCTTTCTGGGCTGTTAGACATATGTCTGTGTTCATATTCATTGGAATCAGACTAGCTAGCTACAGTATATCTGGCATAAAAAACTGTGTATAGTCTTTATGATAAGTCATGCATTTGGCTTCAGCTCCCTGATTAACACACAGACATTCCTCAATAATTGATTACTACAACATATACATTTAAAGAAGCTTGTTAAATACACAAATCAATAACTTACTCAATCTATACCTTCATCTCAGTCCATCCATCTCGCTCTATCTTCATCAGAGACATACTCAGTCGCCATGACCTTGTGTTTACATGATGTAAACAAGTTCCGATGGCTCCAGGCAGCTCTGTGTAGCTCCACCCCAACAACAGAAGAAAGGTCTGTTAGATAATCCATATGAGCTCAGTGTGAAAGGGATGTCAGTGAGCCAACGAAAAAAGATATGCAAAGGATATGACAAGTCGTTGAGGAGATGCAAACATCAAACAGTGATCAGATGTCTTGTGCTTGGAGGTAATTACACTCCCAGAGACCTGTGTGGGTCTCCAAGGGGGATTACATGTGGATGGCAGTGTGGAGATCAATCTTCCATCCCTGGGAAGACAAATTACAGAGTAAGATAGAAATGAAACAGTGTCGATCGAAGTATTCAATTCAATTCAATTCAGTTTATTTGTACAGCCCAATTTCACAAATTACTAATTTGTCTCGGAGTGCTTTACAATCTGTACACATAGACATCCCTGTCCCAAAACCTCACATCGGATCAGGAAAAACTCCCAAATAACCCTTCAGGGGGAAAAAGGGAAGAAACCTTGAGGAGAGCAACAGACGAGGATCCCTCTCCAGGATGGACAGAACAATAGATGTTATGTGTACAGAAGGACATCCACTAAAAAGATTTTCATCTCACAGCAATCTCAGATCAAAGCTGCCTGAAGAGTACAATGTGCAACTGTGCAGTTGAATATTTACATAGTAATTAGAGAGCGTGGAGGTGTACAGTCAGATGAGAATGGCAACAATGGGGGTGCAGCGGCAATCAGCATGTCAAATCCACAGTTCCTGTCTGTAAGTGTATTTTCAACAACAATAATTACACAAAAAAGTTAAATTCATGCGATAAAATACCTTCTTGTTCAAATCAACACACTTTTGGGGTTTTGCTTATTTCGCTTAAGTTGGTATGACCAGTGGTTCACAGCTAATGTTAGGGAACTAGCATATGCTGTATCACAAAGATCATTGAGTCATTCACTGACTTTATTAAACTTATATTACTAAATGTTGATCTGCACATTTCACTTTACTAAAACAAGCCATTTATTAGCATTTAAATATACTAAAACTATAAAGTGGCAGAGAGTGGAAATACTCATGGAAAATTGTACTTAAGTATTTGCATAAAAATACTATTACTTCCACCACCACTGCAGATAAATGTTTATATCAACATGACTGGACACTAGTAAGTCTGAATTTTTTATTTTTTTTATTTGTTAAATAGAAGCTTGAGATGTGTGCATCCTTCCAATGTGCCATGCCTCTCATCAACAGTCATCATTTTTCTAATTCATCCTAAGCCCAAAAACAGGATAAAAAAATAGAGCAATATCCATTAACTGACTTTGTCCCTCTTAACAATGTCGTCTTGAAGATTCTTGGTTGCTACATAACATTTTCTCTCACCTCTGCCTGTAATTTCATCTCATATTGATGGATGAACAGCTGCTTAATTTCTGCTACGGTTATAGTGTTATTGCTGTCTGTATTTGTTGGGATATCGTAGGATTCTCCATCAAAACCTTTTCTCGCGCTATCAATCAGGCTGTTTTGTGGCAGGGTGCTAAACTTGGGGACCGTATAATGTTTACTACCCATTTCCCTTGAGAGCGGGGCCATTTACAACAATCTACTACAGTCTGCAAAGGGGCCTCAATTCCCTTTGCAAATAATGAGATAATGCACAAGGGCAACAGCACATTTCTTTCCCAATATTTATGTTGTCGGGTAGAGTGATGATTTGTGAGCAGAACAGGATTTTAAAAATGCATGCACGTAGAATTATGACATAAAAATGCAGGCTAATGCACACGATGGTGTATTATGCATGCTGGTCCTGAACATGCACAGGTTTGAGACATAAACACAAAACTGTCTTCTCCGAGTAAAACCACGGCTTGATGACGCGCTCAGTGAGGGTGTTTTACTGTTGTTAAGTGCTTTCATGGTGATGGCCTTACGCCACTTAAGGCAGCCGCAGTGTGACTTAAGATTTACTTTCATTGTCATTAATTGTTCTTCTGCCCACAAGCTTGGCTTTGACTGTCCGTGACACATATTCAAGAGTGAGGCAGCTGTGCATGAGTAGTAGATTGATTAGTTTTGTGTTTGTCGTGGAGGACATTTTCAGATCCTTAAGCCAGCGGAGCAACAATACAAACACAATTACAAGAATAACATTTAAAGGTGAAGTTTGGCATTTTAGGAAATATGCTTATTTGCTTTCCGGTGGAGAGTTTGATAAGAAAATTGATACCCCTCTCACATCTGTTTATTGAATATTGTAGGCTATAGGGCGAGAGCCAGCACCCGGTGGGCTTAGCTTAGCATAATGATTGGACGCAGAGATAAACAGCTAGCCCGGTTCTGTCCACATACAACATCCAGTTTTACTTGCTCATTTAATGCGTCCAAAAAACAAATTGTACAAACATATATTTGCTGTTTCTGAAGAGTAATGTGCTATTCCTTAACTGGTAGAAACTCCAGGGTTTTACAGCAACAAATAAATACAAAAGCTGGCAAATTGTATTTTACACTTGGTGTCTTCAACTTCAAGGCTCTCGTTAGATTGAACATGGGTCACACGGCGGAGCTCCAGTCTGTGTCCTGTCCTCATTTCAACAGCCCAAGGGTTCGTTTCCCATCTCTGCCAATCACGGTACGATGACGCCCTTTCATGAGGGCTGAAGAGAGGTGGGGGATTACACACCCAGGGTTGTGGTAGGCAAAGTGGTTCCTTTCAGTGTAATGAATCAAGGCAATTTAAAGATTCACACAAAACATCTGATACTACTTCCTGGTGCGACTCACTCAGGGCTCATGGTCACCGTTCAGCGCCAGTGAACATCATCGTTCCCTCGAGGTGCTGGACCTGACCGACTGTAAAGTTTGAGCGTTAATTAAGTCTCTAACCAGTGAACCGGGAGTTGTTATTTGTGAGCAAAGTATTCAGTTGGATAAGGATAATTCACTCAGGTGGGTCCCTAGTCCCTACACGTTCCTTCACCCGGCCCAGGCCACGCTATTATGACTATTAGTCTCTTGTCCACGCTATTATGACGGGTCTTCATGCACTCTTTTACACTGCACGCTATTATCAGGCCATTATGAAAAGCCCCAGTGCACACTTTTATGAAGGGTCCAAGTGCACACTGTTAGGATGGGCCGTAGTACACCTAGTGCACACTATAATGAAGTGGACAGTGCACGCTATTACGTCAGGCCCCAGTACACCCAGTGCATGATTATATGAAGGGTCCAATAGTGCACAATATTATGACTGTATTAGTGCATTCCGAATGTAAAAAAGACAGGGAACACAATTAACAGAATTAAATGAAAACGCAAAGCAAAGACTAGCCTGAGTTTTAATATTTTAAATACATATTCAGAGAAATCCCATTAGTTGATTATTGTAAAAATGTCAACTAATTAGCATACCAGTGTGTGCAAATTAGTAGCACTTAAGACAACGTCTCCATTACTTTAACACCAATTCAGAAAGGCCTGTCGTTTTAAGGCTGTGCCTGTCAGTCATCATCAGCCAACCTTATGGTGGAGAGCATTCCTCCACATGTAGGGAGAGTAGCCTCATCCTCATTTACACACCGACACTCATTGGAGCCTCGACCTCAACCGTTAGCCTGGAGGAGACAATTCAGAGAGTAGAATGAAAGACGCATACCACACTCTGAAAATGTCCCTCTTCCTTTTATGGAGCATTTACAAACAGATTAATTTTCACAAATAACATCCCCTAAATGAGGCAATGTTTTATATTTCATAGGCGTAATATATTCTCTTTAGGTCGGCACTCACTGGGATCAAGGCTTGAGGACATGCAGTGTGTGTGGGCACACAGCATATAAACACACTTACACTATGAGAGAGAGACCTAAGGAAGCGGAGATATTTAAACACACCCAGAAGAGGTCAGCTGGAAGACTCAGCCATTGCACTGCCCACTCACTCCTACATGCTCAACATCATTAAGAACAAACGGGCGCGACTGAAACAATGCTGCAATCTGCGATGCAACCAACACCCGAGCGAGCCAGATCTGTTGGAGCTCCAATTCACCGCAGGAATACCAGAAACCCTCGAGGAAGGAGCCTTTGACTTCTCGTGATTCGCTGACATCGCTCTAAATCACAGCTTTTGGACCATGCTCTAAAGAGAGTATGATACAACATTTGAAAAAATTGTTTCTCCATATTTAAATTATTCCAATAAATTTAGAGATGAGGTGCCTCGCAGATCAAGATCAACACTAACAGAATATATTAGCATCCAATCACATTTCTTGATTCAACAGATGATTTGGCTGGAATCTGTCGGGTGAATTATTTCTTAAATAAGCCATATTTACTGTTCAGCTCATTGCTTTTAAGAAGTATTGTCTTACGCCACCCGGAGGGCTGAAAAATATCCAAACAATGGTGGATTAAAAAGACATAAGAAAGTAGTGCACGATAACAGAATGAATCATAACCTTTTATTCCAGCAATTCATTTATCATTTGACATTCAGTGGAATGTAGAGAGCAGAGTTTTAAACCTGTACAACCTCCACATCACTGGGTTTGAGTCGTGTGAAGTCCGAGCTCACCGCTGGTTAAAGAGACCACTCGTCTGTGTTCAAGAGCTTCAGGCCGTGCACATGTCACCTCCTCCGAGAAGATGACATTTTGAGGATGGACAGCCAGCCACTTCCACAGATACTCCATCTTCTCATCGCACACCCAGGGGTTTCCTCCTAAAATGATCCGGAAAGAGGACGTAGTGTCGTCCAGCAGCCCCGAGGGGCAGCGCTGCAGCTGATTCTGATTGAGCAGCAGAAGTTGGAGATGTTGAAGACCCTGGAGGAGAGTCCCTGGCAGCTCTTGGAGCTGATTATCTTGTAAAAACAGTTGCGATAGTTTCAGGTTGTGGCTGAAGATTGTGGGTGTCAAGGAGCTTAAGTTGTTACCGGCGAGGTTCAGCGACTCCAGGCGGCGCAGGTTCCTCAGGGCGGTGGGTTCTAGGTGTCGCAGATTGTTATCACTAACGTCTAGATCCTCCAGACCGGGCAGCTTCTGAAGAAGAGCGGCGGGTACCGCAGTTAAACGGTTACCGGACAAATCCAACCAGGTGATGCCGCTGTCGCCAGAAAACCACTCGGCATCGGCTGTTTGGATCCGGTTGTTCTTCAGCACGAGACTACGGAGGGAGTCATGGTGGAAGACGTTGGAAGGGAGATGAACCAGATGATTTCCTGTGAGATCCAACGTGTTCAGGCGAGGAACGTTCTTCAGTAGATCTGAAGGAAGGCTGTTTAGGTTGGTGTGATACAGCTGGAGGTAGTTCAAAAGGGGCGCGGCACTCAAGTGGCTCGCTGTCACGCCGCGGAGGTTGGTGGATCGGATGGACAGGCGAGTTGTGTTGGAGGGCAAACCGTCGACAGGGAAATGTGCGAGGGCGCTTTGGCTGCACACCACCTCTGAACTGGAAGGTGTAAAGGAACAGGAGCACAGATGTGGGCAAGAGTGGGCACATCCAGCTAGGGTTAGGGTCAGGAGCATCCACACGGCCATCTTTAACGCGCTGCGTGAAGGAAACGTACACAGTGTGAGCGACATGACCAGAACATGTAGTAATCTGTATTAATCTAGAAATATCAGGTTGTATTAAATGTTAAATTATATTAACGTTTCTGAAGATATAATATGAAATGCTGAACCCTACCTGGAGAGGACAGCAGCATTACTTCTGTGTTTCATACTGCGGCTCGGTTTCATGGACTGTCCAGTGTCTTCGTTCCCAGCAGTGAGTCAGGACAACATGTGGAAATAAGCAAACATTAACCAAGCAAACAAACCGGCTCATCAACCGTGGTTACGTTTTTCTGGACTTTCCAAATATAAAAAGACACACAGATCAATATTTGCTGTTTTTATTTCTGCAAAAAACGGTTTTATGCAACGTTAAAATGCTGTTTAAATCTTTAATGTGCAAAATATCCTCCAAAATGAATCAAGTCTTGGATTAAACCATTTTCATTCTTGGTGTTTAGATTTATCTTTCTTTAAACATTTGAACATACAATCTGATAAAGGAAAAGTTTGACATTTTGGAAAATAGGCTTATTTGCATTGCTGCTGAGAGTTAGATAATTATAGATATTGATAATACTCTCATGTCCGTCAATCTGAGATGAAGCTAAGGAGGGGTGGGTGGCCTGTTTAAGTTAAATATAACTAGGGCATAGTGTACCTTATTAATAGGATGGAGACAGGTGGTGATAGATGAGTATGAATATGGCGTTTAGTCGGATTGCATAAATAGTTATGATATACATGTGTTGTTACGTACACTCACCTCGGGATGGTGGTCTGGGTTCATTGGTAGCAGATGGTGTGTATATATAAGCTCGCTTTTGTTTGGAGAATCAGGATGGAAGAACTAAATAAACTCGAGAGTCTTCCGGAATGCTGATTCGATTGCTTCATTTGCCTCTACAGCTGCTCTGACAGACACATTATATATACAATTAAATCTGTCCTTCTGTACACATTACATCTATTGCACCTGTCCATCCTGGAGAGGGATCCTCCTCTGTTGCCCTCCTGAAGGTTTCTTCCCTTTCCCCCCTTGAAGGGTTATTTGGGAGTTTTTCCTGATCTGATGTGAGGTTTTGAGACAGGGATGTCTATGTGTACAGACTGTAAAGCACTCCGAGACAAATGTGTGAAATTGGGCTATACAAATAAACTGAATTGAATCAAATTGAATTAAAGTAAAGATGGAGAAGACAGCCATTCTTGTATAATCTCTTTACTCATATCATATATAATCATATGTTCGCATTACATTAACAAAAGAGAATGTTTCAGTGATTGAAAAATATGACACTAAGTCAGATTTTAAGCAGGCTGGAGAACATTAAGACTGCAGGTTGAGCTCCGTCTCTGTCAGCGACATCACGGAGCGCCCCGCCAGAGGCAGCGGTGTGGCACATGTTATGGTCTCTGGCAGGAACACCTTCTCCTTGTTCTTCTGAAGCCACCTCCAGAGGTACTCCACCTTCCCATCACACAGCCAGGGGTTGGAAGTCAGATCCAGCCCCTCCTCCTCCAGGGCGCTAAGAGGGTCCAGCAAGCCTGCGGGGATGTGGCTCAGCTGGTTTTCCTCCAGACTCAAGTGTTTGAGCTGAGTGAGCTCCTGAAAGAGGTTCCGGGGGAGTTGGCTGAGGTTATTCTGAGAGAGGAACAGATAGGTGAGGTTACGGCTGCTCTGAAGCACAGATGCATCCAGGGTGGCTAGCTTGTTGTTGCGCAGGTTTAACCTCTCGAGTTTTTTCAGCGGGTCGAAAGAATTGGCGAAGATCTCCTCCAGACGATTATTGGCCAGATCCAGATTCTCCAGGTGGGGCAGCTTCTGAAACAAAGCCTTTGGGATCCTCCTTAAACTGTTGCCGGATAAGTCCAACCAGGTGATGCTGCTGTTATCAGGCAGCCACTCGGCGGCGGCTTTTTCCATCACATTATTCTTCAGCACCAAGTGGCGAAGCGGGGCGTGGTTGAAGACATCTGCAGGTAGGTCAGACAGCCGGTTCCCTGTGAGATCCAAAGTCTCGAGATGAGGAAGGCCCCTGAGGAGATGAGCAGAAAGGCTCTGCAGGTGGTTGCTGTACAGGTGGAGCTCCTTCAGCAGGGGCGTGGCGCTCAGCTGCTGCTCGGAGAGGGAGGTGATGTTCGTGAACTGGATGGTCAGCAAGGTGGTGCTCGGAAAAAGACCCTCGGAGGGGTACTCGGTCAGAGGGACCTCGTTGCAGACCACCTCGGCACTTTCGCGGTAGCATTTGCAAAGTGGCGGGCAGGACAGAGCGCCATGGCAAAGATATGCCAACGAGAGAAAAGCAAGGGCACACCAGGACTTCATGACTAGAAGAAGGAGAGATCGAGTTAAAGCAACACTATGTAACAATTGTGCCTTAAAATAACAGCTTTAAAAAAATGGTGCATCTACAATGACTTTTAATATGGCGATTTGCGTCTCCGCCACTGCCATTGGGGGTCTGTGGGCAAAAAACTTGACTATGTAAGATTTTGTAGCCGTCCGGTTGCGGATGTACTTCGACCTGCTGTCTGGCAGTGATTACCAACGTCACATAGTGCCAGTCCACGCTCGCAGGTGACTTTTTATTTGCTCCGCTACGCGACGCGTAGAGACAGAGTGACATGCTGCTGTGGAGACGATCAATAACAGACGTTTAGTTTAATAAAAAACAAAGACGTCTTTAAGAAAGGGACCTGACATTACTTCTGCTGTAATCTGGCGCGATAGATAAAGTTACAGGGGGGCGGGCGGAGATTTGTTTTTTTTCAACTCAAACTCAAACTTAATTCAAATTCAAAAGAGCCAACTCGAGAGCCATATATGGCTTGAGAGCCAGAGGTTCACAACACCTGATCTATCGTAACTGGGTATTTACGACACTGTAGTAAACGTTAAATACCTGAAGGGAGCGCTACAAGGGAAAAACTACATAGTGGGGCTTTAAAGATGAGGAAAATATAGAAATGACTTAAAAGGTCCCACTTATTATTTTTAACCGCTGCAAAACATCACACAGCAACTCCAGTTTGAACATATTATCATCGGTAGGAACACATGCATAATGCATGTTCGTGCACATGAAGGTCAAGTTATAAAATCAAACTTACTGTTTCCTAGACGAGGAGCAGCCAGACTGATCCTCATGTTGGCTTCATCAGTGGTCATTACCGAGTCATTTGGGGAGCAGAGTGATCTAATCATTACTTATTGAGTAAACAGTCGTGCGTCAAGGACAGCCCGTTGCAACAGACTGGGCCTCTGAGCGGCGGGGGAAGGACAACACTTTGAAACGTCCAAATGATATACGTTGAGTTTTATGTAATACAGGTTCATTGTTCTAATGGAAACAGCTGATTCTGAAATATGATGTTATGGTCTTAATCATGTGAGTTTATGACATTTTATGTCACTGATTGACAAACTAAGTTAGATGTTTACATTATTTTGCACTTTGGATTTTTGAGATAAGGGCCAGGAGGAGGAGCACTATAAGAAAGAGGTCAAATGCATTATAATCTATTTAAAATGAGATGGATTCTATTATTTTTCTTCTGAAAATGTCATTAAGCTTCAGAACAGCTCAGCACAAAATGTTAGAAATTATATAGTATATATAGTATATAGTATATATATATATATAGTTTTACGTAATAAAGCAGGAAGCACTGGACACAAGTAACTGCCAGTAAAATGTGTCTACTTCTCTCGAAGTTTCAATAATAATGTTAAAATACTCCATTTCAAAATAGATATAGATCTGCATCCATACTGTACTACGTACAGTATTCCAGGTAGTATTGAAAGTAAAACCAATTCTTATTTAAGAAGCCATTTACCAAGTTTGAACTAACCATAATATCAGGTGTAAACATTTCACAAAAACATATTCTGATCATGTTTGGATGTAAAGCCGAGGATCGAGTGGCTGATCTTCTGATTGAAGGATGACTAGTCCTCCCACTGAGACACAGAAAAGTAACACGTGTGTAATTAGTGTGTAATTACACAAACAAACATACAATCATGCAAAATGTTACGGCACTTTTCTAAATAAGTCTTTCATGACCTTGAACCAGATAACACTTTGAACATGTTATCTGAGGCTTTAGTCTTTATTTTATTTGCCAATGCTGAAAATACATTGCAATAACCAATATGAGGATGAAATAAAATAAATAACCCACTTAGCAACATGTAACCCAGCCTCACACAGGAAGAAGACACCACAATCACAGTGATGACACAGGGACGTTTAAACGTGTTAGTTATGTGTTATAGTCAGAGCACGCGGTGCAGTGGTGGTAAGCAGTGTGGGAGGAAATTCAGTTCCTGTAAAAAAATGGACTGCAATATTCTATTAAAAGTAGAAGTCATGTATTGAAAATATGTCTGAAGTCAGATGTATGTATCCATCAGGTAAAAGTACAGATGATGCAGAAAATGTCTGCGAGTGTGATTCTACTATAGAGCTTATTACATTATTATTGATATATTAATAAGGAAGTCGTGACAAAACTAGTACAACTAGTTGTATCTGAATTGTGGTGGTAGAAGTGTAAAGTTGCATCAATTGAAAATACTTAAGTAACGTAGAAGTACCTCAAATGTATCTACGACACACTGAGCTGTGAAAGACGCACATCCTTTTAAGAAATATAGATCAAACGGAAAAGAAGACAAATTAATGTTGAATCGCGATGAGATGGAAGGCGGCGTGCCACCTGAGGTCGGTACAGCAGTTTTCTTGGTTATTTAACCAGAACAGTCACACAGCTGATCGACAGATTGGAGACGACCTGCGGTATGAAATACAATTTTAGCAGATGGGCAACATGATGAACCACTACATTATGTATGATGAGTGCCCGTTAGCTTTAGGCTGTTCTGAAAGATTTATTTCAGGCGAGCCCACTCACTCCACATGCACTCTGGAGATAGAGAGAGACTTATTCTGGTAAGAGTTCAAATAGTCACGGTAGTCAGATGTAACACCTCTGAAGCAGCACTACAATATTCCTGAAACACGTTTGTGTTCATTATGTCGATGATGTGACGTCACTTCAGTGTTATTATAATGTGGACACGACTCTTTAATGAGTATATTTTAAGACCGTTAACATCTCACTGATCACTAATAATTCAGGAAGACTTCAATAGATTAAACAGATGTTATAAAACATGTTTCTTGGTTAACTTAATTCTTCCTGACATCTGTATAGATTTCATTCAAACTTTTCCGCTTAATGCATTGTCTGTTTTAAAGGGAGTGCAAGTCAGATAGAAAGGTTACAAATAACTCAGAGGCACACTGTATATCATTGTCAAGCTTTTTTTATATATTGATACGTCAACATTTTTAATTCATATAAACAATGAATGAAACATGAATTGAAACAATTTTCTGGGTCAGAGAATTTATTTTAAGTTCTCATAAATGGCGAAAAGAAAGCACATTGTTTATGTTCAATTCACATTATTCTTATGTGGTAATAAATCCACTTTGTGTAATGAAAACTGTATTCATTTAAAAGACAAGCATATACTGTTAAAATGTGCTGCTGATCTATAACCATAAAATAGAACAATCATATACCATAAGCTACACTTTCTGTTACAATACACAGACTTCTTGATCCTATATACAAATGTTCACACACACACACGCACTCACACATATACACACACGCACACACACGCACCAAACACCTCAAACAAATCCATGTGAGTCACCGCCTCTGACAGAATAAAAAGTCCATGTTTTTCTCATGATGGTTATAAAATAAGGCAGTTTTAAATCACAGTGTTTTTTTCTTTTCATACAAAATCTCACTCTAATATGAATGCTCATTGTCTTCTTCTTAAAATGACAGTCGGCCCCAGTTCTCATGACAACTGCCGGTTTCTATGAATGTTTCTGTCCGTGATTAGCGTTGTTTGTTTTTCCGTCTACTTCCCTGAAGAAATGACACATGTAGTAGGCACTGCTTCCAGAGCGCACGCAGAACTCCACAAGGATGGAAAGACACGTCTTTGATCAGCCAGGGTTAACTGTGAATAGAGAGAGGGAGAGAGAAAATTATGTGAGAACCTGGGATGCTACCAACAGAATTGCTGGACTTCAAAGGCACGCCCACACAAAATCCACACGTATAAAACGAGGAAGATATCCTCTAAACACACAATGCAGCAAAATGCTAAAAAACAGACTGTAGACATTTGCAAGAGGTGAAGTATTAAAGCAAATTAAACGTTTGTTTGTATTTAATTTTTTTACGAGACAAGATTGATAGCACACATGTCTGTACTAAGCAGATGGTTAGCTTAGCATAACTAGTGTAAAGGGGGGGGGGTCTGGGGGGGAGCAGGTTTATGCTAAGTTAACTGACTGCAGATTCAAATGAGATTAGACATGAGACATGAGATTTGTGTAGTCACGCCACTCTCTGCGGGAAATCTAATATGTGCATTTCCCAGTCTGACAAACTAATGCTTTAATATTGTGCTTTTTGCAAACCAAGATCACCCTCATATCATATTTTCTTTCTATTCAATTAGCATGTGCAGTAAGCACACCTCACAAACAATGTCGTTCAAACACTGAATTGACATTCAACTGTCACAAAACACAAATCACACAAAAACACATGCCTCCTCCTAACTGCAAACACACATGTCGGGGTCCAGTTACCCTCCGTACCGCCCCTCTCACTTCCTTCAGAAGAACAAATCATCATCAATATCGTCATCATCCAACGACCAACTCCAGTCGTTGAGGCCAAACTCAAGAAATCTGAAACATTATCAAGTAGGAGGTTCATCTCGGGGTCAAAGGCTTTTCGTGCTTCATAACTGTTGGGGCAATACAGGCCACGTCCAGCAGGGGGCAGTGTCGAGCAGCGGGGCGTTAACGCAGCGACTGAATGCTGCTCGTTAGGACGATGCTGGTGTTAATGGACACGGCAGTGATGGATGGAGGAGAGGCGCAACGAGTTCTGCTACTTACAGTCTCCCAGCATGAGAGACATTAGAATGGTGGGTCAGAGGTCAAAGGTCAGTGGAGGACGATACGGAGCATGGGGCCAGTGCTAAGGGATGAGAGCCAGTTAGAGTGACAGAGAGCAAACCCAAGTGAACGTCTTAGTCAGTGGCAGAAAACAAGACTGTTACAGTTCGTGACTCTCGTCATGGTTTCCTACTCCATGAGGTGCTGCTGACCCTCAGAGGAGCCATGTGGAGCATGAATGCTGCATTCAGGGTCAGTCAGGGTCATGCAGCATTCATGCTGCATACAGCGTTATGCAAATGGTCAAGAACCCTGTTTAATTCAGCTATAGAGACTCTACTCTACTGAGAGGCATCAGCAGAAACAACAAAGCAGTGAGTAATAGTACGGCTAGTTGTTTCGGTTTTGAGTCAGTTTAAAAAAATGAATTAAAATTAAAATTGATTTCTGTAAAATTTGCTAATATTTTGAGTTTTTACATTTTATTTTCTATCTACACATAAAGTTACGTTTGCTACTGCATAACGACAACAATGAATATGTTTTCTAGTGACAAGATGAAGTGATAGAGAATTAAGAGAAGACACAAATGAGCTGTTGATTAGCACCAAAAATATTTTGACCCAAAAATCTGAAATGTCCATTTTTGTTTGCGAGTGTCCCCTCCCCCCCTCCCCTTTGTTTTTAAATGAAGAAATATATTTCTGGATAGTTTCAATATTTTAAATAAAAAGCGTTACTGTACAAAAAAACGAAGCCAGCCGAGCTTTAATGTGCTTGACGAACATGATTGTTTCTATGCGGTCAGATCTTCCCGGTGCTCACCTTGTTTTCCCTGACGGTTGTGGCTGCCTGGTAGCCTGGATCTTGATGGCGCCGCGGTGGGAGGACATGTGAGGCGACCCCCTGGGCGAAGCTCGCGGGGAGCCTCGAGGAGAGGAACGTGCTGTCGCTTCCGGAAGGTTGTTGAGCGCCGCGGAGGGAGGACTCAACGTGGGGTGTTTCCTGGGGATGCGTTTGAGCAGGTGGCTGACCCAGCGCCGCTGCTCCTCCTGAGAGTTGGTCAGCAGCAGCATCTCTTTGGCGGTGGACATGTCGTAGTTCACTGTCCGAGGAAGGGATTCAAACAGATTACAAAACATTACTTACACTGTTATAACACCTAATTCGTCACACAGTGGTGTGGTTGATGGTCCGAGGTTCTACGCCGACTCTCGACCCGGCGTACTGACCCTTGCACGGCACGATGACCTCCTCCTTCCGGTCCAGGTGATCTTTGTGGCACTTGGTGTGGCAGCGGCGGCACTCGAGGGCCGGCGGGGGCCTGAACACGTGCCACAGGGGCCGAGTGCAGGCCTCGCAGCTGGAGGGGAAGTGGTACAGGGTCACGATGAACTCGTGGCCCTTGTGGCTGATGAAGGAGGGACGGTCGCTGTACAGCACGGGATCCACCACCGGCTCCTGCTCACGCTTAACCTCGCCTTCGTTGGCATACAGGATCTGGGGACAGGAAAAGGAAAAGGAAGTGAACTTATTGAGGCGGACAGTCGAATTGAGAACGTGATTCATACCGACAGGCTGGAGGAGGGAAACGAAAGAGGCGTGGACAGGAAGCGTCCGAGCTCATTACCTGGAATATCCTCGGAATCTCTTTGGCATCCGCACGGTACACATCGGTGTGAGTGACAGGTCGGACGTGGAACAGCTTACTGTGGGAGAGAGAGGGAATAGTTAAGAGCAGATCCAGCATAACAAGGGTAATTAATAAGTGCACAACATAGAGTTTTAACTGCTTTTTAACCATCCGTCTTTTCTTGGTATTCTGTATATTTAAATAATAATGTCATCGCTGACACGTGTGCATGAGTGAGAGAGTGTGCACCTCCGTGTGTCCACGGCTACTTTCACATGGGGCTGCAGTAAACTACAGCAAACTTGCGGTGACAAACACTTTTTTATATATTTGATGTAATTGTCTGCCCACAATCACTTAACTTTTCATATTGCACCAAAATCAAATTTCCATTGTTCACAGCATTACCAATAATTGTTGTGCTTTACGTGTTCAACCCGTGTGTTAAACCACTCACTCGATGTCCAGGGTCATGAAAGGGTTGGCCTGCTCTCGGTCCAGCTCGCTGTTATAGAACAGGATCTTCCTGCTGCTCACAACCACGTACTTTATAGGAAAGAGAACACAGGCCAGCCGGTTAGAGGGGGACATTGGGCCGATTACAGGTACAACAGATCTGTAGATATGAGAGAAGAGTGCGTTACTTTTTTGTCCCAGCCGAACCGCCTTGTGTTCTTGCTCGGAAGTGAAATCCAGCCCTCGAGCCTCGAGTCTAGTTTACGGAGAAGAACACGGAGAAGATGTTAACAACACAGAGGAGCGCTGCCTTTAATACTCTGATCCACTTAAAAGAACACCTTGACATTATGAAATGGCGGCACTAACAGACCCTCATCACTCGGAGAGGAAATGATTCACCGCGATGACCAAAGGGCAAGCGGCGTAAAGCGTTGCTACTTGATTTCTACGACAGGCTATTCAGTGGGAGCTTTATGAATCATAAGGACGATCCAGCACAAGACATCGCAGGTGTCTCTCTCCGTGGGGAGGATTACATTCAAACGGACAGCGCCTTCGTTTTATGCGGGGAAAAAAATCTACACACCAAAAACAAAATCCCCACATCTTGTGCAGCGGGATAAATGTAACTAAAGCCGGCCACAGCATCATTCACATGTCCAGTGAGAGTTAAAAAGGATGAATGCACAGCAGAGGAAGGGTCAACAGAGTCGAGGGGGTAGCAGAAACCATGCGGGGGTGAACCAGGATTTGGGCTATTTCAAGTCAAGAAACAAATCAAATCTCACGACTCTGGAAATATTTGGATAGGTTAATGTTATAAACATCTGTTAGATCAATAGCACTTTTCATTTGCATCCCCATCACAGGTTGGAACCGCCATGCAGGGTCACCTGCAGATTCAGCCTCAGGGGGCTGAGTGAGTGCCAGGGGGCGGTGGCCCCGCTCCACCTGCCCGTCACATTCCTCCTCATCCTCCTCATCCTCGGAGTCGAAGAGAGTGTGAGCGGAGGAGAGTCGGGGCCGGGTGTCGATGCAGACGGATTTGTGTGTGCGCTGATAGCTGAAGGACATTGATTCGGAGGTGTGAGATTGAGTAATGCGTACTGCGCCCGGACCATGATGAGGACATTTGAAGTGAAAATGAGGAGAGGGGAGGGTGGGGGGGGAGAAAAAGAAGAAGCATAAAGAGGAAGAGGTCAAATAACAATTGGCCTGGAAGAGACTCAAAGTGAGGAAAAACACATGACACAAACTCAGGAAGAGAGACTGCAGGAAGAGGAGCGCAGGAAGTTCATGCACAAGTGTTCTCGCTCGCCGGCGTGTTCTCGCTCGCCGGCGTGTTCCCGCTGCGGCCAAATTAAAGTACGGTGCGTCTACCTGGGTACCCCTCCCCCATGTCCATGTCGTTGCCACTGCTGATGCTCGTGGAGTCCAGCGAGTGGACGCTGAGGGAAGTGATCTGGCACCGGAGCTGCTCGATGTCGCTGTCTTTGCTGGCCAGCGTCATCTGAAGATCCAGACGCACCTGGTTCTCCTCCGCAATCAGCTGGAGGACACAAGCGAGCGGCTTTTTGAGTGCAGTTCAATGCATTTCCTGGAATTTGTCGTCATCGTCACACGAGTGGATGCATTTGGGCCACGCGTGGACGTGCAGTGGCGGCGTACTGACCGCCTGCATGTCCGTCAGCTCTCTCTGGTACTTGATCATGGTGCTGTTGAGCTTCTCCTTCTCCGTTCTCAGCTCCAGCTGCAGCTTCCTGTTCTCCTTCTCCTTCCTGCGCACCCCCGTGTCGATGCTCTGGTGGCCTCCTCGCACCGTCTCCCTCCTGTTCATCACCTCGGCCAACTTGTTAATGGCCTTGGGGAGGACAACAACACGGCGATATAGCTCGTCAGAGACGGATTTGGGAATTCAGTAAAAACAAATGCGGAAATATCAATATTACTGCAAGAAAGATTTAAAAAAATCTCAGCTATTTTGCCCAGATTTCAACACAAACATGCAGCTAAACATTATTCTTAACAACAAATTATGTGACACAACAGTCGTAAAAAAGGCACACAATAAAAGTAGGAACGTATAGAAAATATTCCGTGCTTTCCAGACCTGTGGAGGCGCTCAGACACACACCTGAATTTTGAGTGTCCTTTCATTCTGCAGCAGCTTTTCAAAGGACAGTTTAAGCGAGTTCATCTGCTTCTCCTCCTCCTTGACTTTCTGGAGCTCTGTATGAATAGCAGAGAAGAAGATTAATTCAGGACTCGTAAATGTTACCTACTTTACTTTCTTAGAGGAGTAGCACATTTATGAAAGTGCAAGTTTGAACACCGATATTCTGCCGGTGTACAGACACTCGATTAATGGCTACTGTTCCCGACATTTTCTGAGCACCTCATCCCATAAACCATCTGCACATGTAAGACAGCTTTTCAACACGTTGTCCAGGGCCGAGGCAAAGGTCATCCCGGTAGAAATCTCTTTCATTCATTTCAAATGACGCTCACGTTGCTGCATGGTTTTCAGCTGATTGTTGAGCTCCTCCTTCTCGCTGGCCAGGTTGGCCACATCCACCGTCAGAGTGCGATTGGACTCTTCCAGCTGTGGAGATAGTTAGAGAAGGAAAGAATCAAGACAACTATTCATTCAAAAACAATATGTTAGTAGTATTCACGTTTTGTTATCGGTTTGATCCAAACTCCTGTGATCGTCATTGCTGCTCTTTGAATTGAATCCAACTGCCGCTAAAGACAATTACCTGACGGTGAATCATCTAATTAAAGGCCCGTCGAGTTTCTTTTCCACTTTCAGGCTGTTCCACTGAACAACAGTTGGTGGCAGCAGTGAGAAAGAAAGCTAGCAAAGAGCCAACAAAAGGCAGAAGACCGCAAGCTAGCAAACGTGGACGTGAAATAAACACATATTTTTTACAATACTTAAACTACTTTTGGTTCAGTAAGTCTTAAAGTCCTTCAATAAAACCACCCAATATTGGAATTTGACATTTTCCAACTAGAAATGGTGGCGGACCCAACGCTAATCTCACCGAGTTGATGGTGGCCTCCTTGTCGCGGAGCTCCTGTTTGTGTCTCGCCATCATGTCTTTGATCTCCAGCTCCTTCATGATCTTCTCCTTCTCCAGATCCGAGTACTGCTCCTCGGCGATGGAGCGAGCCAGCTGCTCTGAGTCAGCTTTGGTCAAACTGGCTTCCAGCTGGGCCGACATGGAATCCCTGCAGATGGAGGATGGGAAGGAACCGTTATAACCATGTTATTAAACAGCTAGCACTGGAGACATCGTTTACTGCAGTGCCCTGCTGTTACCATGCCATTGACAGGCAGGCTGCCGATAGTGGACACACAACCTTCAATAGTTACTTTTTGTCAATTGTTACATTAGATTATAGTTTGAACTTTTTGTCTCCACTAATATGTGTCTGTAGTGCATCTCAAGAGAACCTGTTAATCTGGTTAAATCATTCAGTTGGAGCCATTTATTTTATATTCGTATTTAGTTAATTTATTGACAGGTAGTATTTTTTTTTTCATTTATTTAGGTTCAATGTAGTTGCTTTTTCTTGAGAGTTTTGAGTTTATTTTAATTGGCTGTTGTTGTTGTTGTCTAGATATATTTAGTCTTTTGGTTGTTCATTTGTTTGCTGATTAGGCAACACTGTGTGCACCTGTCATTATATGTAGGAGTAGGCAAGTACAGGACCAGCATGCACCTGGGTAGACTTATGTTTTTTACCAGCGCAGGAGAGGCAGTGAAAGGAGCTCCTTTGTTCTTTTGTTTGTTTGTTTTGTTTAGTTAAATAAAGGATCAGAATCCTGAATGGACAACGCCGTCTTTAGGCTGCGTAAACCACAAACCCCCCCATGGTGCGTCAGTGTCAATTTGATTCATGTTTGTTTTCTATTCATTGGACACATGGCCATTACACACTCAGTTAAGGCGAATAACACTAATTTGGACGTTTAAAAACAGATCAGTGTCATCTGTGTAGTGACCCGAGGGTGCCACTGAGCATTAACTCTTAAACCTCAACATACACGTTTATAAAGCTTTTTCCAATCACGCTTTAATTACAAGCATAACACCTTGTTTGTGTTTCATGCTTTATACTTTCATTTGTATATAATTTAACATTTCATGTAATTTCATATCTTTCATGTTTTGTCTTGTATTGAATCTGTATCTTTATTCTTCTTGTGTTATAAGTTGTGATTAATGCTCATGTTTAAAACCCAATAGAAACATCAGGGCCTTTAGCGTTGCTGCTGCCGTTGACTGGATACCTCTCATCGTGATATTCGGCCAGTCGGAGCTGCGCCTCTGAGAACAGCTTATTCCTCTCGTCAGCCTCGTCCTTCAGCTCACGGACCTGCGTCTTGTAAAGGGTCTTGGGAGGAAAACAGACGCAGAGTCAGTTCAGTTCTCTGCTCATATCTTCCCAATCAAGCCCCGTATTATAGTTTGATTTTGATTGTTTTTTAATACTCTGCAAGACAAGGTGCCCAAGAGAAGAGAAATAGAGGATTATAATTACTGTGAAATACTGCTCAGCCTCCAGTTGGTCTTTCAGTTCCTTCAGCTGGCCGCCAGCCTCCAGCTTCTCCCTGGAACGGGACCAGCAATCTGTCAATCACGGCTCCGGCCAACTCGCCACCAGAGCCAAAGCACTTCGCTCAAATCACATTTGATGAATGAGACTCTCCACAACAATTTGCCAACGACATTGACAACAAACACAGCTGCATTGTCGTTTGATGTTTCATATTCATTATGCTTAAAAGGCCATTATGTGTGTGTTGACCTGCGTAGCTCCTGGTTGTTCTTCTCCAGGACCTGCTTCATGTCCAGCAGGTGGTTGAGCTCCTGTTTGAGCTGTTTCTCTGAGGAGCCGAGCACCAACACCTGCTGGTTCTGCATCTTGAGATCGCTCTGGCTCATGCTCCGCTTGTGAATCTCCTGCTCCAGACGCAAGCTCAGGCTCTTTACCTGCTCACACACACACACACACACACACACACACACACACACACACACACACACACACACACACACACACACACACACACACACACACACACACACACACACACACACACACACACACACACACACACACACACACACACACACACACACACACACACACACACACACACACACACACACACACACACACACACACACACACACACACACACACACACACACACACACACACACACACACACACACACACACACACACACACCATCAGCGGTGGCACTAATTGACAGTTATGGGGAGCAATCAGCTGCAGAACAAAGAGTTAGGGCTGCAAGTAATGCTTATTTTCATTATGGATTACTTTATCAAACTGTTGATCCTTGAGAAAGAAGGACAACTGCTCATCACAAGGTTCCAGAGTTCAGTGTCATTTCCCCATTGCTTGTTTCAGCTGAACATCAGTTAGAAACTGGTTATGATATATAAAAAAAATCTGCAAATATCTAAAATGTATTCAAAAAGACTTTTACTTAGAATGCATGGATTAGGAGTAGGACGCACCTCTTCACAAAGCTTCTCCTTCTGCGCATGCAGCTCGTCCAGTTGGTGCTGCGCCTGCTTGTAGTCGCAGTCCAGCATGGAGTGGTCCTTCTCTTGCTGCAGCAGCTTCCCCTCCATCTGCAGCTTCATGCTGCGCTCCTCCTGCAGGTTGCTCTCCATGTCTGGACCCAACAACACAACCAGGGGAACTCTCAGGAGGATGACCTACCCTGCTCTCCATGTGCCCGCGAGTTACAGATCGTCTTTCATTTCTTCCTCAATCACTGAAGGCACTTTTTCCACTTTCATAATTGATTATGAAAGTATTTGTGTTTATAATCTTTTCAGTTTATAATTACATGTGTGTGAAGTAGGACGAGTAAAGCACATAATAAAACGATGGATCATATGCTGAAGCTCTTTATCCATCCGACCACCTTTGTCCTCCCACCTGCTGCTCACCTTTTAAGGCCTCAGACTTCGACTCCTCGATGGTCTGGTCGGTTTTGTTTTTATCTGCGAGCTTGGCTTTGGTGGCCTTGTGTTCGGCCTCTTCTTGCTCCAGACTCTGCTGGAGCGACTTCAGCTTGAACGTCAAGTCAATCTCTTGGTTGCTCTTCTCCTAGAGAATTAAAAGGGGATGTTGGGTCGTCTCATTGGCTATCATTACCGAGGGGTGATTGTGTGTGTGCGGCTCATGTTCAAAATGCTGGGGAACAATAATAACATAATCTAGAAAACTGAGGTTTGCAGCACGGATATCTCTTGGTATAGCATCGACTCCAGCATCACATTGGAACTCAGCAATTAGAGATGACAACCAACCTTCTCGAGATCATTGAGCTTTTCATGCAGCTGCTTCTTTTCAGCCTGGACCTTGGAGAGACATGACTTCACCTCCTTCAGCTCCTCTTCCAGGCCAGAGATACGTCCTACGGTGGATTGATTGGAAAAGAGATGAGGAAATAATGACCAACAAATTGTTAAAAGGAATATAGGAGGACCTGAGTGCAGTGAATGGAAGAGAAGAAAACTACTAGAAAGTGTACCTGACCGTTTCAAACAAATCCTGGGTGAGACATTACATAATGCTCCTGCTCCCACCACCAATGAATGGAGAACAACACACTTAATGTTAATTTCCCCTTTAAGAGTTTTACCAGGGGGAAAAAGCACGAGCCACGAGCCGTCGCAGCAAACAGGCAACACTTTTGTTTTGATGCCTCTGACCTCAGCGACTGGCCTCCGCTCTGCATGGACTGAGCAAGCTGAAGTTTCCAAACAGCACAAGAGGAGCTGGCTCTGGCCCGCTGTGCTTCACATGAGCTTTTTGAACAGATGTTTCCACCGATGATCGGATATTTCCCAAGGACTGGTCCAAAAGAACGATCTAATAACCATGTCCAGCCTCCAAGTTGTGTCACGCTCTTTTTCCTGCTCCTGCGATGTGTACCGACTGAGCCCATGAAGACCAGTTTGATTAGGATTACCTGCACTGTGAATAAACCTTTCGACTGGTCCATCCTAACTCCGCTAAAATTGCAACATTTCAATAGACAAATTAAAGTTTGGAATATGGAACGCTTTAAAATAAGGATTGTTGGAGGTTGACACCGTTTTTCTTTGCTTTGCTGTTCATTTCTAATCACTGTGTGAATAAACAGACGAATGAAGTGAGACTATGTAACTATAGCTGAACAGCAGCTTCTGTAACTCCACGGGTCAGACCAGAACAAATAAATAAGAAATGTACACTTATATTTATCCCCCGTGGACAAATTCTTCTCCGCATTTGACCCATGCTTAGTTATTCAGGAGCAGTGGGCTGCAGTGAAGCAGCTGGGGGTTCAGTGTCTTGCTCAAGGACACTTCAGCATGCATACATGGGGAAGAGTGGGGATCGAACCGACCGCTCCCTCCATGAGCTACAGCCAACCCCAAAAATAAATAAAGCTGTGGCAACAACACCTCTGCATGTAATGAACTAAAAACACTTTCGTTTTTCAATTAAACTTTGAATTTGTAAGAGGGAGCGACATATTTCTTCTCACAAGAGTTCGGTAGTCTCTTGTTTAAGCCACGTTGAACAGCTTTTATTTGATTGCTCGTTCAGAGTGTATTAGACGGCCACGCCTCACCTTGCAGGTCAGCGATGGTTTCTGTCCGGAGGTTATGGTCTCTGCTCTCCTCCGCCAGCTCGGCCTGCAGCCCCATCAGCTGCTTCTCCAGCTCCATCTTGCCGTCTTCAAGCTGGCTGCACTTCTCCTGCGTCTCCCTGAGGCCGCCCTCCAGGCTCTGAGCCTGCTTCTGGGCCTCCGCCTGACTCTTCTTCAGCCGCGCCGCCGCCTCCTGCTCGGCCTGCAGCGCGGCGTGGGCCTCCTCCAGCTGGAGGGGGGAAACAGACCAGATGAATCTTCTCCCTGCAGGCTGAACTCTTTTAGCGCATCAGCACTTTTGAAAATGATTTAATTAGGAAAAAGCAGAGAAGTAATGACATCCCCAGTCACAGTTTCTTGAATATGTATTATTAAATTAGCATGTTTGATTTACATAAGTATGAAAACTACAGTGGAGCATAATTTAAAAAGTTGGGGGAATTTAAAAAGCTTCCCCTCACTTGTCTCTGTAGCTGGATGTTCTTCTCATTGGAGATCTGGGAATTATGGTTCTTCTTCCTCAGATCCTCGAGCTGGTCCCTCAGATTGTTCACTGAAGATACAGAGACAAAAGAATTAATGCAGGATGTGATAAAACACATTCAGTAGTGAAATTCCACTATCCACCGACTGATAGTCAGCATATACAAACATATAGAATATATACTGAGAGATAAACAGGGGGATGCAAAGCTCCCAGACATCCTTATGGTTTATTACAATGTTTTAACGAGTTAACAGTCAGACTGAGAACAATTTTGCAAGTAAAATATATGAAAAGGAGAACAACTAAACAGCTGGTTGATCTGTTTCACATGAAATCAGATTCATTTTTTCGATTCTATTTATAAATTAAAAGCAAAATGTGTAGGAACATTCCAGGTGCTCACATTCGTTCTCCAGGCTGCGCTTTCTGTCGGATTCAATCTCCACCTTGCGCAGGTTCTCGGCGCTCTGGTGCTGCAGGAGAGCTCTCTCCCTCTCCAGCTGCCTCAGGGAGGCCTCCACTTTCTGCCTGCTGCTCATCTGAGTCAGAAAGGAAAACACAGAGAAGATGAGTGGAGGGATTACCGACTCCATCGCATGAGGGCCGGGGTTGGAGAGGGACCTTACCTCCTTGTCCAATTCTTTGACCAGCTTGTCTAAACGGTTGGTGGCATTTCTGGAGGAGAGAAGAGTTTTATTCTTCACACAAATCATAAACTAGGACCAGACGCCAGGTCACGAACACAATGTTTACTTTACTGAAGGGATTTTATTTTATTTTTAACTTCCATCTCATCGGAAACTCAGAAACATCGGCTTTATAGGATGCATTTCAATCTTCAGAGATGGTGGGTGTTTTAATACTAATTATACCAATGTCTCAAAATGTATGTACTGATGTTCAACATTAAAATTTCTCATTCACAAGCTTTAAAATACTGTCTAACATTTAGATGGTCAGATGTTCAGCTCAGGACATTCTTACACCTCCTTAACTCAAAGTTGTTACGATGTAATCTTCTAACGTGGATGCTTTATTATAACAGAAACGTTAACAGTGGTTTGCATTAAATGGTCAAAATGTTGTCGTGTCACAAGTTGTTACTTATTTCCGTGTTATTCGTTTACTCGTACTTGCACTTGTGATCCAGCTCGTCTTTGGCCTGCATCTCATGGTCGACCTGCTCCTCCAGCCGATGAAGCTTGTTCTGCAGCTGTTCAGATAGACAGAGACAATAAATATGCTATTATCTAATAGTCATTTACATCATTTATTCTATGTCTTTTATCTCCTCTATGTTACCATAATATCAAGACCCCATGCACAAGAACACCTACCTCTTTCTTACTCTCTGAGCAATTCTCCTCCTCCTTCTCCTTCTCCTTCTCCTTCTCCTCAGACTTTTCCTTATTCTCCTCCACAGAGCGGTTGTTACTTCCCTTCAGCAGCCTGACGGAGGATGAAGGGACAGAGGAGAACCATGAAAGTCTGTCACTTTCTGTACCCGCAGGGGCTTTCCAGCTCTGACGACACCCAACGCTTTCCAGTTCCATAATACCACCTGGGTGGTCAAGAGGAAGCTGAACGTTCACCGAGGCACACTTCAGAACCGGGAGGAAAACACTCGCCACTCGGCACAAAACTGTGGCGTTGTATAAAAAAAGCTGAAGATCTTTCAAGCTTCTTCTTAAATCCTTTGGAGAAGCCTCAAGAATGTCTCCAACTCACACTGTTGGTTTCCAACTGTTAACCAATATGGCTGTGGACTTTTGATGATGGGCCACTATCTCTGGGAGCCATAAAAGCCTCCGCCACATCGCTGGGAAATCTGCAGCCAATTCTAAACAATTAAAGCCCTGAAGCTTAAACTGTTTCTGCAGTGTGCAAAAATGTAAAAATGGAAACGCAAAGAAAAGTGGATTATTTTAGAAAAGTTATATTCTAAAAATGGACAGTTAAGGATGCATCGTATCTGACAGCCGAGAAAGACCGATCTGAAATGAACTTTTTATTAATTATTTCACATTTAAGCTACACTCTGCTTACACTTGTTCACTGGATTGGTCGTTACATTTCTTAAAGCAAATGGCATAGTTTTGGCCTTGACTGAAATTAGATAATAAATTGCTTGAACCTTAAAAAGGTTTTTAAAAAGCAATCTTTGAGGTTGAAGCATTACTAATTAAAGTGCATTAAATGTTTTCTACTCCTTCTCCTACCGATCATAACCAGCTCACAGAACTAGACTCCATCCGAAGCAGAGAGGGCTTTAAAGGGGCTGTCAGAACAAGGTCTCAGTGTGGAGCTTGAACAGGCATCCAGTGTCTGACGGGTGGAGGGCTGAATTAAAGGTACGAGTGTAAAGCTCTTTTTATACCTCTTGCATTTCAGGCACGGCGCTATCCTTAAACCCATTTCCTGAGCCTAGAAGCCCTTGTGAAAGTTCCCACACATGGGAGCTACATTTTCTTCATTAAAATAGAAGTTCAGTAAAGTAAAATAATATAAATGGCACGCTTTCTATACACGACAGCAGAGAAGAAGCCAATAACTCACACGAGACGTGAGAATAAAACACTTACTGGTCCTCCTTGAAGTAAGTGAAGCCGATGAATGGTAGCTGGTTGCCCACGAAGGCTTTGGGTGGAGGAAAGGTCTCAGCATCTCCTTTATCCTCCTCTATGTCGTCAAAGTTACTGGTGTCGATGTCACCGCTCAGCTCCGGCACAACTGGAGCTTCAGCTGGACGACAGAAACGGAGTCGTGATGGAGGAGAAGAGGAAGAGGAGCAAACAAACATGTGGTGCATAAACTGAGACCATCGAAGATTAAAACCCGGTGTTGGAGCCGTTTAAATTAAAGTTCATCCTCGGCAAACTCTTGGCGTTTCCTCAGGTGTTCCTGAGTAAACTCTCTGCCAACGTGGGCCCTGCCTGTAGGAGTAAGCGCTCTGCAGGTTGGCGTGAGGCTGACACCACTCCTTTCCCCGTACAGTGCTCGCTTTGTGCCGCTCACACAGCGCCTTTCACTAACCGGGACCAAACGGCTGCTCCTTAGAGAAGCTGTAAAAGTCTGTACAACACAACAGGCAGACAAGAATGTATACAAGGGCCAATCAGATAAAACTAAGCTAGTCCTTTAACCTATAAATAGTTCCTAATTGAGAAAAAAAAGCACCCATTATGGATCGAGTTCCTCAGACCGGCGAACTTCTGGCTAGGAGCAAAGAGCTCATTACAGTCGGGTCAAGTCACAACCCTCAGCGTGACAAATGTGACTGAAAGCCGGTGGAGAAAGTACAGGGAGGGATCGAGCGCAGGAACGAAACAAACGAGGGGACGTAAAAAAAGAAGAGGCAGAAGAGGAGAAAAAAAGCCAAAAATGTGGTCAGTCTGAAAGATACACAGGCTGCTCCATCGGGGCCCTTGTGGGCACAACTTCCCAGAATGCTCTCTGATAGCGGGCGGCTAATGACAGGCCACAGTGAAAGTGAGCGAGCGGGAGCAAACCCTCCAAACCGGAGCGCCTCTCTTATTAGAGCGGTCCACACAGCTGCCCCACCCGCCGCTGCGGGGGGGCGCTGCCTCCCGGCCCAGCATCCACCCAGCATCCATCGGGGCGACTTTGGCTCGTTGGCGAACAAGGTCGTTCTTCAATCAGATTATCAGCAGTTCGATCCCCGCCCCGCTAGCGCATGTCGATGTGTCCTTGAGCTAAGATACTCGACCCCTAATCGATGCCATAGCTGTGCCTACGGTGTGTGAACGTATGTAGATGTTATTTTCCGATGGGCAGGTGGAACCGTAGCCCCTCCCATCCGTGTGTGAATGGGTGTGAATGACGTCATGTGGCGTTAAAGCACTTTCAGTGGTCCGAAGACTTGAAACCATGATAACCATCACCGTGATACTGGGAGGATCTTCAGTAGAGTCCAAACGTGAGTCATCTTGGGCACTGCCAGCGGGGAGTAAAGTCATCCTGTTGATCATGTTCTGTGTGTGTGTGTGTGTGTGTGTGTGTGTGTGTGTGTGTGTGTGTGTGTGTGTGTGATGGACAGAGCTGAGCAGCACAGTAATGGTTTTATGCTCCAGCCTGCCAGTCAGAAGTTGTCTGTTCCTAATCGGAGCCAGGTGAAGGGACGCAGGGCCAAAAGAAAGAGCTGCATGTGATTATCTACAGACACTGAGGTCCTGTTCTAGCCCTCATACATCACTTTCTCCATTTTCTTAATTAAGTTTCAACGTATCAGCACGACAACCAATGGATATCATAACAGTTTTAACATAAATATTAAAAAGCTCAGAATCCTTTTACAGCATTTCCGGTGATTTGTTTTTTATTTAATTGATCAGTTAATGTGTTTTCATGTCGTCTTCTAGCTTCATTTGTTTTTAAATACATCTGAGACATTCATTTAACAAAGGAATACATTAACTCTTTTTTCAAACTCAAGAAGCAGATTTTGCATTGATGACTTGATGTTGAATTATTTTTCTCTGTATAGTAAAATTGTAAATGGCAATGAAACAACAATGATTATGCCATACTTGTATAATGTCAATCAATTATTACAGTCCTATATTAAATAGCAATAAGCATTTCCTGGCAAATGTAACATTTGTTCTACTGATTTACCAAGAGGTAACGCAATAATATAATGCAACACGCCACTTCTAACATATTACTTATTCTTTAAGTTAGCATTCAACCAATATAAATACTTAAAATATCACAAAAGTCATTTAATATAACAACCTAAATGTTTTGTCACAGTTATTATAACATCTTAAACTCAGTGTGTTGCTGGTATGTTATTATCTAGTGTAGAATCTGCTTACTTTCTCCATTTCCATCTCTAAAATCTATTAATTTGTAGTGGCACCCATATGCAGCTGGTTATCTTTCAGGTTTCATGCACCATGTGCTCTGCAGCTCCGCACAGTATCCAGTCATATACTGTTAAAGGATATGGACATATGGAGCGCACGTGTACCATATTTGCAGACTTAATGGCTCAGGAGATGGAAATAAACTATGAACCAGAGTTAAGAGGAAGCAGACCCACTGAGGAGCGGGCTGGGAATGATAAGAGGTGGGCCCAGAGCAAGGAACAGGAGGAGGAAAAGAACAAGAAACACAGAGCCCGAGATGGAAAAGGTGAAATCTGCCCCGGCATTGTAGGGATATAGTTTACATTTATGTATAAAACATGCACACGCACACGCACACGCACACACACACACACACACACACACACACACACACACACACACACACACACACACACACACACACACACACACACACACACACACACACACACACACACACACACACACACACACACACACACACACACACACACACACACACACACACACACACACACACACACACACACACACACTTACTCTCTCGGATGTTCTCAAAGGTCCACTGGTCGTTCTTGAAGAAAGGGTGGCATTTGATCTCATCCACTCCAGTGCGGCCCAGACGAACCTTCCTGCACACAGCAACAGGACCAAGACTGTGAGCAGAGCCTGAACACAACCTCCTCCCCGCCCCACCCACCCACCATCACCGTGTTCATGCCAAACACACAGCGGAGCGGAGCGACCACGAGGGACTGACCACACTGACCAGCATGGAGTGCAGCATGACCGCTGGAGGACACTGGAATCTCCTCCAACAACACAGATAACGTAGATCCAGGAGGAGAAAGGGAGCGTAGACGGCCGGATAAACGTGCAGGAACCAACATCAACAACTGTGCCTGACTCAGACCTGACTCAGACCTGCCTGCTAGAGCTGCCGCTGCCTTCCCCCCTTCTCCCCTCTCACCCTAAAACTATCTGCATGCGCCTTCTCTCCCTTTCTCGTCCCCATTCCCTCCCTCCTCCACCGCTGGGTACAGGGATGGAGGGGTGCGGCAGTTTGGGCTTGCCACGTGTGGGACATTCCAGACTCAGCCAAGAGCAAGAGGGGGCAGGGGCGGGGAGGAAGAGAGAGTTTTTAAACCCCAACAAATATTTTAACAATCTGACATGCAACGGTCCGTGTCTCAATGCCTGGAAAACTGCAGGAGTGCAACGCCAGATATAGGGGAGTGTTGAGAAATGGAAAGTGGAACCGAGAAAAAGGTGGAGAAGAACATTCTAAACTATGGAGGGGATGAGAAACACGCTGGAAAGGAGGAGGAATTGGTGATAGTGCTTACTAGAATTCAGCAACACAGTGACAGAGCATATGGGTTAGGTTGTGAATGAATGCATTAGTCAGTGTGTGTGTGCGTGTGTGTGTGTGTGTGTGTGTGTGTGTGGGTGGGGCTGGGCAGCCGCACACATGTGACATTCTGTCTGTGGTGAGAGAATAGTGAGCGAGAAGGTAAATAAAGTGAGTGAGGAAAAATGAAAGGCTCCTCTGTATTGAAGCAGAAAGGGCCAGTGTTTAAGCCCTATTTGGGGGCGGGGTTACTAATGTAAACAGGAAGTGGTTTCTTCCAGGGGAATGGGCCACTAACCAAGTACATGAACCACACCGTCATGTCATTTTTTTAACCTTTAATACTATTAATATGTTATTACGCAGGTATAAACTACACTTGTATTTAGATGGTAGCTGGGATCAGCACTGCTATACGCTCAGGTCTGGAGTCACAGATATGAGTTTTAAGCAAACTAATTAAAGATAGAATATTAGTTATATTAAAGGATATGCCTGTTGATACTCAATATTATTTATACTGACATTGTTTAGGTTTTTTTAAAATTAAAAATAATATACATATCTGTGACCTGTTCTTAAAGATTTATATTTTCAGTAGAAACCAATGAGAGGGGCTTGGAGCCACAGACAAGGTGTGGGAGTCGTCATGTATTGAGAGACAAACTATAACATCTAAAAACCTTTGGTGGATTTATCCTGATGGTTGTGCAACATGTTTGAATCTGGACGATGTTTAATCTTTGGCAGAATGCTTACACTCTTCATTTCTCATATCTGTGTATTGCTTTTACGAACAGTAAAATCCTAAAAATAATAAGAATAGCGTACACAGTAGCATTGAACATGTAACTGTGTATGCACATGACAAGTAGCTGGAAATTGTTGAATGCTCAGATCTTGTAAAAAGCAGAGGTATTTTATATGATTTAGAGTTTTTATGTACAAACCTGTCAGTAAGAAAAGCACAGATGAGGTCTTTGGCGCTCTGAGACATCTCCACGTCGTCCGGGAAGATGAGCGTGTTCTTGTGGTTCATGATCTTCCCGTAAGTCCCAACCAGGGACTCGGCATAGAACGGAGTTTCACCTGCAAAATGAATTCCTTATGTACCATGGCGGATTTTTAGGATGCTAATCTTTAGGAGTGTAACTACCAGACCGCACAACCAGTGATGATGATGTGTGTAGTGGGTCACGTACCGACCAGCAACTCATAGATAAAGACTCCTACGGACCACCAGTCGCACTCCCGGCCGTAGTACCCGTCACCGCCCTGAGACTGAAGCACCTCGGGGGAGATGTAGTCCGGCGTGCCGACAGCGGTGTCACAATGCACCATGCCCGTCTGCAAACAGAGAAACACACGAGATGTACTGGAGAGAGAAGGCAGGAGAGTAAAAAAAGGTTGGTAGAGTTTGGGAGAAGGGAAATCAATAAAAAAACGATTTCCAATGCAGGGACTGTGGCAGCAATGTACATTTCTGTGTTTTTTTGTCGCCGAAAAAAACTTTTAACAATGCTCCAGATATTCTGAGACGACTGTAAAAAGGTCTCGACTGGACTGTGCTGGCCGTGTTTATAAGACACTTTGTGTCAGAGATTCTAAACTTGTTGAACCGGCCATTTAGAAATTGCTGTGGTAGCGCAATTACTTCTGGGGCCTTTTTGACAATCTGACGCACGAGTGCTGCATTTATCTTCAATTTGCATCCTGAACACTTGGTGGTGCTCTAGCGCACGGGGAGAAGGACTCGCCTCAAGACAGAAAAGTCAATGCACTCTCTATTCAACTGACCATTTTCTACAAAAAGGAGTAGAATCTTCTAATATAAAACATTCCAAAGTCCCTATCTTGATCCATCTCGGTTCAACACGTTGGAAAACAACAACGACATGACAATAACATTATTTTACCGAGTCCATCTTCATGCATGTGCCAAAATCGGCTAGTTTGAGGTGACCGTGCTGGTCCAGCAGCATGTTGTCCGGTTTGACGTCCCGGTGGATGAAGCCCATGGAGTGGATGGTGTTCAGCGCGAGCACCACCTCGGCGATGTAGAAGCGGGCCCACTTCTCCGGCATGTCGTAGTTCATGGTGAGCGTGACCAGGTCGCCTCCGGGCATGAACTCCATCACCATGTAGAGGTGGCGGTCGTCTTGGAAAGCACAGCACAGCTAGGAAACCACACACACGGGATGTTATAACACACTGTCATCACGCCGGTTATCTTCATGCTTTTTAATGTTAATTATACGGGTAGATGAAATCAAGCATTCTGATTGGTTGAGAGTGAGTCACGAGGTGTAATTTAATCAGCCATTAGTTGTCAGTTCAAGATTGACAGTTACTAAACATGTTTTGTGTGAACTTTGATATTCTGGTGGGAATGACTTTAAATGAGTCGTTAGGCTACTTCAGGTAGACGTCATGCTAGCAGAGAGAAGAAAGAAAGTGAGATCTATGAAATGTTGCGCAACGAGAAAAAAAACACTGTCAGCCAAACGAAGTGGGCAATGAACTGCTTCACCAACTGGTGACGAGAAACCAGTAACTAGACCTGAAGAGCAGAACCAGAGACGCTGTGAATGAAACACTGTGGGGTGATTTCTATAAACAACGTTTTTGTTTGACACGACAAAACAAAGTTCGGTGAAGTTGGAAAGATAGTCACAGGTTTGGACTGTTGCTATGACAACAGACAAAACAGCCGGGGACTATTTTCTCTCGGCTACTGAAATGCGTTACACAACGTTTGGTGGTGACAACTATTTTTTGCTGAAAGGCAGCTTACTATTTACTTACAATTCATAATGTTGCACGCAACCGTATTATAAAAGCAATAAATACTCGAGGCAGTACTGTAGTGTCAATAATATCCGCTCCAAGGGTTTGCCTTGAAACACCCTTGACACGGACATTATTGACGACAGAGTACTGCCTCAAGCATTGTATTGCTTAAATATGTCTTCCTAATTTATTATATGAAAACATTACATTTAAATAATGTGAGTCCATCTGGGCGTCATTTAGACATGATTCTCATATTACTAATTAACAGTTTCCTAAATTACTTTATTGCACTTCACTTATAATTATTACATAGGTTCCTATTGGCCATAAGCATAGCTCTAAAAAACATATCATAGCTTCATTCATTCATACTGTGCATTGTGTGTATTGTGTTTGTATTTATCTTGTGTATGCAAGCATAAATATTCTTATCTCAGGACAGAGACGAGAAGCAATCAGACGAAGCTTTCTAAAAAGTGTCTGACGTGCGTTTTCAGAAAGGCAACAACCTCTTCAGTCCCTGTAGCGGAGGGCGGTCGTGTCTGAGAGCTTCTCTCTCTCTCTTGTTTAGATGTGCAATCCTTCCGCTATGTTACATCATGTGTTTTCAATCAAATAAAAGCTGTGCACACCTGGACGACCCAAGGACTGTTGGAAAAGGCCATGATGTGCCTCTCCTCCCAGAAGAAGGCGGAGTCGGACCGCTTGATCATCTCAAACTTGGTGAGCTGCTTCATGGCGTAGACCTTCTCCGAGGCCCTGTGGCGGACCTGCAGTGGAGGAGGGGGAGACCGAAGAGATGATAACTGCACAATAGGAACACGATGGTAAGAATGTCACAATGACCAAGATAACGTGAGGAAACCGAGGAAGAGGGGAGCTCGTATTTGAAGGCGCACACACCCATAGAAAGACATGCTTACACAGGATTCCAAGCACAAACATACGAAGCGTCCGCTCCACACCCCCACACCAGACTTCACACTCCTCTCCGACTCCCACACACCGAGCCTGTCCAGACTTGTTTTTACCACAAGACGCTCGGGAGAGACCAGATTCAAGCTTCCACTAGCACGAGAGGCAAACATCTGGGAACACTGGGAGTTTAGCAGGAATGCCTGCTTGAACTAATAACATTTTGAAACTTAAAGTGGGTCATGATGAGGAGGAATATGCCAATGATGTTTGAATCAATTTGCACATTTTCTATTTTGGCAGATTAACAGATCGTTGCCCCCTCTAGCGGTTCACATTTCTGGTATTCAGCAACATCTGTAGAACATATCCAACTGGCCTGCAGCAGCATAATCAAAAAGACAACCGACTGGGCACAGACAGAAACCCTCACCAGGTGCACTTCCCCGTAGGCTCCTCTCCCGATCAACTTCACTTTGTCAAAGTCGTCCAGCTTCACCTGCAGGTCTCGCAGTTGACTCGCCGTTTTTTCATCTGCAGGACGGACAAAAAACGTTACCGTGACAACACACAGGTCAAGCTCCAGCCGAGAGTCAGTAGTTAACTGCTTGATCACGAGTAACTGAGAGTTTACACGTTGCACAGGGCCGAAAGTGTTCTTCGGCCACAGAGAGAGTTAATGATGAGTCAGACCTCTCTTATGTACTAAAGCCAGAGACAGATTAGAAGTACAGTGGGTGGTGTGAATTTAGAGCTTTTTAGAAGAAGTGCTGCAACATAAGGCACAGTCTAAACTAAATTAAAGAGCAAAAGGTTTCACAAAATATGGGCTAGAAGGCAAAACTTTCTGTACAAAAGGGACACAAAGCTAACTTGTACTAATAATTTGGATGTAGCATCCATCAGGGCCAAATAGTATCTGATTTGAACACCAGACTTAGACCACAGAGGGGTTTATTTCTACATGTTGCATCTCTCATGTGACCATTTGCTTAGGACTACTATATATGGAGTCTTTAGAAGAAGGATTCTCTTAAAAAGGTTCAACAAGTAGTTAAATATCTATTATATAAACATGAATCATACTCAATCCCTCATGAGAGTGCTTTGGTTGATATTTTACAACTTTATAGCTATTGTTCCAAGTCAAACATGAGAATCTTGACCTTCACCAAACACACTATCGGTCTTACATCGAATCAGAAAGGCCTCGATGTTTTTGTTTTTCCGCAGAGCCGGATAGTTCAAATCATGAGCCAGCGCGTTCATGGAATCCTGAAAGACAGAAAAGACAAAATATTAAATCAACAACTGAAAACAAAAAGGAACGGCTTGTGAATTAAAATAAATAAATAACATAACATAACTTCTAGGTTCACCCCTGGTGTATAGAAAAAAGTAATTGTGATTCTAATAGTCGGGTTCGGCTGAATCATTGAATGAGTTTCATGTTCCTAATAAATAGAGAAACATGAAGAAAAAAGAATGTAAGGGGATTTTAAGCATCCTTTTTGATGGGAAGAATGATCTATTGCTTTTTTTTTCTTTCTAAGTCTCCTGTTAATCTATCAGGACAAGTCTTGCAAGACAACCCTGACCTTCTGCCGGCTGATAAAAGATGGAGGAAGAAAGGAAGGAAGGAAAGAAATAATGACATTCTTGTGAGCTGTGAGCTCCGAAATGCAACGAGACGGGAAGACAAAATGAGACTGCTAATGTGCAGCAAAACAAAACAATGACAAGTAGACAATGGAGGCTGGGTGCAAAGACATAACAGGTCACACAACAATAGCTAGTCACATGATGTTGTTTCGGACCCCTGCCCAAACACAGACCCACCAACACCGGCTCCATCCAAACAAACACAGCCCTCGCCGTGGCTCGGCACCGAGGGCCAGCGGCGGCATCAGAATAAAAGGCGGGGCCTCAGTCGTCATCAGTGCTTAAATCAGCGGTGTTGAGTTCCACTTAGAACCAAAATGTCTGCGGGATCCAAACACATGAGGCTGGTAGGGCAGCCGGGCAGCTGGGCGAGGATGTAGCATGACCCTCTGTTCCCCAGAAACAAGGGTCAAATGGTGTCATCCAGTGTGTGTGTGTGTGTGTGTGTGTGTGTGTGTGTGGTTGAGCCACAGCGGTGTTTACCGAATGTTTGTTGGAGGATATGCGAGTGGGTGGGCAGGGACATGTGGAACAATTCTGCACCTTTAAATAGCAGCGAAGCAGAGTGATCTCCCCACCAGTCGGGTGTAAATAGACCGAAAGGCTCAGAAGCTATTGTGGGACAAACAGCGTATGGTTTCAAGCGTGCTAGGATCTGTGATCATTTTACACCATTTGTGTGTGTGTGTGTGTGTGTGTGTGTGTGTGTGTGTGTGTGTGTGTGTGTGTGTGTGTGTGTGTGTGTGTCTCGTCTCTAGGGCTGGGCGATATGGAGAAAGTAAAAAAAAAAACTAAATTTTAGACCAAATAGCTCGATATTGATACCGCACCGTGATTGTGTTGTCGACTATTGGTGCGTTTCCGCATGATATTCATACAATGAGATTGTTTTAATTAAAAATCATCAGTTATGTGGACAAAATGTTAAAGTTGGGTAAAAGCAAATAATAATAGACAGCTTGTAAATCCAGTGGTACATCACTTCACCTCCAGCCTTTAAACGCTGCAAACGACAACACTTATTACATATTACGATATATAATGAGACAAAATCTTGTCTGAAATGAAGCTATTGATGTAAAATTGTTATGTATCCCAGTCCTAGTAACATCCATGGCTACTGCAGTAGAGCGGCAACTCAACAGTCTGTGAGAATGTTGAACTTTATGTTTATCACAAATACAATCTAATGTCAGTAGCTTCAAATTGTGTGTGTGTGTGTGTGTGTGTGTGTGTGTGTGTGTGTGTGTGCAGTCCATTGGAATGTGAGACTAATGTCATGAAGCTTTTGGGCAGCTACATCCTGTTGTATATACATGTCTCTGAAACCGCTTTTTAAAAACATAAAAAGGATGAGCATGTCTATTATTTTATCTAATCACCTGGTACAAAAAAATGTTGGCGCCTCCTGTAAATGACACACACACACACACACACACACACACACACACACACACACACACACACACACACACACACACACACACACACACACACACACACACACACACACACACACACACACACACACACACACACACACACACACACACACACACACACACACACACACACACACACACACACACACACACACACACACACACACACACACACACGGGGTAAATGTCTTTGTTCTCAAATCTCTTGCTTCCCGACGAGCCGAGGAACATTAGATGAAACTTGTTGGATTTAAATTTCTGGAATCTGGACAAATCTGAACACGATCCTGCAGTTTCGGCGTGGTAGTGTATCTTCACCTCGCCTCAGACAACACCTCCCACCTGCTCCACATGAGCTGATACTGCCTTAGTCGGCAACAATGGAGAGGTTCTCAGAATCAAAATGTAAAATGTGTCCTGCCGACACAGACCAAGTCCCTACCAGTCCAAAGGAGATGGATACAGAAATAAAAATCAACGAAAACATATCTCTGAAAAAGCTTCATCGACTAGGTCCAAAATCCTTTTCTTGTACAGATGAGGAAGAAAAAAATCCAAATTAATTCAGAACACATCTGTTGTGCAAACACAACAAACATGATTGCAGACCAACAGGAAATAGTGATGTGAGGTCACAGCAAGTTAACTCCAACTCAATTCCAGGAAGTGACTTCAGCTTCCTGTGGGCATTAGGCGGCCCGGTGGCTGTAGCCGGGCCCACAGCAGAGCTGCTTGGAGTCAGACTCAGCTGACTGGAGAGATAAAACTGGAAATAATTGACGGACAGTTAACGTGTCCTTAAATGGAATGACTTCGCTTTGTTGTCTGATTATATCAGTACACGGACTCGGCCGCCTGTACATACAACATCTAATCTCCTTTAACTATCTTGTCTATTAATCATGCTGACTAATTAAACTCCAAGCATGATTCTCTGGGTTCATGCCACCAGGATAACCTGACCGACCACCAAGAATGGTCGTGTTCTGTTGATATCAAACCTGTAACGAAGCAGCGGAATAACTTAGAGAGGTCAACGTGTTCCCCATTTCATTATCGTTTTTTTACGAGGCAAAAGCCTAACCATGTAGAATAACAAATTAATCCAGTCTTGGCATCGCCTCAGGTGTCTGGATTGTCTGAAAGAAAGGCCTTAACATATTTTCAAATGGAATTACACTGCTGGGAAGCTTGGTTGTGCATTGTGTTTGGATCTAACAAAGTAAAGCACGTTTTGGGCTGTGCCCTGGTGGGAGATCCTGTTAAGACAAAAGGCCAGGACAAAAAATAATCCATATCAGCAAAAAGAAATAGGTGTATTTGTTGTCAGAGAAGATTAGCAGTGGCAGTAGTATATCAATGTTTGCTAAATGCATTCTTAGGACAGGTCAGAGAGGACATGGCAATTAGAGGACTCACCAAAAGACTAATCAGGTTTTAGGGAGGGCACTGATTAGTTATTGTGTCTATGTCCTTGTTCAGGTAAATGTCCCTCTCGTAAATACATCCTTATTGGTTATCCAACACAATTTCCTTTTATATATGTTTCCATTAAAACTGTAATAATGAGGCTTAAACTGTATTAAAAAAGGGAAAAGAAGGAAACACATATGTGCTGCATCACTGACAGAAAGCCAAAGTATAATGATAAACAAATGAAGCAGAGTGTGACTGTTTAGTTTACTCCGGCTTTCCTCTAAGACAACAGACATGTCTCTTCAGGTGACCTATGACACAATAACAACTCAGAGCATTGCTGTGTGCGTGTGCGTGTGCGTGCGTCTTATTATCCAGTGTGGCCCAAACTACCTGTATCAGACCGAGAGGGTAAAGACAAACTCACCAGCAGGGTTTCCAAGTTCAGTGCCGACTGCGGGTTCCTCATCAGGGACTCCAGCTTGTTCAGCCGGCTTTCCAGTCTGCTCTCCGCACCGAGCATGATTACAGCGCGAGGGCTCCAGGTCGAATGAAATAGCACGAATACAAAAAACACCTGTAGGCGCCTTTTTGTCTCGGGACAGTCGGCGAACTCCGCTCCTGCTTGGCTCAGCTCTCCATGTCAGCTCTTCTGTAAAATGCCGCTTCAGTTGTTTGTCCGGTTAATTATTCATCCGCTGCTTCACTCTTTAAGCATTAATATCTAACGACAGAGTGGAAACTAATCGGACTACTGAGAGACTCCACGTTAAAGTGCGTCCCGTCGGCTCCCAGGTAGAATCAACAAAATCTGATCCGACCACAACGTGTCCAACCCGAAGGGCAGACCACCGTCAAGATACGGTACGACTTCCGGCTACACCTGTCAAACTAAAACTCTCCTCACACGGCTCAAAATCAGCTTATAACGTTAACTAACACGAGGATGAAAAGGGAATTCTAAATTATAATGAATAGAAATATTACATATAAGATATCCATATATCTATGTATAATTGTGTATTGCATTTAATACATATTAGTCATTTAACATTTTCATATTTTGTAAATTAGTAAAATAACTGATTTAAATGGTAAAATAATATTCTAAACACCTTTAAACTGTAATACTGTTACACATACGTGACTTATTATATACATGCAAGATGTTGATGAATATAATTTAAAACATGTATAACTACTAGCTCGTTGGACCTTGTGTTGAGGGTACACTTTCAAGCCCACATTTACTGTGTAGTCTTTATTTATTTATTAAAATACCATGTTAAATAAATAAATAATAACAAAACACTGTGCTATCACGTTACAATATTGGTAATGTTGATTGGTGCTTTTATTTCGAAGGCAACAACGTTCATCCGGTTTGATGTTGCCTAATTGTATCCCAGAGCCTAGGTCCCTTGCCAAACATGAGTCCCATATGGGTTCCACTTCCTTCTGCTCCTGTGTACTGATAAGGCTTTGAGGACTCCTGTCGAAGAGTTTGGTCCCTTTTTACATTGGAAAAGTTGCCCGGGGTTCCGCCGCCCTCTAGTTTCCTCCTATCACTGCTCCCAGTGAGCCCTCCCCGAGCCGGGATTCCTGCTCTCTTATCTCACTCATCGGTTTTACCGTCATAGCTCAGGGCCTTGACCAACTTTCAGTATTCCAGGAATGCTGATGCGCTGCCTTGTAGACACGCTGGCACTATAAATAGAAATGTACAGGGATCGCATTATATTGTCTGTCCTATAACGAATATATGTGTGTGTGTGTGTGTGTGTGTGTGTGTGTGTGTGTGTGTGTGTGTGTTTATATGCGTGTTATTCTATAAGAAATGTATTTATTTATACAACACTTATTTATCTATTTAACACTTAACAGCAGTCGAAACAAGATATGTTAAAAAAAACTGTTGAACCACACTTTTTTGCTCTTAGAATAACTTTTATTTATTTTACTTTACAAATAGGTCTCCACCAAAGCTCTCGGTTACTGAATCAATATTCAAATACAAACAATCTTTGAATAATCTATTTAGACAGTGGGCTAAATGTTTGACAGGGGAAGTCAGAAAGTACCAATGATTCTGAGGCAATAATACCGTTTTTTTTTGTCCAAACATTGGATTAACATACAGACTGTATCAGGTCAGAAATGGCAATGATTAAAATGTGCAATACAACCAACAACGGCAGTCTTTAACCATGTCTCTTTTGGCCTCTGGCGTCAGAGTAGAGGAACACTTGTTGACACCACAGCTATTTGTACGGAGTGATGTCATCACTGCCAAAGTCCCCTGGCCGGCCGAGGATGACACTAACATAATGGCATGACCTGTGGTGAAGATGTAGACTGGAATGAGTGGGGGAAATGTGTCGCTGCCATAGGCACACACACACGCACGCACGCACGCACAAATACACACACACACACACAAACTGAGTTTTGGAATGATGACAGGGGCGGGTCACATTTGTAGTTATTCTAGGATTAGGCCATGATGACTTTTTTATCCAGGGGACTGTAGAACTCTTCATTAAGAGGAGTTATTGAACGGCCTTCTTGACACTGCTGTGATGGTGGTAAAGAGACAATAATGGTAGCAAGATGTGGCGGACAAGCTATCTACTTGGCATTGGATATCAGTTCGCTGGCACTGAGTGCAGTGTTATATTCCATGTACTCATATGGATTTCAGCAGGCTGCTTATGGGCCTCCTGGTGCTTTCTTGTCAACTATGAGCAGGTGCAAATTTACGAAGGCAAACACTGCTCTCTAGTGGGGATACAGTATATATAGACAAAGGGCATTTAAGAGCTTCGGCACTCACAAAATACAATCATCAAAGAAAAAACATGAAGAAATATAGAACTTTTTTTGTGAAAATCTACAGATGCATCCTCCATAAGTTAATATAACATCAAACAGTATATGTGTAGAGCCCAATGAGACATGACATTTTACAATGGGACAAGAAGTGTTGACAAAGCCTCGAAGTGATCTGGATCAAATATCATCGGGCATCCCCAACAGCGGGAACTGTAATACTGATCGCTGCATATACAGCATTTGACGGTTGAGTATAATACCACATTTGGTAATATTACCAGCCTGATATTTTTTAGAATTGTCTGATCAGAACCAGTGACATTAAAAATAGTCAATTAAACTGTCATGTGCCATGAATATTCAGGGTTTTAAACATGCATGGCACTTGGTGCTAAAAGTGATTCAAATTCAAATGTTCTATCAAAGTTTTGGCAGATCAGGTGAAAGGTCAGGGACCGACGTCATCAGGACTTTCACAGACCATCTTAGCTACTGTCTATCAGGAGGTGTCCACTCGTATATTCTTAGTAGTTTTACTTTGTTTTAAAAGAGGCAGAGGGAGCATCCTTTCTCCTCAGAGATTGAGTTATTTTGAGTCTGTCTTGACAGCCCAGCCAGGCTCTCTCCACACAGTGTATAAACTGCCCAATGATAAAGTCTTAACCTCAGCAGAATTCTCTCCTCCCTTGGAAGAGGTGAGCAGAGTAGGGAATCACAGGCAATCAGTTGTGAAGAATTGAGCCTTAGAACAAGTGTGTTAAAGAGTACCATATTTAGATTGGGCGGCGAGGTGGAGAAGGGTATACCATATTTCTGGCTGCCGGTCAAAAAAAAAGAAATCCTGAAGTCTGAACCCCCGTCGGCCAGGTAACCCAAAACCTGGAGTGGGGAGTCAGCGTGGGATATGGGGAGAGGAACAATGTGGCTCTTTGTGCAAGCCGGGCAGGGAAAACAAACCGTTTCCCCTGGAAAGAGATCATGTTCAGGCTCCATCTGAGAAGACCACACAAGGCTGATCAGAGGCCTGTCTGCTGTGTGGAGCAAGCGGAGGAGGAGGAGGAGGAGGAGGAGGAAGAGGAAGAGAAGCGCATCTGGACAGCCACACAATACACACACACAGACACACTTGAGGGCAATGTCAGACAGAGAGAATATCTGAGATGCTCAAGTGCTCACTGAAGACAACATAACACACTAGCCAGCAATACTCTTTGGTCCAAGAAAAAATGTGTGACTGAGTTGTGTTCTTCCTCCACGGTGACTTGTGGTGATATGGCCATCTGGACTGCTTCCTGGGTTGGCACCCTGCTGGTCTACAGGCAGAGCATCACTCTGCTGGGCTGGGGGAAAGGCCGGAGGTTGTTAGCACTGGTGTTGTCCGCAAGAGGGCGTGGCACTGAATCTGGCACCGCCGTACAGTGTTAAACAGGGCGTCTGTTCATTCGGTGCAGGGAGAGGGAGTGCAAAAAAAGAAAAAAGAGAGAAGACGAGAGATTGGTGAGATGCTATAGATTCTGGCCCGATTCTAATTTCCATACCAAGGATATCTTATATCAACCCCTCCTGCTATGGACACTCATTCCTTAATCCAGCTAGTCTAAATGAACACTGAAAATGAGGCTTTTAGATGTATGGACACTCAGATAACTGTCGCACAGGGCACAATCAAACCAAGAACATCTGGCCTCTTTCTCTCTCACACACTAACACAGACTTTCATTCAAACACACACATTAAATGTAAACAGACGCACACACAAACACACACACACACACACTCTCATGTAAGGGCCAAACCATGGTTCTGTACTCCCTCTGTCCCATTGCGTTTTAGTTTCAAACACTCAGCGAATACCCATGTGGTGGGATCGGATTACACGGGGCTATAAAATATCCCAAATAAAGACAAGGAAAACTGAGACGAAGAAACAGGCTATTTCCTGAGGTGCAATCCTTCACTTGGCTGCTGCTTCTTTTAGATTGGGATGTGTTTTTAAAGAGTTTTAGCAGTGGAGACAATGGAACAGGACAGCAATGTTCGGCTCAGAGCACAGAGGTGTGGAGCTGAAGTCATTCGCATACGGCAGCCATCTCTTGTTACACACAACACACAGGGCCATAAATCCATCTGCACGACATAAGCAGCATGCTGTGATTTCATATGTATTAGTTACTAAGGGGACGCATGAAACCACAACAAATGAAAAAAGAGTTAAGGTGGGAACTCATTTTACGAAAGGGAATCTTGTAACTGAAACATCTGCAGTATAAGAAAAATATTTATGTTTTCACTTCTCTTTCATCAGCCACCATTTTCAAACAGAATTATTACGCTTTGAAATAAAACATTTAAGAGAAAAGCAGGCCAGTTGAAATCTAAACCATCTCTGTAATATCAGCAGTTTAATCTCAGGACATACTGTATAGTGAAATGGTAACAGTATCTTGAAATGGCAAAATACCGGCAGATGAGGACCACGGGTGGTGTTACAGCCATTTGGACTACCAACCGGGCAAGTGCAATCAAGAAGCCCTTTGATTGGTCCAAAGTAAAGAGGATTTTATGCTGTACTCTAACATCAACATCTGGTTGGCAGGGGAAAGTGGTGTTGAATGAAGAGAAGGGAAAGGATTGAAAGGGGATCGTGGGGAGTACATCCGAGCCGAGCCGAGACGAGCCAAAGCCAGAACACGGTGTCATTATGACATGCGTAATCGAAACACTATGGTTCTACCACTGTGTTTTCCAGTGAAGCTCCAGAACTCTATCGCAGCTGAGAGCCGGCTCTCATATTCACAGCGCCTTATAGTCTGCCTGACAATCACCTCTGTCTCTACAGTGACCTCAGAAACATGTCTGCACTGCCTCACCGCTCATAGTGCAAGACGCCAGAGTTGGACTTTGGGGTCACACTTAATCAACCTCACTTGATCTGTCTCTCTGTTGAGGTGTCGGTCATCCCATAACCTCAAGGTCACGGTTTTGATTTTGCAGAAGCAATCTGTCCTTCACCTACTACCTTCTCATACTTTGCAATCTGCTCTGGATACATCAGCTAATGGGTAAACATTTAAAAACTCCCTCCCTCATAAACAGACACATATTTGCATGTCTTGGTGAAACTGAGCCTCCAAGACAGGCTGCATTGATAACAAAGCATTGTGACTGTCAGGTTGTGGTGAAGTGATTGCCTTTCAGAGTGACTCTCACTGCCTGTGCCCTCCACCTCCTTCCCCTGGTGTAATCCTAGAGCCCAAAGGAGTGCCAGGTTACTGGGATTCTCTCTCTTTGGCGCCATGCTGTTGAGTGACCATGGCCATACTTTGAGACCTGTTATTAAGCTTGCCCTGTGTATGTGTGAATGTGTGTATGCACACATTTTACAATCCCTTGTCAAAATTGCATTTGAAAGTAATTACTGTATGTAATTTGACCAACCTGCCATCACCAATGTATGTACTTGACAATCTCTGAATAGCAATAAATTCCACCCATGGGCTGCTTGTGGCATATCTTCAGTGGGTGAATGAGTCAGACAATGTGGTACAGTAGTTCACTCCCTTCCATTGTACAACTAAAATAAGACAGCTAGTGAAAGCAATGCTATCTGTGCTTTTTTTCATAGAATATCTCACCTCCATCCTCTACTTATTCTGATCACGGATTCGTAGGCATCGCCTCTTCAGAGCTGGCTCCATGTCTCCTGTACTGGGCGTATTAGCAGGGCTCCGCAGGCTACCCTTGTCTCTGAGTTTGGGCAAGAGCAGTGGGGTGGTGGTCCCACCTGTCTTTGGCGCTGTGGGCAGAGCATAGGCATGGTCCTCATCAGGAACATGGGGGTCCTCTCCTACTTCTCCCACCACTGCTAAGGGCTCTTCTGACAGGCTGACTGGGCCCTCAACCCGCACTGGGCCAACAGCAGAGCATTTGTTCTCTTTGATGACCTCCAGCTCACTGAGCGCAGGGTCAGTGGGTGGCACTCGCTGGGGTAGTGAGGAGTCTGGACTGGCAGGGGTGGGTGAGGAGGCCATCCCATTTGGACTGTAGTCCTGAAATCTCAGGGCAGAGGGTGTGGCATCGTATGGATGGCTGCTGCCCGTAGGGCTGGGTGTGTTGTGTAAAGGTGGAGTGTGGGAGTCCTGGTGGTGGTAGACAGTGTCACGTGAAGGAGACTGTGGTAGATGAGAGGTGGCTCTGATGATGTTGTGGGGCCCGGATCTGGTACCCTGCAGAGTCTCTGACTCTCCCAGCCCTGATAGGTCCACCACTCCATTGGCACTGGGTTTCACTTGGGTCCTTTGAAGAACTCTTTGGATGACTTGTCTCTCTGGCTGCTGCTGCTTATAGTCTGTCAGCCCCTCTGACCCTGAAGCTGAGCAGGGCGATTTGTTATACTGTGCTCTAGGGGAGGATGCTCCACTGTGGGGTGTGGATATTGGGGATGGGAATGGTCTCTCTGATTTAACCCAATCTGTGTTGGGGTTACATGGTGAGGGGAGACATTGAGGCAAGGTTCCACTCAATTTGTTGGCTATCAATTTGCTGTCCACTTCAGGGATCCCTGGAGTTGGTGGCCTTGTTACCCTGGTTCTACTCCTGTCCAATCCCTCTGGCACAGGCTGTATAACACTACCGTGACTTGGTGTTTCTAGGTTTGATTGAGAAGGGAATGGAAAGGGGATAGGAATGGGGATAGGCACAGGTATGGGAACAATAACGGGATATGGTACCAGGACAGTGGGATGGGGCAGGAGAGGACTAAAGGAAGGAATACCATAGTTCATCATGTGAGGCATTGGGACAGGGCCTCTCTGCATCATGTTCAGAGTAGGCGAGTGCAAGCCAGGGAAGTATGCTCCTGGGAAGGGATGCATCAGTCCAGGGATATTAATGGAAGAGGCTGGGTGCTGCAGGTGAGGAGAGTGAGGAGGTCTGTGGATAGGGCTTGAAGGGGGGCCTGGGTGTCTGGGAGGGTGGGAAAGGGGGTTTCTTAGACCCTGAGCATGAAGAGGTGGCCTGATGAAGGACATGGGGATTTGAGGTACTGGCTGATGTTCAAAAGGGAGGCGAGGATGCTGTGGAGGATGAATGGGAGTAGGGTGGGGGGACACCTCGAGAGAAGTGGGAGAAGGCTGGATGTGTCTCTCCAGGGTCCTCAGCCCAGGTATAGGGATCTTGGAATTAGAAGAGGATGCCTCTGATGGAGACATGGAGGTGGATTCTGCTGATCCATGGTTTGGCGTAGGCCCTCTCGGGGAAAGGTTTCGATGACGAGCTTCTCCTGCACTGCTGCTGCTGCTCCAGGACTCGGGAGTGAGTAGCTTTTGCCCCGCCACAATGGTGTCCGCCCTCCCTTCCTGGCTGGTTCTGCTTGGGCTGGAGCTGGTGAGAGCTGCACGGGCTTCCCGATAGAAAACATCCATCTTGTATTGATTCAGACACTTGGTGCTGCAGAACTGGAGTCGTTCCTCGCCAGATCCGAAGTCCAGGTATTCTTTAGTGTGACGGATATGCTTGCACCAATCACATACCTGTGGTACAGGGGAGAGAGACTGCGGAGGGTCATTGAAGAGACATATCCTAAAAGAAATCATTGTACAAATATACAGTTATGGGAGAAAAGGAATGCAAGCTCCATTATGTGTAAAGCAGTTTACTCTTGTAATTGTATAACTTATTACAAATTGTACTTTACATTTTCAAACAAACAACATTGATAGTGTCTTCTTACTCTGACATTGCTGTTTATCTTTAACACCAGTCGGGGCGAGTCCTCTGTATGTGGGTGTTGAGGAGATCTCTCACTGTGAAGGTCTTCATCTCGTGCCTGACAGGGGAAAAACCACAGTGGGACATAAACCGCTAAGAAGCAGTTTGTCAGACCTAAGTTCTTCCTACTTTTGATAGATTAATTTTCTAATTGTATGATGATGAAGCAGAAGTTGCTTTAATTAAATATGCTCCGCTGGAATCATCCGGTGGTCATTTAACCAAGTTTAAGTTTCTTATATAACAAGTGCAGAAAATAGCTTCTCGTGAACCGCCTTGATATCAAGGTTAGGAACAGTTTGAACTTCACGCTTGCCATCAAATCCTAAAGGTCAACAAAGGGAAATCATTGTGTTGTGAAATAGATATGATTCTACAACCGAGTATGGAGATAATGCAGGTGATGTATCGTCGTATAATTAATGGCCTTGCCAGTATTAATATAGGAAATTATTCTTGATTCATGTAAGCTGATCTGCTGCCGATCTGAGTGCTCCCCCATCTCTGTAACCTATTGAGTCGTGTTAAGTTACGAAACATGAGGCAGCTGAAGGTAAGGTATGCACTGAAAGTGGACACCTCGCCCCAGGCCTCCTGGCCTTCCTCTCAGACAAGCAGCAACAAGCCAACGGCAATGCTTTCCTCCCCGCCTCCAAAGAACTACAGGGTTTGTTGCAGTCAGTTCAGCTCTCCTTTTGGTCTCTGTTGTCGTTTGAATGAACCTACCACAGTATTAACAACAGTAGAGTGAAAGGCGATATAGCTGCTTGTCACAACGCACCTCTAAAGAGGGTATATCCATGTCGTAATGGAAAGTGAAAAATCACGTTTAATGGGCATTAGAGTGGTTCCCCATAGTTATAGCATTCTTGTCCTCTAGACCAGAAGTCACTTAATGGCCAGCTTTTTCTCCATTAACGCCAAAACTGATACTAAGTGTCCTCTACACACTTTGACCTCGCTACCTCCATTCCTTTACTGGGTCCTCCGTAATAACGAGAAAGTGTGTTCTCTGAGATCCCCCCTTTTAAAATTCCTGTAAATGAATCCATCAGTTATGACCTCACAAGATCAGGAGTATCTGTTTCTTAAGGTCTGTTTACCTGCCAGAAAACACTTGATGCCTTGGTCCCCTGTGTGTGGAGAGTGACACACCTGGCAAAAAACTCGGTCCATATAAAGTACTTGTATGTGTGAGTGTATTTATGTGTGAGAATCTATTGCACACAACATTCAAAATCAGATCTACACATCATTCACAATATAGATATTAGGATTAACATCTCACTAACAAGGTACAACAAGCCCCACCTAAATGTTAATGACCACTAAACAGTGATGCTGATATGTATTACATACATTTGTCATATACCACTTACCTTATTGCGTTTGAAGTAGGCCCGCCTGCAGGCGGCAAAACATTTCTCACTGCAGAAGCTCTTGAGCTCTGAACCCATGCATAGAGAGTAGCGTTTCACTCCTTCCTTCTGACACCAAACGCACACGATCTGCACATTCTGTACATCTTCGACTGTAGGGAAAAAGCAGAACACAAGTTTTAAGGAATTAATGAGCGCGATTTGCATGTAATGTAAATGTAGGCTTTTTTTACAGCCTTTTATATTCCGTAATTTGCTATTATTTAATATTGTAATACTATGTTGAGTGAATCAATACATAAAACAAAAATCCTCCTGTTGACTGTTTACATGGCTTCTATGAATGCTCATATTCCATAAACCATAACCACATTGCTGACCCTGCACTTTCCACATACAAACACAATACAAGTCATGGATTATGTGTCCATGTGTGAATCTGGAGGCAGCATTGCAGCAACATTCAATTATAACATTCATTGTAAAGTTTGGCAGCCTACCTGCTGATGGCTTTATGAGCGGTACAATGACAGGAGCAGTCTTCTGCTCCTTAGAGGTGATCATAGATGAACTTGTTGAGGAAGAGGAGGGTGAAGAAGAGGGGACACTGGAGGACTCTCTCTCTCCACTTTTCATGGCGAGGACCGAGTGATCGACTTTAGTGTCCACGCTCTTGAGTTTTGGCAATGAGTTCTCTGAAAGACATGAACATAATCCAAGGCTCATGAATTTTCATCTGATACAATAGTATAGTAGTATAGTATAGCTTTCATGATACTGTAATAACAATGCCCAACACAGATTATCAGTGCAGTTGTCTTGAGAAACAATAGATGTATCTAAATCGATGAAACTTGAGAAGTTCCAACTACAGGGGATCAAGTCTAGCAAATGTAAAAAGTGACTCAATGTCTGCATTAAAACCTGCACAACCTGTTTGTGTAAATTCAAGAAGACTCGTCTGTTCTACCAGTGAACGGTCGACACCTGCCCTCACCTTTCAGCACGGACACATGCTGACGTCTCTCTCTGTAGTTTCTGATCTCGTTGGCCTCCGAGTCTCGGAGGTCTACCTTGTCGTAGCCGTACCATCCCAGCAGCTCGTTCATGGTGCTTTCTGCAAACGTCTGCATGAGAAAAAGAGGAAAAGAAATTCCTGATTAACCTTCTATGTAAAGGGATAGGGTAACTGAGCCTTCGCCTGCCTGCAAATGGGAAATTGTGACCGTACATCTAAGGGTTGTGAGTGGAACTTTTTATCCTATGTTAAACATAATCAGACCTTCCTACTCTGAATCAATGCAAGGGATTCTTTCTCAGCCTCGGCTCAGTTGGGGAAACGAATATGGGCACAGTGGAGTACAGTATGACGCTTTTTCCATGATGTATCCGAGTTGTTTACTCTCGCTAAATCCGAGACGGAAAGGTTTAAAAACCTAACACCAGTGTGAAATCTATGAATCATCCTTTGTTTATCTCTTTTAATTGGAAAAAAAAGGTAGAAAAGAAAACGGTTCCCCACAGATGGGATGTGTGGTCTCCCTTTTTTTTTTGCTTTATTACGTCCAGATGAAAAAGAAAAAAAAAAGAAACCACAAAGGTCTCTCTCTCTCTTTATCCACCCACCTCTCTATGTGGCTTTGGGAGAACCGGATTGGAGGAGAAACCTGATCTGGAACGGGCAGAAATCAGAGCGGGACACCCTACACCACAGCGAGGTCCCACGGTTCTCGGAAATGCCCCAGTCCTCTCTCTCTCTTCGTCTCCCTCCAGTGTCAACCGCTCTCTCTCTTCTCCCCAGCTTTCCCTGTCCCTCCCCTCTCTGTCCCCCCCCACCTCCCATCTTCACCATCCTCCCCTGCACCCCAGCACCTTCCAGCCCTGACACCCGACACAGCGCTGCCTCTCAAGTTTCACCCTTTTCCAGCACAGCCAGTCTGCTGTGGTGGTGTTGTAGTGCTGTGGTACTGACTGCACATTCTTTCCCCTGCTTTCCTCACTCCGACCTCTGCTCTGCTCTCGGGCCTCAGAGAAATGGATACCTCCCTTGCTTGCTCACTTTCTGCTGTGTATGTGTGTATGGGAGGGTGTGTGGGTGAGTGCAAGCAGTGGTATCATATCCAGCTAAATATGCCTAACGATGATTAAAGTTAAGTATCCGGTGTCTGGTGCTGCGCTTGGGTCTGACGTGGAGGGAGTAGGTCCGAATGTGGTGTTGAAACAGATGTATTACAGAGACAACACTCGGCTGGACTTCAGCTGAGCCAGAAATCAGATTGCCCGCCTTCCTGTCTGTCTTTTTTTTCTCACCCTTTCCTCACCCTGTCATCATTTGAGCAATTTCAAATGGTGGACAATGGTTTTATGTTACAACTGAAGTATTGTATGGTTCACATCACATACAATTTAGATGTTCTCCTCTCGTTATTTTGCTGTTTTCCTGTTAATGAAAGACGGCTACCCCCCCCCCCCTTACCCCTCTCCCCTTCCCACAATGTTATTTTTGTTTCTTTTTGGCAGTTCTGACAAACATCTGCTTTGTGAGAGTGACAAGCCATATCCCAAACCACAGAGAGAGTTGCAGCCAAAGGCAACAAACCGACCCTGAGATTCAGCCCAGGCTCACATCAAGCAGGGATAGCATTTCACATGTTTTGATTAAAATTAGTTAAGTTGTAACACTACACCTCCCCTGGATATCAAACGCTACAATCCAAACCACTTTCATAAAAAGAGCACATTTCCTTTCTCTCAAAGGGCCAACATATCCTCCCCCTGAAACAACTTGCTTGTCTTTTTAGATTTCTGACCTCCTGCTTGAAGGAGCTTCAGATATCCCTTACCACCACGCTCTCAAATAGACTCTGTCCAAACCCAAATAAAGTAGACAATTCATGGATTAGTTTCCACATAGGCTCATAATGTTATGTTTAAGACTGTCCTTTAAAGCGAGAAAAAGAGGAGAGATCGTTAAGGGGCATTCCCTCATGAACTGTATCTCTAAATAGGAACTGTATTTTGGTGTGAGATGTATACATCCATTAAAATGGTGGGATAACACTTTAATTTGTTTTCCGAGTGTAGGCTGGCTATTTAAATTATATGAATTGACTCTTTCTGAAGGCATAATGGAAAGCCTCAGTGCTTACAGCGGGGAAGAGGTGACGCACATCTGGATCTCCGCTGGACATTACGCTGTGCGCGTCCGGCCACAGCTGGTCGGACATGGCGTCCCCAGTATAGGCAAAGGCCAACCTACTCGTATTCATCTATAATTAAAGCACCACGTGTCTCTGTGTGTGATATTTTGAGTTTATTTTCCTGTGATATAATTCGTTATTTTCCTCAAGGGAATGCAAACTTCGAAGATGCCCCGTGTTTTCCTTTTCTTTCTAAATATGTAACAACAGGATCTTCATGACTTATAATAGCTTGAATAGACGTCAAGGAGAGCATTCACAGAACCCAAACACAGTTTACTCATGGCATTGATCCGCGCACAGCTCTCTCTCTCTCTCTCTCTCTCTCTCTCTCTCTCTCTCTCTCTCTCTCTCTCTCTCTCTCTCTCTAACTCTCTCTCTCTCTCTCTCTGCCCTACGTTGTGCGCGTAAAAAAAGTTATTGCTCAGTCAATAACACGTCTCACTTCATAAAACCTACAGCGACACACAAACTCACTCTCACCTTCATCTCCTGGTTGATCTCCCTCTTTACGGGGTGCGCAGGTTTCCTGCTGCGTTTATTTTCCGGTGGTCTCCCTTTCTCCATCTCTGGCATAGTCCTGGTCGGGCTGGATCCGACCCGGATCACTGTTGGGTGTCAGCTGGAGAGTTTTAGTGGAGTAGCTTAGAATGAAAGCTGTCACTCCCAGTGACAGCGGCTGTCATTCCCGGCCGCCTGAGTCCCTCATCTGGGGCTTCACACCATTCGAGTCAACTGAACATGCGCTCCGGGCTGGAGGCTCCTCCGCTGAACAATCCTATCACTCTCTCTCTCTTCTCCAACACTGCTAAGTATCTGTAGGTAACACCGATAGGGCTTCCGGTTTTACCTTTCAGAGTAAATTCTTATTTACGACCTGAAGTATCGTGTTTGCCAACCAAGAACGATAACCAATAACTTAATAATGGCATGTCGATGTTAGTATGAATCAAACCAAATTAAAAAGCTTTGTAGGCCTATGGTCAAGATGAGTTTATGTATTACATGTGTTGATGTCAGAAATCCCAGAAAGTCCAATTGAATATTAACAGCGTTGTAAACTATAACAGGTCTCTGATCACTAATATAACGGACCTATCTTATTTTCATATAACTTGAATGTTGCCACATTTGTAAAAGGCTAATGCAAAAATAAATTACTACAATAAGCTCCATGTATATGAGGAATTACCATACACAATAGCACACTATCGAAACGAGTAGCATGCCAATGAAAATAAATTGCTCCATTTGATTGTGTTTGACTGAATCAAAGTCACATATTAGATAACTCTATAACCAAGTTCATATTGTGAGCTTCACCAAAACATAATACACATGTGAATCTCCTTTATTTGTGTCTCAATACAGTCGACTGCGCCGCGATGTCTTTTTGACACATGTTCTGCTCTTCTTTTGAAACCAATTCGCCTAACTTCCGGTATGAGTGGTGCTCTTTCTGTGTAACTTGATGCTGCCCTCTCGCCCTCTCCGGTTAAGGAAGGGAGGGCCCTGTGATTTGATGTAACCCAACACCTGGCGCTCAGCCCTCCTAAATCTCAATAGATACGTTTCATAAGGAATGCAAAGACTTTATCTGAGGGACACAGTACACACACTGTCTGTATGCTCCTGTCTCAAAATAAATAGATGAAGAGACCGCTGCGAGTCCAATGATACCATGGCAGCGTGTATGGGGCTTTCTCAAATGGCAAACGTTTGATCTGCGACAGTGAGACATCGTGTGTGTGTGTGTGCGGGTGTGTGTGTGTGTGTGTGTGTGTGTGCGTGTGTACATGTGTGGGTGTGTGTGTGCGTGTATATATGTACGAACTGCATAAAAAAACACCTAAAATGTCCACATTCCACCACCGTGACCCTAAAACAAGTACATTAATGTATGAACGCATGCATGTTGACCCATGTAAAAAGCCACATCATTTACTATATCTGTCATGGTTCTCGGCTAGTTTTGAAAACACGAGGATCGAGTTGCATTCAGCTACATAAACACACTTCACTTGTTTCAGACATGTTGGACACATTTAATTATTATACCACAACGTCCCTGCTATATATTTAGTTTTTCAAGCGTCCACTTATATCTTATCTTTTGCCGAACTTTCACTTGGTCCCTAAACCCCATGCAGAGAGATAGACAGGTAGACAGACAGGTAGACAGGCAGACAGACAGGCGGGACGTCAGAGCCGCTCTCCTCTCTGTCTCCAGCCGTCCTCGGTCTACTCTGGTTGGAGGAATCCAGGGACCACGGCTCGTGTAAACAGAAACCCGATCCAGCGTGCCGGGCTTGGGTTTCGCCCCCTCGTACACTCGCTGCTGATACTCGATCCGGCCCGGCTTTGGGAACAGGGCTTATCTGATGCCTCACAAAAGGCCCCTCTCTCCGGCTCTCAATAACAGCGCACATCTGGTGCCTCTGCAGGGAGCGCTCTCCCTCCAGGTTCCTCTGGGGGGTGAAGGGGGGGATAAGACCATTTCTCTAGTCCCTTAGAAATATCACTTCGACAGATGACAGAAAAAGAGAAAGTATTCACAAGTGTATGGTTACATTCCTCAACATCTGGATTTGTGTATCATTACTTGCATGGCTATATAATGACAGCGAACTATGTGCAGTCCCCTTTGAGGATTGTTGAAAGTGTTGTAGCGTGATCTTCGCAGAGGGATACACCGTGTGATCCTCCGTGGTTTACAGTAGCATCATGTCACCGTTAGGGGGCAGTGTCTACCTATTTTGAATAATCGTGCCTATGGATATAGCCTGGTGCTTTCCCTTCATCAAATTACATGCAAATAGAGTCTTGTGTTTCCGTGACCAAATACAATGACATGCAGCACACAGAACTGTTTTAAATGCAGTTTATATTCGCATCTGATTATAATATTGACAACTTTGACATTTTAATAAATAGTACTCTAACTTATAAATCATATACAATCATTTCAAAAAGTTGTAATCGTAGTGGCACCCCTTCTCTAACTTTATTTTCATACAGTTTATTAAAAAAATATGTTTTCCTCCGTATCTTGTTTTCATTCATGGATGTAGTTAACATTTTAAATATTAAACAAAGGGTTACTTGTTATGACAAATTGATAAGCAATAGCACGCAAACCACTTGCTGTTGAATATAAACATCAACTGATTGCCGGCACTGTTAGTATAAGTCAAGTGGAATAAAATATGTCTGTACTTTTAAGAAGCAAGTAAAACACGTGATTGTCAGATTTAATTTATTTAATTTCAAGTACTTAATAAATAATCTAACCATAGATACTGCAAAACTGTATTTTAATGCAATTATTATCCCATATTTGACTTATCGCCTAACCAGCTGGGCTCAAGACAGCAGCACAGTTCTCAAATCAATTAAAATCCTTCATAAGTAGCTCTTAATACTTGATGAAAAGCCGAGTATAGTTATCACCACTGTACATAAACACAGTCTCCTGAGCTGGGATAACCTCACTAAAGTATCCAATAAGTGTCTAGTTTGTAAAGTTCTTCATGGCTCCTCCCCCCTTGGTGAATTTATTAAACAAAACACACAGAGTAGCAGATAA